>JAUMJK010000986.1:745058-1490116 GCA_033558105.1 Coccyzus lansbergi
GTCATAGCACAGAGGAAAATAAGCACAGAAGGAAAGATGCCTATTAGACGCTACTAGACAGAAGCAGATCAGGCTGCCAAGAGAAGCAGGGAAACCTTGTCAGACTGAGACAATTCCTCAGCAAATGGCCATGGCACAGTTGATCCTCCTCTCACTTGGAGAGTAGGTTAGACAGCTTCCTAAGGGACCTTCCAACCACATCTTCCTATCCTCTTATTCCCCCATCCTTCTCATGAAAGCCAAGGTTTGACCTTATGACCAAACTCCCCCACAGGGCAGCCTGTTTTACATCAGTCTTTGTATTTAGTGCTTGTCATAAAATCACTATAAACATTCCAATTCTTTTGCTAAGTGATTAGTTAATGAGCCCACATCATATTGCTGGCTGGAGAAGTATACCTGAGAGGATTTGCCATCCAAGAGCTTTCACTTGCTGCAGTTCTTTCCTGGAGAAAACATGGCCTCAGTGGAGCCAGCACCTGGTTGGGCCAGACCTGGTGGCAGAAAAAGTGACCCCATGGAGGCAGAAGGGTAGTTGGAGAACTGGTACAGTCAGCTCCTCCAGACTGAGATCTCCATGTGCAGAAACAAGCTCTGCTGTCTGCTTGTCTAGGCTACTCTAGCCTAGAGCAAACAGGCTATTTAAACAGGCTTTATGACTGCTCAGCTGCTACAGCATTTAACTCAACTTACAAGGTGTTTTCTGGGTCTAACTGAGGTTAGACACATTCTTAAGGCATCAAAACATCATTTTACCAAGGCAGAGCTATTTTCACTATAAGTCATAGTGCTTCAAACTGTATTCAAACTCACATTATTTCTTTTTTCCACTTGGTACTGATTCTATGGCTCTCTCCATAACCAGAAATTATATATTTGCTTATTGGTAATGTCAATTTAAATCAAGCCTTTCCAAATTCCCTCAGAAACTTATAAATGCAGGTGTGAATACAAATTTCCTACTGTTCAGGGCCATGAAGCACACAAGGATAACTTTAATTGGAAATTACATTCTGCCCAATTAAGAGATCATCATGGGTTATAGGCCCCAGGATTCTTGCATGCTTGGAAGTAGAGAAGAAAACACTTGTAAAAGTTGCCAAGGGAATTATTATGTAAATTCTTTAAACCTGAGAATTAATAAAGTACTGGGTGACGGCTACAAGCTATACTATTTATTCCTATACTGACTCTTCATTTCTACTGGACAAAAGCATAAGGTATACTATTTTAGCTCTGATACTTTACCAAGTTTTAGACAGAGAAGGTTTCTGATGAGAGGAAATAGTCTATATTAACCTTTTATAATTCCCTACTCTGGTCAGAACAAACCTTGCATCGCTAGACATGTCCAGATGTTTACAGATGTCCTGCAAACAGATCTGTGTCCAGAAAGCCAATTCTGCAATGAAAGGTGGATCTGTTGCAGGTCTTTAGACACCAGGAATCCCAAATACTTGCATTGTGTGAGGTGTTGGCTTGCAGTCTATGTCTTCTTTCAAACTATTCCCAATTCCTTTGTATTATAGCTCCTGTTAATGCCCACATGCGCAAAGAAGAGACTAGCAAGAAGAAAAGCTCAGCATATCCTGCAAAAGTAATTCTAGGAATACGAAAAAACCCCAATTAAAAATACAAAATTCATATTCTTTATTACAAATCTATAATATCACTCGTCCTTTAAACAAGAGATGGCCCTTTAGGATCAGTTGATCTGCCTGTGCACTACTTGATAACAAAGTAGTAATACTCACCCTCGCCTAGCCCTCATGGCAGTTAACCATGCCTTTCTCCTTATTCCAATCCATCCCCCTTCTCTTTCCATTTTCCATCTCAGTTGTAGCTGACAACATTGTTTTTATAACTCTAAGCCACAGAAAAATACTTTGCAGCTGTTAGAAAAGTGATAAAAATCCTCACTCCTTAGCATATGATCATTCAATTAAGAGAATAAATAGTGACCCAGAGGTTGATTGGAACTGGCTTTTCTTCCCACATTTCAGCATTGCAAGATGGAAGTAATAGAGGAAATATTGTGTGGAGAATGTTCACATATTCCCTGCTAATGGTGGAAATGCTTAAGTATTGTCTGCACAGAGCTAATATAAACTGAAGTGGTTTATTACCACCATTTTGTGATTTATGACTCACATTATGACTTTATTTTGAAATAGTTTCATTAAAAATTAATGTGTGGTGGAGGAAGAATGCACAACAAGTTACAGCAATCAGGTTCTATCAAGGGCAAGGCCATTCAGTGATTTATTCCTCATAATCCTCTCAAACAAGCATTTCTGTGCTGCATCTATTCAGATGCTGCAAGATGCAGCATATCGTTCTGGAACTTCCCAGGTGAGGCAGTCATGCTGTCTTATCCAGCTGTCAGTGTTGCATATCGCAAGGAATTGGTTTGGGTCTTTTTAAGATCTGAGTAGTTTATAACAAAATCTGAATTATTTATAACCAGTGTTCTCAGCATTGATTAGTGTTCTTTTGTAACAGAATGTCTTTTTGATAATGCTTCATTCCTTTAATGTCTTGTGGAAACTCAAGGAACTGGCTATTGCATTGCTTAATGGAAAATTCAGCTTTCATTTTTATCAGGTATGTAATGGAAGATTAAGTATTGATATTTTTTATCTCTCTCAGGTATGCACAGCATTAATGCTGATACAAAACAAGACCAGTCAGGAGACAAGTTAACAATCCTAAGGAATCACTTTCCCTGCCAGGCTCAGGGAAGATGCTCTCCCCGAGTACCATCTGAGTCCCAGACTTGCTCACTGTGACAACACCCCCTGGTCCGCTGCTAGAAGCATCCCCCATGACCCATTCTGACCTCCTCCCTGGGGAAATGATGCTTGGCTACTTTCATGGCACTCTTCCTGTCATCAGCATCATTAAGTGACTCACTATCACTTCATAAATTAATAGGCCCACATGGGAAAATGGAGGGAAAAAGAAGTTGTTGAGAGTGACAAAGATCATCAATGGTTGGAAGAAGAGAATTGAACCAAGAAGACAGAGCATCCACAAATATCATACCCTTTCAGGGGCTGCAGCGTGATCCAACTTTGATAAGTCATATCTTCTGAGAGTTTCTATCTACTCTATGACAAATATGTACATAAAAATACAGTTTTAAAAGCAGGTGTTTTAAAAATATGCAAAAGATAGGAATATAACAATTTCTTTCCATTTTTTTTAATTTTACTTAAGTAGATTGACACAAGAATATGTTTGTGAAGAGAGAGTAGTTTTCTTTTGCTTACATAGATTACATCCACTTCAAATATCTTTTTTGCACTAATAATGCCTCATTTGAAGAAAGCATAGGATTTGGTTTTAAAATAGGGGAAATCATCAGAGCTGAATTTGAATGAAAAACATTTCAAAGAGTTAGACATTAGACTTCTTTTTCATAACTTATGTTTGGGTTTGAGTTTATTACTAAATGCTGCCAGAATCATATGCAATACCCAGGGCTTCAGCAAGAGTCAGACTCCAGACACTTTTTATTTCAGGAGCATGTTAGCCCAAATTAAACACATTCAGAACTTCTCTTTCTTGGTTTGGACTATAAAACAGAAAAAGTTTCACTGAACTAAAGTCATTATGCTCCTAATAGTAATATGCCCTTTGGGGTTTAATGTATATTCTTTACATACACAAACTTCAGCCCTGTAGGTAATTCATCTAAACTCCCCTGGTTGTCCCTCCTTATTCAGCTGGATACTCAAATAAACATAGTGTACAAAACAATTACACTGGCTTTTTTGTAGATAACTTGTTCTTCTATAACTGACAGGACTTATTTCTGAAGGCTGTTTCTGAAATTATTGTATAAATACAGAAAATTTCCTTCAAAATCTACATCTTTTCAAAGAACTCTCTTCTTTATTGATACCCAAATAATCAGAGTCTGATTGTCATATATAGGAAAATGCTTTGATACTGCTAGAGTTGAGGTAAAGGAAAGGAGTGGAAATATTTCATCTATTACATTTTAAAAGTCAGATTTTGACAAAGGAAACCATAAGAGGTCTTCTGGTGAGTGGCTTGCAGCTAATGCTTGCAGTGAAAGATGCAAGGAGTGCTAAGGAAAATGGGACTTAAGTGAAGCAGTTTATCAGATTCGATCTTTTGGGAATCAAAGTACTTCCCAAAATCAAATACTTTTGTTCTGATACTTTTGTCTCTGAACCTGCTTAGTTTGATGGGGCACCAGTCTATCATAACATTGTTATCATTATTAAATATACATCTATGTGAAGCTGTGTAGGAAAGCTTTGTTCTCTCAGGCAGTCTGCTGAGTGCAAGACTCAGAATCCTAGACTTTATCCCACTTTCTGTTTCCACCTGGGAGAGTTATGAGGGGTGAGAAGTCCCCTCAGAGCAGGCTCCCCTTGAAGCAATCCTGCCCCATCTGTGTTGGGGCTGAGACAGATCCTGCATCCCCACAACTCCAGGGAGCTGAGCCAACTGCCACTCTCCCCCTGGCTCCTCCAAGGGATGAAGCTGAGTCAATGTGTCTTCTGTGCTTCCTATGGCCAACCTCAAGGGCAGAAAGGGTCTTTAATACCCCTCGTTTACCATGCATGCCAAGCCAGAAATCTGGGCTCAGGATAGAGACGGATGTTTTTTTTATCACCAGCCAGCATCCTCCTGGATTCAGAGTAGGCAGTGGCAGGCTGTTGGCATTACGTTTCCAGGTCTAATTCCAGAGTACTTCAGCACTCATAGGAAATTCTTTGTAACATTCCCTTTGCTCTAATATTCAATTAGCTTTCAAACAAGTGAAAAGCCTGGATGAGCTGAGATGGCCATTTTACCAAGTACTGTACCATCACACAGAGTTCACAGACAGCTGTTTCAAAGTAATTGAAGTCATAATGTGCAGAAAAATGACTTTTCTAATGGTTGCCTTGAAGATTTATTTTTTTTTAATGTAATTAAAAAGTAGATTTAGAAATATGCTCAGCAACCCAAAAGATTAAATATTAATATGGTGCATAATTAATAAATGATACATCTCTTGATTACTAATGGGTTATTGACTCTAAAAGCCTAACATTATGGAATATTAGGACAAACAAAGGCTTTGGGGGAATATCTCTAAGTTTCCAGGATGAAGCTGCATCTTTGTCCGTCTAAAAAGTTGTATACTTCTTTCAACACCCTCCCAACCACTGAAAAATAACATTAGACTGAAAGGCACAATTTTTATAACCACTTTTGAAAGCTGTGCTCTTACCCGTTATTCTATACTGGAATGTCAGGTTCTTCTGTCAAGGAAAATTCTGCGTAAAAAGACATTTTGTATTAAAATAGAAATTTATCACATTGGCGTTGTTGTTATCATTTTATTGTTTTGAAAAATATTACAATGTTATACTGAAGTCATGTATCAGTACTAGTCTCTATGCTAAATGTGCCTTTGTAATAAAGTACAATTGAGAAAGCAGCAAAATATTAATCAAAATTCTTTATATCAGTCAAACTTTCAAGGCAAACTTTTAGCTATTTTGAGAGACTATGCTTGGGTTTGCAAGAAATTACAGTAGAATAATAGCAGCTTTATCAATTTTATATTGTAAAATCGCGGAGATTGCAGAGAATACAGAATTATTAATTTAACTATACTGACAGATCATTTTGTCTTGCCTGTGTTAAACATAAAACCTGCAGCAAGAGGGACACTAGTTGAGATGTTGTGATCAGTTGACCTTCCTTGTACCCCTAAGTCTGAGGAGATACCGGACGATTCAGTTTCTCATGAAAGAGCTTGAGAATTAATAAGAATATAAGCAAATGTCTTAATCTAGAAATTATACCCCAGAAAAAGGGTCCAACTGAAGTTAATGCTGCCTTCTAGCTCAGCAGCCTATTTCATTTAAAAGAAAGAAACAGCTGTTTTTCATAACCATTAAAATATCAACATCCGTACCCCAAAATGCCAAGTTGGTGATTTGTCAGCTCTCTGAATATGGCTCACTGCTGAGGAGGCATCTCAGACCGGAGAAGCATCTTGCAGCCCACACACTTCCACAGGTTTCCTGTGTTTCCTGGGGCAAGCAGACAAAGTCCAGGGTGGTTTTGTGGGAGACTGACAGCTCCCACGACGGACCTGTGGGACCTGACCTCAGCGCTCTGCCCACAGGGCACAAGGCAAGGCTAGAGTTGAGTCAGTCTTGTGTTGATTTTGTGATTGCCACCAACTGTCCAGACGCTGCTTTGCCATACTGCTGCCCAGCCAGTTATTACCCTCTTGCACTTGTGCAAAAACTTGCTCCTATTTTGTTGTATTTGCCTCTATCCTTAGCAAATTATTTTTTTTTCTTCAGGTTAATTATATTATTTATCAAGACCATGTTCAATTTTAACACTGACTCATAGTGTGCTTGCAGTTTCTCCCAGATTATCAGCTGCAAATTTAATCTCTACTACGAGAAATTAAATACTCAAAACTATTTGGGGTTAATTAATGTTAATTAGGTAAAGAACCCTTTTATTCAGGGGTAGTTTTTTTCACTTACAGGCTCAGATCATAAAAACATAAAATTTATTTTTATAATCCACAGGATTTTTGAGATGGATCTTCAAACACTTTATGTCAGTACACATATAATGCATGCATAAATAAACAAAAAAAATTAATTTTATCAAGTGCTTAAATATTAAACAGGGAGGGGAGAAATCTTAAAAAGAAATTCTTCTTCACAATGAATGGTATTCCTAGCTAAGGAGGCTTTTAGAAAAAAGCCCTGACCATATTGATAAGCTATTAATACTCACTTTAACCCACAACTAAAACATTCATTGCGCTTTAAATGTTTGATACATACAGTAGTACCATTTGTTCAAGAAACATCATTCAGAAAACCTACCATTTTAGTCCATTTTCACCTATGATAGTCTCTGTTCTTTCATTCAAAGCTCTAAAACTTCTCTCATGATCTGTGCTGCTTACAAATAGAAAGAAGCCCCTCCGAAATTCAAACATGTGAGGTATCTAAAAAAAGACAGTTTTCAGAACAGATGCTTCACGCTTGAATTTTTCATATTTACACATTAAAAGATCACTCCTGAGAGAACGTGCTGCCTACCTACCAGATAAATATGTGGCATAATATTTACCACTGGATTAATTTATAAGTGATAGCAAATACATAGATACAGCTTGCACTAACACATGCTCATATTACAAACTGGCTTTCTAAACAGTCAAGTCTTGATAAAGTATCAGAAATGAAAGTGATAATGAATTAGTTGATGTATTTTTTTATTATTATTATTATTATTATTATTATTATTATTTGTAAAAAAAGGCAAATCTAAGCTATTCCTATGTAGATGTAATAGTTCTCATGAAACAGATCAGAACAGAGGATTCATACCTTAGACTGCACCAACTTTATGCTTTAGATATGTTGTAGTCTCTGAATGAAAAATGTTTGTGCTCTTGTTTTAGGAACACACTGACCTAACCCTGTTTCAATAGACTGTGTGACACTTCATTTCAAAATAGTGTCAATTAAAAGAATATTCTTTCTGGAAGTGTTTGATATATTACATCAAAATTCTACTGTGTACAACAATGTACAATGTACAGCAAGAACACTTATTCTTGAGTTTATATGTACAACATCCCTCATACAAACCTTACTTTCTGTAATTTTGTTTGGCTTCCATAATATTCCCTTTTAGAATACAGAATAAGTAAAGTATTTTTTTTTATGACTCTCTACTTTTATGTTTAGTCTTCAAATCAATGTTTTAACATTGGCTAGCTGATTTTAAAGCTGAATCTTGCTTGTGAATCTCACTGAGACCACAAGTGTAAAGCCAAAATGACTCTATGAAGAATCATTTTCAGATTTTTCCAGGTGAAGTAAATACGTTGCTTAACAGGGGACACTAGAAGACATATTAGAAGCAATTTTGATATTTCTGGGGGAAAAAAAACTATGTGCACTCTTTGGTTCATTTTTCTTATCTCTCTGTAAACCCAACTTTCTCATTGCAACAGCTACAGGCTAGCTATTGGGCAAGGTGCATCTCTAACTTCACAGCACAAATTCACCACCAGTTTTGCCACTGTGTCTTCATTTTTTAATTATCTTTTTTAAAATTTTTTTTTAAGTCTGATTTATTTCTTCCCAAAGTGCTCCTATCCTTGAAGAGAACAGCAGGGATAAGTAATTCCAGTGCATGTCTCAAAAGTGTTTGGTCTATTAAGTCACAGAAAATGCAGTATATTATTAAACCATTATATTGAACAGTTGCATTTCTATCATGAAAAACAGTTTTGAGCAGCTGTGTTTGGAATGCCTTCTGCTTTTCTACCATGGATGTAAAGCTCAGAGCAGTGAATTGGCTCTAACTCACAAGTTGGCAGAAAAGGAGCACTTCCTATCTCAAGGGAGGGGTCTGGCCATTCTTCTTTTCTATCATTCACTTGGCATCCTAGCCACAAAACAGCACAACCCATCCTTGGTCCTGTAAGACCACTTTCCTTTATCCATTCAACAAGGGAGAAACACTGGAAAGGCAGATCAGTTGAATAACAAACAATGTAAGCAGAGAGCAGGTTACATAGAAAAATGTTGCAAATATAATAGTAAGGAAATAATCCCTTGGAACTCCTAGGGTATACAACAATAAAACAAGCAAAACAAAAAAAAAAAGTATGTGCTGGAAATTAAATCTCCCAGCTGTATTGATTGCTAATGGCCTTTTTTAAATTTCAACCTTATTTACTATGTAGAGATAAGAGCTGACTCTGAGCACTTTGTCTGATTCAGAACCTCATGTAAGAAATCTAAAGATCACTCAAATTAAGAGGAGATAGCTAACTACTCCCCTGGGTTATACAGAAGAATATTTTATTTGCCCCCATTAGAGCAAAAGAATTGCATAGCATAGGTTCAGTCCAATCAGAGACACCATTCAACAAAAAGTGGCAGCTGCTTTTGTTTTTCCTAAGGATCGTGGAAAAGTATGTCTGTTTCCATTAGCATTACATTTTCCTGTGTTGGTTTTTTTCGATGCTTTACTGCTGTCATTCTGCAAAATCTAGAGCTATGCAGCAAAAATCTCTTCAAAGGTAAAACAACATTTTCCATATTACCAATTCTAAAATATAGCAATGTATTCATTCATAGCTGAACAAATCAATTTTCAGATAGAATAAGAATATCCTGAATTCTAAGACATAAAGTAATATTAAGAGTAAAGAACAGAAAATATTTACTCTCTTTTAACAGGCTACATATTTTCTGCAAGATCAACAGCACTGAAATCACAGTAGAAGGTACTGACAGAATGTTTGAATAACCAGCACTGATTGAAGGCTTTTATTAATTATATTTTAGTTTTATATTCCCTGTGTGAATTGGCATCACAAATATAGCTGTCATAGACAGCAATAGAGCAAGAAGTGGCTGTTCTTTCATTATTTTGAACTTTCCCAGCAGGATTCACCACTCTGTCTTTTTTGAGCAAGTTGTGGTTTGGAGCACGCAGGCAGTATGCATTATGGACTAGCTTGCATCTTTCTACCTTAAATAGGTTGTGTAACTCAGAGAGACTGAGCAGACCTGTTTGCAAAATACAAGCCACTCCAAACCTCAGCACAAAACCTCAAACCAAACTCTATACTTTAAGATTAGAATTGGTTCAGAAAAGTACTTCTGTCTTCTGTCTCTGTAGAGAATAGGGTTTATGGAGGGAGGCCAGCACCTTGGTACAGAAAAAAAAACAAAACAAAACAAAACATTTTTTTTCTTTCTGCAGCCTGACAGATCATTCAAAAACAGACTGAAAAGGAAGCTTAAAAACGTTCTTCTGAAAGACACCAGTTATCAGTATGTTGTTAGACTGTTATCAGCCTGGAAGACTGGAAGGCCTAGAAGAAAAACATCAAAATCGAAAGATAAATAGATCCAAAAAGTTTTACCTAAGGAGAGCTGTTAACCTCTCTGTCCTGAATAACCTGTATTTTCTAGAACTAAAAAGGCAAAAGGGTTTGACCAGAACAAGGCTATGCCACACAAGCTCTCCTTCCTGAAGTATATCCACCAGCTTGTCCTGGCAACAGCAGCAGAGACATCCACTGCAGCATCTTGTAGCATTTCAGCAAAGGCAAGCAATCTCTGCAGGACTGGCATGGGCACGGAGATGAACCTACAGACCCAGCCCCTGACAACTCTTGTGCAGGGGAAAGATACCTACCACAATGACTGAAGCTGAACGAAAGCTTGTGGATGTCACCAAGAGCCTTGTCATTGCTTTAAATGGGTTGGGGAAGTCAGGCTTGCTCAGTGTTAGACTTATTAAAACCCTGTGGTTTTCAAACCTCACTGGTTTTGAAGGAAAGACTGGCTGACTTTCATGTCTGGAAATAGCTTCAAGTATGGTCTGGAGCAGACCAAGACCTAGCTGAATTGGTAGTGCCTCTGCTCACTTTTGTATTTGGGTCACAAAATGCTTTGCAATCAATATCAGCACTCTTATTCTTCAGTCTTGGTCATTGCAGAGGAAGTGACAGTATCAAACCTTCCTAGTACACCACAAAAATCTCCCAAGATAACTCAATAAAAGCTAATTTCTTTGTTTTCTAAAAAGTATCTCATAACTAAGTATTTTCCACTATGTTGAGAGTTTCAAGATAAGGAAAATAAAGTCCAAAAGTATTGTGAAGTAAAGGCAGTAAAAACACAGATTTTTCCAAGTTCCTTAAAGTTTTGTTTCATTCTATTTTTTCAGTATTTTTAATCTGACACGTTGCAAAATGTGGTACCCAACTGTATCTGTTTATTTCCTGTTCCTAGAGACAGACTTATTTACAAAGGAAGTAAGGAAAAAAGAAGAAAGGAATAATTTCTGAATTTTATAGAATTTCAGTTAATGAAAATCTGAAGGAAAATGAAGCTCTTACTGGTGTATTTAATACACATATTCAAGCAGAGACCATACTAATGACCATAAATATCTATTTGTACTCAAAGAAAGCAAAACCACTTTTTGAAGAGGTATTATTGAAAAAGAAATAAAACATGTTTTTATGCTCTACCACAAATGCAATGTTTTCCTCTGTGCCTTTAGCTAGTAGAGCAGATTTAAGGAAGACGGCAGACTAAATTGTCTTCTGTAGGATAGCTCCATAGGAAAGAAATTATTCTTTTCAAAGTGGCTGGTAGGATTGCATTATCATTTCTCAAGTGCCTCCCAGTTTTCTAGATCCTGAAGCAGCTATTAGATGCTTCAGCCTAGCAGTCTCGAAATGCTGTGTAATTTCTCTGCAGACATAAAGTGGACTTTGGTCAAAGTGTACACAGACTGGGTAGTCAGGTCTATCCACGCAACCACAACACAACCACTCCCACTCACTCGCTGTATGCACTTTATTAATTTACACCACGTAAAGGAATCTAAAGAATCTTTTAATCAAGGAGGTAAAATCCTGCAAAACTTTAGTTTGAGGCAGGAATGGCATCTCAACCCATGTCAGTAATGCCATAAAGAAACCAAGGAAGCTTGTATGGCCAAGCCACAATTATCCCCAGCCCTCAGACACAGGGGAATGCACTGCAGCAGACACATTTCTTCAGTCATTCCTGACTGCCAGCAACTCTTTGTTGCCTCCCTGGTCAAGCACAGGGAGAGTGAAGTCCCTTCTGTAAAGCAGCATGAGTAGCCACCCTACATGCAAGGAGACAAGGCTCAGTTTTTAGATCAGACAGGAAGCATTTATCTGAGAATATGCAGGATTTACAATCTCTACTGTTTGAAGAGGCAATAGTTATGGCAGAAGTATCCTGCCATCCATACCAGCAAGCATCCTGAAATATTTACTAAATTAATATAGAAACACACACACAAACACACACAAAGTGTTGGAATATTTTCTTTCATTCAGACCAAAGGAAACAGTCCATTTGATCTCTTTTTTTTTTCTTTTTCTTAATTGCTAGGTAAACTTTCTATCAACTCATTTCTTTTCCTTCCAGAGGAATCACCAAACTAAAAAAGTATCTGTTCCCAGTACATCTCTATGACATTTTTTTTCCCATTTGTGCTCAGCCTTGTCATGTTGAGCTTCCCTCCACAAGACACAGGAGTGTGTAGCAAGAAGCATCCTTTCCAGGGTCCCAGGGACACAGAGAAAGATATTTTCCTGCTTGCATATTTGCATTATGATACAACCCCACGGCAAGCTATCGTACCTTATCTTTCCATGCCTGAAATCTGTTACACTTCAATTTAAGAGTTCTACTTTTTACCAGCAGTGCATTGAATGGGCTTTCTTGCTCTTTATTTCCTTGTCAAAGTTTTTGCAGTACTGGTACATTTCAACCCTGCACTACCAGGCAGCATTGGTGCCCTCCTCCTCTCACCCAGGCTGCAGCAAGCAGTCCACTGTGCCACCAGGTCCAGCCACCTCAATCCTCAAAAGGTACTTTCAAAGTCATGGGCTGAGCCAAGGCAGGGCTGGCTGAACCTTGTGCCCCATTTCATTTACAGCTGATCATCCCTGACCAAATTAGTCATTCAGCCACTTCACTGACTGAAAGGGAAGAGTACCCCTATTAAAGTGACTTTAACAGGAGATAAGGCCAATATATAGGGTTAACTCTGTCCTTAAGTTTGATGAGGTTGGTTCTGCTAGACGCCTCCTCAGCAGGTATCATCACTTACCAACAACTCTGCCTTTGCTCTGAAAGGAAGAAGGGAGAAGCACTTAGGAGGCTTTTCACTCTCCTTGTTAGTCACAGAATGACACCAAAAGGCCAAAAGAAGAAATGCAGGCAGAGAATGTGTGCTAAGCTCCTTAGGAAAGGCAGCATCCAGTCAGAGATTTACTCTACCGCCTCGTCTCGCACTGCCCTGCACCGCCCTGCCCACGGCAGCAGAGAAACATGCACAGCATCTTGTGAAGGGGTGGGGGTGTTGAAACTTTCCTCAGTCACTCCTTAAAGTCTGAATCAAAGCACCCTGAGTCTCAGAGATTGTCTAGTTTTGTGTTTTCAGATGTATAAGCCAGTAAAAAAAAAAAAAAAAAAAAATTCAAACAGATCTGGTTGAGTAAAGTGGAAACTAGCCTGAGAGGGGCAAAGAGGAGGAGAGACACAACATGTTGTGAAAGGTATAAACTCCCCTTTAGAAAACCAGATGAAGTCCTCAGATCCCTTTTCCTACATACCCTAAAAAAAAATGTACACATGACTGGTAGAAAATGCCCATTAAAAAAGTTTGCAGGTTACACAAACAAAAGCCAATAGCCTGAAGATACTAAACTGTTTCAGATTCCATAGCCCCCCAAAAAAATTCAAATTCCTCAAAACGTTCTCATCCCAGGAAAATGATCCTGGCAGCTACTGTCCTAACGTGGCTCCTGAGTTAGGGCTCTCTTGCAGGCTCCACAGATCTAAAGAAAGAGCTAAAGGGAGACATGTCTGTGACAAGACTGAGCAAATCTAACCTGCAGAAGTTTTGCTGCCATGGCATTAAAGTGCAGGACAGCGCTGGGGTTGGAGAAAGAAGGACCAGACACCCATAGGGTCCCTTCTGTTGACCACCCTCACACAACAGAAAAACATCCCAGCCCTGAAGGACAAGTGCAACAGAACATTTGGGATTCTCCTACCAAAATGGTAGCACAGACTAATCCACTATAAAACTTATAACTAAGTTTCCTGTATGTCTACAAGTTACTACACATAATACAAATATGTATTAACTCTCAAAATTTTTTCATTACTTTCATTTAAAGTAATCTGGTTTTGCCTTAGAACATAGACGGTTCACCAAGACCTTTCCAACTACAAATTAGAAAATGCATTAAAACTAACACCTAAATATCCTTCCCTGTTCGACGGCACAAATTCTCCTCAGAAACTTGTTCCTAAACACTTGTGCTAAACTTTTTCAGGACATATGAAGCCCTTGAATCAAGAACGTGAAAGGGAATAAGTGCTGTTAGTACAGATGTTGGCATGTGGTAGATATGTTGCTTTGAAGTGCTGTTCCCTTGCCTGAGCTCTGCCTCAGGTGTGTGTTTTCCTAAGGTATTGTCTTAGATACAAGCAAGCAAGAAATCAAGTTATTTTACTGGTATGATACAGGTTATGATATTCAGAGACTTTATTTAGAAAGAAAGAAACATAAAAATTGTCAGGGTATGGCATAGTTGACAGGTTAGGCAGTCAACCCCAGGGAGAGAATTTTAAAAGAAAAATAAGGAAAAGCAAAGTGTGGAAAATCAGAAGAAAATTAAGCAAGATGCAACTATGTTAAGTATTCTTTTCATTCCTGCAGTGTAAGTTAAATCCTTTGCCTTTTAGTGATTTCTGAAATTGCTAGTTTCTTGGTTCCTCCGTTCATAGAAGTACTATCTTTGGTCACCCTGAGATGCTGCTGTAAGCTTGAGTTTTCTCAGCTAAAGCACAGCTGTATCAGAGGAGCGTAAACCTGCTGCAAACACGTGGCCCTGATGCTATGCCTAGTTTCTCTTAAAGCACCACTGTGAAACAGCTCAAAAAAGCAGTGCTGCAACTCCTCTATCTCAGACAATGCAGTCACTGCTTTTCGTGGTGCAAGCTTTTGCTCAGAGCCATCCCAGAGCAAAACAAACCATGTTAAACTGTAGATAGAAGACTACTAACTTTATTCATTATAGCGGCAGTGTTCCTAAACTACTCAGTTAATAAAGGTAGTTCAGGTCAGGATAGGGATTAGGCCGATAGTCTACAATATGAAGGAGCAAGAGTTAAGTGAGGAGGGGAAAGAAAAAGGAGAGGAATTAACAGCAGTTTAAACTCTGTCAAGATGAGGCAGCTTTAAATGCAAACGGGACTAAAGGTTAAGGTCTCTTCTTGATTCAATGTTACTTGATACCTACAGGAAATTAAACCACAGAAGATCAGGTCAAAAAGCATTAATAAAAGCAAGGAAATTCAGAACTTTGGAAAAAGTGTTATGATACTTTATTATCATTTTCCCTGTTTCAAGGGTGTTCAGGTAGGTGCATCGTATTGTGTCCTGCACTGTATAGGCTGCAATACTTAGCATGAGCTGTTATTTCAGTGCTGTCACTGAATTTTCCCAGATTGGCTGGTACCAAGTCGAAGAGGAATATTACTGACACGCAGTACTCATGCAGTTTAATCTGAACAATACAGGGTATAGACATTCCACCATCTGTTAGGAATTGTGGCGACTCTGTGGGGCACAGCTGATTGTGTTTGAAGTACAGATCCTTCAGCTTGGGCAAGAAGCTGCGGTAAGCAGCTTGCTGCCTTTGGTGGAAAATAAATGCTAAGTTGCTGGAACAAAAGAGAGAATGTTTTTCCTTGTATAGCCATTTTAGCTAACAGCTTTGCATTGGCCAAAATCATGTCACATGGCCTGACTCACAACAGAAATCTTATGAGTTAGATAACCAGTCCAAAACGGCACAAACTCAGCAGTTAATCTTAAAAGTGCTGG
This sequence comes from Coccyzus lansbergi, assembly GCA_033558105.1. NCBI lineage: Eukaryota > Metazoa > Chordata > Aves > Cuculiformes > Coccyzidae > Coccyzus > Coccyzus lansbergi. The sequence goes on from JAUMJK010000986.1 coordinate 760,548, forward strand.
AGTTTGCAGACAACAAAGTTCTAATCAATGCTTTTTCATTGAGAAGTGGAGCAAGTTGATCACCTTTTACTTGTATTGCTCTTTGAAGTCATAGGTGTTCAAAGCTAGGTTGGATAGTGGAAGGTGTTACTGTCCATGGCAGGGGACAGTTGGAACTAGATAACCTTTAAAGTCTCTTCCAACACAAACCATTTTGTGATTCTGTGATTCTATGATATGGGAAGCCCCTGGTCTTCTTCATCTGAGTCTGCTCTAAGGTTGGTTATTTCATGTGTAAAATTGCATGGGCATTGTTCTTCATGTAAGCCCTATTGCCTGTTTCCCGCCACCTAAAAGAAAGGTAAAAGTCTACATTGTCATAAAGGCATGTCCTTAATGGAAATCTTTAACATGTACAGTGCTGTGGAAACACTCAAATGGCTGGATATGGTGGAGAGAAAGAAAAACTTAAAAACTCAGCAGAAACAAAACCCTAGCGTACTGTAAGAAAATTAATCATAAGCTTGATTCATTTATAAAGTGTATCCAGCAGAAAGCTACTTGAGACACAATGTATGTTCTCCGTACACAACAATATATCAAGGTCACTTACTTGAGGTGTTTTGTTATAAAACAGTCCTACTTCTTTCATGAATTAATGACCTTAAAACTCCTGCTAAAGATTAAATAGCTGATTTTAATTTCACTAAGGGAAAAAAGGCATCATCTCCTATATCCAGTCTTTTTTTCAGCTTTGTACAAGCCCCAATTCTGTACTTGGTTATTGGATCAAAGGCTGATGAGGCAAAACCTTTAGAAATACTTCTGTTTCAGGGAGTGCTAGTCCCCAAAATATTTAAAAGTCTTGGTCTTTTACTCTTACTGTATTTATGCTCACATCAGTAGAGAGCCTGCTGACTTCCCAAGAGTTTTGGGACTCACCTGTGCAGATCAGTATCAATGGTAACAGTCTAAAGGATAAATTAATGGACATCATCTTCCCATGTTCTTATCTGTGCAGGTGATAAAAATCAAATCATAGAATCATAGAATAACCAGGTTGGAAGAGACCCACTGGATCATCGAGTCCAACCATTCCCATCAGTCACTAAACCATGCCCCTTGCTCAGGCTTCTATTGCTTTGGGTTTGGACCTTCATTTGAACACAGGTTCTGAGCATCCACTTTTATCTGGGCTTCCCACAAAACAAGAAAAAATGAAAAGCTTTGCAGAATACACAGCTGCTGTCTGCATTGCGTATACAGCTTGGATTCCAAGCGTGAGTACCATGGCTGAAGTCCTGCTCTGAGAAGTGTGTCCCTGCAGAGCACAGTGGGTGAGCAGTTTACTCTGACTCTGACCATGCTGCACTATAACTGTGCTGAAGGTGACAACCTCATCAGCAATGGCTTGTGGAGGTCGATCATATGGGATCACACAGTCCAAAGCTTCACAACTCACTTATAACTGGCCACAAAAATACATCCACATGCATCTTAATCATCTGACGTGCATTGCTCACACTGTTTCCAAGAGTAGAAGAATTCAGCTACACAAACCTCCTACTAAATCAAATTTTGAGACTGAGTATACATATATCCATATCTTCCATATATCTATGGCAAGAAATAGGTAATATTTTCAAAAGTGAAAAACAAAATATGTTTGAGTATATAAATTCAAGGTTCATTCACAAAGCATTTTCTGTTTTCTGAAGGTATATGAGAAATTATTATGCACTCAGCTATCCTGAAATAGTGAAAAGGTCATCAATTTGCTGTCAGTGTAGTGATATAGTTTAATTACAGTTTAAAACTATATTGAACTGGCTAAAGGAAGATTATATTGCTGAGATGTTTGTTATTTTAACAACAAACCTATGTCTATTGAGAAGGAGAGAACGTATGAAAATGTGATCTCAGTGCAGTTTTATATGAATACAGCTAATATGAATCTAAATCTGCTATACTGTAACATTATCTGAATTTTTTAATCAAGGAAATATGTTCAAAAATGAAGAACAAAAGAAATCATACCTGGAAAGCCACTGCTTATAGTCCATCTGTAGATCTCTGGCAATGTTAATATATGTGTAGCAATGCTGTCCAGTAATCATGAGTTCTTTCCTAATTAATAAATGTTACATTTAAAAAATATCTTTTCAAAGACAGAAAAGGGGGTGCATGGCGAAGAACATGGTAGCCATTTAAAATATATGGGCAAGGAGCCACTGCATTATTATCCGTTAACGTAATACCGTTGTGTTCCATTAACTTATTAGTAATAGCAATGGATCTTGCACATCAGGAATCTGCATGAAGCAACACATCGTAAATTATGTCCATATAGGAACTGTTAATCACATCTAATGTATTTTTAACTCCTTATTTTTAATAGGCCTCTGCAAATTTGGAAATTTAGTAGATCTTCTACTACTGTCCAAGGAGACCTCCTTTTCTGGCTGAAGTAATGATTTCAATAGCATTTATAATACTAACAATAGACAGCTCAATAGACATCCAATGGAGCAGGCTGTAAATCCATTTTTAAGTGGTTTTGATCACAAAAATGAAACTTCTATGAAAATAAGCAAAAAAATGGTTTAGATGTCTGTACACATGAATGCACACACAAATTCAGTCTGAAGAGATAATTTATTTGTTAAAAAGTATTTTATGTTATTCCCTAGCTAAGTCTTTTTCTGCTAGGTACACCTTTCTGGAGCTGGTTTTGAAGCATTTGAATGTTACTGCACATATTTCAGAAGTACACTGATTCCACAGTAAAAGGCAACTCTTATCATCAGATATCAGTCACCTATCTGTACTGAAGTCAAATGATATCCAGTTGATTTCCTTCCTGGAAAATTCAGCCAGAGTATCTGCTGTTGAAATCCTAGGAGGAAGCTCAAATGAAAAAAACCACCAATTTTATTTTATCCTATCAAATGTAAAAATGTTTGTCCCCCTCTCACAGCAAAATATCATGGAAAGGTTCCCTCAAGTGGAATGAGGATAGGGAGAGAAGCTGAGTTCAGAAAAAAAGAAGAACTGAATACAAGAGACTTAAAAGATTTTATCAAGGATCTATTTATTTGAAGCTAATCTGCCATGCCTGTTGAAAGAGCAATTTTCCCTTTGCTCTTCACTATGACAAAGGAGGATGGAGAAACAATAGAAAAACAGAAAAACTGCCAGGCCTGAAACTCTGTCCCTCAATTTGGCTGCAGCACTGAGGCTAGGGTCTACCTCATAAATTTATTTTTGCAGGATTAAGGGGAGACACAATAAAAAGGCAGTCTCAGAAGAGGAGACACAATAAAAAGGCAGTTTCAGAAGAAAGGAATGAATCGAGGGTCCATGACACCCTGGGGAATTTGGGTGCCGTTCTCAAGAGGAGTCTAAACTGTTCCCACCATCTTTCAGAAAATGTCCTATCAAAGTCATCCATGGTAAGATGAAGACATATAGAATCTTTGAGTCTGCCAACAAAAGACTTGTCATAGAATCATAATGATGCTGAAAGACTGAATGACCTCCATGTCACAAGTCTGGAATCAGTGTGATAGCCTGAGGTGTCTTGCAGAACCAGGGAGCATATTGAAGGAAAGTATAGCACAAGTAGGAACAGTGCTCTGTAGTATATCCAAAGACAAGTGTGGCAGACCAAATGATACCGATATCACCATCTTCTCCTATCATTGATGATACCATACCTGCTGGAGCAGAGGATCCAAGTACTTTTTGGGCCTGTGTCTCTGGTAGGAGCTCATGTTCCCAATGTGTTCCTTGGAGAGCTGCCAGAAGAGAAACTCTTCTACATTCAGTTTTGTGCTTTCCCTCCTTATATTTAGTCCAAGGAAGGTGCATATCACAGTGCACAGTTCCAGATCTCCTTCATCCTGGAAGTCTGAGGGTGAAAACTGCAGCTAAGGCTGAGACCATAGACCTGTTCCACTTCCAAACAAAAGCAAAGAGACGCCATCTAGTATGATACTGGTTTTGCCATGACTCTTGGCCAGATAGATTGTATCATCCCAGCATTATCAACCAGCATTTCCCAAGAGACATGCTGAGTGCTTAAAGTCTGTCAACAAGCCTCATTCTTCACCATGACTTGGCAAATTGCCACAGGTCCACAATAATATGGACCTGCAGTGTGAAGCTGCAATTCAGTGCTTGGACAGGTGTTTTGAACACAAGTAGCACAGACAGTGCACATGCACCTCATAAAGCAGCCCTCACAAGGAAGGTGACAGTTGAAACCTGCAAGACAAGTGGAAGGATTGACACATAGTTGAACAACAAATTCCTGACATTTAGGAGCCAGAAAAAGTCATTCCATAGCAGAGGAAGTTTCTCAGCAGTGAAAGAAAGTTAACCTCAGTAGAGAAAATGAGCTGGACGCATATTGCCCCAGGTAACACAGGCTTAAAATTTACATATATTGATTAGACAAAACACATGTCCAGTATTGAGCACTTGAGTACAGATGTGCTCAAAATCTGAACATGTGTGAAAACAAATGCTTGGAGTAGAGTTCTTTCCCCCTCCCCAGCAGAACCTCAAAACACACTTTGAACAGCTGTTCTGAATGCTTTTTATGAATCAATCTCCCTTGTCAAGGCTTAAGTGTAGTGTTTCCAAGACTGGAGTCTTCTGTCCTGCACATAGTCACACAGGCATTCAAGCAAAGTAGATTTAGGGTTAGGTTTAGCACATAATGAAAAGTGTTGTCAAACATAATTTATAATAGTGTTTCACTTTCTGATCATTTGTCATGCATCATTCTGGCCTTTGAGCTGTAATATGAAGACTGAAGGGTCTCCCACAAAAAGTAGAAGGGATGAAAACAACATTTGGAAAGTGCCTAGAAAGCTGGGAGGACTTTTGTCCCGGCTGTTTACCTAAATACCATTTTTATCTATCTAGGATGCATTTATTTGGGCATTATGTTCTTCTGCGTGCTAGCCCAAGATGTTTTTAAATTGCTGTTTCATGTTGTTCCTTCTTCCTGTTATACTATCACTCTGTGTTACTGGACTAAAATTAAGGGAACATTGCCATGGAACTTCATCTTCCTTCCCTTTAAATAAAAAGCAAGTAAACACTGAAATTTAACTCTCCTTCTGTCTCATGACTTTGTGCTTACAGCTAAGTGTAGAGTGGTGGGCTTTTGTTCTTCTGAGATATTCTTCATAATTGCCACAAACTTCTCCCACTAATAAGGCTGAGTTTAAAAGCAGAATTTGGTTGGAAAAGCACCACAGAAAGACATGGGACACTGTCATGGCCAGTGGGAAACACTTTTGCATCAGTTCAAATGTAGACAGTCACATAAGGAAGCAGAGGGCATCACAGATTTGTTGCATGAGACAAGTGTCAACTCTGAACACATAAAACTTCAGTCTCTACCACCTCCTCTTTGGTGGAACAGTTGCGGTTGGGAGCTGTTTACATATATTAAGTTTGCAATCAGCCCTATGTAAAATACCACCAGATTGTGGTCAGCGGTTGTATGTAGACTTTGTCATTTTGCTTACTGACCACACGTTCCCATTGATCAGTTCTAAATTGGATTATTGTTAGGTTTAAAAGCGCCTCAACAGCAGAAAGTGGTGGTGGTGGCTGGCAAAGCAGAGATGGATAGCAGAATAAACAGGGAAAGTGACAAGATTTCAGACTGAATTGATCACTGTCAGCGAGTTAGTGGTCAGCTGTCTGACCTCTGGTGCCCAAACCAAACATCAGAATAATGTTTAGACAAACACATTTGATTTTTGAGGTAATGGGTATGTCAACTAAATGACAAACCTTAGAAAGGTCAAAGGGATATCCATTTTTCAGGTTTTTTTCAAGCATTAATCGTTCATTTGGGGAACAGTGCTTTTCTAAGCTGCAGAGGGAGAGTTTCACATTCAGGGGGAAACGCTGGATGTGTGCTCATAGGCATTATGCTCATAGCCACAGCCACCAGCCCCATCAAGCCCAGTCCATCACCAACATTTGCCATTCACAGCCACATTTTGCTGCTTGCAGACCTACCCTAAGCGGAGTGGAGCTGGGATTTCAGGCTGTCAAGGAGGCCCAGCAAAGCTTTAACCCTCCCACTGTTCCCCATAGCAAATGGGGAAAAGCAGCTGTGCTGACCACCCAAGTGAGACCTGTGCCTTTCCCACTGGCCGTGGGAGTTGCTTACAAGATATCACAGCATGGCACCACTCAGCTCCTCAACCAGGTTTCCCCAGTGTGTGCTACACCACCCCCAACGGGTTGTTAGGATCTGGTAGCACGTGTCTTCTGTACAGCAAGGAGTATGAAATGAAAAATACTTTGACATGTTTAGAAGAGGTTAATAAATAACGAAGCCTAAAGGGACCGGCATGCCGTTGTGGTTTCACAGTCTGGGATCTGGTACCTGCTGCTGCAGTAGAGATAGTGCAGGGAAAGACACATGAATGCTGATGGCAAGCTAGGAAAAACAAACAAATATGCTAATGCAAACAACAAAAAAATAACCTTTCATTTTTACCATTACTGGCTCTGGCTCCCAGATTGCTGTTTAAACAGTCTCTACCTACCTCTGGGTTTTTTTTCTCGATTATTTTCTTGACAAAGTGTGAAAGCAGCCCAACCTTATCTTACAGAAAATGCCAGCAGGGTCTCTTTCATGGTGTGTATATCAGAATCATTTGTGGAGCAAATTATTTATTTCTTCTTCTTCTTAAACTATTTCTTCACACATACAGCCCCCAAACAACATTTGCAATTACAATGCCATACTAAGGATGAAAGAAGTACTCTGGGACTGGGAATAAGAAGCAGGAAAGAGAAACACACTATGAATAAAGACCAGGAGAAAGTTTTCCTAATCCTGCCATGAATCCTTTCTCTGCTATTCTCTGTCAGTTTTTGCTCATGCATGAAAACAGCATTATCTATTAAATGCTGCAGAAGGATCAGCAGCAGCTGGCCCCCTACTTGCAGCTCTGTACCTGGTTCCAGTGTTTAACTTCCTACTCTCAAGATGCACTCAGTGGTAAAGGAAAATGCAATAAAGCTCCCAAAACCACAAATTCATTCTCTCAAAACTTAGCTCTGCCTATTTGGATGACAGTTCATGATGACGCAGTCAATTCTATCCACACGAGAATTACCCTGCTATGCATAGAATTGTACAGGGTAGTGTGTCTAATACTACTCTTTTGATAGGTAGAGTAATTAAAAGCAAATTCTATTTAGAAAATGAGGGAACATTGGCATAGCAAAGAAATACCTAAAATAATTGTTTATGTTCAGATGTATAATTTATGTTTGCAAATGAGAAGGAATATTTTTCATTTCATGTTCTCTATGCCTTGACTTTTGGGTCTCTGTCCCAACTGTTCTAGCTAACAAGATTTCATGAAAGAAGACTTTCATGCAAAACAGAAGCATTACAAGACAGAAATATTCTTTTCTCAGAGAACTGAAGCTTAACAATGCAATACTTTTTAAAGGCTATGCAGGATAATTTCTCACAATCTTGACATAATTATTCTCATAAATCTCACCTTCTTCAAAGTACCATTCTAAAGAAATTCTGTTTTGGCAAAACTTTTCTGTCAATATTTTGCACACATTTTTAGCTGGAAAGGCAAAGAGTGTGGAGAACAAGGAATTTCCTCATCATTACTCCTACAGTCAATTCTAGCTGCATTCCTGGAACTTCCCTAAGTTTTATCATGGGAATATTTTACTATGGACAGGCTCAGACTAAGAGGGAAAGGAAAAAGAAACAGTGTGAGATTTAGTGACAAGCTACAACTCTATCACATACAGCCCTATGTCTACAATCAGGTACCAGTGTCCACTGCAAGGATATATGGTGCCTCCACAGTAACCTGCAACAGGCATTACAAAGTGGGTTTTGTCCATTAAGGGACTAAGTCAGGAGAACATGTAGGAGACAGCTTACTGTATCTGAACTTCTCCAGACAATTTTCCAAAGCTCGATTTCCATAAAACCAGAGAGAACCTGGTGGAGGAATTGTAGATGGGCACCAAATTCAGATGATTACAGTTTAGGCTCTGCCTCCAAGCCCACCTCCTTTCCATCCTCGTTAAGCGATGAAGGGAGAGTTGCACTTTTTGCTGACAGTTTGGGACCATGGGGAAGGATTTCATAAAGTCCTAGCAATGTACCCAGCACTTCATGGGTGCCTTGTGGTCCCTGAGTTTCCTGTCATGGAGCCCTGGTCACTGATCTGTCTGGCCCTGCCTGTTCAGGCATCTTCTCTTGTCTAATTCTGGATCCACATTTGACCAAAAATGCTAGAGTATCTGGCTAGAAAAAAAAATATTCCATAAATAACCCATTATGGTTTCTCAAAACTTGTCTCATCAGATTACCCAAATCTTTTAATTTTTTTACTAGATAGCATAAGTGATTGACTTCAGAAAACAGTGGCTATAGGTAAATAAGAAACATTAAAAGTCTGACTATAATGGGACAAATTCTAACATAGTAAGACATACTAACAGCTGAAACCCAAGTGTGGCACTCCTCTTGATTTATCCAACATGCATACAGCCACAAGTTCTGTGATAGTTTCGTGCCAGGCCCTTGAGTTTCTTTGTGGCTATGTGTCAGGGGACAGGAAATGTCCTGGTTCACCAGCCTCTCTGTGAGATGGTGTTATATTGCAGTTAACAAAGTGATCCTTATTTGAGGTTTCCCTTAAGCCTATAAGTGGTAATTAATGTCCTTGGCCTGCATAAACTTGCTGCTAGGTAAAATATTGAGGGGTTTAACATATGTAACTAAGCAGTGTGTGAAATTTGCCCTTGCCAAACTGAAACACAGGAGCCTCTATCTGAATATCGGGAAACATTCTTTTCTTAGGAGGGTGTCTGAGAACTGGCACAGGTTGCCCAGAGAGATTGTGGAGTCTCTCTCCTCAGGAATCCTCAAAACCTTCCCGGACATAATCCTGGGAAATCAACTGTAGGTAGCCCTGCATGAGCAGGACTGGACCAGGTGACCTCAAGAGATCCCTTCCAAACTAATTTTTTTCTGTGATTCTGTGTCTATAATATCAGTGAACTCTGCTCAAGGCTGGAAATCACCCAAACTTTCTATCAACTCAGTTGCAGTATTTTAACAAGTTTCTACAACCTGGCCTCTGCTGCACAGTGCTGTTACAGAAACAATTGGCTCCATCATGGTCAGGTGTCACATTAATTGTCATCAGGACCACAATGAGCCTAGCTGCTAGCACCCCAAAAACCCTCTGGATGTGGAGCTCCAAAGAGCCGTTTGCTGTTGTTTGAGATCAAACTGGCACTCTGCATTTTTCAGGCCAGATTTGGCTGATCCTCATCCTTTACACCAGCTTTTGAAAAGATCATTGCAAACACAGGGTCTGTATTGATTATCATTACTTGTATAGTAGCTGGTATGTAGCAAAGCATAGTGTAATATGAGAAAAAATATTGATTTCACAAAAGTTAATATTATTAAAAGGTAGTTGTAATAATCTCTTTCTAGAATTTTAACAGGGGGTTTTCCTCTTAGAAAATCAATAAAACTAATAGTCTTGTTGTAGCAGGAGCACTTGTTAGACTAAATTTTCACTCCAACGCTTTCAAGTTATATTAAGAGCAAAAGAGCTGAGAGGCTATAAACTTATTGACTGGGGCTTAAAGGACTTGAATAACTGAAGGCATTATGTTCATTGTCATTTCATCACCTTATCTGGGGGAATACAAATTAATTAAACAGAATTTGAATTTTCTGTTTGCACCAAAAAAAACAGCAGCATTTCAGTCAAAAACTCATCATCCCAGTTTACTTCAATGATGTTGATTTGTGTAAGGACATAAGCAGCCCTCAAAAATGTCAACCTTACATGAAGGTACTTCTGCAAATATCTGGCACATAGATAAGCAAACAACTTATACTTCACTTTATAAATCCAGTTTTCTATGTCAACCATTCCTCATTTTTTTTTCCACAATTCTTGTTGTATATGTAGGAACAACTCATTTCACCTGCTTACAAATACATCCATGCATAACAAACAGGACCAAAACCAGGTGCAGTTTCCACTGAAAATCAAAATCTCCACGTTTAGCAATAAGTGAAGTAACCCTGTGTCAAATTTTTATCTTAATGCTAACACAGAACCTGTCTCCATAGCTGAAAACGTATTTGCTTCATCTTTGCACCTAGGTTTTCCCATGTCTGTTTTTTGCCAAAACATTTTTATAGACAGTAAATAAAATGTGTGCTAGAAGTCATTTTCACTAGAACTCTTGTAGAAAGAGTCGTAACTATGAGTTCTACCAGTCTCATCTCATGAAACAAGTGCTATAGATGCAACCATGTTGCATTACTCTTTCTCACAGTACTCCTGTATCCTTGGCTATAGAAAACAGAAGAGGCTGAAGAAGATTTTTTGGTTGACCATCTTTTGTCACAGGAAGATTAATTGGTCTGTAGGTAGAACAACATTATAAAGCTGATTACTTGCTCATGGAAGGTACCTATTGTGATTTCTACTGAGCACTATGTTTGAAATGTGAACTATTCCAAATATTTGAAGAGCTTAACAAAGGCATAAATGGATGTTAGCTGACTAGACCCAGTTAAAGGCTGTCTCCCTGTGGCTTTTGCTTGTAGTGAAAACACAGGATCATTCTGGTTTTTTCCTTCATAACACTCCAGTTCATAACTCTGCCTGATCTCTCTAAGCCTGTCAGTGCAATTATCTGCTGTCAGCTATACACTATCAATAAGAAATAAGTGTGTTCCATCTGACAAGAGGAACATTACAATGTCATAATTTGGAGCCAGATGAGGCTTGACAACAACCCAGGTCCTCTACTTTTGAAAATCAAAGGTGTAATTGGCAAAACCACTTCCCTCATACCAGTTTCTTAGCCAAATATATGGTTTACCTATGTGTATGTGCATTCGTAAGCACCATGTACACACTTACACTGAAAACTAGTCAGTTATTTTTGTAAAAAAAGGTGATAAATGGCTCCTGATCTGAGTCATCATTAATTAATTTTAAATAGTCTTAAGAAAAACTTCTTCCTGCTGTGCAAATGGAAGTGTTTTAAGATCCGGTAATTACCTACAAAATAACTTATAGAAAAGGTGAAGAGGGAAATATCTATTCTTCTTGTAGCACACTGGTTTTTTTACAGCCAACTAATAAGAATATCTTACAAAGAACTCAGTATGTAAACTCACAACAATCAAAGCTGTACACACTAACCATATTCTACATTATTTCTCATCTATAATAAAGGCAGGAAGGAGGATATGGGGAGCTACAGGACTGTTAGTCTGACCTTACTGCCAGGGAAGATTATGGAACAGTACACCTTGAGTGCACTCATCAGGCATGTGCAGGACAACCAGTGGATCAGATCCAGCCAGTTCATGGAAGGCCAGGTCCTGTTTTACTAACCTGAACTCCTTCAATGACCAGATGACCCACCTGGTGGATGAGGGAAAGGCTATGACTGTTATTTTCATTGACATCAGTAAGGCCTTTGACACTGTCTTCCACAGCATTCTCCTAGAGAAGCTGGCTGCTCATGGCTTAGAAAGGTGTACTCTTTGCTGGCTAAAGATCTGACTGGGAGGCCAAGTCCTGAGAGTTGTGGTGAAAGCAACTAAATCCAGTTGGCAGTCAGTCAAAAGTGGTATTCCCCAGGTCTCGGGTTTAGGGAAAGTCTTGTTTAATATCTTTATCAACAATCTGGACAAGGTGATTGAGTGCTTACTCAGTAAGTCTGCAAATTACTCCAAAATGGTTGGCAGTGTTGATATGCCTGAAGGAGGAAAGCTCTGAAGAGGGATCTGGACAGGATCTCTGTATCAATGGTCCCAGGTAAATTGTATGAGGTTTAACAAGGCCATGTGTCAGATGCTGCACTTAGGTCACAACAACCCCATGCATTGTTACAGGCCTGGGGAAGAAGAATGATTGGAAAGACTGGAGAAGAATGACTGAAGAAGAGTGGCTGTAAAAGACCTGGGGGTGCTGGTCAACAGCTTGCTGAGCATGAGCTGACAATATATGCTGGTGACTGAAGACCAGCATCATCCTGGTTTGTATCAGAAACCTCATGGCTAGTAGGATTAAGAAAGTGATTGCATTTCTGTGATCAGCACTGGTGAGGACACACATCAAATCCTGTGTTCAGTTTTGGGTCTCTTGATACAAGAAAGACATTGAGGTGCTGGAGCATGTCAAGAGAAGGGAATGTAGCTGGTGAAGGGGCTGGAGAACAAGTCTTACAAGGAACAGATGAGGAGACTGGGGTTGTTTAGTCTGGAGAACAGGAGGCTGAGGGGAGACATTATTGTTCTCTATAACTACCTGAAAGGAGGATGTAGAGAGGTGGGTATTGGTCTGTTCTCCCAAGTAACCAGCAATAGGATGAGAGGAAATGGACTAGAGTTGTTCCAGGAGAGGTTTAGATAGGATATCAGAAAAAAATTCTTACCTGAAAGAGTGGTGAAGTGTTGGAACAGGCTGTCCAGGGAAGTGGTGGAGTCTCCATTCCTGGAAGTGTTCAACAACATGTATATGTGGCACTTTGGGACAGGATTTAGTAGGCATGGTGGTATTGGGCTGAGGAGTTGGACTTAGTGATCCCAACTTAGTTTTCCTGACTTTAATGATTCTACGATTCTACACCCAATACGTCTTTCTTGAGGATTTACTGGCACAAGACATGGTGTAACCAGGTCCCATGTGTGATAGCCTGGTTGAGGAGAGGAGGGAAGTGTGGGGCCTTTTCAGTTCTGCTTGCTCTGCTGGGCCAGTAAAGCTGACAACATTACAGCAGAAAGAAAAGGAAGGTCATAGACAGTTCTTGTTTCTTCCCTTATTTCCTATACACAGTGGACCAAAAACTTAAATTGGAGGGATAATATCTCAAGTCTGTCTTCTATGTCCAAGAGCATCTTGGAAGGAGCAAAGTCTTTTGCATAGTGCTGCCAAAAACTCCAGTATTTCCAAGATAATGAGCCTCTCCTGGTGCACCCATGCTACAATGACCACATATGCAGTCTGTTTTCAAAGAGTTCACAAACTTTAGGAGCATCCACTCTGGCAGGAGAACTGGCAGCTCTCAGGGCACTTGCTACAGTCCAGAGGACCAAGAACCCCTTGCTGTACATACAGTGTATTCCCAAGCAAACATCCTCCCTCCATCCAGACAGCAACTCTCCACTGCCAAATGGCTGTCAGTGCAAGAAAGCAAGGACAGTGGGGTTGGAGAACAAGTCTTATGAGGGAACTAGTGTTGTTTAGCCTTGAGAAGAGAAGGCTGAGGGGAGACCTTATCACTGCCTACATCTACCTGAAAGGAGGTTGTACAGAGGTGGGTACTGGCCTCTTCTCCCAAGTGACAGGTGATAGGACAAGGGGGAATGGCCTCAAACAGTGCCAGGAGAGGGTCAGACTGGATATCTGGAAAAAATTTTTCATTGGGCACTGGAACAGGGAGGTGGTTGAGTCACAACCACTGGAGGTATTAAAAGATGGGTAGAAGAGGTACTCAGGGACATAGGTTAGTGCTAGATAGGGCTGGTTGGACTTGAGGATCTAAGAGGTCTTTTCCAATCTAGTGATTCTATGATTACATGATTCTATGATGCAAAAGCAAAGAGGGTCCTGGTATGCAGGGCTTTCATAGCTATGCAACATCTTTGACTGCTGTGTAGTTAACCACAGCCAAAGCAGCGGCAGGATCAGACCCACAGACAGTGACAGGCTGTCCCAGTTCTACTGCCCAGATACCCATCAAAGGAGCCCTAATTCTTGTCTGGGGTCAGAATTCACAGCCAGCTGAGATGGGGTAATTTTTTCAAGTAAATACGTTGAAAACACAAAGTATGATTTGTGACCTGACTGTGGGTAGCTTTATTACTACCCCACGCCTGCGTCCAATAAACCAGTAAGCCCCTCACCCTCTCCCCATCTTCCCCTCTTCCCCAAGTAATTATTTCCTTACGTCAAGTGATCATCAAGAGACATGGTAGCCTTTGAAAAGAAAGATTTAGCAATATTAATAATGCTCAATTGCCCAGTCTCACAAAGGCTGTAGTTAGATCTGGCTGGAATATTTTCAACAAAATGTAATTTTATTAAAATATGTTGTTTATCAAAGCTGAAATATTCTGTGGAGACATTGGTTTTGACAAAGATTTCTGAAGCCCAGGGTTTCTGGCTAGAAGTAAAGGGTGGCCTGTACAAAAACTGGAGTTTTCAATCTGAAAGTAGTAATTTTTGACACCATTTCAAGTCAGGAAAATGTTCTAAAAGTTTTGTTTTCATTCCAATGTAGAACAAAAACATTTTGGAACCTTAAAAGATTCATGACACGAATTTTTACTCTCTGACAACCTCTGGCAAAAAATCTCTTCATGTGAGCTCATTCTGAATGAAATGTCTGCATTTCATACATGTTCATGCTCTTCTGTATGTGTGCATGTGTGCATGAAGCCAATTTATAGTTCATACTTTAGTTTGTTTGGGCAGCTGCTTTCTGCAGCTTTCTTGTGGTCTTGCTGTGGATCAGCTGCAAAAGACAGAATGAAGGAAAAACATTATCCCTCACAGGACTGGGTAAGAAACAAAGGTCATTTAAGGTTTCTCTCCTCCTGCTTCTCTCTGCTTCTGTTCCCTATTGCTGTACTTATAATTAAATCTTCACCTGAGCTTCGATCTCCCAATAGGCCATCTGAGACCTTTTGCTACCTGAGCAATGAAGCTGGTGAAGGGGCTAGAGAACAGGCCCTATGAGGAATGGCTGAGAGAGCTGGGGTTGCTCAGCCTAGAGAAGAGGAGGCTGAGAGGAGACCTCATTACTCTCTACAACTACCTGAAAGGAGGTTGTGGAGAGGAGGGAGCTGGCCTCTTCTCCCAAGTGACAGGGGACAGGACAAGCAGGAATGGCCTCAAGCTCCGCCAGTGGAGATTTAGGCTAGAGATTAGGAGGAAGTTTTTCACGGAAAGGGTCCTTGGGCACTGGCAGAGGCTGCCCAGGGAGGTGGTTGATTCACCTTCCCTGGAGGTGTTTAAGGCACGGGTGGATGAGGTCCTAAGGGACATGGTTTAGTGTTTGATAGGAATGGTTGGACTCGATAATCCGATGGGTCTCTTCCAACCTGGTTGTTCTATGATTCTATGACATGATCACTGTCTGAGGTAGGAGTTATTTTTAATCGCTTTTCTCAAAAGGTTATGATAGCTGAATTAATACAGAAGAAGCTAAGCACAGAGTGTGTCATTATCTTTTCCAGATTTACCATTACGTAAGTGTTGATGGGTAATCATAGATACTTCTCTATTATGGTCTCCTGATTCCATTGTTTGCAAAGTTCAAAGTTCAAAGTACTCAATAACTAAACCCCAATGCTACAATATGTGTATATTGTACCTGCAAAAGAAAATCACATAATTTAGAAAGCTCAAAAGTCCTGCTGAATTCAAAACTTAAATATTTTCCCTGGACAAGGACCATATTACATTTTGTAAAATGGATGATACACAGATAACAGATAATTTTAAGTTGTCATCTGTGAAAAGTATTTTAATATGGTGATGGTAGTTAGCATTGTCATAAGAAAAGGAAGTCATCACCTAGGGGAAAAAATCATTAAGGAAACGGAAGCATTTAAATGAGTTTCAGGAAATTCACTTGCTCCTGGGTGCCTTTGACTTTGCTTGTACCTTAACAATCCAAATTAGTTTTAACACATCTTTCCATAGAATCATAGAATGATTTAGGTTGAAAGAGTACTTTAAAGGTTCTCTAGTCCAACTACTCTCCAGTGATCAGGGACATTTTCAACTAGATTACGTTGCTCACAGCCTTGTCTAAACTGACCTTCAGTGTTTCCAGGGATGGGACTCTGTCAATGAGTCCTGCAAGTTACTGAGCATAGACCCTCTTCCCCCTTTGAGAAAGGTGAATCCCATCTGCAGCTAGCAAGCCTGGTAGCATGTAGGCCACCCCGTTACCAAGAAGAACCCAAAATTGTTGTGGTGACACCAGCTACAAAGCCATGAATAGACTGGGTGAATCTGCATCTTCCAGTGTCACTGCCAACAACTGGAAGGTGAGAGGAAAAAACAACTTGTGCTCCAGATACCCTCAACAACCATCCTGAGGCACTGAAGTCTCTTTTGATTATCCCTGGACTAAGGATTGTAGCTTCATCACCAATTCCATGGAAGAGTAGCAGTGGGTAATAGTCCAAGAGCCATATCAATCTAGGAAGTTTCCTAGTGGTGTCCTTAATCTGGGTACCATGGAGGTAGTAGACTTCCCTAAGAGGAGGGTCTGTTCATTTTGTTGGACCTTCTGTTCCCCTCAGAAGGGAGCTCTTTACAACTGTAACCTTTCTGTTATTCCTTGTGGAGGTGGTCATGATAGTGGGGGTAGGCCTTTCTGACCTTGGTCACACCTGTGGTGTAACCTCTGGTGTGGACCTACTCTGACAGAAATTATAACAAGCTCTGAAGCAAAGTTACATACTTCTTTCCTCCTTTTATCCTTTTCCTTTATGTCCTAAGGATTTCATTGACTTAGCTGTTCTTCCAAAGAAATATCTGCTACCATTTTATAGATCTGGGAAAGGAAAAGTTACTCTTGAAATTTACCAGTCCTTATAAGATCATAAGGTTCTCATATTTCTGGTCACCAGAAAAATGAAAAGTCATCCCTGAACAGAAATCATCCTTTGGTTCCAAATCACTTTGGTTGTTAACAAGTGAAAGATGAGCTAACTGGGACTGCAGAGAAGGAGGGTTCATTTGAAACAATATTGATGAATCTATCTTCCTCATTACAGAAAACTTGTTGAAAAATTGGGTGCTCCAAAAAGGAGATAGTAAAAAACCTAATGCTCAGAACATCTCATCTACAGGTCTCTAGACACTTTAAAAAACTTAATTTTTTTCCATTTAACAAGAGTGAAAATTAGAAATAATTATGCTCAGTGTCTTTTCTATTAATATAACAGTGAAGGCAGCAAATCCAGTTCACAGGACCTGGAATGAGCCAAGACAGTGTTAGACCAATTAATTATCCTTAAAAGATTTCTTTTGAGGAGTAGAATTCCAGGAGAACTAATTTCTGCAATGACTTTATGTAATCACTGAGAAGACATCAAGCCCTACTCATCCATTCTCCTGCGTGCTAGTCACTGGCTTGCAAAACAGCTATGTGTTCAGCTCCCAGCTCTGGTGGATTGTGCAAACAGATGAGTAGCAAGATTAAAATATTTGGAAACTCCTTTGCATATTGTGCTGTAATAAAGAGAAGACATTGTCTGTGCAAACTCTGCAGGACTCCACAGGCTGCATGTCTGTGGCGGCAGCAATCTGTGCAAAGCAAACAACTTGTAGATTTAATCTTTATTATTCCAGGTTTAATGGTCATCTGGTTTTGCCTTTTTGTCCCTTGAGACAATACTATTGGGATCAAATCCTTTAAAGCTTTATTGGTTCTGTGTTTGCATTGTTTCCTTGTCATGGCTCTGCCAGGCAAAACTTTTCTTTGACAGTGGCTGCTTCTTCCAAAAAGCTTATGATTCTTCCTTGCTGGACCAGCAGACTCCATCACAGTATTTCTCTCTTGTAATTGCCTTGGGCCCATTTCTTCTAAAAGAATTAAAAATGCAAATCTAATATCATAATTGTGTAATATGATAAGCTTGGCAGTTCAATCAATACTATTTCCCCCCCCCCCCCATCAATAATACTGCTCCAGTGCACGTTTGTCAAACTTGACCAATCTCACTTTATCACTGGCACTGTGGTCCTTCCACATCTATAAGATATGACATTTTATTAGTAGGTTCCTATCAATCAGATCTAATTTTTGCATAATAGAAATTCATTTTGTCGTCTTGCTGCCTGGCAGCACTGGGATTGCTCTTCGAGACGGGTGTCAGAGGTTTGCAGACTTGGGCTTCCTCAGGCTCCCGTGTTACAGTCTGGCTGAGGTCTGGGGCTGACAACAGCACACTTGGGTGTCTCCATTTTCTAGCCACAAATGACATCGTGTTAGCAACAAAGGACATGGCTGATAACCACTGTGGCAAGGGAAATATGTGGATCAATATCGAAATGCCCACTGGTGCTTGTACTTTAGGGTGTATCTCTAAATTAAGGAAGTTTTAATGTGAGGGAGATTTTCACCTCCTGCTGAGCCACAAAACCCATTCCAAACAGCACTTTGTTACACAATAATGCCTCCACAGTAGAGTGTTTCTGAATATGTCAAAAGAGCTGTTGATCCAAAATGGAGGTAAACCAGAAGAGGTGGTAATTATATAATATTAACACAGAATTTGTTTCTTCCAGCCCAGCCACAACTATAAAAACTTAAAGTGAAAGGACAATTCTTCTAATGCCCACATCCAGCCTCAACAAATTTAACTCTTTCTGCTCTAACACTTTAAAATGCTACATCTAGGAAAGGTTCTTTTTTAAAAAATAGGACTTAAAAAGGCTCTTTTAAAATGTTTCGTTCTACTGTGCTTGGATTTGTTCTCATGGAAATCCTTTAAAGTCTCTGCAGCTCTCCAGACCTCTATAGAATTTTCCTTGTCCCGTCCTGAGAATTAAGAATAGATCTTCTGGGCTTCAGCCTGGACTGCATTGGTAGAAATGGGGGAAAAAAGATAAGACACAGTGAAAGTAGAGTCTGACTCATTAATTCTTCATCTAAGGTCTGAAATTCAGATTCTGATTGTCCCATATATGGGTACTACAGCCTTTGTCATCCATCTGAAATAATATATTCTCATTATTTTAAGCAAAGAAACCAGTATCAGGACTTGAGTAAGAAATTTATGAGGTGAACATGCTTGTAAGTTTTATGCTGTGTTTTTGGAAAATAGTTTTTTTCTGTTGCATCATTATATACTTGACAGGCGTGACTTAACATATAAGTAGGGTGTGCACAATAGTGGGGCAGAAAAGTCTAACTATAGACCCTTTTTCTGAGAGCATGGGGATTGCAAATAAAATTATAAGCAAACAGCTTAGCTCAGGACGTATAAATTTTACTGCATATGCACAGGCCCTGGGCACGGAAGGGAAAAAGAGACTGAAGCATAGACAGCTGTATCCTGGAGGTCAGGAAATGTAGGAATGAAGAGAAAGCTGCCAAAATCCAACTTTAGTTAAACTTTGTGATGTAAAGGAGAACAGCAAAACCTTCCGCAGCTATATGAATAAATTAAGAGTGAAGTGTAGTTAGGAGAGAAGCGGGACCAATTGCATTTTGGGGATGGATTAAGGATTAGAAGTAATGCAGATAAACTAAAAAATATTAGAAGAATCTTCTACCTCACATTCAGCAGGGATCATTGAATACAGAAAACTGGAAAATGAAGGACAGCAAATGAGAAAGATTGTGCAGGAAAAGAAGTGACCACTCTTTGAGGTGAAGGCAAGATACAAAGACCTTCATTTCCTCTAAGTGGAGATATTGCAATGTACATCCTAGAACACAGCAAGAATAGGCAGGTGAAATTGCAGACAATTGGACATTGTTAGGAAGGATTTTTAATAAACCTGTCAAATCAGTGATCATAGAAAATCTTCAGAGATCAACAAATGCATCTCTTAAAGGGTGATGGTAATTCTGAGCTCATTAATCTGACTTGAGTAACATGTGGAGCTTTAAAACAAATTTTGAAGAAAAGAATAATTAAAGTGTTGGAAGACAATAGGAAATGTTATTAAATCAACATGTTATTTGAAAATATAACCATTCCAGACTAATCTAATACCTTCCACATAATGTGATGACTGATTTATTCATTTTTAAGTCAATAAAGTCTGTTGAATGTATTCATATTTCAGTAAAACCTTTGCTTTGGTGCTGTGCGGAAAGTTATTAGGTAAAAGGAACAGGTAAAGATTATTACAGATCCATGAGAAACTACTTAAAGAAAGATGATAATAAGCTACCCTGAAAGAATACTGTTTGGATAGCCAAGAAATTACCAGGGCTGTAATAAGGACCCACCTTGGGATGATCTCTGTTATTCATTGACTGGTGTATAATATAGTGTGTGCTAGTAAAACAATTGTAGGAGGGTTAGAACATCTTCTAAGGAAAACTGGATTATTTATATAGTAACTGGATTAGGATGAAATTTAGTGATCGGTTTTATGAACTAAAGAAGAATTAATACTACGACAGACTAGCAATAAGAAATTCTGCCAATAATTAGGAATTTATTGATTTAGAAAAGATAAAAAGTGAGAAATCTTGATAAGTTACCTATTCAAATGTCACTCACCCAGTTGATGTTCCTGTGGAAAGGCAGGTGTGATCCAAGTATATTTGGACTTTGAGCTGTTTAGAAGACTGGTTGGCAAAGTCTCCTGGGAGACAGCACTTGAGGGCAAGGTTGCCCATGAGGGCTGGGAGCTCTTCAAGAAGGAGATCCTGGCAGCTCAGGAGAAAGCCATCCCCGTGTTCTGGAAAAAAGACCGGCAGGGGAAAAAAACAGCTTGGTTGAGTAGGGAAATCTTGAGTGAAATTAGAAAAAAAAGGAAGATTTATAGGCTCTGGAAGGGGGGACAGGCGTCTTGCGGGGACTACAGGAGGGAAGCGAGGCTATGTAGGGAAAAAATCAGAGGGGCTAAGGCCGAGCTAGAGATCAGATTAGCTAAGTCTGTAAAAGACAATAAAAAATCTTTCTATAAATATATTAACAGTTAAAGGAGGACAAGGGAGACCATACAGTCCCTTTTGGACTCAGAGGGAACAGCAGTGACAGGGGACGAGGAGAAGGCTGAGGTACTTAATGCCTTCTTTGCCTCAGTCTTTAATTGTAAAGAAAGCTGTTCCCTCTGTGTAGATACCCGGGAAACAGAGGAGCAATACGAGGCACCCATAGTCCAAGAGGAGGTGGTCAGAGCCCTGCTTGGCCAACTGGACACCCACAAGTCCATGGGGCCAGATGGGATACATCCTAGGGTTTTGAGGGAGCTGGCGGATGTATTGGTCAAACCCCTTTCCATCATCTTCCAGCAGTCCTGGAAGACTCGGGAGGTACCTCTGGACTGGAGACTGGCTGATGTAGTTCCCATTTACAAGAAGGGTAGCAGGGAGGATCCGGGGAACTACAGGCCAGTCAGTCTGACCTCAGTGCCAGGGAAAGTCATGGAACAGGTGATCTTGAGTGCTATCATGAAGCACTCACAAGAGAACCGGGTGATCATGCCCAGTCAACATGGGTTTACCAAAGGCAGGTCCTGCCAAACCAACCTGATCGCCTTCTATGACAAAGTCACTCGGCTGCTGGATGACGGAAAGGCTGTGGATGTGGTCTTTCTGGACTTCAGTAAAGCCTTTGACACAGTTTCTCACAGCATTCTGCTACGGAAACTGTCAGCCTCTGGCCTGGACAGACACACACTCTCCTGGGTAGGAAACTGGCTGGATGGCCGGGCCCAGAGAGTGGTGGGAAATGGTGTTAAGTCCAGCTGGAGGCCAGTTACAAGTGGTGTTCCCCAGGGCTCAGTGCTGGGTCCAGTCCTGTTCAATGTCTTCATCAATGACCTGGATGAGGGCATTGAGGGTATCCTTAGCAAGTTTGCAGATGACACAAAGCTGTGTGCAAGTGTTGATCTGCTGGAGGGTAGGGAGGCTCTGCAAAGGGACTTAAACAGGCTGGACCGCTGGGCAGTGTCCAACGGCATGAGGTTTAACATGGCCAAATGCCGGGTCCTGCACTTGGGGCACAACAACCCTGTGCAGAGTTACAGACTGGGAGAAGCCTGGCTGGAAAACTGCCAGGAGGAGAGGGACCTGGGGGTGTTGGTCGACAGCCGACTGAACATGAGCTAGCAGTGTGCCCAGGTGGCTAAGAAGGCCAATGGCATCCTGGCTTGGATCAGAAACGGTGTGACCAGCACAAGAAGGATGTTGAGGCTCTGGAACAAGTCCAGAGAAGAGCGACGAGGCTGGTGAAGGGGCTGGAGAACAGACCATATGAGGAGTGGCTGACAGAGCTGGGGTTGTTTAGCCTGGAGAAGAGGAGGTTGAGAGGAGACCTCATTACTCTCTACAAGTATCTGAAAGGTGGTTGTGGAGAGGAGGGAGCTGGCCTCTTCTCCGAAGTGACAGGGGACAGGACGAGAGGGAATGGCCTCAAGCTCCACCAGGGTAGATTTAGGTTGGAGATTAGGAGGAGGTTTTTCACGCAGAGGGTCATTGGGCATTGGAATAGGCTGCCCAGGGAGGTGGTTGATTCACCTTCCCTGGAGGTGTTTAAGGCACAGGTGGATGAGGTCTTGAGGGACTTGGTTTAGTGTTAGATAGGAATGGTTGAACTTGATGATCCGATGGGTCCCTTCCAACCTGGTTGTTCTGTGATTCTGTGATTCTGTGATATTTGAGGAGAAACACTACCAGGAAAGATTTAAAAAAATTTTGGCAAATTCTGGACTTTCACTGTATTATGATCTCCAACATCCTCCTTGTTCCATCTCTCATCTTCTAGGCTGATTAATTGAGCCTGGGAGATTGAAGTTGATAAAAGGAAGAGGAGTTAGTTTGAAGGTATTCTGCTTTTGCCCTCTGTATAGGGGTCATTGCTGTTTTCTTTAAGGTACACCCATGTCAAATGATGCTCTTGCAGCCACCTTCTTGGCTAACCTCATCAATTAAAGTAAATCCAGGCAGAGCTCAGTCCTCTTAACCCTCCTCTGTTCCTTATCAGATATGGCCAGACAGCTACCTCTACCAAGACTGTGTGCACCCTCTCCAGTGCCCAATCACTGTATTTTTTGTGTTTATTTCTGTTTATCTGAGGCCCCAAAAATAGTAAGAGTGGGCCTTCTATAGCATGGGACCAAGATTTTTGGGGGCATCGGATGGGAGCAAATGAATAGGTCTATTGGGAGAATGATTAAGACCATACCAAAAAGCCAATGTAAGAGGGGCACAACCTCATCTTTCCTATGAGATGGGAGCGTTCCTCTGTCCATGTTAACCCTGAGCTGTGGCTGGGAATTGCCTGAAAAACATGTAATGTATCAGGTCAAGATAACGCCAGCAACCAGGTTTAATATTTGCTAGTGTGGATAATTTTATTTCAGTGTCCAGGACCCACCTACTAAGCTTCGGTTTACTAGTGTAGGCATTCTCTTAGCTTCTCATGAGTGAATGATGTCCAAATGCTGTAGTCATTACATATTACAGAACAGGTCACATGCAAAGCAAAATTTTCTTGACATAGTTCTTCCATTATTTGCCTTAATCCTGCATCTCTTCATCATTCAGAGCACTGCACTCTGCAGTTCCCATTTGTAGACTCACCAATAGCATAATACTTCTTGTTTGTTTACTGCCTAACACAAAATAAGCGTAGAGAGGTAAAGAAGGGGTGATACTATTTTCCTATACCTCTGCAAGTGATAATAGAGTGTAACAATGTCAAAGACTATCATATCTTTCTACAAGGCTACAAATAAGTCATACTATTAATGTACTCAGGTTAAAAATGTCATTTTGCAGTGGGAAAGCACCACATGGGCATTAATATACTTATGCTATCCGTTCTCCAGCAGACCACAGTCACGGTCAGTTAGCTGCAGATGAGCCTTGAAGTTACCAGGCAAAACAGAAGACTTATAAGCTAAGGAAACTAAGACATTAAAACACAGTAAATGAAGCAAAGCAAGAAAGGAACCAAACTTGTTTACTGTCTTTCATGATTTTACTTTACTTTAACTGATTCCATGTTGATATTAACTCTATTATGATATTGCTGCAGCAGCCACATCAGCACAACAGTTCTAAACATCACAGCTATGACCCTATGAGAAATTGTGCTCACAGTTACTCAAAAGCCAACAAAGGGATACACGCATTTTCAACCTGTGACCGCAAGTTGTCTTTCTGAGCACCAAGTGAAAAGACAGTGCTGTTTATTTGAGGAAATGAGAGTGTAAGTTGAGAAAAACTCTTAACAGAGTAAGATTTTCAAATCGTTCTTGTCATTGACTTTTCCTCACATTACAATCCCTAAGCAATAGGGAATATGAGGAAAAAATTTTCATACTGTTTGCAACAGCACAAGTATGGACTGCAGGATAGCCCCAAATGAGGCTAAGAGCATACTGGCTCTGGTTGTAGAGTCAAGTTTAAATGTAAAATTAACCTGAAACTCATAAAAAACAGTTTCTCATACTAAGAATAATTTTCAGTTAAGAAAATCTTACTTCTGTCATAATAGAGAGAAGTATATGATATTCGTCTAAGAAGAATGTACTATTTGTATTGTCTGCTTAGGTTGAGGAGACCTAGCTATTTGTCATAGTTAGCAGAAGAGTGGATAAATTTGTAAGGTGTTTTTTCAGCAGCTTTTTAACATAGAGAGAAATAAAATATTAAAGCCAGGGGGGAAAAAATCAAATCCAAGGACTGCAGTAACACCAGAATAGTTACTGAAAAATATAACCAAACAATAATTTCTCATCGCTTCTGGTTTATCATCCGATATTGGTGTTCAGTTGTTTGAAAGCAAGAAATAAATGAGCCCTCAAGCTGGTCTTTGCTTTCTGGAAAGAATTCAGAGAATTCAGGATCTGAAGCTACAACTTGCCACATGTGTGAGTTATCATGTCTCTGAGGGCTTGCAACAGTCCAGAATATGCTGTTTAACAAATGTATCTAAGTAGCAGGAGTACTTACTGTAGCACAGTTCTAGAAATCAAGAACTGATTTCTAGGCTCTGCACTTCTGCACCACTCTTCTAGTGTCTTGCTATAATTCCTACAGTAAATTCCTCTTTCAGCCAAACATGGGAAAAAAGATACTCCTTCAATTCCAGGCTCTCTCAGGCTTTAATCATAGAATCATAGAACAACCAGGTCGGAATCCACCAGATCATCGAGTCCAACAATTCCTATCAAACACTAAACCATGCCCCTCAGCACCTTGTCCACCCATGCCTTAAACACCTCCAGGGAAGGTGAATCAACTACCTCCCTGGGTAGCCTTCTCCAATGCCCAATGACTCATTCCATGAAAAATTTTTAAGATGAGCTGCACCCAGAAACAAATCCTTTCCTCTCTTCACAACACACTAGTGACAGAGGTAAAGAAAACATATCAGAACACTTTGCTTTTGTCTGGTAGAATAGTGTTTGGGATCAGCCCATCACACTATGTCAGCGATCCTTCAAAAGAAAATAAAGTATCCCATCATTGTTGAAGCCCATCTTTTGTGTGGTTAGATATAGGAGGAGTCCATTAAAGGGGAAGGCTTGCAGAGCTAATATTATCTCATCAAAGACATACCTGGTCATGTAAGAAGGCCAGTCTAAACAGATACAGATTTAGGAATCCTTGTGTACCTCACCAATTTTCCAAAACATGGCAATGTTTCACAGTGAAGTTCTACTTTGTTTGGGCATGTGCCAGCAAGTGCTACAAGTTTTAAATGTCTGCAGCAAGAGTAATTTTTTCCCCCAAACAAATGTCCATATAGATCTGAACAGCTACCTTTCAGAGAAGTCAATCGCTTTACTTTGCTCTACTGGTTTGAAAGTCAAGGGCCAAGATTTTATAAGTCATTATGTAAAATAATTACCACTTCTTTAAACAAACAGACAAGACTTTTGGAACAGCTTTTGTTAATTCATCCATGAATGTTTGCCTTCAGTCTCCTTCACTTGTAACTATCTCTTCTATAGGAGAGCATTACTAACCCTGACAGCATTGATTTTCAAATGCATGATTGCTAGTGAAATATCAAACCTATTGATTTGAAATTCAGGATCAGATGCATGTTAGATACTCTGCATATTTTGGGGATGGATGGTTTCATTTATCAGCTCTTTCAATTGCAAAATAATTAGAACCCCATCATATTCCTCTTTTGAGATGTAGATGTTCCCATCAGATTATAGCATCCAAAATCTTGAAAGTCTTCTACGCATTATGCTTACTAATTGGTCAATTTATCCTTCCTATGATTTTTTTCATTCATTTCTTAGGAGGAAATACACTGGAACAAAATGATCCATCTATTCATCTGCTGAAATGTCACATTGTTCTCTTTCCTTAACCCATGGAAGAAGTAGTAAGACTATCATGTAGAGTTCCATAATTGAAAGAAAAATCAAGGAAATTATTGCAAGCATTTTAAATAGAGCTGAGGAGTCTGAGAAGTGCCTCTTAAGGTGTGTTAGAACTTAAATTTAGGTGTGGTGGTGAAACTTACGTGAAACATCACAATACTACTCTGTGAAAAGGTGATACAAAACACCACAAAGGCACTTACTGTGGAGGAACCGAAGGGAGTTCTGGTTAGGTTGTCCTTTGGAAACTCATAAATACAGAGAAACAGTGAAAAAAAAAAAGCATGGTTCTTGGCTTCCAAGCTAAGAAAAACATGTGGTATTCACCTGTCTTTGCCTCTGAGGCTTAATACTCAGTGAAGGGAAAACCAGCCTGCCAAGATTAAGTCACGTTTTGTTGATTATTTCCATGGGTACAGGATTTAATCTTTAACAATGAATACAGCAATCAATATTGAAGACTTTGCCCACATAATTTATTAACACTATGCTAAGAAAATATACAGTGTAATAGATGCTGCCATTCTGCCTCACAGTCATTCAAGATCTGTAATGAAAGACTCCTGTCCATGAAAAGGTGAAACTTTAAACAGTTTTTTGGATACCAGGAAGTGATAGTCCAAGGCAGAGCTTTGTAGTGTTGCGAGTCATTTGGAAGGGATGGATATAAGTCCCATATCTTAACTTCTCCTGGGCATCCTGACTCTCACCATACTAGGTACAGTGTTTGTTTTTCTAGAGATACAGATTTAACAGAGTACTTCCTCCTGAGCCCCAATGCAAAAGTGCTGACACTTTTGAAAATTAGCACATCAGTGGGTAAAGAATGTTTGCTGTACCAGATCAGGAAGTTGTGGACACAGACAAGAGGTAAGATGGGGACAGATGGAGAGAGTGAGAGGAATCTGTGTTGGACAGTGATAATAAACATGAGGGAAAGAATAAAAAGAGAGGAGACAGCCTGAAAGAAACCCTCCCAAAATTCAATGTAGATTACATTCCTAAAAAGGAAACTATTTTCAAATTTGTACGGGCTTCTCAGAGTGAGGAAGAATATCTGTTCTGTCACCACATGGTATTATACTTCAGTGAGTTCTATAAGATAGTAATTGCAACATCTCGAAGTCCAGATGTCCTTGAAGTCCTTGACAAGTGGTGTCCCTCGGGGTCTGAACTGGGACAAGTACTGTTAAATAGCTTCATCAATTATATGGAGGGCAAGATTGAGTGCACCCTCAGCAAGTTTGCAGATGACACCAAGCTGAGTGGTGCAGTTGCCACACAGGAAGTTGCCACATGGGATGTCATCCAGAGGGACCTGGACAGGCTGCAGAAGTGGGGCTATGAGAACCTCATGAGGTTCAATGAAGCCAAATGCAAAGTCCTACACTTGGGTCAGGGCAATCACCAATTTCAGTGCAGGAGGAGGACGTGATTGACAGCAGCCCTGCAGAGAAGGACTTTGGGGTGCTGGTTAATGAGAAGCTCAACATGAACTGGCAGGGAGGGACTGTTCATGAAGGCTTTTAGTGATTGGACAAGGGGGAATAGCTATAAACTGTAGAGGGGCAAATTTAGACTAGACATTAGGAAGAATTTGTTCACCATGAGAGTGGTGAGGCACTGTCACAGGTTGCCCAGGGAAGCTGTGGTTGCCCCATCCCTGAAGGTGTTTGAGACCAGGCTGGATGGGGCCTTGGGCAGCCTGATTTAGTGGGAGGTGTCCCTACCCATGGCAGGGGGTTGGTACTGGATGATCATTAAGGTCCCTTCCAACTCAACAATTCTATGAGTCTATGTTTATATGATTCTATCCGTGGGTTTTAGAAATATTTTCATTTTAAATTATTTGTTCTTAGTCTGTTCAGATGAAAATTAGCTTTCTTAACTACCTAAATATAAGTTCATACAGTCCAAATAGATAGGACTTTACAGGCCAAAGATTTAATCTGGTCTAAGCCTCTGAACTCAGTGGAATTTTCTTCTAGTAAAAGACAAGTGCCATTAGTAAATCTCCTAGCCAATCTGCTTTCAAACTGCAGTGGCTATGCAAAAAATTGAGAGGTTGAAAATGGTATTGATGTATCAGCTGCAATGCAAGCTGTTGTAATTGCTAAATATATATCTGCAGATTTCTTTCACATCCCCTGAGAAGGTTTTTTTCTTTTGTGTGCAATACATGTACACAGAATACATTAAAAAAAGGATTTGTTATAATAATGAGATATCACTTTACTCTTCTCACTTATACACACTTCCTCTAAGAGTGTAAAAATGTTTTAGGATAAATCTTCCCAACAGCTAGAACCAGACAGTGTAGATATCTTACAAGAATGATTAATAAATGAGCCAAAACCTTTGTTTTTCTAGGGAGGCCAAGGCTATACCCCCTTCTATTTGTTCCCTCTACATATTGAATTTCCACCTGATGCTGATTTATGCCACTTTAAAAAAAGAAAAAGATTCCACTAGGAAAGCAATTTGACTCAATGAATCTAATTTCTGTCCATTCACAATCTTTTGGCTTTCCCCTAATAGAAAAAACTTGGTATCACTTTTCACAAAAAAAAAACCAAACAACCCTTCCTTTCATTCTTACTCTGTTTCATGTGTTTGCCTGTGGTTTTACTAACAAGGTGTAACTTGTATTTCTATAAGTGTTCACTGTCTTTCCATATCCAAGGTGACAACAAAATTTGCATTATATCCACATTCCTCTGTCCCAGCCTCTCTTTCTCCAGCAAATAGTCTCAGAGCAGTGGTCCTGATCACCAAGCACCTCAAATCTACCCGTTCAGTCTGAATATCAAACACATTTGCAGTCTTCAGTGGCATCTAAAAACTATTTCTGTGATATAGTGCCTGAAAACTGAATAATTAAGTCCATGAATATGTATTTTATGCCCCAAAACTCCCCTTTTTACATTGACTAGTGCCATCAGACAATCAAAAAGTTTTTAACTCCTGTGTAGAAGATAAACCCGTTAAGAAATCTCAGGCTGAATGACAGATTACTTTTAAAAACTGAGAGAAATATTATAGCTTCACATACTGAACAGTGTTGTGGTTCTATGTGTGGTTCAAGGCACCCTGAGGAGTAAGGTCATTGTAGGAGATACTGCAGGAATGCTGAAGTGGAATTACATCCCTATACGCCTCCACACAGGTGAATACATAGTTGGCAGAGACTCTTTTACACAAGGTCTCTGTGCTTTCAACCATGCATTCTCAAATAATGCTGCAGTTTTCAGTCATCGACTATTGTATTGAATTAATATCATTCAAATTCTGTGAAACATTTATCTTAATGCCTACACATCTATATCTCATTAAACAAGCAAACGTAGAACTGTCAGGTTCCTGAATCTGCCAGTAATAACATCATTACCAATTCAGGGATTTAATGCCAATATTTTTGTCATGTAAAAATGCTATATAATCAGATTCCAGACTTACAAAAAAGAAAGTAATCCTTATACTACTATGACAGAAGAGTTTCTTGCCTAGTAGACAACTCTTTATAAAGAAAATTTGGGAATACATACCTAAATCTGTAGCTTCAGATGTGTATATTTGATGTTTAAATATTCTTGTCACTGACATTTTCCATCATAGAAGACTTCATGATACACACAGTCAGAAAAAAACTCTTATTTGGTCATTAAGAGCTTTCACCTTTACAGATAGTTAGATTCTGCGTGAACATAACTAGGTCCCTAAGGATACAAAAGAATGCAGAGTACCATTTACAAAGGAATCTAAGTTTATAGGGTTATAGAAGATACCATGCAAGTGAAAGGGAATTGAGGAATATAGGGATTATCTAATGTGCAGCAACAGTGCAGAAACCCTGGCACTGAATGTTCCACACTCACAATACCAGTTAGTCCAGCTGAGGACTGCGTGGACAGGCCAGCTCAGACCCAGTGAGGATGGGCTTGCAGGGTGAAAATTCCAAGCTGGATGCTGCCTGCGGGCACAGTTGCTTTTGTGAACGTCATCCATATGCAAGTTTCTGGGTGAGAATATATTATTCTATGTGGGAGTCTAATTCAAAACATTACAGCTTTACCAATGAATATGATTTCTGTTCTCTAGAGACAGGACTGATACACACCATTCAAAGACTATGCAGAGAAACACTGGCTCCCAGGCAACCAGAGGTAAAGTAAATCAGGGGAGGATCCAGCTACCTGTTCTAGGGGAAAGAAATCTGTTCACAGAAGCACTGAGCACTTCTGGGTTCCTTTAACTGACTCTCAGCTAGAAACCTACTGATTGTTTTGTCTTAATGCAGAGGCAGTGGAGACAATATATCATCCCTTATGTCATTTTGGTGTTTGGTTTTTTAAATTATTAATGAACAGTCTAGGTCTTCCTTCTGCTGACCACTGAAAACAACCCCATTCCCGTGAGTAAACCAAGGTTGGCTCTTTCAACCTGTGACAGAAATTCAGTCAAACCTCTGGGTGAATGGAAATCATTCATTGCGTGACAGTGACAAGCAGCAGCTCCTTTTTGTTTGTAATAGAGCTCAGGGAATCCATGTCTATTCATTCATCAGCTGAGGACTCAGTATCGATGGTTACCCAAAACCCTATGGCTTTGGAGAGAGGTGGCTGCAGCCACAGGTTTGGCAGGGACAGAATCCGAGTCTGAACAAGAAGCACTTTGTTGGTTTCTTCCCAAAAAACTCTGCACAGAATAGGGCAACTCCAGCTGTTTGGCCTGGAATTGGGGAGGCATGGCTGAGATGATCCAAGATGATGGGAGGATAGATATGCCAGGAGAGTGTTGCTCTATCTATCTGCTTCTTCTGGTGTCAATTCATAAGTGTTTGCAACTGGTCACTCTCAAAACCAAATACCAAGCTAAAATGAACTGTTGCACTAACATACTGCAACTGTGATGACATTCTGGAGAGCAAAATCAGACTTACACTTCAGGAGATAGGAATTTATCTGCCTGAAAAGAACTGTTATGAAGAACAGAGAACAACAATTTTTTGCATAGTCTTTTTCATCCATCACTGTTGAGCAAGGACAGTATGAAAAACCAAGAGGATGACGCTGGGGAGAAGGTCAGAAGGGTATCCTGCTAGAAAGCCATTAAGACTTTCACCAGAAGTGAGTCTGTTAGGAAAGCCCACATGGTCCTTTTCTCTTGTATAGATATCTTTTTTGAGATAAAAAAAAATAGAGAAAGAAATAATGAAAGCTCCCCATTTACAGCTGAGACTGTTTGCGACCTTGAGTCCCATAGAGGTTAACCTGCTCTGATTAACTTTCCCATGTTATCCCATTAAATAAAAACAGTTTTGACACCCAGAGACTAAGGCATCCTAGAGATAATACAATAAACTTATGCAATCATTCCAAATTGAATTGCAATAATTCATTTAAGTGACCATACATATTTGTTATATGTAATATGAAACATTGCAAAATGAAATCAATAGAAATGTTTCTTGTTAATGAAGATTTACTGTGCTGTTACGTGTGGGGTTTGGACTCCATATCACAAAAATCTTATTTGTATTCTAAGTTCCTGGATATCACACTAGTTAAAAATGATGAAAGCATTATTTTAGAGTTATACGGCTGGGCAGCTGGAAAATTGTATCATGCATTTTTCTCCATGAGTTGTTCATTAAAAATGGAAGTCCAAACCACCTCCCATTACTAGGAGTTTGGCTATTTTCTTCAAGAGGCTTCGTCCTGAAATTTTTAGGTATTGTTACTGGATTCCCAATAAACTTTATACAACTGACACAGGTGTTCTGTTTTTGAAGTTACAGTAGGAGTTTACCATTCTAAATGGGAAATTTTAAAAAATAAACCTTACAAATGTCTGTGATGCTGATTAATGCCTATGAAAGACAAATACAACATTATGTGTTTGACTCCGTTCCTTCCCCTCCACATGCTGCTTTGCAAAACTCTCATAGAGCAAAGTCAGTTCAAAAAGGTTTCTGGCCCTTTCTTACTAAATGGTTTCTAGTGTTCCTGGCTCTTATAAAAGCCATAGAACTAGATGAAACATACCCTTTCTTCTGCGAACTCTCACTACCTGCTTGTCTGCACACACAAGCTTACATTGATATATAGAAAAGACCACTGTGACTTTGCATTTATTTTCAAAGGATAACAATCAAATTACTCGTGGTGTATAGGCAGTGCACAGAAGACTGAAGACTACGAGGACATTAACTTCAGGCTCAGCCATGATAATTCCAAGTTGGACCAAGGTTGTTAAACTCAGCATGAACTAAATCTGAGATTATTAGACAGCTAGCCTACCTTGACAAGCTGTCTGTGTTTCCAGGTCTTGGATATATGCCAGACAGACCAGAGTGAAATGCAGCTAGATATCTTCTAATGTCCAAGTTACTCCATTTCAAACTACACGTAAGATCACTATGTTGTAGTATGGATGTATTGGTATATGTAGTATGGATGTCTTTGGTATAGTATATTTCTGGTCATCTGGTCTTTGCCAAAAAAATCCAGAGGATTAGCACAGCTGCATAAAGGAGATCTCTGCAAAGAAAAATAGGGAAAAAAAAAAAGGGGAAAGGACAAAAAAAGCAAATACATGTGGGCGCAGTAGAGTATTTCATCACATGTATTGCAAGGTGTTATCCATTTTTTTATTGGAAGCATGGGATGATTGCATACATTTAAGCAGCATCAAATTTACCATAAATTTGCTCTTTAAACCCCTAATCAGAAATACGTAGGAAGTTCAGCCAAGGCAACACTGGAGGGAAAGCTGAGGCAAAGATTGTAACTTAACAGTAGGCAGTTTAAATTGTATAGAAGAACTCTTTCAATATAGTGGAGAGCTATGGACACAGTGATTAAAGGAGGTTGAACTCTTTGACCTAGAAAATCAAACTGGTGACAACTCAGTATGTTAAACTACATTAAAAGTTATGACATTAAAGAAGAGGATCAATGTGTGTGTGTGCGTATACTTATGTATATTTGTATAAAGTTTGAATTAGGAGCTCTCTGGAGTGGCAAAAGCAATCATCTGCAAGATTTTCAAGCATCTGAAGAAGCAAAAGTTCCACGTTTGTTTTCTGACCCCAGAATGATGTGAAGACCTCTTTGAGAGGAAGAGGGAAACAGGCACAATGCCTTGAAAAAGAAAACTGTAAATGGTCATTATAAGGAAATAGCTGAAGAAGTTTCACAAAGTAGATGTAGTATTTTTTCTAACTCTGGCAAATGACCCCATGACAGCAATAACCTGTGGCTAGGGAACAGGGAGCTGTAAACTCAAGCACCTTTGCCACTGTTCAAGAGTCAAGCAGGTGTTTGTTCAGTGCAAAACAAACTTGCTGTAGAGCTAAAAACTATGATGAAAAGCAGTGCATTATAGCACACTTTCTTAAAGCAGTTCTTTTTAATTTCAGTAATGATTTCTGGAATTAAAGGGATGTTGTCAAGGTAAAGTCATCTCTTAGAGTAAGAAGCACAAACCACACGTGTTGCTAATAGCAGCCCTTTTTATTTCAAAGTAGACACTAAAACCAATTTATTTTCGAGTGGTTTTGCCTTTAGTTTCTATTTTCATACATTTCACCCTGAACTAACAGTTTTATTTCTGTTTATAATCTACTCCATGTCTTTTCTAATGAAAGTAAAGAAACTCTCATAACCCCTCTGTCCTACTTCAGCCCATCCTCTGCTCCCCCAGCTAGGGCAGCAACTAAACTGTGCAGCTATTACCCCAATTCCTGCCACAGGGAAAGGGAAAAGGGAAATGAGAGAGAGAGAGAGAGAAAGAGACGAGTGAATTGGAACCAAATTAAATCAGCTTTAATGAAACAACAATAATAAAAATGAAAATAATAATATTATTAAGAGAACAATAGAATATATACAAACACATATTAAAAAAATCAAACTTCATGAACTTCAACACTGAGGCTGTAGGGCAGGCATGGGGAAAGTCCTAGACTAGGCTCAGTTTCAGATGGGATCTGAACTCAAGAATCAGCTTCAGGAACTGGATCAGGATTGGGGGAGACTGATGGACATGGTCCTTACTGGGCATCAGCCATCAAAAAAGAGAATTTGAACCTCATGATTCCTAAATTTATACTGAGTATGACATTTACAGAATTGAATACTTTGTTGGTCAGTTTTGAGTCACTTGTCCTGCCCTGTCCTGCAGGTTCTACCTCCTTTTTTGCTTTGACTTACGGCATTCCACCAGCTGGAGGACTGATTTATGTAGGAATAAGTATAAGCAATGGTTTCTCTGCATACCAATGTCCCATTCTCTTGGTAACAAACATCAGGCTTATCACTTCTAAAGGCAGACACTGTCTGAAAAAAGTGTTGGTAACTTTCAGAAACTGGAGATATTTGGAGGAGACTTAGCTGAAAAGTTAGAGGATTGGTTCTACTTTATCTCAAACCAGAACACCTTCTTAAAGTCACTTGCATTTTCCAAGGGAAACAAAAGTAAAAGAGGTGACACTCC
Organism: Coccyzus lansbergi; assembly: GCA_033558105.1. Lineage (NCBI taxonomy): Eukaryota > Metazoa > Chordata > Aves > Cuculiformes > Coccyzidae > Coccyzus > Coccyzus lansbergi. The sequence continues at coordinate 795,155 of JAUMJK010000986.1, forward strand.
TTTCACAAGGAATGACTCTTCCCTGTGCCAATCTGATAGTACTCTAAAACTACTTCTCCTTAGCTTTGTTTTGTAAATAAAAAAAGAGGAAACCAATACAAAGCAGACCAACCTCAAATCAAACCAACAAGAAGCATAACTGCTCTGAAGTTACATTGCACAGATTTGGTTGCATATACTCAACAGGCAGTTTCCCCCTGCTCTTTAATAGCCACACATGGGCTCTGAATTTAATGAGTGTCCTTTACTCACCATCCTGACCACCACTGTTGAGGTACACATGTAAAACACAGCAGTAGTTCCTGTCAAACAAGGTATCTACCTGCAGAATTTAAATGCATCTTGGTTTTTGTCCAAAAGTAAAGACCTTCAAGAAAAAAAATAAAAAATGAAGAATTTTATTGAAAGCTGGCATATGAACTGCAGTTTTAAGGGAGAACACTAACCCCTTAGTGGCAAAACAGAATGTTATTATTAGGCAGGGCAAATTCTGGGAGGTTAGCTTAACTGCAAGTTGACACTTGGGTAAGAGAAGAGCTTCCTTCCATGGTTCCATGCTTCTGGTGTCAGTTTTGTCCTTACACCAGAAACAGGTTTAGAAATCTACCAGTATGACTCACTGCTTGTTTACCCTCAGTCCCCATGTACATCCACTTCCATGGCTGGGAGATGAGGTACGCAGTCTTTTACATTTTCATGCTTTCCAGTTCTGGCTCTTATAACAGTCTTCTGTGAGAGCTGGTCAGTACTCACTCAGCAAAAGAGATTCTGATAGCAGAGCTGATGTGTTTAACAAGCGATAAATTAAGAATTTTAGCTGCTTTGACTGAATATGCTCACATCTAAATGGCACCTTGCAGTGCTGAATGATTCTCTCATAATGATGAATGAAAATTCAATAGGGATTTCAGAGCCAGAAAGGGGAAAAAAGAGTGCATAGGACTGTAGTATTGACATGCAGTTTGCCTTCTGCTTTATGTGCATCCTATTCTCATGTGGACTGGGGTGAAAGCTAAGGGAAGTATTGGAAAGACTGAGTCAAGGCACAACCTGAAAGTGCGTGGTGGGTGAAGTAATTTGGTAGCTTTCTGTGGGAATTAATTTAGAAAGATGACCCCACTTTCCAAGCAGATTTGAACTGAGAGTGTAGAATGGTCAGTACTTAAACCACTATAAGTGGTAAAATGTGTCTTGGTGTTTCTAGGTAAGCACATTTAGCTACCTTTGTGCACCCACCACAGGATGGTGACTGTGTTAAGATTATATATGGAAAGGTAATGTTCCTGATGTAAGAGAAATGCTTGACCTTTACTCTATAACTCCTGCCCATTTCCACAGGAGATGCCAACTCTTACAACACTTAATGAAGGAGTTGCAGAGGAAGATATGCATTTGCACCAGGTTTTATAAATGTAGCCATTAGAACAGTTTTCCAAAGCCTCACAATAATATGAATACTAAATCAAGTTCACAATATTAAGCTCATGAATTGATATGAGGGGAAAGATCATACAAAAGACCCCATCACTTAGCTGGTGAAGGGGCTGGAGAACAGGCCCTATGAGGAGTGGCTGAGAGAGCTGGAGTTGTTTAGCCTGGAGAAGAGGAGGTTGAGAGGAGACCTCATTACTCTCTACAACTCCCTGAAAGGAGGTTGTAGAGAGGAGGAAGCTGGTCTCTTCTCCCAAGTGACAGGGGACAGGATGAGAGGGAATGGCCTCAAGCTCCACCAGGGGAGATTTAGGCTAGACATCAGGAGAAAGTTTTTCACACAGAGGGTCATTGGGCATTGGAATAGGCTGCCCAGGGAGGTGGTTGAGTCACCTTCCCTGGAGGTGTTTAACACATGGGTGGATTAGGTCCTGAGGGACATGGTTTAGTGTTTGATAGGAATGGTTGGACTCGATGATCCGATGGGTCTCTTCCAACCTGGTGATTCTATGATTCTATTGTGTTTTCATCCTCCTCATAAGGAATGTTTAATTCTCTTCCACACAGAAAAAAACTGCCTTTCAAGATAATTTTACTTCCTCTCAGCTCTGCTCAAACATTATTCTTGCCTATCAGTAAGATGTTTCTAACTTAGTGTGTGCCAGTGAAACTAGTACTTGTCCAGTTTCCCATGCTTCTTCCTCACAACCAGTTTGTGCACTTCTTTCGCTTTTGACCATGATGGTCCCTTTTGCTCTGGCTGTGCCTGAGGGTAGGACTGGCCCCGGGCCACCAGCCGGGGAGCTGGAGGTCCCGCAGCCCCACGTGGTCGTCCCGACCGGGAACTGTCCACCAGGAGGTTGGTGCTGAAGGTGCCGGGGAACACGGACCCGTCCGCCCCCCTGGGCCACCACCGCGTGCTGGGGCTCCAAGAGAGCTCCCCTCAAAAATGTTGCCTGCAAGCAAGGGTAGGGTCTCCCTCCAGAACGCAAAGGTTATTTACTTCAGTGCTGCCCAAAAACTTAGAGAAACTTGTCTTCTTTCGACACATCCTGGGCTGCATCAAAAGAAGCATGGCCAGCAGGTCAAGGGAGGGGATTCTGCCCTTCTAGTCCTCTCTTGTGAGACCTCATCTGGAGTACTGTGTCCAGTTCTGGAATCCTCAATGTAAGAAGGATATGGAACTGTTGGAATGGGTCCAGAGGAGGGCTACAAGGATGAACAGAGGGCTGGATCACCTCCCATACAACAACAGGTTGAGAGAGTTGAGCTTGTTCAGCCTGGAGAAGAGAAGGCTCCAAGGAGATCTTATTGAAACCTTCCAGTACCTGAAAGGGGCTGCAGGAAAGCTGGGGGAGGGACTGTTCACAAAGGCTTTTAGTGATAGGACAAGGGGGAATGGGTATAAACTGTAGAGGGGCAGATTTAGACTAGGAAGAATTTGTTCACCATGACAGTGGTGAGGCACTGGCACAGATTGCCCAGGGAAGCTGTGGCTACCCCATCCCTGGAGGTGTTTGAGACCAGGCTGGTTGGGGCCTTGGGCGGGCTGGTCTAGTGGGATGTCTCTGCCAATGGTGTTGGGGGGGTGGGGGGTGGGACTAGATGATCTTTAAAGTCTCTTCCAAGCCAAAGTATTCTATGATTCTATGATTCCATGATTCTTTGATTCTTTGATTCTATGATTGTCATCAAAACCAGGGAAAAACTTACCCTTACATTTCAGCCACCAAATTTTATGGGGCTTTCTTAATTTAAAGTTCCACTTTAGCCCCTTGATATCCCTTTACATGCCTTTAGTTTGCTGGGGACTTTTTAGGAACTCAGATATGGCTGGTCATCATGTGATTGAATAACAACTCTTCATGGAGTTAGTTTCCACAAAGAAAATGTAAATGAAAATGTTTGTTCTTCATTGTATGTGGCTGGCACAACATTCTGCTCTCCCAAACAGACAGCTTGCTTCTCTTTCTCTCTCTACTCCTCTTATTTTTTTATTCACCACTCAGATCTTAATTTAAGAAATATATATATATATATATATATATATATATATATGATACTTCTGTTAGCAGCTATTTGTCCAGAGGTGACAGGTTGAGACAGTCATCAAAATATCCCATGTTGAGACATCTACAACCTGGGATATTTTGATGACTGAACAAATTAATTTTCTGCTCTGACATTTTAACTATTTCATATTGTGGTAATAATATGGAAAAAAATCCCTCCCTTTCCCCTCCACAACTTTCCATACCAAATGGCCTTAACTAGTGTTCCTATTTCATGGCTGAAACCTAAAGATCCAATGAAAACATAACTGTTCTGCCCAGTACATTATTTGTCTTTACAAGTACTGTCTTGGCAGCATCAATGCTATACCATTTAGTTTATATTATAGTTGTTATCCACTTCTGGCACTGATGTGAAGTCCTGCAGTGCATTATTGTTTAGATAGTTAAGGTCCTACCTACGGTAATGTAGGTGTTCAGGACTCTGTTTCAAGGAAGATTCAAGGTCAAAATAAGTCAGACACTGGAAGCAGGAGAAAAGAGATCTGTACCTTGCTATATGCCTCCCAAACACATAGTAATAATGGAAATAATCTCTAAATGATGTGGTAGATGTTTCTATTGTTGGTATTTTGCTCCAAATAAGCCATTTTCTCTAAGCTTTGCATCTTCTTTTCCTTAAAACTTAGTTTTCCTCATGGAAACTATTTCCAGGAGCCACAACAGGTTGCTTAATTTAGAATGCACAGGAATGGTTGAAAGAGGCACCAGAGAAGGTTTAGACTGGACATTAGGAAGTATTTCTTTACCAAGAAGTTGTTCAAAGAGTGGAACAGGTTTCCTAGAGAGGTGTTCAATGCCCTAAGCCTGTCATTTTTTAAGAGGCATTTGGACTATGCCCTTAACAACATACTTCAGTTTTTTGTCAGCCCTGGAGTGGTCAGGCAATTGGACCAGATGATTATTGTAGGTTCCTTCCAACTGAAATATTCTACTCAGCATGCTAGGTAAGTACACATTTTACTGATCTGCCAAGCTGATAAGGAGTTTGTCCTACTTGGGTATGTTGACTCAGCCCATGAAGACAAGGTTCTAGCATCCCTCAAACTAACGCTGGTGTTCATAACATGCAGAGCAGAGGTACTAGGCAAGAGCTACTAGCCTAGGTCCCAGAAGCTCTCTTAGCAGAAGGTTGTGTCATAACTGTAGTGAGCTCATAATCCCTTCTTCACTTCTCACATCTCAGTCACACAGTATGGGCGTGCTCTAAAATAATTATACAGACAAATAAGAACATATTCCTGCCAGTGCAACTGGGGCACACATTGCATATTGTTAAAACAAAAAAGGTTAACTTAATTCAATGACAATTTCTAAATCTAATAGATGTGCATCTTCAGTTGCATCAGGTTTTAGCTACCTTGTGTCCTGAGGAAAGGTTAAGCCTTCAACTCTTGAGTTAACACTTTTGTTGTAATTGGAGGACTCAGATTGTGGGATTTCATTAACAAGATTTATATGAGTATTCAGTGACTGTGACAGTAATTGTCCTTATCATAGAAATATTTTCTCCATTTTATGATTAAAGTCAAATTTCTTCTTAAGATTCCAAAGCTGAACTTAACGTTTGCAAAATAGGGAGCCTGATTAAATGAGAAGTCATGACTGTAATATTATAACACTAACTCTTCTTTGTCCTGAACCCTACTAACAAATGAAATTTCAAAATGCCAAACTCTGATATTTTGTTATACAGTTTAATGAGTTCTTGCCTCAACAAGTCTAACCATTTTCCAGTGGAAGAATTTAATGATTCAAAAAAGCATTCAGATGAGTTAGTCTAACTCCCTGCATGCAACAGATTGCACAAGCCATGTGATATTTGTTGCGTTCTGCCACTGTGATATTCTTGAGGGGAGAAAAGAGGCACAGCATAGCATGAATTCATCACCACATGAACAAAACTTGTGCTGTTAGTGAATGATGTGTTTACAGTGGACCTGACACCATTCCCTTGGAGAGCACCTTTCTTTTGGTTGTCTTTGACACTGTATTTTGCCCTTGAATATTTAGCATCTTAATTTTAGAGTTGCATTAATGTCACACTCGTCAAACTTCCATTTATTTCTTGAAGAATATTATTCATATTTTGGAAGTACTTGTGAACTGGTGGGCATTTAAAGAACTTATAACTATGTCTACTCACAAAAACTGTTTAGCAATGTTCTTAAACTTACATTTGTTAGAATCAAAGGAATTTATAAATCTTTATTCATCAAAAAGATTTGTGCATTTTTAAAATCTTCACGTGTTATTGACTCACACATATCTGGTTACTAAGTTCTGATGGCTTAGGAATTAGCTATACATTATTTACTATATCTTTCCTTGCCTCTTTTTGTACTTAAGTTCTGTCACCATAGCAAAAATACTGAAAGCCGTGACAAGTACACTATCAATAAACATAATAATAATTGATTTCTGGAAGATGAAAAATCTGAAATTAGTGGCAATTTCCCCCAAGAGCATTGTCTGAATAAATTAGTATTTATCTTAGTCTAAGTCATTCATACACAGCTTATCTTCTCAACAAACCTTTGTGATGAGTCTGTGGGCCAAGGTCCAAAAGAAAGTGAATTATTAGTGCATAGCCCAGTATTTTTTAAACTGGAATCATCTTCAACTGAAAGAAAAAACTGAAGGCTCGTGGAGATGCTAAAAGTTGAGGTTTACTCTACCTTTTTCAGTATAGCATGTATTTCTGAAGAAAAAAATGCCAATGTCCAGCAGGAGCAGTACTACACAACATTGGTCCCTCTGATGGCTGCCACTCCTGTATCTAAGAATTTCCTGAAAAGCATGAGCTAGTCTCAAATAGCATGTGAGGCAAGATGAGGAAAGATTAATTAAGACTGGAATATATGCAAAGTAGTGTTACCAATACGATCAGGGTGACTTAGAGTCTGGTAATCAAGTTTAGATTAAGAGATATCAGTTTTATAATATCGCTAAATGAATGTTGTATGGTCCTGTAATTGTTGTCCACAAACTTCAGGAGGGAGGAAAAAAAGATAAATTATAATGAGCAATGTTCACACAAAACCAGAAAGTGTGAACTGGTAAAGACTATGTTTCAACAAAGAATCTCAGGTAAGCTTCTACATGTCACAGCAGTAGGAGAGGAAAGGTGTGACCAGTTCTGCTAATGGGATGTGTGATGCAATTACCTAAGATAGACAGGGATGGGATGGTCAGGCATCACCAGCATCTGTGCAGGGAAGCAACAATTTTCCGTTGCTTGATGTTTCCTGAAAAACTATACAGGATTTCATTGCTGTTGCTGTTGCATTCTCGCCAAAATGCATAGAGAGATCTCAAGCAGTACCACCATATTCCAGTCAACATTTGCAGTTTAAGTTCAAATACAGATTACAAAGGAAGCATCCTGTGAAATCAAGAAATCACTGAACAGCACAATTCTGAGACACAGAAGTTTCCTTAGCAGACTATTGAAGCCATTAATGATTCAGACACCACTAGAACAGTTCATTATTGAGAGAGACAGCATTCGTATTGTTTAGGCAATGGCGTCCTTCATCAGTCCTTAATAATATCTAAATTGAGCTCTCCTTAGTGGGCTTCCTCTCTTCAGAAAGTAGGAAGAAACCCTGCACTACAGGAACTGTAGTTAACTGCCTGATTCTTTGCACCCTGTGTGGTTTCAGAGAGGAAACAAAGAGCATTTAGAGAGACTGAATCACATCAGATCTTCCAGACATCCTCATTAAGCTGTTATAATTAGGGTTGTGTTGTTTTCTTCATTTTCTTTCAATAGTGTTAGCTGGCAAAGACTGATGCCTTTAGCCCTCTAATAAATTAATTATTAATGTAGGAGTTAATAATTCATGTTAATTGGTACTATGAGCTACTTTCTTCAACAAATGTGAGCAAAGGTCAAAACTTGTTAACAGCAGAGGTGAATTCTATTTTTAAGTTTTCTGTCTATAATATATCTGCAAAATGAAGCTATAGCTTTCAAATGTTAACTGTGTTTCAGAAGACAAGCATATACTAAGGGTAAAGTCCCTTCACTTGGTTTTGTAGTACCATTAAATGGACGTTTACACTGCCTTTGTCATACTCAGATACCCAGAGAATTTAGAATTGCCCAGTAGAAAGTAATCAGTAGAAAGTAATTCTTCTGTTGCCAGGACAAGACAGAACTGAGCAGGGAACGATCAACAAAAGAGTAGACTGAGATGATGTTAGTTACTGAGTATCAGGATGTTATTTTAGTACCATCTATTAAGTGCATTACAGCACTAAGTATACATGTTGCCTTCCCTGAAACAGGAGAACCTGTTCAATCAGCATTGTAATTGTGAGGTTTACCTTAGAGGAAGATCAAATAATTCTCTATAATTATTCCTTGCTGCTCAGATAAGACAGATTCACCACTCACTCATTGTATGAGGTGCATTGCTTTGATCACTGTCCTCCTAAATGCAACACAATTTCACGTGAGTGCCTGTCCCAGCCCCATGCCCTTCATCTGGAACATTAGAACTGGAATCTGCTTTTAATTTGATAGGATGTTTGAACAAGGCCATGTGTTGTCGCATGTGTTTAGCAAGCAAACGTTTTCCCATGTAAAGAATAAATCCACAGTCTTTCTTCAAGAACCAACAGGAAATCATGTTTTTGTTTGTGTTTTGTTTATAACACAGAGATTCAAAAAAAGCAAAGTGAAGAAAGATATGTGTAGACTCTGGGAACAACTTAAAAGGAACCAACAAAAATATGTTTTTAATAAAAATAATCAGCCTTTCTTAATGGTTGTAATAATCTATTGTAAGTAACTTATATAACACAAGGCTTTCACTGTACTCATTAGAACTTGGCAACTCATTTTTCAGCATTTAAACATGAGAATGAGATGGGACTTCATCCAAAATCCACTGTCATCAGTGGGAGTTCTTCCACTGACTCCTGTGGGCACTGGATCTGGCCCCTGCTCAGCAGGACATTTTCTTTCTGGGAAGAAAAACCTATCTCTTTGGAAGATTTTCCTTTATGACATGGCTGATATAGCTATTTACTCTCTTCTCATTGTTTTGCAAATCAAGCTGATGGTTTATGAAAAGAAGAAAGTACAGTTCTGGGGGGAAAAAGTACAGTTTTATAACACTTTGTTCTATTAAGAGGAAGTATTAAAAATACTGACGGAAAACATCTCACATCATCTGACTTGTGTCAGATTTTTCACTACAAGCATATACTTTCCCCATAACTTAAGTACAATTAGACACGTTATGGAAGAAGTAACAAGTAAATGTAGGTATTTTATTGCTAGTACTATATAATTAAAATATGAAAAGACTGCACAGATGTGAAGCCACTGTTACATATATTTATGCTGAACAAAGAAAGGTTCTTGCTCATTTCTTCCAATAGCATATGTAGAGCTTGTTTCCACCAGGAAACTTGACCTGCACTGAACTCAGGTTGAATCCATGACCTTATTTAGCTGACATGTAAGCAGGACAAGTATAGCTAAGGTGTTTTAGTCTGCTTTGTAGCGACATCAAAGACCAAAATGAAGCTGGCTCATGGAGCATGCCAACTTTTGCCCTGATGTAAGAATTTCATAAAACCATTTCTTCTGCTGCTCCAGAATAAATCTTAGGAGGGAGAAACCACCGTTGCTTCTCCTGTTGCCATCACTGCTTGGCTTGACCTTTCACTTTAGCCAAAGGTCTTTCCTTCTGCTCTAAAGAGTTTCCTATCTATTTACATCCTCATGTTTTCTGGGAACAGGATTTACCCTTGTTTTTTTGTGATTACCCTTAAAACAAGCACAAACTCTTGTTGCGTATTGCAATAATTTATGAAAAATGCTTCAGCAGGTATGCTTTTTTTTGCTTTTTAATATGAACTGAAAACAAAACTGTTTCTACATGTTGATCTTATGAAAGTCTATCAATAATTTGAGTAACATAGAGTTAAATTAAAGTGAAAGCTCAACAGTGAAAGCAAGAAAATACTTGCATTTTACATTATGTTGTCTGAAATTAAACACCTTTAAAATATCACACAAAATTCTTACCATCATTCTACCCTTTTTCTGCTATCCTTTTATGCTCTCTCTGTGCCAAGCATGTACAGAGTTATATATTAATTATTTTATTTCATACCCCTTTAAACAACACTGCAGGTCTATAAACAGTCAAATCTGGTTCAGCGATCTTATCATCAAGTTAACAGGCAGTGTAATTATTCAGGCACGAGTCTACAAGGATAAAAGCAAGCACTAGCTGTTGGCTGGGGGTGATGTCTCATTTCTTTTTCTACCTCAGGGCTCACGCTAGCCTGCCATGTCACTGCGGGACATTTCTAGAATGGAGCCTGCTGTGTGCATAAAAACCTCCAAGCATAAAAAAAAAAAAACCCAAGCAAAATGAAACGCCATGTGCTCGTGCCTTACCTTGACTCATTCTCTGATCTATGTTAAAATATTTTATTTTTCTTTGTCTTTGGTTCACATTAAGCAGAAAAGGATTTCAAGTCAAAGGAAGAAAAATTCTGTAGGAAAAAAAATCCTGCAACAGACAACCTATAAAAATCCTGCAATACTTACTAGTAAGTATGCACATATGTGGGACACTACAAACACAGTTCTCTTTGTAGGCTTGGGATGTGAATTAGTGAAACTATTCACGGTAAAGTTACCCCTGTAAGTGTTTGCAGGACCCGTCCTTTCGTGTCTTCTCCATTATCAGTTCCCCAGGCCTGTAAGTGTTGCTAATGTACAGCTAAATGTAGCTCAGAGGGTGTTTAGTTGGGAAGATGAGTGGTTTCTTGTTCTCTACCCACATGGAAGGAAAAGGGACAGAGCTAAAAGGCTAATGTAACAGCCTGCTCTTGGCATTGGCTGTTGCTAATTTTCCTTGGCGTGCTTTGACTACCTGTCTGAAAGGCTGCTGCAGCGCAGGAAGGAAATTTTTCAAGAGATTAAACTATTATTGTTTCCTGTGGGGCTGTCTTCACTGTATATGAAAAAAAGCTTTAAGGGCACTTGAAAAGAGATTTGTCTGAATAGCAAAGTTGTTGTGATTCATCCCCTGCCTCCCTCCTCAAAGAGTCGGGATTTGGCCAATTTCCTCAGGAAAGTGGTTGATTAGGGCCCATGGATTTATCCACAGCTTACATATGAGATGTCATAAAGGTGATTAATGGTGAACCCTCAATCATAGGAAGCTCAGGGTTTAGAAAAGCTATTTTCAAGGGCATGGAAGGAAAATAAGTCATTTGTATTTTTGCCAAAATGCTTCAGTGTTTAAATGCCTCTTTGTGCTCCTGGCAATTAATGTTGCTGCCTATCAGAGGCTGATGTATTTTCTGATTTTACAAGTTTGTTTGAAAAATTGATTCAATGTGTTTCAGTGTTTACGTAAGAGGATATTGTGGAATTAAAATAAAATGTTTCCACAAGACCAGCATTTGTTGCTATCCTTGAATCTGAGCATGATGTTGGAAGCTTTTTTATGGCCCTTCCCAAGAAAAAGTTCACCTCAGTTTTCCCCAGAAAGCAGTGCTATTATAGTGCTACTTGATGAGTGCTTTGGGAGATAATTACCTGTGCTGACAAAGAAAACCTGCACTGAGCCTTTGAGAAGTCACTAAAAGTTCCAAAACATGAGATTTTTCTTATACTTCTGTCTGACACATGCTTCCTTTCTCCAATCTTTCATGTCACTGATTTCAATCATGGCCCTTGCTACAGGAACTATCTGCCAACTCTCACATATCCGTTTGTTTTTTAACTGAATGGTTGGGCAAAAGGAAACACCATAAAACATGTACAAAGACTTAACTCCCTCTTTTTGAGTTTGGTTTGGATTTTTATGTGCTTCATCAATCTCCTGTATAAGCATGCAAGGCAGTGTTTGTAAGTGTGAGACATTGTAGGAAGCATGATTAATCCCCTGGAGTATCAGGAGATCAGAAAGATGGGGAGCTCAATTCCACCACATGCACTCAAGAGACTTGTATCCTTCTCTGCTCTAAGTACTCGCTCTGTTAAACAAAACAAAACACCTGAAAAGGATAGCACAATTCTGACCAAATCTTAGGGTCCTCGCTCCAGGGCTGAGTTTAGGCAAACCAAACCCACCGTAGGTCTTTCATCGTTGTATGGGACTGAAAATGTCTCTGAGAAACAGGACACCTGCAAGCAATACTGTGCTGACTAGGATGATCTATAACAGCAGGAACAGCTTTCTATCAGAAAATATCTCTGTAGATGAAAATTCTAACAAAGGCATTCAAATAAATCCCCTGTGAGAGCCTGGTTCTGACATTAACAGCGATCACAGACTGGTGCAGGTGAGAAGACAGCATCCCCAGTCCTCTCCTGGGGAAATGTAGTCTTTCCTGGCATCTGCTGACAGCAAAGCAGCTTTTCCTCACACAATGAAGTAAACAATTTATGCCAGGAACAGGATGGAGGAAACCAAATACATGTTGGCATTGTGCAACATTGTGCAACATTTGATCATAGCAACTAACTCTGGGAGAGAAAAATGAGGACTCCTCATGAACTGATTCCCCAACTGCACTTTTTTAGACATGTATGACTCTGTTTCCCCTTCTTGAGTGCTTCAGTGTTTCGTCCCTAGCCCTCCATCCTCTTCTTATCACACTTCTTTTTTTCACAGCCTCCATTACCACTAACTACTTCACTCCCATTGTTCAAGTCCTGGAACCCTTTCCCCTGGCTCTTCTTCTCACAATACTCTAACCATCATGTAAGTCTTTTTTCTTTTTCTGTCTCTCATTTTCTTGTAACTCCACTTTATGTCCTCAATTCGCTTGCAGATACTCTGCTGTTTTCCATGTCCTGCTGTCATCTTACAGCCACAGTGGGGCAACCTGTACTCTCAGCATCACCCGAAATAATACACAACTCAGGGCAGTACTTCTGTGTTTGACATCACTACTATGGTTTTGCATGTTAGCTTGCCTCTGTGTCATTGTGGTGAGTGCCAGAATGTTTTTAATGCAGTCATTGTTTACTAAAATTAGCAAGGAGTCATCCACCTCTGCTTGCAGTTACGAATTACTGTTTGAGGTAATAATTTTTCGATGTAACAAGAAAAAGTTTGTCCTTTCCCCAGACATATTTCTTGTCTTTTTCCAATCCATTGAAAAATCATAGAATCATAGAGTCACCAGGTTGGAAGAGACCTACCAGATCATTGAGTCCAACCATTCCTATCAAATGTTGAATTTTAAGAGAAAACATCCAAAAAATACTGCTGGACAACACACATTCCAGTATAAATAAGGTAATCTTCCTTTCAATGAGTTTTATCTCCTTTTGCATACACCCAAATGTCTGGGATGGTCAGTAAAGCTGCATTTCAAGCTCTTCAATTATATTAGCACTCAGAACTCATAAGCCAGACTGGAAAGATCACAAAAGGTTTGCATTGATTTGGGTTTTTTAAATAAAAGTCAGTGCTTGGCTTGGCTCTTCACCGTTTCTCCTGTTAATGTATGAGGCTAAAAAGCACTGCCTTTGTAATGACAGCAGGACTGGCTGCCACAAGACTGGCTGCAGACCGGTGGGTGAAGGTGGAGTTGATGGAGAGTTGGTGGCAAGAAAATGTAAAAAGTACTTTTCAGAGAATGTGTCACTGGGCAAAGATGGTAGAGAGGTACTGGAGGTATCAGCAGAGCTGTTGTCTCTCAAATAAATATACGATCATAGAATCATCAGGTTGGAAAAGATCCACTGGATCATTGAGTCCAACCATTCCTATCAAACACTAAACCATGACCCTCAGCACTTTGTCTATGCGTCCTTTAAACACCTCCAGGGAAGGTGACTCAACCACCTCCCAGGGTAGCCTGTTCCAGTGAATGTTGGGGCAATATGTTCTCAGGGCTTTGTAATACTTGCCCTTTCAGCAAAGTCTATGGCCTTTCAGCAGCTCCAACACAGTTTAGATTTCCTTGACTGGGTTTAGGACTGAACTCCAATGTGAGGTAATTAAAAAAAAATAAAGACCTACTACAGAGATTCTATTTAGAGCTCCCTGGCAGCAGTCAAGCAGCAGGGGGAAGCTATTTATCTTGACCAAGGATTTCCGTAGTGGTACATGAAAACGATTTTTTTTTTTTCAAAGATGGTTAGCAGACATACAAAGAGTGGCACTCAGGAGGCTAGGATCACCAGGGCGTTTCTGACAGTGTTGTGTGCCCAGACAGGAGGAGTATCTTCTGACTTCAAACCAGGGCACTTGACATCTGACAACACTTGATGATGCTGAGCTGAGAGAGGGAAAAGGTTATTCAGTTAATATTTTCCTGTAGGGAAATGTCATCACCATCCACCCATTAGGCAAATAAAGATCATAACAGAAGAGGCACACGCAAACTGGATTACCAGCCCTTGCTGTTTGCATTAAGGGTTGTGACTAGAGTACAAATGGGAACATGTTTTCCCAATCCACAGACATTTTTAGGAAACAAAAAAATCCAAGATTGGTTAAAGGATGCTCCATCAAATTAGCCAGAGGTTCATCACTCACAGCACATCCTCCGGGTGTGAAGAATGCAAGTTTGGTTGCTTGCTCCTCATTCTCCCGAATCACCACTGATCCTCAAACACTGCTGAAGAAACAGCTTCTCTTCCTGCCCTGGGAAACAGAAAGGTACTTCAGACAAAATGCAACCACAGGGCTTTTAAAAAAGATGCATATCATGCACTTCAGCTGAGATCCTGAACTATGGGGCAGCTCTGATATGTCCAGCTTTCGACCTAACCAGAGAACCTAGCCTGAACCATAGTAACTTTTCTCATAAATGCTTTATTGAGATTGGTTCATTCTCTCTAAAAAATGTTCCTGATTTTAAGATGTGACTGTGTTTTCTTGAAACCTTTCCTGCCAACTTGCATTCTACTTCTAGACATATTTGCAAGAGTAAATTTCCTTGCACATGGTTTTACTGGGACTACAATAAGTTTTGAGGCCCAGTCCTGCAAGCAAATGGATTTTTTCCATTGTTTGCTGTGTAGTGCGGTTTGGGCTGAGTGACCAAAATAGCAGCACTGTGCATGCAGTTCTATGCAAAAATACAGAAATAGCTATATTTAGCTTTTTCAGGATAACCTACTGACCAATTTCAGCACATGGAAAAATCTCCACAATTCAGTACTCACATAATAAATCCGTTCTTTTAAATATATTAGTAGAAATTCTGTAAATGTATAGCAGATGTTATGACCCTTTAGAAGACTGAAGTCTGTAGCAGCTGTAAGAGAGTTGCCAGTGGTAATCTATTCTTGTTGTGTAGAACATGCAAAATTTTCTACTATTCAGAAATCCTGTGAGAAGTTTCTGCCTGGAGAAAAAGAGAAGAATAGTAACTGTGCTGTATTCAGGCCATACTAAAGGGGTTCTGAAATCAATCATATTTCATTTTCTTGTATTTCATATTCATGAACAGAAAATGTGGCCAGCTACTCCAAAACTAGTTCTAGATATCCCCAGCATTCTCAATTCACAGCTAAACGAACACGCTTCAGCATTGTATTATTACAAAAGAAGATTTTGGCTAAAGTTATATCAGCCTTATTCAAGAATACTATAGAATTATTCAGGACAGAGGAAGAGGAAAACACTTTTCAGGTAAGAAGCATATGGAAATAATTAGAAGTAAAATGCAAAGAAATATCATGTCAAATGCAAAGTTATCCATCTCTTCTTGATCATCCAATTAAATTTTATGGTCAACAGATACTGTGAGATGTTACAAGAAAGAAGATTTCATTTGGATCACATTTTTCAGATGCTTTCCTGATATTTGCCACCTGTTGCATCAACATGTTGCTAGGAAAAAAAGACACTCATCACAAGAGAAGCAGTATAAACTAAATTTTATCATCCTGTTTCACCCCAGTCCAGGACAAGTGAGAAGAGAGCGGGTGTTTTCTTATACTGCAGTACTGGTGAATTGTGCATGTCATGTAAGCAGCACAGGATGTCTTTGAAGTAACCAGAATAACACAAAGTTCCCACTCGGGACGAAAACTTTTAGTACGAATATGGCAGTGACAGTAATTCACCTGACTCTACATCGAGTACAAAACCAGAAGAGACATAAGCAAGACATTTTTCAGAGCATATGATGAGTCAGCTAAGCTAGACAGTGTGTTATGAGGTATATTGTTTGATATGTTGAGATATTGGTTGGAGGGTTGCATTCAGAGAATAGAGGTCAATGGGTTGATGTCTAGACCCATGACAAGTGGTGTTCCTCAGGAGTCAATACTGGGACCAGTGCTGTGTAATATTTTCCTTGATAAGATAGACAGTGAGACCAAGTGCACCCTCAGCAAGTTTGTAGATGACACCAATCTCAATGGTGCCGTTGTCACATCAGAAGGACAGGATGTCATCCAGTGGGACCTGGACAAGTGGGCCTGTGTGATCCTCATGAGTTTTGAAAACAGAGGACTTTTCACAAGGGCGTGTAGTGACAGGACAAGGGGGAATGGCTTTAAACTGGAAGGGATAAAATTTAAATTAGATAGTAGGAAGACATTCTTCACTGTCAGGGTGGTGAGGCATTGGAACAGGATGTCCTCTCCCTACAAGTTTTCAAGGTTAGGTTGGATGGGGCCTTGAGCAGCCTGGTCTGGTGGGAGGCTGAGCAGCTGGAACTGGATGATCTTTAAGATCCCTTCCAGCTCAAGCCTTTCTATGACTCTATGTGACGATGCAATGCGATGCCATACAAGTTCCATCTTCACTATTGTAAAGTTTGTGTTGGATTTCCATCAGAACCAACATGATCCTCCACCACCTTTGCACAGAACAGATGAGGCAGCCCTTATTAGGAAGCTGGAGCTGGTTCGCTGGCATGTCCAAGCATATTTTGTTGTAGACAGTTTGCTAAGCCTTACTAGTTAAAGTGTGAGTAGCAACCCAAGATTTACCTATTGTTTTCCATACTAGGAAATGCTGGGGTCATCTTTCAGGAATACCTCCATAATTTGCATCAGAAACTCTGAATTTGACAAGCTGATTGTCTCCAGCTTGGGCTGCATTTATATTTGCTTGTCTTCATTGTCTTCCTTGCTAGTACCATATGCAACCATTATCTCCTCCACCTAGTTCTCCAAGGTTTCTGTCTCTTCTCCCCCATTCTCTTTCTTTATTTCAATCTGCATAATTGTGTACATGTGACTTACAGTATACCCCACATCAATTTGTTGTTCTCTCTACTCCATTCATGTGATACTTACCTTCCTTTTCTTTCTTTCTTTCTTTCTTTCTTTCTTTTTCTTTCTTTCTTTCTTTCTTTCTTTCTTTCTTTCTTTCTTTCTTTCTTTCTTTCTTTCTTTCTTTCTTTCTTTCTTTCCTTCTTTCTTTCTTTCCTTCTTTCCTTCTTTCCTTCTTTCCTTCTTTCCTTCTTTCCTTCTTTCCTTCTTTCCTTCTTTCCTTCTTTCCTTCTTTCCTTCTTTCCTTCTTTCCTTCTTTCCTTCTTTCCTTCTTTCTTTCTTTCTTTCTTTCTTTCTTTCTTTCTTTCTTTCTTTCTTTCTTTCTTTCTTTCTTTCTTTCTTTCTTTCTTTCTTTCTTTCTTTCTTTCTTTCTTTCTTTCTTTCTTTCTTTCTTTCTTTCTTTCTTTCTTTCTTTCTTTCTTTCTTTCTTTCTTTCTTTCTTTCTTTCTTTCTTTCTTTCTTTCTTTCTTTCTTTCTTTCTTTCTTTCTTTGCTTCACCTTTACCTGTGGGCTGTGCTCACCAGACTGTGCAAGATTGTGGAGTGGGAGACTGGAATTGCTGCCATTTATCTGTCCAATACTCTTTCATGGGAAGCTAGGGTAGGCTAAATGAAATGAGTTGTCATGTGTTATTCATGTATTCCAGTGCTACAATGCTGGTGAAGGGGCTGGAGAATAGGCCTTATGAGGAAAGGCTGAGAGAGCTGGGGTTGTTTACCTGGAGAAGAGGAGGCTGAGAGGAGACCTCATTACTCTCTACAACTACCTGAAAGGAGGTTGTAGAGAGGAGGGAGCTGGCCTCTTCTCCCAGGTGTCAGGGGACAGGACAAGAGGGAATGGCCTCAAGCTCTGCCAGGGGAGATTTAGGTTAGACATCAGGAGGAAGTTTTTCACAGAAAGGGTCATTGGGCATTGTAACAGGCTGCCCAGGGAGGTGGTTGATTCACCTTCCCTGGAGGTGTTTAAGGCACGGGTGGATGAGGTGCTGAGGAACATGGTTTAGTGTTTGATAGGAATGGTTGGACTTGATGATCCAGTGGGTCTCTTCCAACCTGGTGATTCTATGATATTATTTCTAACAAAACAAATGGGGAATCAGTTTCATAGATTGAGTGTCTCATGGTAGACTACAGTAATAGGAAGGTTTCCTCAGCATTCATTTCAAATCACTGCCTTGTCTCGCTCAGGATTTCACACAGGAGATTGGTTGACCATCCATATGTCCTATCAAGGACATATTTGGTCCCTCATGAGGCAGAAGGGCAGATAGAGCACACAATTAAATCAACACTGCTTTAATCTGTTGTTTCTTTAGAATGACTCCTCTGGCCTTGCTAAATTCATTGATCCTTTCCCAATTAGCCACACACTACATTTCATTTTTTACTTAGTTTCATAAGAGTGATCGTTCTTTCAGAAATGTATAAAGCAAGATTACAAAAACAAGCTTATTTTATTAAGCTCAATTATTAAATTTTCTCAGACATTTGCTGTTCATATTTGCTGGTAAGCATTTATATGTTAGTATTTTTTGAGTTCATGTGGAGTTTAACAATATGAATTTGTTATCACTGAAAAGTACTGTGTTCATCGGCGGAAGCCAAGTACATGAAGAATTAACAGTTATCAAATTGCAGAGGGAAAACAATTTCTGTTAGGGTTCATTGCCAATTGTCATTCTTCCATCTGCAGACATTCCTTTTGTTGGCCATCAGCTGCAGCTGGTTTGCTAGCATTCATTTTCTTAGCACACAGCATATTCATGAAAGCCCTAGATCCTAAGTCCCATTTCTTTTCCTACAGTAGTGAAAAAGAATACATTTGTTTATTTCAGCAGAAGTGAGGTTGGAAACCACACCAAAGAGAGGTGTTTCAGCACTTTTCTGACCACTTGTACTCAGAAATGCATGGGATCAAATGCTCTTTTGGATAATGGAGTTTTGGTATTTGTCACTGGAAATTACTTATAAGACAGCAGAATATTTGACCAATTAGTAGCTACCTCTACAATCCAAATACAGTGATCTTTGTTCAAATGTTCATTTATTGCCTTCTTTATATTTTTTATTTCAACAAAAAGCCAAGATTTTCCACAAAAAAAAAAATCAGACTACTGTTTTCCATTCAAGATTTCTCATTTAAAAAAAAACCAAAATTTTTTCCATAAAAAAATAGTTGAACGGGAAAATATTCTTTACCAGCCCAAATATTTTGCCATTTTAAATAGCTACTGTCAGACTTATTCTTCTGGGGATATCCAGTACAGATTTAACTTTTCATTGTCACATCAGTATATCACAGATCTTTCCATGATAACCAAAACTCTAATCTTGAACAGAGGACTGCCTCAGATGAACCAGGGCTCACGTTGAAAGCTGACACACTTCTCTGCTCTAACTCTTTGAGAAGCTTCAGCAGCACCCAAAAGCCCTCATGGAAACCAGTTTATCTCTTCAACAGAACTGACAAATCTGCCAATGTAGGTCCTCAGCCGAGACCCATCTCTCGTTTCTTTTCTGCTAAGTGTCTGTTTTCTCTTCCTTTCCTCCTTTGCATTCCTAATTCATAGATTACTATGCATTTTGTATCTTTTTTTTCCAAATTATTCTTTTTTCACAAAGTTAGAAAATGAGATCTTATTATAATTTGGTATACATTAAAATTGATGAAATTTGCTGAGCAGCACTACATATAGATATCTATAGGTAGATGGATGGGTAGATAAACTGTTTGTCATTCAAATGAGAAATAACCACGGATCTTTGATGCCACTATATGATAATCACAAGGAAATGCTGACTTGTAAGCAATATCTGTTGCTTACTTCTAGACAGTACTATAAGATTTGGTAATGAACTGTCAGACTCCGTAATAGCATGCAAATCCTTCATAAAAATGGAATAGTAAGTAGCTGTCACACAACCTGTGTGTTGCACATACCAAAGAGAGGTGATGTTAAAGAATGAGGATAAAGCTCTAGACAGTCAAAACTGGTGAATTTTCCCTGAGTTGTGCAAAAGATGTAGAGCCAAGTTTCTTGATGGTTAATCACAAAAATAGTGCACTCCTGCCTCTTACTTGCTCTAGCAAAGAAGCTAGTATATTTATTATGTAAGAAGGTAGGCAGAAAAAAACTAGACAGAATTCCTAGAGAAAAAAAAATAATTAAGATGAGTTGAGAAAAAAAACATGCTGAAAAGTGTCTCTATTATAACTGTCTTCTATTACCCTATTTAATTTTAAGTTTATCCTTCCTCTTCAGTACTCTAGTCTTTCCCTCTTGCCCAGATAAGAATCTCAGCCACATTAAAGAAAAAAAAAAATGAAATTACATCCCGCCTGATCCTGCAAGATATTCTACATGTAAAACACTATTTGTACAGCTAACCTTTGTTTCAGGCTCATCCGATAAAGTTTATGTTAAAGAAGGAAAGTGTTCCAAAACTCAACGCAGTAGCTTTCCTTTGACATATAAATGACACAGGGAGCCAGATAGATCTTATTTGGATTATTCAAGTAAATAAGGAGAATCCTCAAGGGATCTAGATTCACTTCCATGAATAAGTAAATGTTACATGAACTGAACTGAATAGTTGAAATATTTAATCCAGATTGCTTTAGACCTGTTAAAATAAAATTTTAGTACACATACCTTATCATGCTTCCTAAAAAAAAAAAAAAAAAAGTCTGTATTCTAAAGAAATGAGCTGAAAAAATCATATACACAGTTATCTGTGTATTGTACACTACATGACATCCACTGGTAAAAAATATCTTTCACAAAGTCAGTGTTTCACAAAACTACTTCAACAATGTTAACCATCTTTCTGATGACAGCTTCAGTGTTCTCTATTTCAACATACCAACAAGTTAGCTTGTAGTGTTCAAAACAAAGCATCTTTAAGCCAGTTTCTTTTCCTAAATAAATGTTTTTTTCATTAATAAAATGGAACTGGCAGAATAACTTGACTTTTCCAGATAAAATGAAAGAAATATATTGTAATGCAATTCTGCAGTCTTCTTCTCAAGGTTGTTAACTTTACATCTTTATTAAATAACAAAGCAACAGCTTCCTTAGGTAAAATGAGTGAGACACAATTCCATACATCAAAGTTTAGGAAAGACAGAAAAAAATGGCTGGTCCTGACTGAGTATGAATGGTTGCAAGACATCCTGAAACATCATTCAATATTTTTAATGAAAATACTAAGGCATATCTAAAGTAATTATTAGATAGTTGCTTTTTTTCTTTTTGATTCAAACGTCTCATTTAAGTTCTGGATTGTGTGCAGCTGAGTGCAACATATCACAAAATGATTTTATCACTGGGCTTAGTCCATCTGCAATACAGACTGTCTTCATTCTATATAAAATATAAAAGCTTAGTTTTAATAGGTCTAATCCATCACAAAAAGACACAGTATAAAATAGTAATCAATGAGGTTTTGAAGTTTTTTTCCAATATTGCCAGTATAATAGTCAGTGCAAACAAGATGTTCAAAGAAAAATATGCACAGCAAGAACCAGTAGAGACAGAATCTGTGAGGTAGAGATGTCAGTAGAGGACCTTCAAACTGCATCTATCCAAAACCATCCAACTCAGTAACTTGTATCTAACAGTAAGCAGTAGCTGGAGATTATGAAACAAGGGGAAACAAAACAGGGCAGACATAAAGCACACTTGGTATACACTCTTAGTCACGTACTGTTTAAGAACTTTCTTAATGAAATGTAGATTTTGTGTATCATGACTTTAAAAAACCCCAGACTCCTGAAAATGACAATATGCACAAAAGGTGTTAAGCCTGGATCTCTAAGAACAGTGAGATACAGGTTACCGAAGTGTTCATAAAGCCATCTGACTGAAAAAAATATTGAGAGTTTCAAGGACAGCAATAAAACCAAATGACTGGGTATTGAAGACTGCTGTGACAAGAAGCATAATGAAAAGTGAAGAGGAAGTTAAAAAATTATGGGGGTGTGATTAGAAAAAAAGGAAATTGTCTTGTGGAAATAAGTCTGAAAAGAGCATGAATTTACAACGTACAGAAAATTAAAGATAACTGAGGATCAATCAGGCAATAAGAAAACATCACACTGCCTTTCAAACTGAAAAGAGTTTGCCAGTGCCTATGATTTTAAATATCTGTAGGTCATGTATGTATCTTCCAGCTCCCATTAATACCAGCATATATCTTCCACCACTCCTATGATTTATCCATATCTTTTCTTCTGCCATTTTGTTACTAGGATTTATCTTCCCCACTACTATTGCAATAAAACGTATCTAGGAGGAAAAGGTACAATTAATGCAGGATCTAATACTTATTTCCACTTCATGGGCACAAGAATGACAAGTTAAACTAGCAAATGGTATCTTCAATGAGACGCATCAATGTTTATAGCACAATATATAGTCAAAATACTGTCCTCTAACCCCCAGGGGCAGGGTGGAATAGGTACATTTCCTTGTAAAACACTAGAGGTTTATGAACATGGAGAAGAGAATGAAGTGAAAGACAGAGTCATGTGACATTTCCATTGCAAACTGGATAAGTGAAAGTGAGTATAAGACTTACGTAAAGAAAGAAAATGTACATAGGCAAAGTCTCTTGTCACAATATAAAGTGCAATGAAGGGTAAACTCTGTACAAGAAATAAACGAATAATTGATTGCAGACATCCCAAAACACTGTTCTAGAAATTGGATTAAATTTGCAGATGCTGAGAAAATACAAACTGTTGGCTTCTAAAAGCAGTTTTCTCCTTTAGCCTAGAGTTTACTGGATAGTTACCTAAATATACCAGCAGGCAATTCTGACATGTCTTTGCTTAAATGTGGTTATATAAAGTAATACAAAAATAAGTTTTGGCTTTGCTGCAAATGTGCATAATGGAAAGACAAACATTATTAAAAAGACCATCATTTTTAGTGATTAAAATAATCCACAAAAAAAAATCTTCTGTAACTTTCCAAGTTCCCATTTATCATAGTTTTGCAAAAAGAAGCCACGATAATTTCATTTTTCTTGACTTCTATTAAAAAGATCAATACATATGATTCCAAAGAGTCTCGGCTCATGAAAAGATGGAGCTAGTCTGTAATCACATCTGAAAGTATTGGTTGTCATTAGCAGTAAGATTGATCTGTAAAGACAGTCAGCCCAGAGTGAAGGTACTTAAAAATTTCCATTGGGCTATTGCTGAACAACACTGCCCAGCAACCTTTCACCTTGCAGATAATTAAATACAGATAACGAATTACCGTATTAGAAGGAAGAATTGCACTGGGGATATTCAATAGATGCCCACTTTAGTAAAGCAGTTCTAAATCTCTGAATAATGATTTTGTTTTGTGCATAAAATGTAATGA
Source organism: Coccyzus lansbergi (assembly GCA_033558105.1). NCBI lineage: Eukaryota > Metazoa > Chordata > Aves > Cuculiformes > Coccyzidae > Coccyzus > Coccyzus lansbergi. The sequence goes on from JAUMJK010000986.1 coordinate 818,262, forward strand.
GCTCTGACAGCATAAAGTCATTTTTCAACATGCATTTAAATCTGACTTGTCAAATAAGATATTAATAAGTCACCTGAGGTACAAGAATGTCTAATGGCCTTGCAGTACGAACATTGCAAGTCCTCATACCATTTTGTCTGTAAGAGGATCAAGTGGGCTTTGCAAGGCAGAGCAGTCTGCTAGGAGAGAAATTCCAGCCTTACCAAAACTCATTGGCTTTGATGGGGATGAAGAACCTCCCTTGCATACGTTACATCATCCTGCAGCTAGCCCTGTCCCACCACAGGAAGCCTCTGCGCCTTCTTTTCTTTGCAGTCCATGAGTGATCTTGGAGAACAGCGGAAAGAGAAGAGTCTCAGGAGTACAGAGGGAAAAGAGGGTGGTCAAAGAGTAATTTTCAAATAGATCTGCAAAACATCTTTATATCTGTACTGACTCCAAGAAACTGCTCAAAACCAGTAGTGCAACTTAGAATCATTCAACAGTTTAGTTGGGAGGGACCTCTTGGAAGCCATCTGGCCCAACACTGCTACCCATATCATGGCCAGCTTTGAACACAAATGAGGTTTGCTAAGGGTCTTGTTTCACCTGAGCTTTGAATACAGCCAAACAGGGCGATTTCACAGCCTTCATGGGAACCCCTGATGACATCCAACCATTCTAACAGCAAAATTGCTTTCTGCCTCTCCAGTCCAGAGTTCCCTTGCTTAAGCTTGTCTGTTTCCTACCCATGGGCCTACATCCTGGCACAGCCTCAATCCATGCCCACCCTCAGGGAGGTAGCCCCCACTGCCCCATAGCTGTCCTTCCCACTTAGCTGGGGCAGCAGGATACTATACCACAACCTGGAGATGTAAGAGGTACTCTGGTCCATACTTGCCTTCCTTCAAGTAGTTTTATGTAATCTGCACAAGCATGCAGTAAGAGCCAAGAGATCTTCAAGCTCTTCTTCAGAGCCTGCCCTTAGTTATGTCACTCTGTAGCAAGAAGCAGCACAGTAAATTAAGTGTAATTTGGAGTATCCGCATGGTTCATAAATCCAGGAGCATATTCTCAATATTTTTGCTAAAAACGCTGTAACAAGAAAAGCTATTTTTGCTGCTTCTGCACAAAAAAATGAAGGAAAGCATGTTTTTATGGAAATGCCACAAGGTAAGGAATGCTTAGTTCCTTGTATTGCCTGTAAAAGTGTCAGAGAAAAGGTGTTTTCTTACATATTCTACTGATGAGGAATGAATCTTGAAAGACATTATGATCCCTTCAAAAACCAGAATTATATTTCCCTTCCAAAATGTGGTTAAAATTAGATCTTGTGGTATTGTTTTGCTTCTACGAAAAATTCATCTCATGTCTATGACAGGAGAGCATATTTTCGGGAAGCACTTTCTAACCTTCCGCTATCTCCAAATACCATCACAACAGCACAGAAAAAATAAATACAATGTTGATTCAAAAGCTAGTTATAGTTGATATGTAATCACAAGAAAATACTTACCTCTCGTGCTGTTTGCAAAAGACAGGCATTTAAAAGCAAGGAAATGAAGTGATGAGGACACTATTCATTTTGAGCTGACCAGTAGGTAAGTGTAAAAAGTTCAGACAGTTCAAATAGTGCCATTTGCAGCTGATCTCCCACCATCTACCTACCCCTATGAGACACTGAGGAAGCTTGAAGAGCTGGTTTCCACAGGGAGTATTACAGCAATTCTTTTCAGCCATATCCTGCTCCCAACACAGCTGTAGGCTATGTCTGTAACTTGTTAAATCCTAACATGTCCTCTGCACTCTGGCATTAACAGTTGGCATGGTGACCTTGTCCTCCAGGCTTTCAGAGTTCAGCTTTCCATAGCCAGAATTAAGGCTTGTTGCCATTTTGCTGAGTTTTGCCGAGCGGAATCATGCCTCTTGATTTCAGTGAATTCAGTGGTCACCCACTATTCAGTCTGCTTCAAAGAATTTGCTGTTGTGCCATAAAAAAACAGCATTAGCTCTTAGCTGTGGTGTCCCCCTCTATTGCTTTAGACTTAGTTAGGTACCATAAGACTTTTCTTTAGAAATGTTACTTAATAACTGTGTTTATTAACTGTCACAGGAACTTGATAGAAAACAAAAAACAACAGAGTCTGAAAGTCTCTGAAAACAGAAAAAAAAAGGAATGCAAAACTGAGTCTTATTGAAATTAGGCCTACATGTGGCCCTATCAGTCTGTGTCACTAATGTGTTTATAGCTAACTGTTGTGTTTCAGGACAGTTTTACTCTATGTTTCTGGTTTCTTAATGAAATACTGCGCAGCTAGAGTCAGAGTGAAGGTCCTTGTGTTGTGATGAAAAGTTCACTTCTCCATAGCTGATAAGATTGATAATTGTGTTGATCATGCGGGCAGCAAGAGATTAATGATCTTCTAAATTATTCATTTTCTTGCTCTTGAGTGCTTGAGTTTTGTAAATTATGTCATGGAATAAGAATGTTCTGTTGCTTAACAGTCTTAACTGGCTTTTCAAACCAGTAAAGGGGTTTCGGCATCTCCATGAGGTTAGAATTGTGTCTTAAAATCATTTATGCAAATAATACAGTAGCTATCTTACTAAATTATGCCTTTCCAATCACACATAGCAGTACAGAAAGTACTAATACCTCCTTTGGAGGTGATCTTATACTGACTTGTCTAGAGCTCTTCCCTTATCTTACAGAAAAACTAGGCACAAGACCAGGAAGAGAAAGAGAAGGGATCTTTCACCAAATTCTATTGCATGTTCCACCTCAGCAGCTGCTTTTTCTCCTTCTTAAATATAAAGCACAAGGACACCCTGGGCTAGACCTTCTACTTTGAAAATATGTCTTTGCTTCTTGGGTCAAGGGACACTTTTAAGAGTTTACAGATTTAGGAAAACTTAGCCCATTTAAAAGTTACGAGTTTTAATCCAGAGGAATTCAACAATGTTAAAGTCCTGCTTTTATACTACTATCATTTTTAGCAGTGTATATATAAAACAAACTCACAAGCAGGAGACAGACTAGACATAGTACTTGCAGTGTTTGTGTCTAATAAGCTGCAAGAGACAGTAGTGCTCCTAGCCATTCACAATGTGGTGTACAGAGAGGGAGATGAGGGGAGAAAAGAGTCTTTTACAGTGCATCTGAATATCACACAAATTTCTTTCCTAAACAACATAAACATTCATAGACGGTTTTAAAATTAAGTATCATGCAGGGTAACCTGAGAGGACTTGCATATTTTTTTACATGTCGGAGAGGGTAAAACTTGCACTTTGCCACTAGGGCCTTGGAACAAGGGCTATTATCCCTTTGTCTCTTAATTTGGATGTAGATGTGCATTCCAAGTGAAAGTCCAGGCAATGGTTGAAGAGAAAATTGCACTGAAAACATTTTTATTTTCCTAAAGCAAGCTCAGGGAGAAACATTTATTTATTAAAATGGAAAATCAATATAATTTTAATTTTAAGAAGTCAGAGCCAATGCCAAGCTGTCCTTTAAGGATGCTTAGTAAGAAATTGTGACTTTTTTTTTCCTTTGGTAAGAAAAATAAAATAAAAACCAGCATTGATTTAACGATTCACCTCCAAGTTTCTCTAGAGCCTTGAAGTTTTGTTCATCACTGTTACTTCAGTATCTTCATTTCACTGCTGCAAAACCTGTTTTATCATCATGTGTTTGCCACTTGAGATTTTGAATTAATTTATGCAGAAAGAAAAGAAGGTAGCAAAATCACTGCAATGCTATGCATACTGCATGCTGTAACATTTTCAGCAGGCATTCTAGCAAAAAGTAGTGTTTAAGATGCAATTACATTAGAACGTATTTAATTCTATTAAATATGAAAGACTCAAACTGCATTCAGACTGGGAAAATTGCAGAAAATAGTAAAGAAAAATTAATTTCATTAAGACTTGCTAATTCATTTAGCAGTTCCTCATATTTACATAATAGATGTCTGATAGCCACGTTTCCTACGGGGCTTTTTAGTGGCATGGCTGATGGAAAGACCCTGATTGGATGCCATGGGCTCATTTATACTCCATTAATCCTAAAGCAGAAAGAATCAGCTGTACACAAGTTTGTCCAAGCTATGTGAATGGTGTTCAGTCAAGGATGAACCATTTTCTTGGCATCAGCCCCACATTTGCTTGGAGAAGGCCTACTGAAGGCAGCAGAGCTGGAACAAACATGGCTCTTCCCTCTCTGGAAACTTCAGGATTAAATCTTTGTTGCAGTTGCTAGTGATATAAATAGTGAATGTGTTTACAGGACTTGATGCATAAAATCAGACACTGTGATTTCAAGTGCCTTGTGGGGCATGTAAAGAAAGGACGCCAAAGAATTTTGGCCAACTGAATGGAAATGCTCTTAAATCTCTGTGACTTTAGCCTGGATAGAGTGATGGCTCTCATGATTGAGGGAGAAAAAATGCATTTGCTAGTGCAGGACTCTGAGTCACAAATGACCTCCCAGGCTGTTTTTGAGACATTCCCATTTTAATGATTTGAAGGAAAGCCATGGCTTAATGCAAGAATCATTTTTTAGTAATATTAAAGTCAACAGACCTGTTCTTTCATTGTCACTGGTATTGAACCACACAGTTTGAATTGTCACATCCCAGTAAAGTCAACGTTAGTCCTTACAATAACAACACATCTCAGAAATCAAAAATTACCTTCAAGGCCACATACAGATTTCAGATTGAGAAAGAGATACCGAGACACATTTGTTTGTGATAATATATTAAATCTGTAAAGGCTATATAGTGAGTAAAATCACATTTTATTGCTATCCAAATCCAGTATTTTAAAAATAAATAAATAGGTGGATCAATGCATATTGACTGAAAATTAGATTTCTGGACAGAAAGTATGAATGTAGACTACATCTTTAAATAATGTGTGTGTTTGTGTATATAAGTCATGATGTAATCTCCCTAGCACAGCTGAGGACATAACCAGTTCTGTTAGTTGTTTATTTTCCTCTGCGGAGGGCCTGTCTACTTTATCAAGCCACAGAGTTTTGAAGGCTAGTGAAGCGATCCTCCCAGTCTTCGCTTGCCTTTCAAGTAGTGCCAAGGTCAGGTTGCCATTGCTACAGACTGGAGTGACCTATGGAAGTCCCAGTGCTCTTCTCAGGATTTGGATCAGACTGTTCCCAAGTCCAGTGACCAAAGAAAATGATGAAACCATAATATACAAATTTTTTACATGTGTTGAGGTTTGATTGTGTAAGGGATTTTTAAAACTGTGACATAGATGACATGAACAATTTTCTTTCTCACATGTTGATGAAGGAAGACAAGAGGAATATGGTTTAAGTGCCTTTAACTGCCTTTTTTCTTGAGTGTCAAATTAATGGTTGTCTGTCTTCTGATAAACTCCTTTTTCAGGAAGGAAATATGATTAGTTTCCAAGGGTTTATGTGTGTGAGAGAGGTAGCTTATCTACCAGTCCTAGATATATGTTATTTATATTCACATATATCTGGAGGGAGGCTAGTTGGAGACCTAAAAGGAAATTATCTTCTGCTGGTATTCCCTGAAAAGTGACAGTCTGCTGACTCTGTAACAGTCAGGATAGCAAGAACAACATGCTTGATACAAAAAGTAAGGAAGCAGAGAAATAATTAATCACCCTCCAGTCCCACCACCACAATTAACCAGGGAGGGAGAATAGTAATATATTCTAAGCTTTATGAAAAAGATGATACTGTGGCTAGCGTGTTCATATGAGCATTTCTGTATTGAACAGGTGAAGGAATACTATCTATTGTGCCCAGTATTTTTGCTGAGGTGATGGAGATGTGTCAAAGGAAACATTTTCTAAAAGTTATGCATTAGATACTATATGCTGGACTGAGTCCTTACTCTACCTGATATGCAAGGACTCATCTTCATTCTTTAATAAGTCAGGCAGCACCATTTTCCTCCACTGGAGTATTCATACAAATACACAGGTTATTCTCATAATTAACGAATGCAAGATAAGTTATAACAGCACGTTCAAAAGCCAGAAGGCTTCCTGAAGGAAATATTCATGCGTGTGGTTATGTTTTTTATGTTGAAAGAATTTCCTTTATGTATGACGTTTTGAGGAATGTTGATATGGGGTAATAGTTGAGAACTGCAGATAGGCTTGGATACAGAACGAATACGCACGTATGTGTGCTCATTTTACTGTGTCTCTAGGCTCTAGGATGTCTCCTGGGCTTATATATCAATTGACTTTGAAATTTGTGAAAGCAGGCAGATTTTTGCAGCCCTTAATGTGATATAATGGCATGGATTTTAAGGCTGTCAGCCCTTTTGGTGCAATTTAATACAGACTGGTTAAAAGGAGCAATAGGAAATCTATGTGAGCAGTTTCTAGCTGTCAGCTCCAATTTGCCTTGACAGCCCACGATACAGGCAGCCTGCACTGCTATTGAGCAGTTTAGACCATCTCTGAAAAGGGTTGATTTGAATGTGCGTGCTCTCTGGTCACTCCCCTAGAAAGCTGCTGGTAAAGCTATCCAGGTCTCCAGCAAATCAGAAGAGAAAAAAAAAACCTGCAGCCCCGTGAGAGGATGCAAGAGAGCAGAGCTGGGCTGCAACCAGCAAACTTCTCCCACTTATTGGTGAAAGCATTTTCATAGCGATCAGTGCTTGCTCCGTGCCTTTCCTGTACACAGCCAGGAAGACCACTGTAAATACAGTTTATCCCTTACACCATGCAAAGTTCTGCACTTGGGTCAAAGCAATCCCAAGCATAGTTACAGACTAGATGGAGAATTGAGGATCGCTCTGAAGAGAAGGATTTGCAAGTGCTGGTGGATGAGAATAGCTTAACATGAGCCAGCAATGTGAACTTGCTAGACAACTTCATCCTGGGCTGTATCAAAAGAAGCGTGACTAGCAGATTGAGGGAGGTGATTCTCCTCTTCTACTCTGCTCTCATGAGACCTTGTCTGGAATACTGTGTTCAGTCCTGGAGTAATCAGCACAGAAAGGGCATGAATCTGTTCAAGCAAGTCCAGAGGAGGGTCACGAAGATGATCAGAGAGCCTCCTATATGAGGACAGGCTGAGAGAGTTGAGCTTGTTTAGCCTAGACAAGTGAAGGTTCCAGAGTAGCCTTTCAGTACTTAAAGGAGGACAACAAGAAAGCTGGGTCGGGGTTCTTAATCAGGGAATGCAGTGATTGGACAAGGGATAGTGAGTTTCAGCTGAAGAAAGGGAGATTTAGATTAGACATTAGGAAGAAATTTTCGACTGTGAGGGTGATGAGGCCCTGGCACAGGTTGCCCAGGGAAGTTGCGGATGCCCCATCCCTGGAGATGCCCAAGGCCAAGTTGGATGCGGCTTTGAGTAGTCTGGTCTAGTGGGAGGTGTCCCTGCCCATGTTAGGGTGTTGGAACAGGATGGACTTTAAGGTCCCTTCCAAGTCAAATCATTCTATCACTCTATTGTGCCCATTTTCACCTTGTTTCATCTCTTTTCCTTTACTAAGAGAGTTTTAAAAATATGTGGATCCTGTCCGTAAACAGGTCCCAAAAAGTATTGGAAATTTCTCAGGTCCTACAGTCTAATATAGGGGCCAGGAACTATTTCTGACTAACAGGTCAAGTTATCCTTCCTTTCGTGAATGTGAAAGAATTAATTCCCTACAGTGCTACAATAATTATTTTTAAATAAGCACAGAACAGAGTGCACATCATTCATATTCCTTGCTTAAGGGGCACTGTAATGCCATACTTCTCTGTCTCCATTAGTTGCAGTCTGCTACAGTTAACTTTAAAATCCGGCTTTGGCACACCGTATAAATAACAATACATTTATGCAATTGAATGCCTATGCAGTAATTCAATCAAGAGAGTTCTCCAGCCGGTCGTAAACTACTTAATCTGTTTGACTCTCTGCTTAAGACATCACCAAAGGTCCTAGATTAAATTACAGCCTTAGACCTAGCTGCACATCTTCTATTATTCAATGCTACCTCTATGTGTGGTGAAACATCCGATATGATGAACCACTAACAAAATAAACCACATTGCTCTCTGGGTGAAATCTTATGACACTGATATCAAGCAAAGTTTTACCTTAGACTCCCATGAGAAGAAGTTTGCATACCTTATGTCTTTCATAGAATCGTTCTATTAAGAGTTATACCTGTCCTATGATACTCACAGCATTTATAAGGGTAGGTGATATCTTCCATTAGGCCAAATACATAAAGAATTTTTAAAAAAAGGATAAATTTGTGGACACACAAGCTCTCCTTTAGGTCTCACAAAGACTCAGAAAGCAATGTGACGAGTTCAAGTAGTGAGCAATAGCTGCAGCTTGGAAGCAAATCACTGGACTTCACACCAGCAGAGGTTGGAGTAGCATGTCACGGGGACTACACCAACAACTATACTGAATCCGTGAGGAGTAGCATCTTAGAATATCAGTTTCAGTTTCTAAGTTTCTGCCTTTTGAGAGCATTGTCTAGGTCTTCTTTGAGGATCAGAACTGAAGTAGCTGTATACAGAAAATGTTTCTTGCAAGCTGTTTCTGTCCCTTACCTGTGCAAGTTCTATAATGGAGTGGCCTTTTAGTTTCACCCGTGTCTTCTGCATGGGAATAATTATCCTATGTAGCAAAATACATTGCATTGAGGTACTTGTATATAGCACACATCTATGTTTACATATGTCTGCTATGGGGAAAAATTAATTTTGACTTGGTTTTCCTGTACAAAGTCAGTTGTAAGTTTGGATGATCTGTATGAATTGAGTGTATCATTCACTCATGAAGCTCTGCTGTTTCAGAGAAGCGCTGCTGTCCCAAGGCCACCTCACCAACACATAGGATGGAAATGGTCCTGACAAGGATCCAGGACTCAAATGGCGTCATTGGTATAGATTTCCATTAGCAGCCCCATGCACATCCCACTCCCAATTCCCAGAGCAGGAGCATGTCAGGACAAGCTATGATCTCGCCAGGAAAAAGAAGGGAAGAACTGTTTTTCCCCTCTTGAAGGAGTGGTTCTTGTACAGAGATATCCCAAGCCTGAGAGAAATAACATAGGCATTGCAAAATGTAGATTTGGACAGAAAACTTACATGGCCCCTAGGAGTTTCTCTTCTGGTCCCTCAGACAGATTCATTACTTATATAAATGTTTATTTTCAAATATATATTAACAAAACCAGCTGCTCTGATTGCATGTATGAGACAAGCCGTAGCTCAAGGCAGGTGAATATTTCGTGGCTGTTGCTGGTGTAAGCAGCTGTGGGCAGATATTTTTCCATCTTGCCATTGGAAAGAATTATAACCTTCCTGTTCTCCCTGCAATGCAGGTAGGGATATTATAGACAAGAGCTTGCAGTTTTAAGGTAGTTCCCTGCACAGATGACACAACTCGGCAACTGCAGTGGTCTTGGTGTCATTGCAGCTGGACCCCTCCCCAGTGGCAGAGATGCACAACCATCAAATACCACCATCTACTCTTTTAAGAGCTCAGAGAAGAAAGTTTGTTAGATGGAAAGAGTGGAAAAGGAGTTGTAGACCTAGTTTTCTTTAGCCATTGGAGGAGACACTGAAAGCCTCTCCCAGTAGTGACATGCAGCACCAACAGTACCAGTGTCAGCGGGGAAATCTTGTCCCCGACACCTGAACCCTGCACACAAACATCAATAAAATATCTTTGTGAATGTAAATAACTCAGCTCAGACCTCTTCTCAAGCTATTCAGCACATAAGTCACAGCAGCTTATACAGTTTCTCACACTAGTATCAGTAGATCTAAAGATGGAGCAAAGAACTTCTTGAGGTCTGACATACAGTATCTTCAAGTATGTCTAAATAGTTCTTTTTCAGAGGAAATTCAGCAGAAAAGTAGTACTACTATGGTATATTTTTAAGTCCGCAATCTTCAGAAAAACCACATAACAGAAAATGGAATATTGTGAGCCGCCCACATAATTACTCAAGATAGATAACTGTATTAAAAATTAAACATAAATTATTGGAGGCATTACAGTGTTGGCATAAGATGAAAAAGGTGCTTCATATTACTGAAAGGTTTAGCTAACTGCCTGAAAGTTTGGCTCAATAGAAAAGAGACTATCCTGGATAAATGGAAAGCATTTATTATTTGAAATATGGATTTTAATATAGCACAGCACAACCCCAAAACATCAGTCCTTTTCAATACGATTAAAGTAAGATGGATCTTGCAGATTAAAGTAGTCGGCAAGATGCTCTTTGGCAGTGAGAAGCAGAAGAATTAGAAAAGGGGTCTCTTTGGAGCCAGTCCATGTCTTTGGAGAAGGATTCCTCACCTCTTTTATAGGGTTCCCTAGAGTCCTGCCCAGATGTTTTACATTTGAGCATAAGGGCATGCTGACGGCCTTGACATGTGAATGGCCATTCTGCTCCTGAGGACACCCAAGTGTCAGACAAGTAGGAAAAGTCCTATGTTGGGAGTAAAACAAAGCTCACTTCAGCTGACCAGGCAGATCTATAGATCTATATATATCTTCCCCAGTTTCCTGGATGAGGATCCTGGAAAGAGTACAAATTTCTCCATGGTTTTATACAGTTCTGTCAGTGATCTAGAAAACCTTGAACCCTTACATCAAATCTTTGAGGTCAATAGTATTTTATGAAGGTCTGATTACTTTCTGTATTTGGCATTGTAATTTTTAGCAGTGCAGACATCTATGTTTTCCCTTTTAGTAAATATACAACTTTTTTCCGTAAAGTTTTGTAGGTTTTAAGCAATCATAAGCGTTTGATTTCCAAGAATTTCACTTCCAGATTTGACATCAGTGACTTTTTGAACTTAAGAAGTAATTGAAATCTGCAAATTCCTGTTCACTTCTTAGGTTGAAACTGAAAGCAATGTGAGTCTAATAATATTGATAGTCAGCTTTGAAACAGTGCTACTAAATAGTTCATTAAAATGAGCAGATTATCTTCTGAAATAAAATCTCTGCTCAGTAGGGGTTACTGAGGAGGATTTAGCTGAGGCTGCTGACTACTGAAAGAAAAAGACCTTAGAGAGGGAAAGGTGTAGTGAATATTACTTTCAAAAAAAATTAACCTCAGTATTTGAGAGGTCTCATGGTTTCCAAGTCCTTCAATGATAACAAAATTTAAAATACTTTTAAATCTGAAAATGTCCTTGAGATTTTTAATTTTAAAAAGAAAAATCATCAGGAAATTAGGATCAAGAGACCATAGATATTCAGTCTTTGATATTCTTCTGGTATAAAAAATAATACGCAAAATGGAGGGGGAGAAGACAAGAATGCAGTTTTTCCAAAATCTACTGCAATTTTGTCAGCTTTCTCAGGTAAGAGCTATCTTTTTGTTCTGGATTTGCACACATCCTTGCCCAGTTTTCTAGAACAAAGTTAGGGAGGGACTATGGTGTTGATAGAAAACTAAATAATTTTTCACTTGTCTGCAGAAAAAAAACCAGCAGATTTTCGCTCCAAGCTATTAGGTGATGGTTGTTGTTATTATTTTTGTTAAGATCTTATAAAGAAGAGAGATTATTTCGAAAAAAAAAGAAAAAAAAAGGTGTGTGCATGTGTTCACTGGCTGTTCAAATATGGAGACTAGAACTGTGGAGCTAAATTTTACTCCATGAGCATCCTTTTTTTAATGTCTCCTGCTCCCAGCAGTGAGATTCCTTGAATGCATGACACCTTGCCATGGACCATAGGCCCTGCTGCCTGGCTTTGCTCTATAGTCTCACTGGCCCAGCTTGTTGACATTGGCCTATGTCATCATCAGCACCTTCATGATGCAATCAAACAGCACATTATGTGTCACATGCGAATCAGCCAAGGAGCTGAATGTGCTGCTTATTTGAGTGTATAAACATTTGTCTACCAAGTTGGGACAGTGAGCTCACTTGTACCAGACATGACATTTGCTCCCTCTCTTCTGTTCTGCTACTCATGCAAGTGTGACTCAGATGTTTTCAGAGAAAAAAATTAAGATCTGAGACCGTATGTCTCATCTTTCAGGAAAAAAAACTTTTAAAGAGGAAAGTTCAGGGAGCAACCCTGAGAAACTTTACTCTGAAATGTGCATTATCTGTAGAGGAACCAACAATGGTTATGATGGATCCATGGAAAATTTGTTATGATAATACCACAAGAAAAACTCCTCCCTCAGGAGACATCGCAAGCCTTAGCAGGACTTCCTTCAGAAATTCCAGATGGGTCTTACTCAAGAAACTCTAGGAAAAAAACATTCGATTTCCAGTTGCGGGTTTCATGACTGGAGGCTGTGTTTGCCAAGGCTGACCTTTGGGCTAAGGAGTTCCACGTGGCAGGGTAGGAACAGAGCCAAAACCAGCTGAAAGCAAAAGGGATTTCCTCCAGCTGGTGTCAGATGGAGTGTCCAAAGGAGTCTCTCTCCAAGCTCTCCTAGCTTATAAAAGAAACCAAAACCACAACATGTTATCTGAAAGGCTCGAATTACTTTTCAGCCACACTGTCCTTCCCATTACAAAGATCTTGGTCCTCATCTATTGTGCCACTGGAGATACATAAGGCCATAGAGAGTTTACCCAGTCCCAATATATTTCAGGCAAGAGAGTTTACTGACTCTTACTATGTGGCACTGATTACTGTTCCTCTAACTAATTACCACATGTTTGTCTAACCACCATGCACTGAAAATACATAAAAATTATTACTATACCTTCATATTTAGGAAATGCTAACTGTGGGTCATTCAAGTATGGAACATAGCCTCCTTCCCAGACCTGTTTCGGGCACAGAGCAGTGAGGAAATGGTATAGACTCTCTCCTCTCCCCAACTTATTCAGTTAATTCAGCCCTTGTCTGGGACTAGGACAACCCCAAAGCTGCTGTCTTGATTCTCCAGACTTCTCTGGCCCTTCTCACTGTGGCCAGTAGAAAGAGACTGACCTGTTTGTGCCTCTCCTACTTCATCAGATGCCTTCCTCCTGCAAACCAAGCTCAGACTATACTCTGCTCCCTGCAGAGCACTCATGGCACCAAAAAGAGAGCAGAAGAGTAAGAATGCACCTCAAACTTTCCGTCTCAGTAAAGAAGACTTTGGGGGGCCCCTTGTAACCATGTTACCACATAATTCTATCTGACAGCTTTAGAAAGACATTGTTAGCCAACACAGAACAGTCTTCACAAAACTCCTCTACTGTCAGTGTAATGCAATGAACAGTTGAACCTCAATTTGGGATTTTTTTTCCCTTTCCTGTCTTCTCAAGAGCAGTGTGGGCTGCAAGACTATAAGGTAGAGTCTCTGTAGCTAATTGCAAAATACAGCTCCACATCTGCTCAGGAGCCGGACAGGACAAAAAGGAAAGCAAAGCAAGGAGTGAGAGTTACATGAAAAATGGTGAGGTCATTAAAAATTTATAGTGGAGGGGATCCAAGTGCAGTAATGAGGCATCACACAAAGGCAATGGAGTACTTAGCACTAAAACCCCTTCTACATGCTATCTAGTTACCATCTTATCAACATGACACCCATTAGTGTCTGATAATAGTAACTAATCAGCTGTTCTGCCTTTCTTTGTTTTCCTTCAGAAAATATCTTCCTCAGTGTGCAGTCCCTCCCCAGAACAGTATGGCTCACTAAATAATGCAAAGCATTGCAGCCCTGTTGTTCAGCCCTGATGTCACTTCCTGATGAGGTGATGTAATGTGCTCAGGACGCTAAGGCCCACAACTGTTGCTTCCATCACGAACCTCAAAAGAAGCTCCCATCATCAGAGGCAACCACAACATCCTGCTATCACAGGTCAGCAAAAGTTCTGGGCAGCACCTGAGATAGTGTTGGTAAATGATTCCTGCAGCAGTAAGGAGCCTATGTGGAAGGAGAACAGCACCCATGGGTTCAGCCCAGTGGCTGGAGAAATCCTCAGGTAAAAGTGGTCAGAGTGATCATGAACAAATCACATAAAATGCACATTTTGCATTAAAATCAAAATTTCTAAACCAGGGCAAGAGACTGCCATCTGGGTGAGAAGCAGTATTGCTTATACACACTTAAAGTGTGAAACTCCATGTGGGTCTTTCAATATATGTTGGTGATGGTTTCCAGCTATAAGAAGAACTTGAGTGTTTTGTTTGTGTTGTGGTTGAAGCTTTGAACTGCTACACCCGGACATGGGATTGGGGACCTCCTACCCACAACGGCCATGGACTTCACATGTGATTAAAACAAGTTCTTTCTTCTCTCTTTCATTTGCCCATCCATAAAATGGTAGCGATAAAAACTGAATAAATAATTAACTTTTAACTTAGAAACAACCTATAATGTCAAGGGAGAAACAAGGCTGTCCAGTTTAAATTTTCCCTGAAATTTTTAAAACATTGCTTTCTTGCTTAGAAAGAAAATCAGAAAAATCAAAAGCATCTTGGTTTAGGAGGTTTTAGTTGCATTTGATATTTAGCCTCTTTTAAATTAACCATAGACAAGCCTTGAAGTGAAAAATTACTTCAGAACAAAAATTGCAAAGAGTTTCACCATCAAAAGCAGAACTGTGGGATGTTTTGTCTGAAGTGATTGTGATCATGTGACAAGGTTGTACACATACTTTAGTTGATTTAATTCAACATTTTTTTCCAAATATGACTTTGTTCAAATAAACCCATGCAAGTCAATGTTTCATTCCTAGTGCTTATCTATTTAGACTGTGCATTCTTCGGGGGGGGGGGGAATCTAAGCCATGGTATAATTAATATTAAGGCTGTGTAGATATATAGATATTGGAAGCACTTCTAAGCAATGTTTTACTATCAACTAAAATTTAAATCAAAACTGTTCAAGGATTCAAATCCATACTCAAGATCCTTTTAGGCAGCAATACATTCTTTTATGAAGACTTTCAATGCAGCCAGTCACAGCCCATCAATTTTCAGCAAAGTCCTGACACATGGAAACAGCCTTTTCAAAAAGCCAGTTACCACTGAAAAAGTTCTTCAGATGTTTGCTCTTGCAAGATGCTGAATTTTCTTAGAGGGTTGCAGTAAAGGGTTGAAGGACTTCATGGTCTCTTTTAGAGCAAACAACTTCAGCAACAGCAGTGCCTTCAAGGATGAAACTAATGCTTACTGTCTAGGCAATGACCTCCATGCATAGCCTCGAAAATTTCACAGAGGAAATGAGATAATATGCACAAATATATGCGCTTCTACTTTAAGCCTGAGGATGTGGTTACTTCAGCTTCTTCTCTTCCAAATGGAGAAGGGTGCCTTTTAACATCATCCTAAATATTACCACAGACAGATTGCCAAAAATTATGCTGGAGCATTCAAAACGCTGATTGAGTCACTCTGGGACATCCTTTTACTTGAAAACTGAGGAAGCTCATCCTCTCTTGTTTCTGGAGTGCCTCTGCTCCAGTTTCACCACCTCTGAAGGGGAGGTAAAAGCAGGAGGCTGTGAGGATTAATTCATTTACATGGTATAAACAGGGCACAAATATTAAACAGTACTGAAGTGCAAGTGTGATAGCATCATTATTTGTTAGATAGTATTTCCAGAAACAAGGGTAGTAATTATATCAAAGGAAAAAAAATGTGCTTTACAGACAAAAATGAGGCTTATATTTTGAGAATCAGTTTCATAGCTCAATCATCTGCATAACAGATGAAACCATGAACAAACCTATCTAAACCGTGATAAGGATCAAAAGGCTGTTAATCCTATAACTGGCAATTGCCTGTAAAGATACATCTGATAACAAGAAAACATAACAAAAAACATCAGCTCTATGGTCATCTGACTCTCTCCAAACACCACTTGAATTCAGAAATAGACATTAGGGCACTGAGGGATTTTGCTTCATTCAGTTTATCTGGTTGACTATTTCCCCATGAAATCCAAGAAACAGCTTGTGAATAGGACTATGCAGTGATATGCCTTTCTGCCTCCCAGCTAGGACCTCACGAAACTGGCAATTTGCCACAAATGAGTGGTGGAGTCAAACCTAACACCTCTGGCCTGAGAACAGCCTCTTGCCATACAAGTTCTGCACGGACATTGAAGACAAGAAATACAAATTCACCTATTTCAATGACATTCCCATGACAGTCGTATTTTCGGTTGAATCCACAGGCAGTAAAGCTTGCTTTCACAGTTATTCCTCATGCTTTCCAGAGGACCTTGCTTTCAAACTCATGACTTATTATGCACACCTGGGAAGTTTACAATTCTACAGATGTGAGACTCTTCAGTTCATTTGTGAAATATTCGTGAAACTCTTTCCTGTTCCTGGGCAGGATTAGCAAAATATACTTCGGAAATGTTTACGTGTCATGATCAGTACTTTAGCATGCTGTGTATTGGTGGCAATCTTTTCTCAGCTGGAATACCCCACCAAAGAAAAACAAAACAACTTTGCAGACATACAAGCTGTTCATACTACCAAGGATTAGCTGGTAAGTATTGACCATGTTACACAGCTATTTATGCAATGCATATTGCTGTCATTCCCTCATCTTCAGTGGAGGAGTACTGTTTTAAACAAAGACAGAGCTTAATTCTAAGCATGAGATGTTGTCCAGAGGCATTCCTTAGCAAGGGAGTCACATGTATTTACACAGAGTAAAAAAGAGCCCATGAAGGAGCTAAAGTGCCAGGGCTATGATAGCCCATATTGTTTAAATATTACCTCCCTCTCCGGCTCGTCTTTGAACCACCAAAGCTGCTGTCAAAGGGTAGTCAGGCCTCAGCAATATAAATATAGCCAATCAACTTAAATCTGCCTTAGCATCAGGGCCTTGTGCAAAAGACACTGGCTGCTGAGCTGAACTATCTCTCCTTAGCAAATCCAAGTGGCAACAAAGCCCAGAGCAAAGAATTATGTAATAAAAATCACATTGATCTTTTCCCATCCTCTCCTCCCCATCTGAATGTCAGATCTAAGTTTAATTTAGGCATATGAGCATCTGCAGAGGATTGCAGGAGTGCTTCCTCTTTTATAGGCACAGGGAGATCTGTGAGTGGCTCCACCATTCCCTGCATCCCACTCAGGAAATTGGTGTTATTTTGCAACAGGGACAGAGAAAACCACATGCTTTAAGAGTTTTCCTAAGCTTTGGTCCCTGTACCTCCATTTGCCTTAGATGAAATAAATCAGGATTAGTAATCATGACAGAGAAGTCATTTGATTACCCAGACATGTGACAAGGGAAAAGTAGAACAGGACAAATGTCAGCAAAAGAAACCTCCATGAATATGAAGACTGCACTCCAGTTCTTCTTACACAGGTTTTGGATTAGGTGCCAATAAATATTCTAGCAGGGATCTTCATAGGCAGGCAAATATTTCCCAAACATAACAGCTGAGAAAGAACAGCTAAGAACTATTTTTAGAGCAAATTTCAAATCCTTATGTGAGATGAACATTATTACAGTCCAGCTTAGTCAATGAAGAGTGAGATACCAGTAGGCTGTAATGTGAAAAGAAAGCACATAAGGCTCTACAATAGATGTCTCAATAGTATCATAGAATCATGGAATATCTCAAGTTGGAAGGGAGTCATAAGGATTACAGAGTCCAACTCCTATTTTCATGAGATTGCTTTTGAGAAAGATATAAGCTAAGGAGAAATTCTTGGACAAAAGATCTGTAAACAAGTGATAGCTTTAAGAAAAGTCTTTATCGGTTTGCAGATATTTCATCAACCAAAGCAATAACTAGGGACAAGTGATAAAGTCTGGTATATGGAGTGTGCAAAATAGCTAGGGAAGAGGTACTGCTGAAGCTCAACATCAGAGCTGGATAAAAACTGAAAACTGATGGTCTGTCTCTTGATCCTGCTGAGAAGTGGTGATAGCATCCATGTAAAATGAACGGTTGTGTGAGTGGCGGTAACTCCCTCTTCATTTGTTTTCTTTTTCAGGTACCCTTGCAAGGACATCCAGAGGACAGGATCCAGGTCAGGCTCCAGGTGAGGCCATATCAGCATCCCACTGTTAACATCCCACATCCAGCCAGTGGGCAGGCCAGGAGCCATCCATGGGTCTGAAAGCTGATGTGAGAGCAAGGGAAGGTACAGAGCACACCAGATATGGCTTCTCCACATCCTTCTCCATCCAAATCAGTGGGAAATGGAGAGGTAGCCATGCTAGCTGAGGGACTTGACCTTTGACAGGAAAGAAAGTGTTGGCAGAAGGCCGGAAGGTACTTGGCCTTGGAAAGTTGAGCAACACGCGAGAGGAAATAGAGCTGAGACTCTGGAGACTTAAAAGAAAGAGAGGAATACATCCAACACTGGATACAGGATGAGTCTTATAAAAGGAAAACTTGGGGCCTAAAGATCCCTGCTGAAGAACCTATCCATCACAGAATGGACTGTCCAGCCAAGTAGGTATTAAGCCTGAAACTTTTATTATTCATTTATCTTTTTATGCCAAAAATCTCAGCTATTTAGCAAAACATGTTTTTGTGAAATTTTCAGACATTTCCTTTGAAAACTTGTTGCCATTTTTTAAAGTCCAGAAGTTCTAACATATTTCCCCCCAAAGCTTTATTTTTACTGTTCATAGACTTGCCTCTTACAGATCCATTTATGGACATATTTTGTAAATTAATACATTTAGCAGGATGTTGCTATAAAATGTTAAGCATTTAAATCCCTCCAAAGTGATTTTGCACTCATGATTTTAATTAGAAGCCATGCCAGGTTCAGGTGGAAAGCAATCCTTTCTTGTCGTGCTCGATTAATTATATTGCAAGTAACATTTCTCTGTGAATCCATAAGAAATTCCATGTTGGGGAGCTAATCTATTCTCTTCAAGAAATCATAGCCAGGATTAAGGTTGCTGAAACCTCTGGCCTCTATCACAAATGCAGACTAGAGAAATAAAGACCACAAGAAGCTAGGATGCTCACATCTCCAGTTCCACACACATCATGAGTTTTCTTCTTCCTGACTTGATCCATGCCAGATCACATCCCACATATTCTTCAACCAGAGGTCAGAGACCCTGAGGGCCACCTCGTTGCATTTGCTTGTTCATTTTTGGAATAGTCTGCTGATCTAATAGGGAATCAGAGAGGTTCCCCTCCATACCACTATGCATAAAATGCTTTTCTAGATCATATTAGTAGAGCACGAGACTGCAAAATCAGAACCGCAGAAAGCACTTTTCTGTGAAACTCAATAAAATATCTTTTATTTTCTGAATTATCCCTCCTTGCCTTCATTTCCTGCCTCTTTAAGAATACAGCCTGCTTTGTTTACTTTTCAGTGAATAGAGGAAGGGAATGGGAATAGAAGAAGGAAATTCATATCTATTTACTAGGTTTGATTTGATGATGTTTCCATATTTAATGTACTTAAGAAATTTCTCTTTTTCTGAGGCAGAGAAAAGAAAAAAACTGCTTTATTTGGGAAAATGCAGGACAAGACATTTAAAAAAAAGTACTTTATTTGACCAATCACTACAGAAAAAAAATAGATAATGAAACATTGAAGTAGAGAAAAAATGAAGTTCCATTTGCTTACATATAGAAACATCAGAATAAATATGCAAACAGGGAACATTTTCTCTAAAACATGGTAGGATAAATTGCTTTAGAAATGGTTGCTGTCAAGTAGTTCTCTATGCTCAATACACCAGCAGGGTCCTGGCAGGAACCCTTGAAAAATACAGTGCATGTTTGTATGCATTCAACAACCCCTTTGGGTGCACAAGTACCACAAATGAAATATCTGTTTCTTATATACAACAAATGCATATGTCCATAGACATCTCCCAAGAGGATGTATGCAAAGTCAAGACATGGGAATATAGTTGGAATTTGATAATTTCTTGGGCAGTGTGGGTGCTAGCAAAATATTCATGGTGTAGTGCTCAGAAAAGGTAGTTTTGGTGGATAAGCTTTTAAAAAACCTCATGTCCTTAATCCTGTGAGACCAGTGTTATCTAGTGCTGTTGAACATATGCTCCTTAATTCCTACTGCTCAAAGGGATCCCTTTCCAAGAAAAGTGGGGGGTTTGCAACTCTGTCTATGATTTGTATTTGTTCACATTCAGAAATGGAAACATAAGAAGGTACTTCCTATCCTGCCCAGGTTGATTTCTGATGCTCCAACTGGTCCTTAGTGTCAGGTGTAATGCTCTTACATCATTTTGTATGCTGAAATGAACACACAGAGGTGGGTGAGCTAAACTGACAGAAAAGTTCCCAGTGTGTCATAGAGACCCCTTTGGGAATGCCCTTCTAGAGCTGTATGAAATGGGAAGGTGGGGGATATTGCCTTAAATCTGACCACTTTACAACAAGCTGATCCTATACTTAACAGAAGCTTGGTAAGTGAAAGCACCATTACCTCAAGTGGTAATGGCAGCTGAAATTGATCTATTATGAATCCTACAAATTTGAGCAGTTATGCTAAATGCTATTAAAATGTATGGAACCTCTTTGTCTTCAATTATTAAATGGAGTAATTTATGAAACCTAATCTCGGTAACCTCACTGTCCTACTCACCACCCCCGATGAAAGGAAGAGTAAATGTAGAGAACAGCAGTATTGATCTTCTCTTGAAGGAAGAAAAAAGAGGATCAGGCCTGTTAACCCTTTGTTGCAGGAGAAAGTGGTTTATTCGTGGTTTCTTTTCCCCCCAGAGGTCATGTCCTTCTTTCATTTCTGGGGTCAGGTTTCAGTCTGACAAGTGGTAATTGATTCCGCTGCTGGTTAGGCTGGGAGTAAGTGAGAGATGAAGTTTCAGTGAAAACAAATAGCACTTCACAGGTCTGACCTTTCCTCTTTAAGCCTTTGTTGTGGTTTACTTGGGATGTGCAGTTTAAAGACTCTAAACCAGTGGTATCTATCTCATGGAGTTTCAGAGAGTTGCTCCAAAGATCTTGGCCTGGAGTTAAAGCTGGCTTTCGTCTTTGGGTCTTCTGGAAACCTGTCCTAGAAAGTGGGGTTTTTTCATCTACTTTCTCATGACTTTGTGTAAGACATGAGAATGCAGTCCAGCAGTAGCCATGACATTTTGCCAATAGGCTGAGATTCGCAGCTTAGAGTTCCAATGTTCAGAAATGTTATTATAAGACAAAACTTGTATTAAAATATAAAGGCAGACACTGTTTCTCCAGTCAAGCCATCCAAGGAGGTAGCAAATCTCTACCACCTCTTTTCTTGCTACAACCCACTCCTACCAACGTGGCAGACAAATTACATCCCAGAAACATACCTACTTATGCTGTCTTGTGTACTTCATTTGTTCTGTCATTCAAGCCAGCTCTGAAGAAGTTCCCTGTTGCTCAGTGTGCACTTTTGCAACATACACACATCTTGTCAAAGTTTCCTGCTGGAAAGTAGCATTGGATTGTAGGACAGTGATTTGAGTTACACCCAGTTAATGAGAAACACACTAATTCAAAAAGCAAAAAGCATCTTGACCTGCTTCTTAATCTTTATTCTGTATATAGCAGAAAGGAAAATAGCCTCGAGGGCTCTGTTCAAATGAATCTAGTTAGGGATACTATTTCTCAAAAATAAACCTTGTTATTTACAAGCATGTTGTTATTGCTAAAGTCGACCTTTATTTTAAGGTGTTCTCAGAAAAGTGCGCACAGCTCATGTCTTAGCAGAAGCAAGTAAAATGTTGCAATCCATACATTTTGCCAACAGTAACAAAACATTTGCAAGGGGAAAGGTTTACTGATTTTTTTTCTTCCCCTTCTCTCAAGTGACCTGAATTTCCCAGAGACCTAGCAGTCCTCCTCCATCACCTACAGTCTTCAATCCCAGAGCAGTTGCCATTCCCAGTAGCACCAACTCCTCCTTCAGCTAGACTGTAAGCTGCCCAGCACTGACCAGCACTGCTGCCATCCCTTAGTGGTCACACCTAGTGACACATGGAGTTAGACCCAGTTCAAATAAATCTAGGATCATCTGCATGTCAGGCTTCCTAGACCCTCAGCCCTCCTTAGCAGTCACAGTCCCGTCCTGAAAATGCCCGCCGAGTAGGAGCAAAGCCATGTGGGAAGAGGTGGTGAGGAATGCACCATGCAGAAGGGTTTTCAGAGAACCAGTTTGTGGGCGAGCTTTTCCTTTCAAACAGAAATGCAAAATGCCAAAGTCACTGTGTCAATGACAGGAGAAGAGGATAGGTTACTGGACGTGCCATGGAACAATGGTGCAGAGGGAGCAACAGGAGCTGGGGGGTCCATGCAGGCACCCAGGGTCCCCTGTGCTGGTGCCAACCAGCTGTGGCGGTCATGTCTTTCTGTGGTTTTGCACCATCAGACCCCCTAGGTCAGGCCTTGCCATGCAGGTCTGCACGCCTCTAGCCACTCCAGTGCTCCCAGTAGTAGATGTCCTTACAAACTTGATTTCTCTGTGGTAGCTTGCAGTGTGCTTCAAGAGCCCAATATATGGCCTCTAGCTCTTTTGTTCTGCATCTGAGGACTTCCCCAAGGAGCTTCAGCATGTTAAATACTTGTTTTGGGGTCCATATTGCCACTTCTCCCCTTGCCAAGGGTAAATACATTGAGTCATCTGCTTTCAAGGATTTCTCCTCTTTTACCATTACTATCTTTAATTTGCTGTACTTGACAGGCCACAGGCCCAAACTAGGACAAAAATAATAATTTTTGCTAGTATGTCTCTAACAAAAGGCCATATACCAGCTGCCTGCACAACGGTCTACAATGAAGCAAATCCAGACTCATTGCAGATTGGAATCATAGAATCAAAGAATCATAGAATCACCAGGTTGGAAAAGACCTATCGGATCATCAAGTCCAACCATTCCCATCAATCACTAAACCATGCCCCTCAGGGCCTCATCCACCCATCCTTTAAACACCTCCAGAGAAAGTGAATGAACCCCCTCCCTGGGCAGTTTGTTCCAATGCCCAATGACCCTTTCCATGAAAAATTTATTTCTAATGTTCAGACTAAATGTCCCCTGGTGGAGCTTGGGGCCATTCCCTCTTGTCCTGTCCCCTGTCACTTGGGAGAAGAGGCCAGCTCCCTCCTCTCTACAACCTCCTTTCAGGTACTTGTAGAGAGTAATGAGGTCTCCCCTCAGCCTCCTCTTCTCCAGGCTAAACAACCCCAGCTCTCTCAGCCATTCCTCATGAGGCCTGTTCTCCAGGCCCCTCCACCAGCTTTGTCGCTCTTCTCTGGACTCGATCCATTACTTCATTTTTCATTACTTCATTTCTTAAATCATTAAATCATTGCTTCATTTGCTTGTGGAAGGACAATATGCCTTGGTCACAAATATCATGATGGTATATCCACCAGCCTCCACTTCCCATCCAAAAAAGGTTACCTTAGCAACTGTGCTGTCCTACTGGCAACAAAACTGCACTTTGGGACAAGTTCCCATGTGGCTGTCCCTGCCCAAGCACAGAGGTCTTGATCAAGAGCAGTGGACAAGTGATGTTAAAAACTTATCACAGAGCTCCCATGTGGGGCATGTGAAGCAGTAAGAGAGCAGTCACTGCAGAAAGCAGTGCCACAGTGAGATTCTCCTTCCAGTCACACAGCAAAGGCAAAGAGGGGGTCACACCTGCTGCAGATGCTGGTCCTTGGTTTGTCCCAGAATATTTGTATTACAATGTGGTTTCAACTGATCAACATGAACAACTGGAAAAAGAAGCAGGAAGATTGTGAGGCTCTTTATATATGTAAAGTAACCATCAGCATCTGATCTCGACAAAAACATTCCATAAACACTGGAATTGTGTAATGGGATAATAATTTTATTTAAAATATCTATATTTAAAATGTATTGGAGAACGTGTACCAGGACATGCAGATACAGTAAAGTGCATGAAATGAGGAAAAACAAAAAAGATTTTGATCTTAAGATGATCCAAATCGTGCATCCAGATGTGCTCGGCATCATTTAGGCTAATATGATGTGTTACACTGTCTGTATCATACCAAACCTGTTATATTTGAAGGAAAGGGAATCTAAGGATGTTCTGAAAGGGATTGTCATAATTGCTTAGTTCAAATCCTGATCTATTTTAGCACAGGCAAGGCTAAAGCTAACCTAGGAAATATTTAAACCTTTGCTATATTAGCCATACATACCATGAAATATACGCAGATTTTTAAACAAGCAGCAACATCTTTGCCATCCTGAAGAAAGAGGAATTTAATTGGTTTGCTAAGAAAAAAAAAATAAACAGATGTAATAGAAAACATGTCTGAAAAGGAATTTGATGTTACAAAACCCCTTGACTAATCATAAAGCAATATAGCTTTGAAAGGAAATAATTGATTGCATTTTTACTCCTCTGAATAGTTAGATGTTTGGAAATAACCAGGATTTTTAAAATGTATTTCCTGCTGTGCACATAAAAGGAGACTGTAAATTCAGGAACTAGGTCCTGATTTTTAAACTTATTTAAAAAAAAAAAAAATCAGATGAACCACCTATGTTTCACAAGTGTAACGAATCCATGAACGAAGATGGAGAAATTTCTAATTTTCAGAGATAAGGAGCCTAAAGACTATTTACTAAATAAGGTTAATAATATGAGTGTCATTTTTCTACATCTACATTAAAAATGCATTGAAAAAAGTGCAGATATCTACAGGAAGTGTCACAGGGAGGATCCAGGGAACTACAGGTCAGTCAGTCTGACCTCAGTGCCACGGAAAGTCATGGAACAGGTGATCTTGAGTGCTATCATGAAGCACTTACAAGAGAACCGGGTGATCAGGCCCAGTCAACATGGGTTTACCAAAGGCAGGTCCTGCCAAACTAACCTGATCGCCTTCTATGACAAAGTCACTCGGCTGCTGGATGAGGGAAAGACTGTGGATGTGGTCTTTCTGGACTTCAGGAAAGCCTTTGACACAGTTTCTCACAGCATTCTGCTATGGAAACTGTCAGCCTCTGGTCTGGACAGGTGCACAGTCTCCTGGGTGGAAAACTGGCTGGATGGCCGGGCCCAGAGAGTGGTGGTAAATGGTGTTAAGTCCAGCTGGAGGCCAGTGACAAGTGGGGTTCCCCAGGGCTCAGTGCTGGGTCCAGCCTTGTTCAATGTCTTCATCAATTACCTGGATGAAGGCATCAAGTACACCCTTAGCAAGTTTGCAGATGACACTAAGCTGGGTGGAAGTGTCGATCTGCTGGAGGGTAGGGAGGTTCTGCAAAGGGACCTAAACAGGCTGGATCACTGGGCAGTGTCCAACGGCATGAGGTTTAACATGGCCAAATGCCGGGTCCTGCACTTGGGGCACAACAACCCTATGCAGAGCTGCAGACTAGGAGAAGTCTGTCTAGAAAGCTGCCAGGAGGAGAAGGACCTGGGAGTGTTGGTCGACAGCCGACTGAACATGAGCTAGCAGTGTGCCCAGGTGGCCAAGAAGGCCAATGGCATCCTGGCTTGTATCAGAAACGGTGTGACCAGCAGGTCCAGGGAGGTTATTCTCCCTCTGTACTCAGCACTGGTGAGACCGCTCCTTGAATCCTGTGTTCAGTTGTGAGCCCCTCACCACAAGAAGGATGTTGAGGCTCTGGAGCGAGTCCAGAGAACAGCAACAAAGCTGGTGAAGGGCCTGGAGAACAGGCCCTATGAGGAGCAACTGAGAGAGCTGGGGTTGTTTAGTCTAGAGAAGAAGAGGCTGAGAGGAGACCTCATTGCTCCCTATAACTCCCTGAAAGGAGGTTGTAGAGAGGAGGGACCTGGCCTCTTCTCCCAAGTGACAGGGGACAAGACAAGAGGGAATGGCCTCAAGCTCCACCAGTGGAGGTTCAGGCTTGAGATCAGGAAAAAAATTTCACGGAAAGAGTCATTGGGCATTAGAACAGGCTGCCCAGGGAGGTGGTTGATTCACCTTCTCTGGAGGTGTTTAAAGGATGGGTGGATGAGGCGCTGAGGGGCATGGTTTAGTGATTGATGGGAATGGTTGGACTTGATGATCCAGTGGGTCTTTTCCAATCTAGTGATTCTGTGATTGTGTTTAAGTTCAGCAACACAATACCACATATTTGCAATAGGCCTTATAAATTAGGGGGGTATATGTATTAATAAGTTTTTTATATATCTATAAACTGAATTTTTCCCCACTTACCTTAAATATAGAGGGAAAAAATTCTGTATCATCTCAGCAAGCCAAATAGGAAGCAAAGTGATGTCTGTGATGGTGTCCCATCTTGGCTTCGCATCAGTATCCTGGCAAGGAAAATTCATTACTATGAACAGCAAGGAAGTGCTGACAAGCAGAGAGGAATGAAGATAGGCACTCGTATGTTCTCTGTTTTGCATTAGTATTTGTCAGTTACTATCCTTCAAATTTAAGTGAAAGAAGTAAAAGCTATGTTGCATGCAGGACGTTGTGCTGTATTCGAGGAAATTCCAGCTAGCCAGAATTGTGTCAGACTGAGAAAATCAGCATTATTGTCTGAGCATGAAATGGTCTATATCATCAAGACAACTTTAAAAAAGACTGTCCAGTTACCTCATCCCAACCCACTGACTGTATACATTATCAAAATTAATTAACATACCATATTCCCTTTTTTATGCATATCATGTCAATATACAAAGAAACATTAGCGAGAGTGTTTCCCAAACAAGCCGACCTGAGCCATGCTTCCAAGGAGAAATGCAAGAAAATAAATTGTCAAGTGAGGCCTTGTAGTTATTGACAAGGATGTACCCAGGGTGGGAATGATTTTGCTGTTGACCCCACAGCTGACAGTTGTGACTGATTTAAGGTGTTCACTTGTGGGAATAACATCCCTGGGCCACATGCAACTAAGCCATGGACTCTGCTTGAGTGACACAGTAAGATTGGTCCATGCTTCTAGTTAACTTTTGAGCACGTCTACTGCTGCTTCCAAATCTACTAACTTATCTTCTTCCTTGAGACACAAAAAACAGAGGAGAATCACAGTGAGGAATGTTCAGGCTGCATTTCTGATACCCACCATATATCTCCTTGCCCTCACATCTGCCCTGATAGCTAGGAGCAGACTATACCCAAGCTCTGCCCTAGTCAGGGCAAGACTGGAATAAGCAATCTGTCATAGCCATTCTTATTAATTTTGAGGTGTTTTAGCATTACGAAACTAAAGAAATGGAATCTGCAGCCTGAGAACTATGTTGCATGGTTTGGAACGTACCTCCTAGGAGAACAACAATTAACACTCTTAAATTAAAAACTGAAAAAGTATTTATCATCTTCAAAATTCAAGCACAACTTAAAGTTCTATACTCATCCTCATATTTTTCCTGTTTCCACAAGGTCCTGCATTTAACAGCCTCCCTGTTTTGATGTTGGTCAAAAATCCTGAACTTGTAGAAACCAAAATAAGATCTTCCCATTGCCTTTGGTGGGCCTTGCTTCTCATGTCAAACCTTAAAATTTTATTTGAAATCTGAAAGTCTGGGAGAGTGAAGGTGGTAGGAATTGCAAGTCTGGCAAATGCTTGTCTCGATAAAGGCATCAACACGCAATATGTTCAGAGCCAAGCATTCCCTGCTTTACCGTGCAGACAAGGTACATGTGAACAAGGAAGCAAGAGAAAAGTCAATTCTGTGGAGTACAGGTAGCAGTGGACTTAATGTACCCTCATGTACCTTCCTCCAAAGTTGCCGCTATGCTGCTATATGGAGTATTTCCTGTTTCTGAGCCTTTCAGTCCTCCCCATCAAGAGCCAGTCAGCCCAGAAGTGGTGTGTACCAATGCTCATGGAAAATGACTGGGAAGAGAGCCTGAAACAACCTCTGAGCAACATGATCCATCTCTTATACATGGGTGGCCTAGGAAAATGCCTTTCTCTGATTGAAGTTTGTGGAAAGAGGTCTTACAAAAAGTGATATCTGAAACCACCTGAGTGGAAGAAAGCAGCTTTCACTAGGTATAGTATGAGCAAGATTACAAAAACATTCAGATCTTATGTAGGTAATAAAATAAGAAGCCAGGACTCTAGTGATGAGTAATAGTAATGTGTTGTGTGAGGAACAGTTTTGCAAGAAAACCTTCAGCTGAATATTTTCATAAGTGCTGTTGCATTCAGAGCAGTTCCACAAACCTGAAACTTATTTGCAAGTTTGAATGGAAGCCGAATTCTTTCACAAACAGGGATCAGTTCATGGGTTTATGAGATCTATGTAACAAACAGCTATATAGAGAGACACAATCTTCTTTGTATTTTGTGTAGCATGCAGCACACTGCAGGAGTCCTAAAGACAGCAAACTCTAAAGATGCTGCATCAACAGAAGTACTGACATTTCAGAAGGTTGTATGCAAGAGAAGAGCATAAGGTGCTGCATTATGACTGGCAGAACAACAACAAGAAATAGACCACTGTCTACATTTAAATCATTTTTTCTTGGGGATTGAAAGTGAAAACATTGGAGAGCCTGGTTACAGGAATCATCCGGTCCTTCTATACTCCAGCAAGAGATGGTTGTGACATAAAGTATCTTTAAAAGGTGCAAAGCTATGCAGAGAAGTATTATTCAGTAGTCTTAAACCAATAGACACAGTTCATTTGTAAAGATTCTTACATTTGGTGACAGATCATTTGAGAAGCAGGCATTTTCCTATTTCTAAATATCTTTGTTGCTTTGACTTTTGTTCTAGTTCTGAGTATTGCATCAAATCCCACAGGGAAGGAGCTGTGCTTTTTATATCCTTCTTAGATGTTTATTCAGCATCTAATACCTCAAACAGGACATTGTCAGTGATGAACTCTGGTCTGACAAAATAAACTCTGCGAATAACATTTGCCCATCTGTTGCCAGGGTCTAAGATACATGATGCTGCCCACTGGGAGCCTTGCATTTCTTCCCTTCCCCAGACAGCAAGAATTCAATTTCAGGCTTTCAGTGCTGCTCCCAGGAATGAAGTTAGCAGTTCCTATAGACTTAA
The DNA here is from genome assembly GCA_033558105.1 of Coccyzus lansbergi. NCBI lineage: Eukaryota > Metazoa > Chordata > Aves > Cuculiformes > Coccyzidae > Coccyzus > Coccyzus lansbergi. Next base: position 847,111 of record JAUMJK010000986.1, read on the forward strand.
TACCAAGAGATTTGGCAAAGTGTTTGCTACTGGGTCAATCCCAGTAAGGTCACACTGTAAACCACAGGAAAAATTGAGCAGCTTGCCACTTGAAGTGCCAGTCATCTGTAAAGCATTGGTTTCACTCATAAGACATTTTTACCTTTTCCATATCCAACATTAACCAAGTGAAAAAAAGTTCAGGGAGTCTTTTTTTTCTATAATGCAAAAGTAAAAAAGCAGCAACCCACTTGACAAAGGGTGTGTGCTCCTCTACTATATGCAAAAAGGGAGACAAGAAGTACCACTGTAAGTCTCCTCTGTGCAATTTAGCTTTTCAGAAATTCTTCCAAAAAGTCTTTGGGTTTAACATGTATCATATATATCCATATCTATTCATTTATCTGCAGTTCACAGTACATAGACCATTATAGTACAATATATCAGACTTGAATACTTTAGACAATATGTTTTATGAAATTCTTACTTAACTACAACTTAGTATAGAAAAAGGTTGATTGTTAGGAGACACTTCCCTAATTTGCATAACAAATTGGGTTCTCTCAAGCCGAGTTGTTGTTTATTAAATTAACAATTAATTTAGTACGAAAATGGTAGATCAGTGTGTTCTGATCCCAGCTGAGCTGGAAACCTTGAATTTGCAGGAACAAGAAGGAACCTATTTGGTCTCCAAGCAATGAAGAGTATCAATCTAAATCAATAGTTAAATTTCATTTCTAAACCTGACTTACTTTTGAAAGCAATTCTTAAGATGTCATGAATCACATCACTAATGTGTGTACCTACTTTTTTGAGTGCCTTTCTCTACCTTTATCCTCCCACACATAGCAACAATTTTGGAACAAATCCACTGATGGGTGAAAATACTGGAGAACCACTTAATTCCTCCCTCTCCCGGTATGCCTGCAACATTGCCACTGACAAAAATAATGCTTTTTGTAAAGACAACTCAATGCTACACACACTAAGGTTTTTTCATGGGCTTTGTATCTCAGGCTTCCCTGTATTGCACAAGCAACTGAAAAGCTTAACATGTACAGGGGTGGGAATCCACGCAGTAGCTTTACCATGGACTCTCTCTCCCTCTCTCACTTGTTAGAACATTGGACCCTAGGGATAGATACAGTACAAATGTTTCTCTGTCTTTATATACTTGCTTTAAGAAAATAGTGCTGCACCCTAAGAAATATCACATAAAAACATTTTTGCTGATCCACTTCAGCAGAAATTACTGCTTGCGTAAACCCAGGAATGCTATGAAGTAGTAACAACAGTTTTTCAGAACAAAATCTCAGTTCAATCAACATATAACAATATCTGGTGACATGAAAATCCACTCTTTTCGGACTATAATGCATAGCTAGGCTGTTCTTCCCACTGATCATATAGCCTGGTTTTGTAAAATGACAAACCACTTTCAGGTGTTCTTATTTTGAAGTGCTCATGTTAACAGACCTTTCTGGGACTATGTTAATACTACAAATATTCAACATTTTCTGAACTTGTACCATGCAACTGGGGCCAAGGACATCTAATTGCAGTCTCTAATGTATACTACACATCAAATGTAGGTTAAGATAGGGATACAAGGAGTTAGCAGTGCTAGAAACTGTATCTTTTCTGTTACAGAGAAAAATGGCCATTCCCAATACCGTTACGTTAGACTTCCTTCAAAATATTTTATTTTCCTGGAAAAACAAGACCAGCGTAACAACTTTAAAATGTTTTGCAGTCTTTATATTTCTTTTAAAAGAGAGTAAGAACTATTATAGCGTGACATATGAGATTTTTGAGACACATTAAAGTAAATATTGAATTAATAAATAATGATTTGTTGCAAAAGATTACTCTGACTGTGCTGGTCACTGAACCTAATGAATTTCAATGCCCAAGGAAGATAAGATAAGAAGAGAAGGTAAAAGAGAAACAGCTAATTCTGATGGTTTTGAAAAGTTGCTAGCTTTTAGCAGACAAAAATTTGGACTAAATATCATGTTGATAAATACAGAGGAGCCTTTAGTTTTGTGACAGAGATTTCCTATTGGTGTTACCTCAAGGAAATTCAGGAACAAAGCCTGCAAAATATGTTAGTACTAGCATTGCATTGTGTAAGGAACACTGCTGACCAATTTTACAAACAGCCCGCATCGTATCGTATCGTATCATATCATATCATATCATATCATATCATATCATATCATATCATATCCAAGTAGTAAATCCGTGCATCAGGGACACCAAAATCTTTTTGACAAATCATACGAACCCTCACCTTACAGGATCCTGACTTGTCCTTACCTTAATCAAAGAACTAACAGTGAGTGGTGATGAATAAGTCTTAGAACTACAGAATCATGTTAGCAGATGAGAAACAGCAGTAGGTCATTCTCTAAAATTACGTGCAAGTTTGCCAAGTTTCTAACAACAGTTCTCTCTGGAGAAACATCAACACAAACTCAGTTTCAGAATCTGAGCCTCATTTTTCAAAATGTATTTTTCTAGATTATTTCTCATCTCTGGTATTTCACTTTGTTCTCTACCCTTAAGAAGCAGATGTATGTTTTCTGTAATTTTCCAGTGACTATTTCCTCACTGTAGATTACCACACAAATATCAAAACAACCACTAAGGCAGAAAAATATGAGCAGTGGATGACTGACAGGAGCAGTAGTAGACCACTGGTATGGATTTGAACATGGCAAATATAAGGACCTTTATGGAAAACCTTGTAGATGACAGCCAGGCAGGACCGGAGAGAGAGATGGTGGTGTCATCACACCAGTTGTTGCTGACTGCCTGGCAGAAGCAAGGGGAGGCGTGTTAAGTCAGACTGGAAGCGCAGACAGAGGCAATGCTGCGTAGGATTTTGAAAGTGAGTGCAACAACTTGAGCAGAAGACTACTTTTTCCTATTCAAGGCTACAGCTAAACTTACCATTCCTATGAAGGCTGATTTACAGCTTTTTGCTGTACAAAAGGAAGACAGTCATGCAGCAATCCTACCACCTTGCAAGGGAACAATACAGGATTTAACATAATCCAAATTCCAGTCTTGGCAGCTCTTGATATCTCTGGTTTCAGACAACTCTAGGGCATGCTAAATATTTCAGAGATAGGCCAGAAAGTTCTGCATGCTGCTCTGTCTGCTTTCCTGCTATATAAATCACTTGAAAGGAGATGAAAAGAATGAAGATATGTTGACTATAATAAAGTCTTCATGATTTACACATCCTGAAATTCTGACTAACCAAGTTTTTTTTAAATTTTATTTTCATAGCTATGCACATCAGGATGTTCAGAGGCCTGATTCTCTGTTACCTTACCTTTACTAGTCATAGCAAAACACCACCATCATATTCCATTTTCCTCTTATACTTGCTTATTTACAGGCAATTGGAGAAATAAGAAATTTTTGTTAAAAATGCCCCTCTTCAAGTCTCACAACTGATGTTGTAGACAAAGTAATCTTGCACAGCCAGAGTGACAATGCAAACCCCACTCTTGAGTGAAAGTGGTTGTGATCCACCACAGTCCTTAGGAATTTAGCAGGGGTTACTTGTCTTACCTTTTCAAAGTGGATCACTACCTACTGATCAGCAAAGCTCGCACGTGACCAGAATCATCAAAGCTGGAAAAAGTTTGTAGAAGAGCTGCTATTTTTTTTTCTTGCCCAGTTTAGTGATTTTCTAGGAAAATACTGCAAGTCTTTCTATTACTTTAATGGGGGGCTGAATGATGCCTCATTTAATCATATTTAAGCCCTGAGAGTTTTCACCTTCTGACTTTTTTGACCTCATTAAGTCTGACAAGTCATCTACTAAAATGCTACCCAAATAATTATGTGTAGTAACATCTTCAACAAGGTCCTTTATTGCTAGCCCAACAGCATTTTTGTTGAATAGAATTGATACAAAATGTCCTGAGAAGTTCACAAACTCAATAAATTTCAATGAGTTTATTACACTCAACTCCTTTAGGGCCTTTTGAACATCTCAGAAGCAAGGTTTAGAGTCTTACCATTTAATTTTACAAGCCATACTTTGAGCAGAAGAACTAATCAAGCATGATTCTTAGAAATGTGTGCTCTCCATCCTCGCAGCTCCCTGCAATTTCTCATTGCATTCACCCTCTTCCTTGACTTCACTCCTTATTTATCTGCTCTCTAAGATGTAATTAATGACTGACAGCAACATGGCAGGGGCTGTAGCCTGAAGCATGCGGGCTAGGAGCTGGCAACCCAAAGTGTGTAATAACAGAGTTTGTGCTATGGCCCATCTCTCAGTGAGAGCATTTCAACAGACCTCTCTATTCCTCCCAGCCTTCAATTTTCACAATTATCTGCTGAACATCTTCTGCCTGAGATATTAACTTCTTCAATGAATTTAGGTGAAACTCTTCCAGTTTTAAGGCAGTGCTGTGGCTTAACCAAAACCAGTATGGGCAGATAGACAACATGATTCCAGGAGCTGTTCTTGAGAAAGAAAACCAGAAAATAGAAGCAAAGCAACAATTCCTTGTTACACAGACTTTTTACATTTAGCTAATGCAATCAGGATACCTTTTGCAGCCTCAGTTAATATTACATAGAGACTTTCCTCCTGCATAGCATATGTTTCAACACACAGGCAGGACCCAGTGATATAAGAAAGTGGAAGATGAAGTGGCAGAAGATTTCAAAACAATTTTAGGTCTAATTTGAAGTCATGAAGTCTGTGGAGGAATATAGTATGGCTTTATTATGTACAAACCAGTTTCTCCATACCAAGTACTATTTCTGCCCACGTCACAGGTGATAAGTTACTAGATTCCTCCAAAGACTTCTTTCTCCAAATGAAAAAGAAAATCTTCATGATGGCAAAAAATAATTTTCTCTCATAGGAGAATAAAACTTCTGCCCTGCAACTCTAGAAGAAATCGAAGTTTAGAGACAAATACCATTCCAACTGCCTAATCTAACAAGACAGACCTACCTAGAGGGCATATTTCATACCCAAAGAGACATTTTTCCATTCCTCCTGAAGCAATACTCTTAATGGTAAAGCAATCCTCATTTACTTCAGTACTGTCTCAAGCCATGTTTCCTTATGTGTATTCAGGGGTAACGTATCCCCAGGACAACTTCACTCTTCAAATCACAACAGAGGAGTGAGCTGACTTTAGTCGAAGATCTGCATTTAGCCTGGTACTTCATGCAAAGTTATTTTCTCCATACAACTTAGTCTTTCTTCTAAACACATTTGTAGCAGAGTACAAGTGAACCAGTTCTTTCACTCTGTGACGAAGAGGGTTCCTTCTGCCTGAAATGGCCCCAGTGCTGAACAGTCTAGATAGCAGAGATAAGAGGGTCCCAGATTTGCCACCTCCTTGTTATTACAGAATCTGCCAGGACTGTGGGTAACATCTCACATTACAGTAGTAGCTCCAAAAGCTCCATCCCACCTTTAGACTAAGCATCAGAAACCAGAAAGGGTACATAAATAAAAGGGGATTGTTGCCCAGTGTTTGTTTTAGAAAGAGGAAATCCTCCTGAACGTGCCCAAGGCAAGGCATGAGCAGACATGAGGTGCAAGAGAAGGTCTGGGCACCATCCCATCCCTTCCTGCAGGGCTGAGGCTAATGCCAGCAAATCATGTACCAGGCACATATGTTGTGGATCTTCACGGCGAAGCACTCAAGCTGAACAACTAATGGCAAGCACGGATAGGAGACATTTATTGTCTTTGAATTAAGGGACACAGAATTTTATTTCACACAGGACAGAGGAAGTTCCTTGCACCACAGCAACTCACAGCTTATCTACGCTCTTGTGGATGACTACAAAGTTGCCATCATTGCTATCTTTTCACAATGCACTTTTTAACTCAGCTTCTTTCTTTTTAGACACGTTATGAAAGCTCTTCTGCTTACATCCATCAGAAGTCTTTAAAATAGAGCATCAGGCCACAGTAAACTGAATAGAACTCCTTAAAATCATGTCTATCTACTCATGTGGTGTGCAAATGTTGCAAGGTAGGAATGAAATGCAACACTCTCAAACTTCAAGCTGAGAAAAGAGATGTGCAATAGCTCATCTGCAAGCATCCTGGTAGTGTGTAGTGAGAGCAGCAGAGGAGGTATTATTTTGCCAGTCCTATCAAAAAAGTATAGAAACCCACCAATCACTGTAATGAATAGAGCTGTGTACTTAACATACCAAAACACTGCAAGACTGTAGGATGCTCATGTGTTACCCACCACTCTCCACAATGGGACATCATCCTCACAGGCTGCACAGCTTCCTTATGTACATTTTTATCTCCTCCTCTGAATAAGCATACATTTGCCTGATCCCAAGCATCATCTCTGACCTTTCAACCAGTTGGTGTTTCAAGGAGGCTGCAGGCAGGATTTCCACATTACTGTTTATCCCTCCCCAAGCTGCCTTGTCACTCTTTGGATATTTGGAGTATCTTTGCCTTTGTTCCTCTTCTGACCACAGAGTGTTTTGCAAAGTTCCTTCATCTCTCAGCACTTCAGAAGAGACAGAATCTCTTCACTAACATGCCATATGTATGAGAGGATAAGTCTCAGGGATAAAATCTCAGGGGAGTGAATGCTTCCGAAGGGTTCAGGAGAGGCAGAAGGAATAGCCAGGCAATGTCCACATCTCCTACACTGTGACAGTTTAAGAAAGTGGCAGCCCTCTGCAAGAGGAGTTGATGCAAGCCCTAACAGCTGCTGTCACATCTGCCACAGCAAAGACAGGTATATCCCCTCTCTGAGAGGGAAGGACATGCTTTTACCAGGGCCATCTCCTCTCTAGAAGCAAGGCAGATAGATAGGATCCATCATCTTCCAGCAGTCCTGGAAGACTGGGGAGGTACCTCTGGACTGGAGGCTGGTTGATGTAGTTCCCATTTACAAGAAGGGTAGCAGAGAGGATCCGGGGAACTACAGGCCTGTCAGTCTGACCTCAGTGCCAGGGAAAGTCAGGGAACAGGTGATCTTGAGTGCTATCATGAAGCACTCACAAGAGAACTGGGTGATCAGGCCCAGTCAACATGGGTTCACGAAAGGCAGGTCCTGCCAAACCAACCTGATCGCCTTCTATGACAAAGTCACTCGGCTGCTGGATGACGGAAAGGCTGTGGATGTGGTCTTTCTGGACTTCAGTAAAGCCTTTGACACAGTTTCTCACAGCATTCTGCTACGGAAACTATCAGCTTCTGGCCTGGACAGACGCACAGTCTCCTGGGTAGAAAACTGGCTGGATGGTCGGGCCCAGAGAGTGGTGGTAAATGGTGTTAAGTCCAGCTGGAGGCCAGTGACAAGTGGGGTTCCCCAGGGATCAGTGCTGAGTCCAGTCCTGTTCAATGTCTTCATCAATGACCTGGATGAGGGCATTGAGGGTACCCTTAGCAAGTTTGCAGATGACACAAAGCTGTGTGCAAGTGTTGATCTGCTGGAGGGTAGGGAGGTTCTGCAAAGGGACCTAAACAGGCTGGACCGCTGGGCAGTGTCCAACGCAATGAGGTTTAACACGGCCAAATGCCGGGTCCTGCACTTGGGGCACAACAACCCTATGCAGAACTACAGACTGGGAGAAGCCTGGCTGGAAAACTGCCAGGAGGAGAGGGACCTGGGGGTGTTGGTCGACAGCCGACTGAACATGAGCCAGCAGTGTGCCCAGGTGGCCAAGAAGGCCAATGGCATCCTGGCTTGGATCAGAAACGGTGTGACCAGCAGGTCCAGGGAGATGATTCTCCCTCTGTACTCAGCACTGGTGAGGCCGCTCCTTGAATATTGTGTCCAGTTCTGGGCCCCTCAGCACAAGAAGGATGTTGAGGCTCTGGAGCAAGTCCAGAGAAGAGCGACGAGGCTGGTGAAGGGGCTGGAGAACAGACCCTATGAGGAGCGGCTGACAGAGCTGGGGTTGTTTAGCCTGGAGAAGTGGAGGCTGAGAGGAGACCTCATTACTCTCTACAAGTACCTGAAAGGAGGTTGTAGAGAGGAGGGAGCTGGCCTCTTCTCCCAAGTGACAGGGGACAGGACAAGAGGGAATGGCCTCAAGCTCCGCCAGGGGAGATTTAGGCTGGAGATTAGGAGGAGGTTTTTCACACAGAGGGTCATTGGGCATTGGAATAGGCTGCCCAGGGAGGTGATTGATTGACCTTCCCTGGAGGTGTTTAAGGCACGAGTGGATGAGGTATTGAGGGACTTGGTTTAGTGTTAGATAGGAATGGTTGGGCTTGATGATCCGATGGGTCCCTTCCAACCTGGTTGTTCTGTGATTCTGTGATTCTGTGATCATTTTTTCAAAATTGCCTTGTGATATGAGAGGAAATGCCCTGAAACGTAGATCATGGGAGTGTACAGGTTGCTGGCAGGTATCTGTGAGCTAGAAGACTACAAATGTATCTGAAGTCTATCTTCATCAACCCCTTTGTCTCTGAGCACTTGCAAAAATAGCCAAGCCATGACAAGGGCAATAACCGAGATTATCAGAGGAAACAGGAGGAAGACCTGAAGAGTCCAGAAAGGTTGTTCCACCTAGATGAGGAAGAACAGCCACTGAGTCTTTAGCCATCTGACTCTTTTGTCTTTTCACACAGTGCCCTTTCACATCTTCAGCACATTTTATGAAGAAAGGAAATGTTCTTCTGCAAATGACATTTCCCATAGTTGACTTTAATTGCTCCCGCCCTCTGGATAGGAGTGTTTGTTTTTATTCTTAGCCTTTTGAAGTTGTGCCTAAAATCTCAGCCCCAAATTGCCCAGTCAAGCAAAAGGCAAGCAAATTAAATCCATGCAAATACGCTATTCTTGTTCTGGTTTTATTTGGGTTGTTACCACATCCCATAGCACACTTTCCCATTAGCAGTGCTGGAAAAATATCTTTTTAGCAGCCATTTGTGGGTTTGGTGTTATTTGTTTTGTTCCTAAATTGCATAAACATTTAAGAAAGAAAGGTAGATTGGCAGGTGTCTGTTTATATCTCTGCAAGAGTCCGATAACTTTTAAAAATATTTAGCTTTATATACAAAAGCAAAACATCTGCTATTATGAAATATTAATAGAAGAAACCAACCAACGGGAAAGAAAAGACACTGTAGGGTGATGGAGAAAACAGAACATCTTGCTTGTTCTCAGGATATTCCCCTCAAACCTCCTGACACTGCCCTGACAGGTGAGCGGGCAAACCCCTGACAAATGAAGTCCGAATACAGGAACCATGTGTGCACATACTACTCTTGATTTCTCTACAGAAATTACTCTTTCTATCTGATCTACCAGAAAAACTGATTGTTCTTGCAGTACTTCTGTCATCTACTCTCCTGGAGTACATGAAGGAAAGGAAAGAAATATAAAATAACGGTGAAAAGCAGTTTACTTTAGTCCTTCCAACATTAAATCCAGATTTTACAACCTAATATTATTTTGCCTCTTCACACATACTCATATGGTGCTGTCAGCTGTTTTGAGGTTGCAAAGAGCTTTCATTCCCAACACTGCTGCAACACTGTCCATTTTCTCAGTCTTAAATAAGAGCAGGGCAGAATTGGACTCATGAGTTCAGTGTCTCAGTAATTTCAGTGGGACAAGCATACTCCTACTTTTAAGGAAATAATAAGAAATTCTTGCTAATACATCTTGCAGAGGAAGGTAGAAATTCCTGATACTGCTACAACATGTCTGTCCACAGCAAAGTCCCATTGACAACAAAGCCCTCTTGGTGCTCCTTTTCCATAACAAGGAGAGTACTGTGCAAGGCAGCAGAGAATCAGTCTGATTTCATCAGGGCATAGATATGACAAGATGAAGACACTGTTAAAAAATTAGGCAAAAGACCTTTTCCACTCCTTTTTCACTCCTTTTTCACTCCCTTTTCACTCTTTATTCTCTGCAGTAAGCCTCACTAAGGGAAACTTTCGACATGAAGGCACCAGGTGTTGTGTGAATGCATGAGCAGAAGCCTTGCTTGCATCTGCAGCAAGAGAGATGAAAGAGCAGGAAGACAAGCAGAGATACTGAAGTAGCCCAACATAAGGGACTTTAGCAGGCCAGCAGCTGAGCGCAGTGCAGAGGCAGCTGGATCTGCCTTCCCAGTCCTACAGTCTACTTGTGCTGGTGTAGTCGAACACACACCTTAGAGCGCCCTGTTTGCAGCTGCTGAGCCCTTGAATAAGTTATCCTGGTGTTCAATAAAAAGCGTCTTCAAGGAAGCCATGAATGGGAAATAATTTGCCAAGAGTTAGAGGCCACAGAGTGGTGTTACTTTCAAAGCAAGAAAGGCTTCAGGTTTTAAAGGCCTGAGATTCACCTGCCTTTCTTCCCATACAGTGGAGACATCTTGAACCATTGCAGTAGCTCAGAATTATCATTTAAGTGTCATGATCATAGCTAAGATCAAGAGGAAGGAAAATTAAACAGTTATAAGTTAGTCATGGATGTGCACTGAGGTAGACACATGCTTAGTATAAAAAAATACACAGATTAGCAACCAGATAAGATGCTGGTTAAATAATAAATTTCCTGATAGGATTATACATTTTTTTTGAAAAGCTTCTAAATCATGGCACTGTTTTATAAAAACTGGATGTCTATATAGAAAACTTACCCTTTTTGATACCAAGTGACTGTTTATTTTGTCAATGCTTTATTTATAAAGTCTCTCACTTGGCCTTACAAAACATCTATTCAAATACTAGTGACTCAGATTTTGGGGACTTTCCTGCTTGTCTGCAAATAATGTTTACAATACAAATGTCTAGTTAATGAAATGCCATTTTCTGTGTGTCACTGACCTTTGTGTTCTGTAAGAAGCAGGAAAATAGAACCAGTCCTTCTCCTTTATTCTTGGAAACATATAATAACAATAGCAGTGTTTCATTAGCAGATGACAGTGACAGATCCTGTTTTGATCAAGCACTACTTTCTGCTCACATGCTTCTGTGACCAGAAAAGTTAGCACAGCATTTTTTAAGTTAACATACTGCTTCCTCTGAAGTAGTAAGGCCCTTATTAGATTGAACTGGAAACTATGCTGCTAGTGTCTGACTATTGCCTTCCCTCTGTTTTCACACTGCTAAATTCATTGGGGTGCATAACGACAGTGCTATAGCATTGTAGTAATATCATATTATAATATGAGTTGTGACACTACATGAAAACTTGAGTTCAATTACAAAAAAAGTAGATTAGTTAAGATGCTTCACAACTGGAGCCCAAAAGTAGAAATGGACAAAGAACAATTTCAGATACTCCTGGCTTAGACAAGAAAAAGCTCCTTTTTGACCCTTCACAAGAGTTGCTCCCTATGGGTGAGCAGGATTGTGTTTGTGGGTTGGGACAGAGGTTTGCCTGTACATCACTCTTTGAACACAACAAATTCCTACTGTCACCACAGCTCTGCAACAGCAGGCCCAGCAGTTTCACCCCACGCCACTGCACTGAGATATTTTCATTGACTGTAAATCTTCCATCTGCTAGTTTAATTTATGCTCCTTCCTTTTCCTTCCTTTTGTATCAGAAAAGCGAGCAGCCTCGTTAATTTTCTTTCCAGGATTTCATTAGCTTTTCCAGTCCACAGTGCCAATTTTCCTCTTCTCTTAAATATATTGATGTTTCTCCCTTTTAAAACCTTATCTCCTCTGGCCCCTCATGTTCTCTGTTGGAGGGAGCTGAAACAAAGATGCCAATAACACTGAAACGAACATCAGATTTGTTTGGAAGGCAAAAAGTTTGCAAACTGTTTTTCCAACTATAAGCTCCTCTCAACATTTTATTTCTCGGGAGGAAAAAAGGCAGATGTGAATGTATCCTGGTGTAAAAAACACAGTATGGAACTTGACCCAATACAGCATTATTAAAGCTGATAATGCTCAGGCAGACCCAGCACTGATCCAAACTAGGAAGGGGGCTGGCCACTGACCACTCTGTGAGCAGAGCGGGGCATTTGGTTTGTCTGTGGTGAGGGGATGTAAAGGGTGTAGGATTTGTGGTAAAGGCCACAAAAGAATCAAAGTAAAGCAACCATAAATGATTTACGGTGACACAAGAATCTGGAATGTGGAAAAATCAAATTTTCACGCACTTAACATGGACCTCATGGAGGACAGGTTAGGGCCCCTGAATTGGACTCCCCATAGCCTCTGTTCCTTCAGAGGGGTCACACGTGTATCCCAAAGGTCATCAGTTAAGCAGTAGTTCCTACATACTCAACAGCAGCACAACAGCATTAATGTTTACTTACTTTTTTTCTAAAGTGTTAAAGCATAAGAGCAAGGAGCTAACTGTCCCCACCTCCTCAAATGCATCCACTGCCAAATTGGCTTGTCATAGGCCAAATTGCTGAAAAAATCTGCGAGGTAGGGGCTGTATTAACAAGCAAACAAGAATGTAGCATCCTCCCTGAAGTTTTGATCCTGCTGCAACCAGACCAAATGACATTGTGAGATGTTGTGCTGCAGTAGATGAAGAAAAGTAACAACCAAGAAATGGCAACCCAGATTTGCAATCCTGGTTCTGCTGCTGGACTGGCAGCCAGTCTTTAGCAGCTCATGTACTATTGTGAGGATTTGCTAAAGGCTGAATATCCGTTTGAAATCTAGCCAGTTAGTTAAAAAGAAGTCATGCAGTTAACTTCTTTTACCTCTCACACCTGATTCTAAGTCTTCCTGTCAACACTATATTTCTCTCAGTTTTGTTTTTCTCATTTCTTAAACATCCTGTATCATTACTACTGAAAGTTAGGACAGAAATAGATAAACCAGCTGGCTAATCAATAGTCAGTGCAGAGTTAAAATGAAGCCTGAAAAACATCTGCTACACGTATAAGTCAAATAAACTGAAAAAGAGAAAGCTTTTGTTCTACACTCTGTTTCAGTACTCATATCTACTGTGCAGAAGAAGTTAAAAAAAAAAAAAAACCAGCACAGGATAAATAGGCTACTTTATACTGTACACTGGTTTGAAAATACACAGCTATATTTCCAGAGGTGCTGGAGTTCTTTCAGGAGAAAGCAAAGGGCTCACTGACAAGGGTTTAAATGAAGGAACCCCTCAAACGTGTGAACTTTTGATAGCCATATCTGTGTGGATACTGTACTGGACAGTGTGCTTAGTTTAATGAATGGTTTGGTTTTGCATTTCTTTTAGTATATGCTATAGGAAAACGGCCATTAACCAATTCGTAATTTGCTGGCAAGTCACCTGTAACATATTTAATGAAAATAACCACATGACTAAAAGCATTGAATGAACAAGGATTCAGCCTTTCAAGTTATTTGCAGAGTTTATTTGCTATGTGTAATATGTTGCATGCATTCTTTTCACTGGACCAAATATTGCCTGCAAGTGCTTAAATGACAGTACTTAAATCGTAAGACAAACGCTGCTGATGGAGCCACTAGATATAAACACTGCTTTGGCATCCTCACAGGGTGGGAATAAACAGCTATAAAACCCACTGGACTATTATGTGAGCAGAAACCTTATGGGAAAAGTTAAAAAGAATACTTTTTTTCTGAGGCTGTTCTCCTACTTGTAGCTAAACAATGTGCACTTAAATCTGCCAGTGTTTTCTGTGTTTCCATCAGCTTGTGTCCCATTGTTCATTATCCAATATCGTTCAGCCTTATAACATCTGAACAAAACCAGGGCAGCAGGCATGACAGTTTGTTACTGCTGGTGATTAACTGCCTGGTCCCTGCCGCCCCCAGGGAAAGCAGAGATTGAGCTCAGGGGAATTTCTCTAATTAATTTAAACCCTGTATGCTTAAGATATGCTTCTCCAACTGCAGTCATTTGGAAATGCAGTGCAGTGAGTGAAGGGCACAAAACTGGGAGCTGTGAGCTGATCTGCGTATATATACACAGCATTCACTTAAGATTTGTTTTGAATCTTCTCGTATTTTCTTACTACAAAAGATTTCTCTGGGGAGGTTCTGACACTATCATTGATCATCTTCATGCCTCCAGTTCTCTGGGGATGACACTTAGCCTGGGAAACTGAGAGAGAGAAGTACTTCGGTACCACACATCAGACCTCAAAATAAGGCTAGGGTAGCCTGGACTTAACATGCAGATTGTTGATGGCCCTCTGTACTACACAGCAAAACCTCTTCTTCCCCTAACATATTCATTAATGTTAATTGGTCACAAAGACAACTACACATCTACACCAAGCAAAGAATATGCCCCATGGTATTTGGGAGGTAAATGATATTTAGCAATTTCCTTTAAGATTAAAACCAAAGGAATTGATATTTTTCCTGGCTATGCTAGAGATTTCACTATAAAAGAAACTTTTAGACCTGCAACATGGGCCACTTTTGCTCCCTGTGGGGATCATACCAATGTTATATATTGCTCCTGACAGAAACAGGGTATTTGTAGCCCAACCAAGCAAGGAGTGAATTAATGCCCCAAAGCCATGAGTTACTTCTCCTTCATCAGACCATACTGCTCAGGTAGACATGAAAAGAGAACCCCTCGATCCTAGCTGGCTGGTGGCTGCCCTGCAGGTGCCAGGACAGAGCTGCAGAGGGAAGGAGCATCCTTGGACAGTGCTCTGGAAACACCTAGGGTCACTCTTATGGGGTAGCCACTGACCCCTCGGGACACCCACACAAGCCGGTCCCTGCACCCCTGCCTACAGCCCCTGGCTCAGGTAGTGTGTAGAGTGGATCTCATCCTCTTCATGGTTTGGATCAGCAAAGGACTCAGCCGCTTTTTAAAGCCTGATGCACACCCTTGTTCTCTACAGGGGACTGGGGGGACTTCCAAGGCCTAACTGAGATAAGCATGCAGCACCATCACAGGAGCTGGACAAAGAAGGTTAACGCTTGTTAATTATGGAACTTTTGCAGCTCAGTGCTTCATATTGAACAAATTGGCAGTTTGGGTCTGCACAATTACTGTCTGGATTGACAAATACCCCTTTAATTGGGAAAGCTTGCGTGAGATGAACTTTTAAATCACCGCGTTTCCACACAATACAGTGTGAAATTTCTTTCTTTTTTTTAAATGCATCACAAAGAACTTGATTTAAGATATATTGCTATCTTATTTTTAAGTGGAGTCAGAATGGCTGTACCATAGCCTAATATTGCCAGTATTTGGTGCCAACACTTTGATCCATGCACACGAACTGGATATAGACATAAGAGCTTACTAAACAAACTGGACAGAGTCCCAGTGGGAACACTCAAAAATGTATTAATCAAAGTCAAGCGGCAGAGCAAATTGAACCAGTTCATTAATTATGAAAATTCTCTCACGAAGTGACATGTTGTTAACTGTGTGGATACTTAACACATCTGAATCTGTAGGCTGCTCTCCATATGTGCAAGACATAGTTACAAATGGAAGTTTTCTGTTTTCTTTCTCCTTCTTTGAATAATAATAAAAAAAACCCCTAGCACAGCAGAAATAGCAAGCGGGCATATCTACACACAGTATACTTATTGCAGAAAAAGGTCTTTGCAATATGGATGCCTCCAAAAGTCAGCAGGACAAGTTAAAAATGTTACAGTCAGCAATTTTGGGAAGCACACCCTTGAAAGGAAAAGCAGACAACCTGTCAGCTGAACTGTAGTAAATGGTAACCTTCTACAAGCAGGCACTGGTGACTGCACAGACCTCCCAGTGGCACCATCTACTTGAGCTGCTGAGCTCTTCCTCTCCACAGTCAGAGGCAGAGAAACATGAGCTCTGGAAATGTGGGCAGGGGACAGTGACTGGGTAGCCAACCATTAGGACAGGCAGAGAGAGCAAAGTGGAAATTTCTGACATTTCCCTGAGGCTTCTCCTTGAATCCTCCATCCTCCTGTCTTTCTTGGAAAGTATCAGGCTGAGCCAGAAGGGAGCACCAGGAGGAGTGATCAGGTGGGGATCCTGGGCAGAGGAGAAACTAGAAACCTGCTGGCATTGCAGGGGGAAGGTGGAGGCTCCTCAGGCTCCTCAGGGTGCTTCCTCCACCTCTTACTGGCTTGGGGGAAAATGACGTAAGAGAAAAAATGTTTCCTTACTTTGCTTACCAGTTTACAAACTGCATAGGCAAGTGTTTTTCAGTTGTTTGTGTTTGATGGATTCTGTTACCCTCAGCACACCTCTCAAATAAAGACTCCAAGTCCACAGATCCCCACAGATTGCTGGTTAAAACCAAATGTCAGTCAGTATTGTTCCCCTTTCACCCAGCAAAGAAAGAGAAACTCTTAGCCCCAGTTTAAATCCTGGAGCAAAGTAGTTATTTATTAGGGTATATTTTGTTGAATATGGCTTCAGGCTCAATTACAAGAAAGAGCCTGAGAATACCAGGAGGGATGTAAACCACCATTACTTACAGTCCCCTTAGAAAAGGACAAAAGTGTAAGTATGCATTATCAAGCCCTGTGAAGCAAGTCCAACTTGTGTTTGAATGCTGGGATTACCAGCCCCATGCATGCTGTGATTACCAGACCAATAATATATACCTTTTCCTATTTTCCTTGTCTTTAGTACTTCTGTACATCATGGATTTCAAAATCAAAACCAAACCAAAAAATTAGAAGTATGTGGTTTCAGATTTTTCTTGCCTTTCAGACTGATTCATACAATCTATCTTTCTAGTGCAGGGAAGAGAAGACAAGTGATATTTATGAGGTAAAGAACAGTGATAAATTAAGATTCAGATAGCCCTATTCAGCAAGCTCTTTCTGATGACAACTGATTTTGAGAAAAAGAGAGGACCAGATTTTCATTGGATGGATACAATTTAATTGGATGTGTGCATTTCATTCTAAGTTTACAGATTTATTCTAGTTATTTTCTGGTTCTTCTCAAGGTTTCCTCTGAGTCTTTCTCTTTTCTATTTTTTTATAAGTTCCCTGCTGCTATCACAATCTTCCCTGGTCAGATATGTTTATTATTTTTCTTCTCTCCTTTCCCTGATTCTTGACAACAAATGACCACGTAAGTATTTCTTGTTTTAGGAAATATAGTCATTGAAAACCAGCAAAACTTTTTTTGTTTCAATACTTTCAACATGAGGATACGTAAGAATGAAATAAAAGCACTAACTGCCATGCCTTGGCATTTTTTATGGAAAGACTCAGCCTCACTTCAACTAATTTCAGCCTTCCAGAAGCTAGATATTTAGTGAGCCAGCCTTTTGGGCTTTCTCTGTAGTCAATAGACACAGGCATGTGCCCAGTTAAATTCATCCTTCCGATCTTAATCACCTCTCCTAGGATGGGATGAATCATGTTTGCTAGAGCCAGATAGGCTGAACTGCTGGCTTAGATTAAGCCCTGAACCCTGAGACAGCCAGAGTTTGGCTGAAGGATTTTCACCCACATTGAATATACACATTATGAAAAATATCTCTGGTTTTGACACAAAACGTTCAAGTGTGTTTAAGAAAAACATGTGGGTATTTTAAATAAGTCTTTGTTTATGTATTTAATCCAAATTTACTGACACAAATGCTCTATTCCACGCTTCCTATTTTTTTTAACTGTTCTGTAATTTTTCCTGAAATTGTATGTCTTCGTCCTCAACTTGAAATTAAGTTTAAAGAATTGAATGTTTCGATTGAAATAAAATTTACTTCTGTATAATTCCGTTGATTAATTATTATTCACTGAAGTATTCTTCAGATTTCAAGTTGTCGCTTGTAAACAATCTGCTGATATGGGAAGCATTTCAAGGAAGAGAACACACATCAGCAGTTGAAAAAATGTACCTGTTTGTCCTATGTAAGTCCAATGGTATGGGAGTTATCATTTGAAAGACTAAGCTTTGATCAAATGTTGACTAAGATTTAAGCTTTGACTAAGATTTAAGTAGCACTGTTATTCAGAGAGTACTGAATATTAACCTTACAGTTGTATGGTGACTTCAAGGTAGAGAACAGTGATCACCCTTTCGCCTTCCCTAAGGACCAGTCTCATGAAAGATAATAGCTAACCCGTCCTCCATACGTGAGTGTAACTCATTATCCCCAAATCCTCTTGTTACCCAAACAACTGTGATATTCTTTAAAAACTGTTTTCTATAGCAGTAGTGATCAGTAATTAAAGAGAGTGTTTGGTACATGTAGTTTATACATATTCAAGTATAACTGCTTATATCCAACAGTACTGGGAAACAGTCACATACTAGGAATATTAAACTTAGATTTCACTTGTGAAGCCAATGAGGAGAAAGGTCTTAGGAGGAATAACTGACTATCCAGAAGCCTGAGGGAAGGCAAGGTGTTCCCTGGATGCTTTGCAGACCCAGGGTAAGGTCTGCTTGCTGTTCCTCATGGGCCATGCTCAGGTCCTAAATGAAAAGGGCTATTTGCCTAAATCTTTGCCTTTACAAGGAAAACAACATTTCCCAAAATATCTGAAGCCTTAAAAAAAGAAATTCAAGTCTTGGAATATGGGGTAAACTAATTTGCTCAGTAGAGTCTATTAACGTGGGAGAACACAGTTTTGTCACAAAATGAGGATTATCTTATTGATAACATTCACAAACTGAATGAAATAACTGTTTAAGTTGTTATGGACAGTAATGCTCGCTTCTTATACCTGTAAAGTCCTGTGGTTAAATCAGCTGAAAGGCTACTAACATAGACACCTAGCAACATCTAGTGACCGGACCAGGTTAATGCAGGAAAATATTAGGAATCAGCTCCTACACAAACATACATAAGTCAGAGACTGAAGGTCAGCCAAAACACTGAGCTTATGCTCTCGCTTCATCAAGGTTTTGTTCTAGCTAAAAATCATTCCATTCTGCGTAAAATACACTAGGTTTAAAGTAGCCATTTTCTTTAATTACCATTCAGATTTTGAGGGAAAACTCCCCATAATCCAAAAATTTTTGCAAATCCCATGCAATCAAACAGGTCAGAAAAGAAATGTGAAATTACTGGAAATTATTACTGCCTTATTAAAATCTCTGTATCAAGCTCTGCTTTTAACAGAGCTGGTGTAGAATCATTGAGGTCTCCATGATACGGACTGAAAACTACCCTGTACCTTCATTTAGGAGTTCATAATTTAATATATAATCTATTAAAACATAGGCAATAAGATGTTTTAAGCAATATGTTTAACAGATGGTTGCTACTCTGACTCTGTACAATGAGCACTGGAGCTATATGTAAGCAGAAGGACCTTTTTCTTTTTTTTTACTTTTCAAATATTATTTTTATTTGATGGAAAATGTAAATGGAAGCAGAAAACTTTCTTTTGCTTTTTTTAACCAGCTGTTTCCCATATTAATTTTATCAAAGACCCATAGGGGAAAACATGAAATCCCTTGGGTAAACAAATTACCAGCAAAAAGACAGAAGCGGTAAATTTGTGACTGCATACGTCAGTAATTTCAGACATAAATCTCTGGGGCATAATTCTGAATTTTTTACACATCCTCAAACCTAAGACCATGTCAACTTTCAAAAATCAGTCCCAACTAATTTAGGATGAATATCTAAAGTAAAATAGCCCTTCTTGGATATCACCCCACTTATACGATTCTTAGTTCAAAATAAAAAAGCCTTTTTTGAGATGAATTAGCAGCTTTCAGATGGCAATAACCATATAAGGATGGCTCTCCCAGAAGGAATCTGAACACAGGCATGAAGTCCTCTGGAGCAGACTGAACACTAAAAATCCTAGGAGGAAGACACGGGGAGCCAGACTGTGAATATCTCCAAGTGTGCCAAATTCTTCCTTCCGTAATTGCCCTTTTGCACACTCGATGTTGGAAGTTTGATCACAAACATGGTTCAGACCCTGAGATATGTAAAAGGCCCCGAATACTGCTTTACCCCATGGAACCTCTGGGTGATGCAAATTTCTGAGCCTCTTCCCAAGCCTCGACATCAGATGCAAGTGCACCCAAGGGTAACTTTGTCCTATCTATGCTTAGAAACTGCAACTTGGTGAACACACCTTGACAGATGGATTTTCCACTGCCTCCTTTTTCTGCCAAATGAATCCCAAAATGCAGAGTAGAAAGAACATGGAGCTGAGTGACTCAAAAGGATGGACAGGTGCAGGCATATAACAAGGATAGTGGGAGGTTTTGATGGTCTTTTGTACAAAAAATTTAGAAGTGGGAATTCAATTCCAATGTCACATTTCTGTACAAAGGCACTAAAAGAAAAAAAAAATGTAATCATGGCAAAGCTCCTGGTCAGAACTGATTTTGGAAGTTTTACTTTTATATAGGAGAGGAATTATATGAATGACAAAGTCAGGTTGGAGGCTTTTAGAAACCTGATCTAGCAGAACCTGCCCGTGCCCATGGCAGGAGTGTGGAACTAGATGCTCTTTAAGGTCCCTTCTGACCCAAACAATTCCGATTCCATGACTCTCACATTGTAAGCCAGAAGGACCACAGCCACTTCTGTTCTCTCGTGGGATCTACCTGTCTGAGTGGTAAATAGACTCAGGAGTTGCCAAGGGTAGTAATATCAGCAGTAAAAGCTCAGGTTGTACCAATACCAGGCAAGAACAAGCATCTTGTGACCCAAATGTAGGTCTGCACCCACTGAAACCCTGCACCCCACTAGTAGCAGGGGAAGTGAGCACAACAACAGAGAACAGGGTAGTGATGAAAGCCCTTTCACACTTTTACCTGAAAAGCAATGCAAGGCAAAGGAGAGAAAGAAAAGAGCTATTTTAAAACAAATTCTTTGGCCTCAGTTCAGGAAAATCTTGCAAACAGGACCCCAAAATAGTGTAGCTGCAGAAATCTGGTAAAAGGAGTCCAAAATATTTCAACTGTTGTATTTTTTATTGCCATGCAGAAAGGAAAACAAAACCACTCAATAGTAAAATGCCTGACGTCACAAGCTTGCTACCCCAGTGGGGTACAGGAGACAACTTTCTTCCTTTCCCTCCTTCCCCCCATGGGTCAATTGCAGTCCAGCCCCAACCTTCCAAAAACCTCCTAAATGACCTGCTCAGCCACAGGGAAGATACCCTCAACAGTTAAGCAACCTATATATTGCAGCCCAAATTAGCTTCTGCTCCTGAATTTCTCTGCAGTTTTGACATTAAAAAGGTGTCTTGCTCATGACTGTCGTCTCTTTCTCTGTCTAGGTGTAAAAAATTATAGCAGTCTGAGGTCTGTTTATCAGTACTCTATGGACGAGTTGAGGTCGAAAACTTCTTATACCCAACCACTCAAAATCCCTAAGTTAAATTTTTCTTTAAACATGACATAAAAAGTATTTAGGATCTATTTGAAAGACTTACATTACTATCCATCAACTGTGAGTGATTTTCCCAAATATTGTATATATTTCGATAGGTGAGTAGCCTATCTGTCACCTATTTCATGGGTAACTTTTACTTCCCAGCCACATGGGACAAGTCATTAAATAATTACTGAGTTTTTTAATCAATGGATTGAAATAGAAAGTTCCCATGAAAAATCAGTTCACTATTTAAATTCATTTTCTATGATCTTTTGAACACATGCTGACATAATATTTTTACTGGCACAAATGCTCATCAAGATCATAACTCTCCAGTTAGCACTACAAGATATATCAGATAGTAAATTTGCATCCATAGTCAAGAACACTTGCACAAGAAATCTGCTACTAAGAGGCAGTCAGGGAGATGCAGGAGTCCAGCTACACACCATACTTGGTCAAATCAGATGCAACTTCAGGTTTGGAGTCTGCTCACCTAATCCTGGAGAAACAACTAGCATTTCTACCTGCAGTCCCTGACTGAGGGACCAGGTCAACTTTTGCACACACAGCCCTTCCTGCCACAGTAACTGTCCCATTCCACAGATCATCATGGAGTTCCACCTCTTTCATGAAGAGTAGACAGTGGTAATGGCAGCAGAAGACTGCTGCTCCTGTGACAGCCAGTCAAGCCTCTGAGCAGCTCAAAACAATCACAGAAGTGGCTACCAACACCACCCAGGGCAATTCTCCACAACTATAGGTGCAGAAACCTCGATGGACATCTGGAGGAGTGGTTGCTGTGAGATCACAGGGCTGTGACAGCGCAGTTGATCTCCACTGGAAGCTCTTCCCATCACTTAGAAGTGCCTTCTCACAGATGTGCAAGTTCTTTCATGTATACTCTCTTCTTGACTATCCCAGCTGATACTACAGCTGTGATGTCCTGCCTTGATAGAGAGCCCTAGAGGTTCCTTCAGCACATCTTTGCACATTTGATGAGGAACCCTGGTCCTTTCAAACTCCTTAAATTTCAAAATATGTGAAGGAAATTATCCTGAAGCATTTCTGCTATGATTTTGCCCAGACATTACTCACAATCAAAGGCTGACTAGTCTGCCAGAACAGATGAAACTCCAGTTTTGGAGAATGGAAAGATTGCCCTAGGTAGTTCACTGTAAAAAGCAGGCTCAAATTAAAATTAAAAATTCAGGTAGAAGTATCTGAGTTCTATGAAATCTAAATATTACCACATATATAAGATAAAATCTCTCTGTTAATCTATTAAGTGATATATCTGCCACAAAATGATAACATCCAATCATGTAGAAAAGGTAAAAAAAAAAGTTAATCATTGTAATTCTGGGGGGCAGGAAGGTGAAACATCTCAAATTCTCCCAGACAGATGCTTTTATGATAACACGAGGATATTCACAAACCTCCTTGCAAATGCCGTGCTGTATCCACATGTGCCAATTTTCATTCTTTCAAAGACTTCAGAAGTCAGGCTTAGTGCATATGAGTGCAGCTGATGCCTTTGATTGAGGATATTGTTATTACTGAATGCACTTCTGTCACATTTGCTCATCTGAATGCAACCTCTGAGGAGTTATCTGCACACAAGCTGCTTTGGAGAGAGTGCAGCACAGACCTTTCCTTTTTGATATTACATGTGTTTGTTCTCTTGAAAGGCTTTTAGCCCTGAGGTAAGGATTAGACAACAATTTAGCAGCCTTAAAAGACATCATAAAAAAATAGACTCAGCTGTCCTCTTCAGAAGAAAGAGGCCTCATTTGGTTTTCAAGGGTGTTATGTTATTTCCCACACTACGATCACTGCTGCTCACAGCAAATGCAAAACAGAATCATTTCAGCACATTAAATTGTTCTAGAAAATACACTGCTGTAATGTCATTGTGATGATCTTCTTTTAACCAAACACACATTTAATTTGTAGTTCTCCTAAATGATAGTAAAAAAAGTGTTTCAACTAAGACACTTTGAAGTGAAACACCAAAATGGAACCCATGGCATCACCAGCTTAGGCATGAAAACCATTTCATACCCAGTCCAAAATTCAAAACTAATTTGCATCTTTAGCTGCTCCCATTGCTCTAGACAGAGCTCCCACTGCCATGCCAGCCAGCACGAAGTTGCATCACCTCAGCAGCCACTTGGAGAATATTTTGTCTCTAAGACAACAATGCTGCAAGTTAGAGGGCAAGAAGACAGCAGTATGTTTTTTTTCTGGAGTACTGAGTTCTGTCAAAGTCACTTTGGGGTGATTATTATTTCCCTTCGCACAGCAGAGAGGCATTGAAAAGCCTCCTCTAGACAGTTTTAATGGTGCAAAATGTACACTTTTGCACAATAATTCTTACACTGACAGCAGTGCAGACAACCACAGTCCTGGTATGTCTGCAAAAACAGGCTCAGGGTTTGGTATGTATGAAATATTGATATGAAATAGTTCCATCAACTATTTGTACAGTAGAAACAGCAGTTAGTGCAAGAGGAAATGTCCTCTGAAGTGCCAAAAAATGTTGCTCTAGATTCAATTAGTGATAAATGTAATTAATGTCCACGTTTAAAGCACAGGTTTGTAAAGAAACTATTAAGCTCATTTGTGGGACCAAGCAAGTAAAAAAGTGAGAGCACCCACAGTTGTTTAAAGCATCGGTACAGAGCTAGTCTTGAGCAGAAACCACCTGGCTTAAAGGCATTTGGGTTTGATGCAGAAAAATGAGAGGTTAGGCTACTGATCATTTGAGCTGGCTTTTCTTTTGCTCTTTTTCTAGGAATTTTTAAGGAAGCAATAGCAGAAAAAAACCAGAGAAACTAACAAAGGAGACAGCAAGGATGCACCAAACACTGAGCTGTGTCAGCACTGTGCAGAGAAAAGGTTGAGTCAAGTTTTAAGTCAAGTACTGTCAGAAAACTCTTGAATCTGTTGCAAAGATGCTATTCTTGCTTGATCCAAATGCATAAGACCTTGATTCAAGTCTCACTTTCTAATGAAAAACACACGGTGAGGCACAAATTGCTTCCCAAATGCTTGAGTCCTAAAAGAGGACTGACGTTTGGGAGTTGCTCCAGAGCATAATTTTTCAGAAATCAATGCTCTGGGCATTGTGGCAAAGAGATAGACTTCAGCTAGATGACGAAGTTAGAAAACTTGTCTCCTTCAGATCCTCTTGGTACTGTCATTGGTAACTGACACACTGTAAATAGGCTTTATATGAGCTCAGCAGCAACTCAACCCAGGATGTTCCAGTTTATTATACCACTGTGGTTAAAGTTTGACATGTCATTGACAAGGTTAGCAATGAAAGATATATTTCATTTCATTCTTTCTTCATAAAGAGCAAAAGCATTGTGCAAAAATCATTGGTTCTTCCTCAAGTTCAGCTATTTCTAGAACAATTGATCACACAGCCTAGACTGCTGCTAAGTCCTTTCAGCCTACAACAGAAAAAATATTTGCTTGCTAATGTTGCCACATTTTACAGTTAATTTTGCAGTTAAGTATGTCCTAGCGCAAAAATGTCCTAGCGCAAAAATGTCCTAGTGCAAGAACATCCTTGAATAACTCATGTTGGAAGGACCTTGGCAGCTTCCAGCCCAACCTGTTGCTTAGAAATCAAGCTGGACACAGAAATAGTATGAGATTCGTTGCCACAGAGAAACACTCTGGAAAAAAAAAAAAAGTCAAACCAACCTAGCTCTACAATTGAATGTATGGAAATACATGTTGAGAAGTATCAATCTAGGTTAGGTTAACATAGGCATAGAACAGTACAGAATTCCCATGATTTCTCCGATTGCTATGACACGTTCTTGGACGGGTTTGCTGGGGTTTTTTTTAATTTGGAAGCCTTGGGCAAGAAAAAAATAATGACATGCCATTGAACTCAATCTTTCAAGCAAATACCTAAGTTTTTTCATTTGGATATCAATGCTTGGTTCCTACACATTCTAAGAAGACATGAAGTACATATCCCAGTGAGCTACTCTCAGCTTTGGAGAGAACCAGGATCATGAACAGGACTTTACCATTGACTTATATATGGTCTGTCACAAGAAAACAAACCTGAACCTGAATGACTGAGAAAAGTCATAGATATTTATGTTGAATAGAGGGCAAAGAAACATAGCACAAGTGTTTTCAACCAGAAGCTCAAGCATGAGTTGGAAACTTCTAAATAAAATAAAGTCTCAAGTATTGCCTTTTGATGAGGAGAACGTGATATCAATGTCATTGCAGACACTTAAGTCACCACTTGCACACAATAATGTCTGAAACTTAGACACTTTGGAAAGAAGTACCTTGACTTTTCCAGGTGTTAGTTAGTCATTGCTACAATGGTTCCCAAAAGGAAAGCCTGAAGTCCATTTTATCTTCCATCATAGTAGATAAACTGTATGATTTTCAAGAAAATGGAAAACAGATCATACATCTGAAAAAGAAGGATAAGAAAGTTACTCTGGACTTCGATCAAAGCCCACACAAAGAAATAAGATAAATATCTATTTAGTCCTTCATGACTGTAGATGGTGGAAATCAGTGGGAAACTTGGATCTTACTTAGGAAGTGCAGGTTCTTCTGCATAAAGTGATTTTATCCAAATATCCATTGCAGTGAAAAGTATTTGTGGATAATTTTCAAATAAAAATTCTATGCTGACATTATAGAAGAAAAATACTGTTATTTTAAAATATACAGTATGAATCTTTGTAGGATTATTTTCCAAACTGCAATTGCAAGAAGGCATATGAACTCAAGTAAACATGCTGGGTGAAATAACAGAAAAAAGGAATGAAAAAGGGGAAAAGTTAGGGTAGTTGCATCCACCAGCTTACCATCTATACTGACACAGGAATGGAGGTTGATGAGGGTTAAGAATGAAAATTATTGTACTTTAAAAAAAAAAAACACATTACTTAATTAGCCTTATAAGGTTCTCTAGCATAGATAGTAACTAGATAAAAGACAAATTTACTAACACATCGAGTTATGAACTTGAAGACTTGGTCCTTATGCACTAGCTGGAGCTGATAGCCTTCTGGCTTATACACTATGTGATATTACCTGTCTTCCAACACTCAAAGAAATTAGTTTGCTCTCTGCTGTGTAAGTTGGCCTATTTGTATGAAGATATGTGGATCCTGATACACTGAAATTTATAGGAAGGCTCTCATTCTTCTCTGTGAAGTTTTGGATCAGTCTGTAGCTGACAGGAATTCAGACCGCATTTATATAACACTTCAGTATAGTTAAGATTCATGTATTTCTATAGTGAACAGCCAGCACCAACCCCCCTGAAATATATTTGCTGAATTATGCCTTTTCTATCAGACCACTGCTTTCTTTTTTTGTTGTTATTGTTTTATTTTATTGCCGATACCTTTTTCTTCTGCATTACTCAAGCTAATAAACTAAGTGCCATGCTAGTAACAAGAACTCAGAGGCAGACCTACCCCATTACAGCCTGCTGTCCTGACTGACCCAACAGCCCCAGACAGTATACAGAGAAGAAGACTTAATAAACACATCTGCATCCTTTCTTCTTCCCTGAGAAGAAAATATAAACCTACCCTTGCAAGATGTGGGTCTTTAATTCCTATGGAAATTCTTATTACAACGAGATGGCAAAGCTGCTGTTATCAGTTGCATGAACATGACAAGATTGACATCTAAACAGAATTATATCTTTTGATTTTAAAACCACGATTAAAGTTAGTTTTCTATGATCATGATTCTTGGCACAAAGTAAAGTACTCCAAACACCATATCAGCAAGATTTCTTTCCTATCTTTCATTTATTAAAGCATCTAAACAAAATTTTTATCATGTGTATGCAGGGTAAACGCAAGCTTAAGATAGCACTTAGGAAATGATCTCTGTTAAATTATAATCTCTTGAACTTCACTCTGTATTCCAGATGTCAAAGAGATTAAAGTGTAGCTTTTCTGTGCTTTGTTTATTTTATTCAAAACCATATAAAAGGTAAGATTTGCTGTACCAAAACAAATGCATATTGCTTTTTGAGGGGGTCAAGTAGTTCCCAAACCATCTACTTCCAGTACTGCATACAAGCACCGTAGTCCATAATCTAGAGTTTTGCAAAAAACCCTGTTTAATCTCTGAAGTAAAAGCAGCTATTTAAAGGACTTCTGTGGAGAATAAACTTATCCATTTTGCATCTTGTATTCATTGTCACCAAAAAAATAAAACAGTAAGTATTTACAAAGGAGCACCACACCTGTATCAGGATAAGGTTCAGCTGGGAGCACACTGGTAGGTCTGTATCTTGTTTCCCTGCTAAACTTGACAAACACCTAGAAAATCATGCTTTATTAAACTTTCTTTAAAATGGAAAGCTAACCTTTTTTTTATGCCAGTCAGGTCCTGGAAGAAGAGTTGCACAAATTCAGATACTGCAGGACTATGATCAGACATTTAGCAGAATAACTTAATTCATGTTTTTCTTTCAAGCCTCCATTTTAAGCAGCTGGTTCTGGCCTTGAGGTCAATGTCCTAAAATGTAGACAGTCCATGTATACAAAAAATAAAGCTGTCTACCTCTTATGTGATATACTGAGGAGGATGTTGAGTGAGAAGAATCTCAGAGGGAGGTTCAATTTTATTTTTTCAGTGGTAAAAGCATAGAGCATTTTTGTCATAACAGTGCTATTTCTCATTGCACTTTTGCATTCTTGTTCCGAGATTTTGCTAACAATAATGATAAATCGCAAATAATTTTTTGCTCTTGAGATATTTCAGAAAAATAACTGTCACATTTAAAATCTGCATGCTTAGCAGGTAATTAATTACTTCATTTAAGAGCTGACAGGTCTCATGTCATGCTACACGCTGTTTTTCAAACTGTCACACCCACACTCTGCCTAAAAGCTGTTGAGTATAAGCGTCATCATTTATAATGCAAAAAGGGTATCATTGATTATGTCTTGATTATTCATCATAATGCTTTCTTTCATGTGTACTTAATCATTGCGGTTTCTTGGAATATGCAAACCTTTCAGGCAAATCTTTCTACAGAGCAATCCAAACAGCGCTCTGAACTGACATCAGCTGGGTAAATAGGGCTCGGTACTCTGGGAACAATGCAGCAGCACAAACCCCACCTACAGCTGAAGGAAGGCAGCTTTGGAGAGGAGGGTGCTCAGGAAGGAAGGACACGCAGGGTTTGTAGAGCTGAGGTCCAATATCCACTGCTGAAGCAATGCATGGCCCAGGGCCCAGGTCTGCTGTGATGTCTTCAGGATGACAATGGCAAACACAGCCCTCTTTGCACAGGTGGCCGCTGCAGTTCAACCAAGAAGACCAAAAGTATCAGGAAAAAAAAAAAAAAAACCATAACAGTGAGGTCAGGCAACAATTTCCACTGAAAAGCTTACTTCATCACAGCTATTAGCATGTGATTGTCTAGCAAAAGCTGATAGTACAGCAAAGTTCATACACATTTGACCTCCAAAGAAAAGGGAACACCCATTAACAGCTCTCTCAAAAAAACACACTGTTCCCTTCACAAGGACTCTGGGAAGGTTTCTTTTATGGATGAGATTTACCAGGATGAGTATTTCCAGTAGTCACAGAGACATACACTAAAATAGAAAGATTAATTTGCATGTTCTATAGCTTTACCACTAACCAAGTTTGTTTGCTTTTACAACAAAATACAACCCAGTATATTTTTAACAATGATTTTTTTTAAGGTTACAGTTCTGTGGAGCTAGAAGTGTTTCTTGCTACACTGTTGGAGCTTAATTCCACTAGTTAGTGTAACAGTGATCCGTACATCTCTAGAACCCCATGGATCTACTGAAGTTCTCCAGGCTGTTTATGCAACCAGTGTTGTGCAAGTACAGATGTGACAAGTTGGAGCACCCGCATTCCCCACTATGCTGACATGCCCTTTGCTGAGAATACAGGACTCTCCACAGGCTGGAGCCCCCCAATAGCATCATGGACCATACCCACTATATTGGTCTCATGCTCATCCCAGAGCAACAAGCACTGGAGCAAAGCAGAAAGCTTGCTTCAGAAATGAGATTCACTGTGTCAACAGCTCAAGCTTTGCTTCTCCAAATGTGTTTTAAAAAGAATGCTCAAATTTTAAAATATTTATTGGCTAGAGGAGAAGAGCCCTGCGGTCCCAAATGCTTCCAGCCTTAGGGAAAGGGGCCTGAGGAGACAGTTTTTCTTTATCTAAAAAATAGAGCAAGAGCATCTCTAAGCACTGGCACAGGCAGTGTTTCAGCTGATGGAGATGAAATTATCCCCAGAGGAAACATACTTCTCTTTTAAAAAAAAAAACTTGTTTTTTCACATCCATGAGCATGAAGGTCTGGCTGTTTGGCAGATGTAGAACTAAGTTATTTTAAAGACAGAACATCATCTTGTGGGAATATCACTATGCAGTGCTAGTCAGAGCAGTAGGGAAAGGTTTGCATTTCAATTACTTTATGATGTGCGCATCAAGGATCGTTTGCTCTATCCTCTCCTAAACTTGCCAGCCGCAAGAATCTGGCAAGGGGAAGATATAGTGCTGGTGTGATGGGAAGTTAGAGGGCACCTGCCTCTACAGGCTCTGGATACAGCTGCAGGCACCAAGACCATGGACGGTACCTCTGCTCTGGTGTAAGAGGAGGGAGGGGGACACTTCAGGTAGGCCCAAAAATGCAATACCTCAAAGGGCAGTATGAGGAAATGTTCATAACTTTAAAATGTCCTGAAACATCTACCGTATTTTTGCCGAAATATTTCAAATTATCTTCCTGTTCTCTGTTTGTCTGAAAGTAGACATGGCATTATTCAGGGGTCAAGATGCTTCTGTGCACCTATGAGGGCTAAATATCAACTATGAGGGCTAAAATAAACTGTTGGTTAGCTTCTCAAAATCAAGCTGGAAACTATTTTCTTCCTGAAGGTCTTATAAACATTTTGAGCTGGTTAATATGTGAGATGGTCCTACACCAAAATTCCAGTACTGGTCACTCAAGGGCGAACTCAAACAAGGTAAGATGCAACAATCTTAAAAATTGTCTGTGGCCCCTTCCTTTAAGAAAAAATGCAACTTATAACTTCACCAAACACCCACACTATCAATTGTGAGTCTGAAGGCCAGATTATTCTGTTATAGAAAGTTTCTCAAGGCCACCCTGTAGACCACTTCATATAATATTAATGAATTCTTATTTCAAATAGAGTTGTGAAAATATGAATTTCCTGTTCAAATAGAACCTACCTACATGAAGAAATACGCATCCACTCTACATATATATCTTTCTCTGAGTAATTCTACAGTCCTCAGAGGATAGGATAATGGAGTTTTCCAGTTTGAGAGAGGAAAACTTAGACCAACAAATATTAAAAGGTTTCCGACATCCGTGAATGAGCATATTAAGGGGTCTCCAAAACTTGCAGGCCAAAAACACACCACCTTTAAACAGTGAAGTTACTCAAGCAGTGTTGATGTTAAGATTAAAACAGAGAACAGCATTACAGTTCATAATGGCAGAAAACGCAACGTCAATAATATTATCTGTAAGGTTAATTAATACATAATTGTTCCTTGGAAGCCTTTCTCTTTTGTTCCAAAGTAGGTTGTTTGCCAAGCAAACGCCAATAGATGTGTGAACCACCTACAGCAAACGTCCATACAATGAAAGTTTCAGAAGTGACTGGTGATATTTGCTCAGGTATTATTTTCAGCCACCTGCACTGAGTTTACAAAGCGGGTGGGCAGTCATCCTATCTTTTGTATTTCCAGCTTTCGTTGCTGAGCTACCACAACTCATTCTCAACAGTGAAAATAAACCAGACTATTTTCTCCCTCTGACTGAATCTCAGGACTTCCAGAAAGAAATCACATACCTAAACCACACAAGGAAATTCTCTTCCTTGAACTCTTTTATGTGTCAAGGCAGAAGCTGTCTTTCGAAATCCATGGAAGTAGATTAAGGTCTAGGGGAGGTTTTCCTACACATCGAATGAAGCTGAGAAATGGTCCAAACAGCAACATCAAGCCTCCAGTTAATTTTCTCTGACTGCATCTTCCTGTGGCCTTGAGGCCAGCTATCTGATAAACTAACATGGTTATGGTATTCCCACACATGAAGGATTAAGGAAATTATTGCAACAGATCAGGTTACCACTCTTGTTACAGAAAGCCACAACAGCCTCTTTCTATAAGTCCCCTTCAATGCGGCTTTGCAGGATACATTTCATAACAGGGAGGTAATAGCTAACCTAAGTCCAGGAAAAAGTGTCACAAGAGTCAAGGTCCAGCAATGTTAGAGGTTTCAGTCCAGCAGAGGAGCCACATTTTTAACCCAGAGTGACTTGAAAAATCTTTTAATATGAGTGTAAGAGCAAAGGGAAAAGGAAGCTGGAAATTGCACAAGGAACATGGATGGAGACAGCAACCATGACTGATAGCAAATAGGACTGTCCTCTGCTAAAAGCAGATAAGAAAGAGGGGGCAGCTATGCAGAAAGATACTCAGATTAAACCATTGTAGAAAAGATCAGAGGAGAATTTGAGGAAGGTTCACTGTTTTCCTTTGGTCTCTATCTCTTCTGCTTTTCAACACTGAATGGGTCAAGAAATTTTTTAGTAAGGCTAGCTATTCCTTTCTTTGTTGTCACTTGAACCCAGGAGGATACAAATGGAGTGTATGATCTGCCTCAGATACAGAAAGTATCTTAATAGGACATGTTTGGAAAACATAAACCACATCCTCCAGCAGCTCAGTAGCTAGATAACAGGGTCACACCACCCAGCAGAGGTACCAGGCACATACAGAAGCTCTGTGATGGTCCAGAGTAAGGGCACATTGACCAGTCAATATGCAAGCCCAGTTAACTATAAATTACACAGGATTCAGAGGCTGGTGACTAGCGCAATTCATAGAATCATAGAATCACCAGGTTGGAAGAGACCCATCAGATCATCAAGTCCAACCAGTACTATCAAACACTAAACTGTGTCCCTCAGGACCTCATCTACCTGTGCCTTAAACACCTCCAAGGAAGGTGAATCAACCACCTCCCTGGGCAGCCTGTTCAAATGTTCAATGACCCTTTGTGTGAAATTCTGGCTGTCCAGAACATTGGTTGAGTTGTGATGCCATACATACATTCATTTACATGGTCATCTGCTTTGTAAAGGACTATAAAATTGCCTCTGCTGTCTGCCTTTGGAATAACAAAATGGTAGTGATATTTTGCAAAGTGAATCTCTTGTAAACTACAAGGACCAGGTAAAACATTAAGTGTCTCTTTTCCTAGAGTTGTGCGTTAGAAGAGAGGAAAAATGCCCTAGGTTGAAAACCAACCTGAAAGATTATTTTTCAAAAAAATTTTCCAGATAAGTTTCAGGGCCATATTAAGCACTGGAGATGAAAACTGTTAAGCAATTTCAGACACAGCCTGTGCCACTGGGTGCCTGTAATGCCAAGAGACCTCAGAGTGCTTCGTAGCAATAGTATGTCTACACAGAAGACACTGTCTTTCAGTCTAGGCAGTAATTTTTTACATAAAAGGGAACTGAATTAAAGACACAGGACCATTTATTTTACATAACTGCAAAAGATCACCAAGTTTAAAATGGCAAGGTTGTGACCCTGTACCATGGTTTCATAGGCAATACTCCACAGCAGTCTTCGTGGATTTTATGTAGATTTTGGTTTTTGAAGTGTTCTCAAGTCTGTTTCTTGGACTAGGACCCAAACATGCTCAGTACTGCACAGCCTTAGAACACAAAATCCTCCCATGCAGGTAAAAAACACAAGGAAACAAATGCAATTATTTATAAGCAGCAAGGCAAAGGAGCAGTAACAAAGTGGTTTGGCAGATATAGGCATCTTGTGTGTAATCTACCTTGTAGTTAACAGATGAAGACCTATTATAGGCAGGGTAAGGTACTGAAGTTGTTCCTGAATATATCTGGGGCTTTTTTGGTTTTTTATTTGGGTCTGTAGATTTTCCTGCTGTTTAAATCAGACAATAAATTGTCCCCCCCTGTCTATATGCAGATTATATGACAGACTAAATATTATCATATACTCACAGTGATGCTGTTTATGAGCTGACCGCTAGATAGCATAAGGAGATTGCCAAAGGGCAGCCAAGATTTTTGTACAGACAGAAGGTGGTGACCTAGATCAGAGAGGTGTACCTTGGACTCATCAGTGTAAAGATTAATGTTGTTTATACAAGTGAGATTACTCTGTGAGAAAATGTAGAAGATTATTCCAGGGGCTCCAAATTTATTTGCAGTGTAAGAGTCTAATGTTCTAAGTGAGTAAAACTATAAAGAACTGGCTTATAGATGTACTTCCATCTCAAAGAAAACTTCAGCAGAGCAGTAGCAGCTGCCACTTATTCACTCCATCATCTGTTCAAGCTAATTCTTTATCATGGTTTGTATTGCAGCAGGTACAGACAATTCATATGATACAAAAGGGACAGTGTGTTTGTTTTGGAAAACGCTGTGGTAAATTCAACATTTAACATCACAATACCAAAAAAAAAAAAATGTTCACTGCCCTTTTAAGTGAGTAGCACTGTTGCCAAAATACAGCTAATGTCTCAGCATATGAATTCACCCTTGGCTATCTTCCCTGCCACCTCCTGTCATTTTCCTCAGTGCTGGGATGTACAGCTCTCCAACATTGGATTGGGAAGGAGTACGCTATGAACATGCCCTATGAGTATAGGATAAGGCAAGCATTTTATCAGCCAAGCCAGCAGCTCTTCCAGGTGCAGCTCCTGATAGTACAGAACATGAGCAATCCTTCATTGCAGAAAACCACAATATGTCATTGAGGATCTTATCATCAAGAAGCTGTTTGCTCTTCAGGGTGGAAGCGTGCAGTTTTCTTCAAATATTCCAGAAGCGTGTTGCCCACATCCCCTGAAAACAACTGAAAACAGATGGAAAACTCAACATGGGAAGAGGCGCACTTGCCAGACTGGCTTTTTCTTATCCAGATGCATATGTTCAACGTACTGCTGTGGCGTCATTCAACTGTGGGTGGGCCACATGACTGGCTGCTACTGCTTCAGGAGTTAGGATTAATTATTTTTTTAGCTCAACCTGAAGAAGTTCACATTTTAAGGACCCAAGGTCAGTGCTGCTCTCAATGACACCCTGAAATGGATGGCATCTTCTACCCACAAAAACAATGGCCTCTGTAGAAAATGGCTACAGGGCTCCTGCAGATGCTAAGCAGTCTGGTTAAGATCCACACTATGTACATCTTAGGGCCTGTTGCATGTATCTATAACTGCTGCACCACGCACATGGGATAAGGCTCATGAGACTCACAGATTCATTTAGCATGTAAGCACGGCTAAGACAAATGAAAGGGTCATGGTGAATGGGGTTATACTGAGCTGGTGACCAGTCACTAGTGAGGTTCCACAGGAATCCATCTTAGGGCCAGTACTCTTTAGTGTCTTCATGATGATCTGGATGCAGGACTTGAAGATTTACTACGTCTGTGTATGACATACATTTGGGGAAGGAGTTACTGACAATCTTGAGGGCAGAGTGACCCTGAAGGGGGATCTAGACAAATTAGAGAGCTGGGCAAATGCCAGTTGCATGAAGTTCAACAAGTACAAATGCTGGATTTTGAACCTGGATATACACATAGACTGGGGAGTGAGAGCCTGGAGAGCAGCCCTGCAGAAAGAGTGCTAGGAGTTCTGGTCAACAGCAACATGAGACAACAGTGAGCCCTGGCAGCCAAGAGGGCCAACCATGTCCTGGGGTGCATCAAGCACTGCATTGCTGGGTGGTCAAGGAAGGCGATGGTCGCACTCTGCTCTGCACTGGTACAGCCCCACCTTGAGTACAATGTGCAGTTCTGAGCACCAAAGTGTAAAAAGGATAGAAAGCTTCTAGAGAGCATCCAGAGGAGGGCCACAAAGTTGGTGAAGGGCTTAGAGGAAAAGCTGTATGAGGAGTGGCCAAAGTCACTTGGTTTGTTTAGCCTGGAGAAGAGGAGACTGAGGGGAGACTTCATAGTAGTTTACCGCTTTCTCACAAGGGAAGGAGGAGGAGCAGGTGCTGATCTCGTCCCTCTGATGACTTGAGGGAATGGCAAGAAGATGTGCCAGGAGAGGTTCAGGCTGAATATTAGAGAAATGTTCTTCACTCAGAGAGCGGTGGAGCACTGAAACAAGCTCACCAAGGAAGTTGCCATGGTGCCAAGTCTGATAATATTCCAGAAGCATTTGGACAATGCCCTCAGACACATGGTGTGAACTTTGGGGTAGTCCTATGCAGGGACAGGAGTTGGACACAATGATCCTTATACATTCCTTCCAACTCAGGACATTCTATGATTCTATGGAACTGCAGTATACTCTCTGTTACTGGGCAAGGAACTATTTCATATCACTTCATGGTACAAAGTCAGGACACAGTAAAATGGCATTTGTTCCATTGAGCTATAAAGTTTCATCCAGAAATTTGCTGTTTTAGCATGCAACTGAAACATATAATTCACTGTGGACAAGCACAGAGGACTGAGCAGTGTTCAGCAGAACCTAGAGAATGCCCAAGTCCTGTAGACTTTGCATTAAAATGTGCCATAGAATGATGGTGGCCTGGCAATGCAAGAGACATTGAGTTGGTTGGTTTGTGATTCATGCAGACCTCTAGGTGCAATCATTCTCATCTGGTACATCTTAACACTGCACAGGTTGCACAAGGCAATATGGGGCCCAAGGCATCACTGACCAAAATGCAGGAGTGTGTGTCAGTGCAACTTACAGTAAGTATGTTGATAGTCCAGTCACAAGTTGTGTCTATACCTCGTAGGCATAACCAAGATAACTGTCAGGTAGCAAAATCCAGTTCTAATTAGCTGGATGGCTAAGCAGGATGGAGCTCTAACAACCTGTGAAACCATGAGATCATTAATATCTCTTATCGTCTGAAAACTGACCAGCATCCTAGACCAGGTTGCTTCCCAGCACTGAAGACAGCACTGCAACAGCTCAGATATGTTTGCAGGAGCTGTCATGAAACATATCCTATGTCCTGTTTCCTTTATACAGTCCTCTATAAATCAACCAGAAGTGCAATTAAAAAAAATATCATTACAGTGAAAATGCTGTAAAATTCTTGTCTTGAAGAAATTTCTTTGGCTCTATGTGTATTTCAGAAGAATAAGCCATTGCTTTGACTCTCAAAGGTGCCTGAAGCAATCAGGTACTCAATACACGTTGATTTTCTTTGGGCACACCTCACGTATCTTTGAAAATCCCAGATGTCCTTTTCCAAGCATATGTTTACCCCAGGAGTGTGACTGTTCTAGGAAAGGCACTGACTTTATACCTCTTGCTGTCTCCCAGAGCAGGCTTGTAGTTCCCTTACATTGCTCAATAAAAACCAACAGTGACACTACAGTAAGCTACGTTTTTAATTATTTTGCCAGTCTGTACACATTGCAAAAGTGTATCAGCACTGAGGTTTTCATGGTAAGCTGGGAGAGGAGTTAACAGCGTGATACTAGCACTATCTAACCTCAGTTGTTTTATCCCTGCATGGCTGTGGTTTGGTCTTCAAACAAGCTGAAAGATTAGCAAATACTGATGTGACCCCTTTTGCATCATGTATATTTCATGAAAGCAAACAGCACTGTGTGACATTGTGATTCATACCTCACCGCTGAATACTCAACACAGTAATCACTTCCCCAGAACAGGTGTTGCAAGCACTTTCTTTCTCGATATGAACAACTAATAAGAACAACTGTGAGGGAATCCCATGCAGATATTGCTGGGGGCAGAAAGGGAGCCTCTGCTCTTCCTACATCCAAAACAGCAACCGGAGAATTTTATACCAGTTTTGCTCCAGTTCTTACAACCAGGTAACCAGATGAAAGACAGTTAAAGGATGCATAGTGGTAGACTTAAAAGAAGTTGGCCTTCCTGATTTCTGTTCCCTGTTTAAAAGGGGCACCTTATCTTCTTGGTCACTCGGTTACATTTCCATAATCACTCATTTGGTTTCTTCTTAAAACAATGCATAGACTACACAAACAAGAGAATCTTATTACAACAAAGCATCTCATCGCAAAGGCATCCTGGAAAGAGCAGAAAAAAGGCAAAAAAAACCCATTCACATCACTAGTATAATCACACAAGTTAAAGACTAAAAACAACTACACATATTTTTCAGCTCCCTTGATATCTGACATTTAAATCTCATATATATTTCCTTCAAGACTTACAAGATCTTCTTAAAAATATGCTTGTCTGTAGCTAAGTGACAAAGCACCAAAGTCAAGCCATACACCCCAAGAATATTAAAGTAACTATTCATTGTTATTGACTACTACAAATAATTTTAAATTAAGGAATGAAAATATGTGTAAGAGGCTCACTGAGCCAAGGTTACTCATACAATTTTTAAACTTGCATTTAGGTCACAAACATTTGGAGGAGAACTATAAGGCAGAATTAAAACTCCATTTTGATTTGCAATGGACTTGCAGGATCCTAAGGTCCTGAAATGCCATGGAAAACCACTAAACAGATCATATTTCTCTTTTAAACATCATAGGATTTTAAATTATGTGCAGTTTCAGAAAAAGTAGGAGAGTGCCAGCACCTTTCCCTTAAAAGCTTATCCTGACTACATGAATTTGTAACCAAGAAAGGATTTGCCAAAGAAAGCTTCTTGAAACGTAAATAATAAAAATATTGAGCAATTCATAAGTCTGTTCTTAAGTCACAAAGCTGCACAGCTTAAGTAGGCACAGGAGATGAAAGTTTTAATAAGCACAGTTGTACAAATAGAAGGGTACACACCATGAGTTTCCAAATTGCTACCCTGTCACCTGCTAACATGTGCTCTCAACGGTATATATTTGGTCCTTTAGAAACAACTGCAGATCAATGCCTTCCCTTGCCTTCCCTTCCCTTGCCTTCCCTTAGATCAGACTGGCTTGTAACACTCCAAAACCTTTAGGTTTTAAACCTAGAGCACTTATTCATCACCGCTGTGCACTTCTCCTTTAACATCCCTGTGAGTCTACAGTTCATCACAGCTTTTCATTGGGCACAAGAGCCCACACATTTTACCCATGAAGTAAGAACTTTCTAAGTGATATAAGGCAGACCCACTCCACTCTTCTCGTTGTACAGAAAACCTTTGACTGGCACTTTATTGTAAAAGATTGATTATTTCTTATTCACATCACTGAGTCCTCAGCTCCATACATCAGCCAAGAAAAATGAAGGGTTCTTTCTGCATTTATTGTCCTGCTGATTGGTAACAAAAATAAAGGAAAACTTTCCTGAATACTCTCACACAAGATTTACAAGAAGACAACAGTAACAGCCTGAGGATGGTAATTAAACAGAGCCCACAAAACTTTTGGGGATAGAACACAATTTGTGTTTAATTTTGCTCAAGATCTCACATAGTTTTGTTAACTAATTGTACTATTGGCTTAGGAAGTTCTGATGTGGCATTAATTTGGGAAGCATGGAAAATTAACAGTCATCAGACCCACAGCAGATGTGGCTGAATAACTCAAGTCATAGGCTGGGGGGGAAAAAAAAAGGTATTTCTTAATGAATTCTGCCCAACAAGAGTGGGAGCACATCCCTACACACAGGAGAGAGTGAGCTGACCTTGCAGACAACTGAGAGAGAAAACACTAAGTCTGCACCTGCACAACACTGCACTAAACTCAAATTATTCCATAGGTGGCAAAATTAACAAACTCCCATTTCCTATGGATCTGCGTTCACTATTCAAGCAGCTGGTGCCCCCGCTGGGCAGGGAGAATGGATTTGCTGGATTTGGAGTGGCTTGGCTCCCTGTGCACAGAGCTTTGTGTTGCAGCATGGAGGAAGTGAGGCAGCAGCACCCCAGGAAGCAAATGAAGGCAGCAGGTTGAAGGGTGGCATCTTCTCACCCCTCAGGCCTTCAACAGCCTTCCTAATGCTCTGAAGAGCAGACACAACCTTGCTTAGCTCCTTCATTCTCCTCTCCCAACCTGTCAGCTGACTCTGCCCTCTTGCAACCCACTGCACACACCACAGACACCCCAAGAGGGTCCACTCTCAGTCCCCAGACACCTGTTTCAGATAATCAGGTGTCTAGTTGCAACCGCACAAGCCTTATCTCACCTGCTCTGGCCAACAGGCCCACAATGTGTCACTGAGAAACCTGCGGTCCTTCAGGGAGAAAAAATAATTCATTTCTGGTAGAAAATAAAACAAATGTGGTATTATTTGCAAATAAGCTGTCATTTCTCTCCCATAGGATTGCACTATGTTTTGCAACGCATGTTGATATTTAAAAGGAAATTGTATGTATATGCACATGTGTTTGTATATAAATATACACCATGCATGCGCCCTCATCTCACTATGAGCACTGTTTCTCAAAGCATCACCCATATGAATGACAGCATTTTGTTTAACTGTAGCAAACCAAGCTACATAGCACAGTTTTCTTGCAGAAGTTGATACACAGGATTTTAGTATTTCATTCATTTCTGCTGATATACCCAAGATGCCACAGAGTGCCTCTGAGCTGCCCACAGCCTCTGCCTGTTGCAAAGTTCAAAGCCTGTTTGTGGAATCCAACTTCTAGCTTGCATGGAAAAACCATTCTTTGCTTCTTCTGAGTATTGTAAAGAAGATTTTAGTTTAATACAATCAGAAGTTAAGTAAAATAAAATCAAAAATCATCACAGTTATTTTTCATATACTCTTAGAATTTTCAGGTCAATCTTACAAATGCAAGGAGAGGTAGATGTCAGGCCCTTTGGCATCAGCAAAATTGCTCTCTGAGTAAGATTTCAGCAATTCTGCCTTTTCTAGAAAGACCTCAAATTAGTGCTAATTTTCTCTGGTCCAGCAACCAGTAGGAGACGGTAGAAGAGAACAGTCTTGTGTGTCACACAGACCTTGATGGAAGAGGCCAGTCCCACAGCGCCTCATCACAGGAAGAAGAGAGAAGTTATTTCCCTTGATGTGCCTGGGCATGGAGGGGTTACCCTCACCAGGCCAAGAGTGGAAAGGAATCACTGGAGCAGCATCCCATGTTCACTTGTCTCCTTTTTCCCCTTTTTTTTGAGAACACCATGATACAAGTGAATCATTACTGTGTTTCAGGTAGTTGGAAGAGGTCTCATTTACTGTGGAGAATTGCTGCCCTCAGAGCTTTCCATCAGTGCTAAGGGA
Organism: Coccyzus lansbergi; assembly: GCA_033558105.1. Classification (NCBI taxonomy): domain Eukaryota; kingdom Metazoa; phylum Chordata; class Aves; order Cuculiformes; family Coccyzidae; genus Coccyzus; species Coccyzus lansbergi. The sequence goes on from JAUMJK010000986.1 coordinate 887,514, forward strand.
GCTTGGGCATCACTTTTGGATGTGCTTCGCACATCTGATCTGTGCTGCCAGGCTGTTAGTGTGCTGCAGAATTAGCCATCACCAACACCAGAGGTAAACAAAACCCACAGAAGGCATTTAGTCATATAAAGAACCAAAGTTAAAATAATTAAAAGATGGGAATCAGTTACACTTTAAATGCCATTAAGTTTTTAAATACTGAGGAGTCCAGCAGTGTTTAAGGTTGTCAGGAGCTTGGAGAGTTACTATTCACCCACCGTTGTGTCCTCCGCTCTCTGGTGTTGAGCTTTACTTGGCACTAGGAACATCCCAGCTTTGCTGACATGAACCATGGTGTTAATGTAACATGCTATATGTCCTTTGTCTTAGTGGCCAAAAAGCACAGTAGTTGAGGTGACAAGAGCAATAATACATTTGTACAATTGCATCAGGGGAAAGCTGATTTATTACACAGCAATCTTTGAGAGAGACACTATTTAGAAAGAAGATTTCAGGAGAAATACACATCTAAATACAAATGCAGATGAAATGCAATAGCCACGGTTATCATTCAGAGGATCTCAATCCTGCCAACAAGCACAACCACAATAAATGGCTAATAAAAACAAATCTCTGTAGAGCATAAAAAAATGTACAGCACCATTATGTTCTGGTTAATTCTCAGACAATACTGCAGAATAAGAGCAAACTGTGACTTCCTGTCATTTAAAGGAAAAGAAACCCAAATATGAAGAATTCTTCAGGCTAAGGAATGCAGACATACATCATGTCTGTGAGAATCATAAAAAGATCAAATGTAATATTTTCTTTCAGTGCAGACAACTGCTTTGAGACTTTCCATTCAGACAGCCTTGAAAACCGCCTCCAGCATTTGCCAATTACTGCTGACAAATACCATTTGGTAGTGAGTGATGTTTTAAGTGAAATAAAACAGTGAAGAAAACTGAACATGATGAAAGGATTTTTTTTCTCCCTCTGAAGTGACTTCAAGTTATATATTCACAAGATAGGGTTTACACTTCCTGCCAGTGACAAATACCATGTGATGTCGAGCACAGAGGTGAAGTTTGTTTGACAGTAACAGCAAAGAAAGACAAAATTCATTTTCATGTTCTTTTAAGCAGTCAGATATTTTCTAGCTATAAACAAAGGAGGAGTTGCTAGTACCTCCGTTCCGCATCATTCTTCTTAATATAAGTGCACTAATGGAGAGAATGATTCTCTAATATTGAAATGGTCAGAGTGCAAAGAGGGTGTACAGTGGAGCTTTCTGTCATTGGCACTTGATTTACATATAAACTGAAACCTGCAGCCTGTAACCACCAGCATATACCATATTTTTCAAAATATTCATCAGTCATGGAAAGCCTTGAGACAGGTAAAAATAGGTCATGCTATATGACTGGAAGAGGTGTTTAAAGGATTATTTAAATAACTGACCATTAGTCCTCTTTTGACCTTTTCTCCTTGTAAACACAGGTTTTTGGTCCATTCAGCTCTACATTTAATATCCAAGACTGTCAAGAGTATTTGTCTCCAGTCCTTGTATCATGGTATCTGCACACCTCACCATCTCTAACTATACACCACCAGAGGCAAGCAGATGTCTGGAAGGGAGGAAGGAATCATAGCACAGAGATCCCTAAGCCCAAACCCTCGAGGTATCTCCATCCTGATCTCTGGTCTGGTCTCACACAGCATCACAATTGTGTTGTCTGTTGTCCCTAAGACAGCAAGTTACCAGAAATTTGCCTCTTCCTCCCAAGGGGAGTAGCATCTTTCTCTAACAACGTTGAGTAGCTGCAGCAGCTGTTTCCTGAATTATCCAAGCAATGCTCACACTTTCCCTCCTACTTAACATTCAGCAGTTGCATCTTGTTATTGACTTAGATTCAAATCTTACTTTCATCTTGAACCAGTGGGGAAGGCAGGGGTAAAACTCCAGAGAATGTGGGTATATTAAGAATATTCTTCATGCTGTTTCATTATGCAATGACCTGATGCTTAACAATACTTTGCACTTTTTCTGCAACAAAACCATTTCATTTTGAAATTAGGAATGCTTAACCTGTTGTTTTTCCAGTGCTGCTTCTTTTTTTTTTTTTTTTTTAAGGTTGGGGAGGGGAGGGAGTTTATCTTCATCAGTTGACTCTTCCAAGAATTTTTAAAAATACATTTTAAAAGTCAGTGCTATGACATGGGTTTCTGTCTGGTTTTGATGTTACAGTTCAAAACTTGAACAGGGACATTCTTTCAGTTGTCAGGAAAGGACTCCTGCCTCCGACTTCCTGATTATTCTAAGAGAGGCATAAGCCAAGGACTCGCCAGCAAATCCCATAGGCATGAACATATGATTTTCTGCCTGTATCTAGAAAGGGAATGGCCATTCTCATAGGCAGAGACTTCTCTGAAGAAGCACAAACACCAATCACTGTCATTGTCTCCAACATAGTTAAACCCAAGGTGGGATTCAAAATTTCTGTCTTTTTATTGTGATTTTAGCCTGGACGCATCTGTTGATCTCAATATGCTACTCAGTCCTTCCATTCTCACACGTCTTCTGAACACATTAGCCAATTTCTATCACATGTGATATGAAAGTGCAGTCTCAAATGCCACATCTAAGCTGTCCTTGTGTGTGTTGTTACCTGTATGCTCAAAGCCCAGCTCCATGACCATACACACCATCTTAGACCTGGAGCAGATTTAAAGGGGTGATCATGAGAGCACCTCATTTGAAACATCAGAGAAAATCTGGACACTGCTCATTGGGGTTTTTTTTCCCCTAATACACATTACCTACCTCACTAGATAGCTCCATATGTAATAGCATTCCAGCAAGAGTTACTTACATCCTCCAACTCTGTCTGGAGAGGCTGACAACACTGCCACACCAGAAGCCTGGCAGGAGAGATTTCCCACCTGGTAGTACTAAGGGATACACACCCACCTCCATCCATTCATGACAGCAAGGAGCAGCAAGCATCCAGATAGACCAGCACAACCAAAAGGCTACTTCTATCACTGTAGCTCTGGCACAAATAACGTTCTTTTCCTCCTGTACGTCAGCCTTGAATACTGCAGAAAAAAAAAGCCAAACCAGTGTTACACAACCAAGTAAATCAAATTTTTCACAGAAAGGGTCATTGGGCATTGGAATAGGCTGCCCAGGGAGGTGGTTGATTCCCCTTCCCTGGAGGTGTTTAAGGGATGGGTGGATGAGGTCTTGAGGGACTTGGTTTAATGTTTGATAGGAATGGTTGGACTAGATGATCCGATGGGTCCCTTCCAACCTGGTTGTTCTGTGATTCTGTGATTCTGTGAAATACCTCTCTTCCCATGAAGTTAGGATAGCACCAACTAGCCACCACAGCATGGCACACACAGACATCTACATACTTACTTGCCTGACATGATACGATTTTCTAAGGGTTACTGTCCAGTTGTGTATTCATCCCTTTGACTTTCCCACCCCTTCCCAAAAAGGCACGGTAAATGGCCACCCAGGCCTTCACACTAATTCTGATGGAGTAGCAGGACTGTCCAGTTATCTACATGAACAGAGATATACAAAACATCCCCCTCCTTCTCAAGTGGAACCACTCTGCCTCTCCTGTCCTAGCCTTCCCTTTCCACTTCCAAAGCCCAACCCATGCTGCACTCCTAGCAGGCCTTTAGGAGTCTCCCATGACCTTCACAGCATTTTCCCACTCCCAAACTAGGGATTGGCTAGCCCAGAATCTATACTCATAAAAAACCATTCAGAGCAGCATGAGTCATGTTGGGATGGCATGGTTGCTTCTGATCTCTAGCCAAGATACTCTGCAAGCCAGTCAACCCACACCAAAGCATCTCTGTAGACACAAAGTTCCTCTCATGGGAAGGATACACAAATTCACTGGCACTTTCTTGCTACAAAGTGGACTGGCTTCTTACAGATAGAGATACAAGCTCTGGATGCTGGCCCAGGCAGGGTGGTACAGACAAGCACGGCACCAGCCTCATGCTGAGAACGTCCATCTGTCCTCTCTGTAGCCATCACTGCCTGCCAAGGGTCAAAAGAGCCAAAATGACACCACTTGCTCCTTCCAGAGAAGCCCCAGCAGGAGGGAGCCACCAAAATAGAACCTCCAGTGTCTGTACAGGGAGGTACTAGTGCCCAGTCCACTTCAGTGCTATCAAGACTGTGATGTCACAGCATGGTCCAGCACTGGCGATAGGGGGAAAGAGGAAAGGAAAAGGAGGGAAGGCTTCAGGAAAAAAAGGAGTAGCTTTGCAAGCAGCAGATCATTTCTCCTCTTCAAGCTATGAGATAACTGGGAAAATCTAAAGGAGCCCTAAAAACATGCAGTGCAGACAGGCACACTGGCTATTTCAGTGGCCCCTGGGAAACTGACCAAGGCAACAAGGAATCAAGAGTACTAAGCAGGCACAAGCCATGAAAACAGACCATGAAGAAATCCTCAGCAAAGGACAGGGTCAAAGATCAACTTATGAATATTAGACAATGGGGAACTGACATAAGGGAGAGACCACAAATGCGTTCTGCACAGAGGAAATGCTTCCATAGCAGTTCAATCAGCCACATCAAAGAACATTACTGAAAGAGATCTGCAAGATGACAAATCTGGCTCCTAATCTCTGAAGAAAAAACTCACGATCAGACAGTTCTCCATTGCATAGGGTTAAGTTAATATAGCAAAGATTATTTGAACCATTAGTTATGTCTCGGGTGACAGTTTCAGGGAAGAACAACATGCTGCAACTTGAGAGAGAAGGAGCTCCAGTAAACTTAAAATACAATAAGACTTGAAGAAGATAAAAGATTATAAAGGTTCATATTTTATTTAAAATGAGCAGAAAGTAAACTACATTTTCAACTATTTATCTCATGCCAACCATGGTGTATCACCAAAGACAAAACTTTTTACTTTAGAAAATATAATACAGTAAATAGGATTACAATTGCCTGTGGATATGCTGTAACTTCTTATTTCTCAGCAGTACAGTGGCACCATCTAGTGGACAACACAGAGATAGCCTTAGTTTTAAGGGTTCACTAACTGCTTTTCCACTGAATATAGCTCATTGCAGTGCTTTCTAAAACTAAATAGTAGAATTATAGATATCTACTAAAATATTCAGTAGAATGACTTGGAAAAGCATATTTTTATTTTCCCTCCAACCTCGAACAGACTGATGCCACCTAAGCTTTGCTACAGATAGGAATAAAATCAAGCTCTTCTAGTTGAACGCAGTCACTGAGCTGTGATTTCCCTGCTTTTGTGCAGAAATTATAAAAATCATTAATTTCACATGGCCCAAATCCAACTCCTAGTCCAATTTGAGAGAAAATTTCCAAATGTCTTAACAACTTTAGTACATATTTATTGCCAAAAGAAATCTGTAAATATCTTTCAAGACAATTTCCCTCCATCCTAAAATTCATTATCTTCATCTCTGTAGTCACAGATGCACTGAGTGCAAACAAAGTCTTAAAATTATGCCAAAGTGTGGCATTTTTAAAGGGGTTTTCTCTACGTTCTAGGTGGGGAGAGCCTACTTACCCTGGAAGACATCATTTTTAAAAGCTCCTTCTTTGTGAATGTCATCTTTGAAATGTTTTCATAGTGTACCTAAAAGCTTTAATTGTCAGGGTATGAGAGTTGATACTCCCTTATCTTGTCCTGAAACAGACAGGTCTAAAGGCACTTAGCAATGATGGATGATCTCCACACATTATAGCTGAAGAAAACTGTAAACTAGAAGCCACTCTCTGTAGAAGATCAAAGAAAATCCATTACATATTTACATATATTGACACAGGAAAGATACTGTCATGAGGTTTCATGTTTATCATTTTTCAGTGATTTCAGAATGCATTAGATCAACTCCCCCCTCAAAACACACACACACACACAAAAAAAAAACCAAGCTATGATATTTCCGCCTCGTGCTCTTATCACAGAAATAAAGTTTTTCTCATTGCACCTACACAAAGCCAGTGTCTTCCGTTCAGTCACAGAATGCATCCCTACTTTAGCTTTCTCTAACATTTCACAAGCTGGAAGAGAATCTAGCCCACTGCTACGGTTTATACTACATTTGTATGGCTAATGGTAAAAAGCTAGGGTTTATCCTTATTATAGCTGAGATTTGTAGATACCGTCTGAGAGGAAATTTGTACAAAGAGGGAAATAAAATATGTCTATCCACACTAAGATCACCACTAAATCCTTCCTTAGACTAAAAGAGAGGCAGAGTCAAATGTTAACAGTACTATCACTAAAGCTAAGCAATTAAGATGTTTACAGCTCAAAGGGGCTCTAGTTAAAGTAGAGGCTGAGAGTAAGCATCTTTCACTCTTTCAAATCTTGATTTAGTGTTCTGTAAGACAGCTGGAGAGCACTCCCAGTGCAGTTACTTCCTCAGGCATCCTAACTCTTAGCCCAGCTTAGGATGCCCTGTCTTGCATATAATTTAGGTTTGATTAAAAAAAAAATCAGCTTTTACTGACTAGGCATATATCTGCAATGCAGAAATGCTGAATCATGACTTGTGTAATGCCACTTAAAAACTCCTGTTAAAAACCCATTGTTGTTGATGTTTCTTACAAAAGCACTAGCTCCAGTTCCACAGTTTATTCAGGCAGGATTTTGTCTTTCACGTTAAACACACATGGCTCTGTTCAGAAAACTTGCTACAGTGCTTCAAGAAAAACTGGGATTTTACTGCTGTGTTTACAAGCAAGAGATAGAGAAGTGATTCATACTGCTACTCTTCTGCACTGCCAGATGCCCTTCCTATACTCCCTGGAAGGCACGTAGGAGTTAGAGAAGTATGGCTCACATTCAAGCCACCTGGTATAAACGTGTAGCCTATAGTGCAATGCTGAAGCAAATAAACTTCTGTCAAAGTAGTATCCATCTTGCAAGACACATCATACAGCAGTTGTTATTAAAAAAGCTATCTGGAAAAAAAAAAAAAAAAAAGAAAAAAGAAAAAAAAAAGAACCCACATAAAACCAACAAAATACCCTTATCTTCTTTAACTCTGGTACCATCTCATTATAGAATTATAAAATGCTCTCTGTTCTTAGCGTATGAAAAAGTTTTTTATTAAAAGAAAGTAAGAGGTCAAACAGTTCAACTATAATCATCAAAACTGCACGCTATGTTCAAAGCAATGACCCCTCTGCCTTAGAAGAGCAAGCACAAGTTGCACATACACAATGTTTTCCATCAATACCCTCTCAATCTTCAAATACTTTGAGATCAGGGGACTACTTAAGACCAAATCCAGTTGTCCTGCTGGCAACTGCCAACAGCTGTCTTCCAGGTATATGTGGTCTGCACCCATGTCAGCTTCTGTATCCATATTCCGTAGTAATATGAATAGATTTGTAACCACATTCTGTTAGTTTTGAGCCTGACTTCTTCAAGCTTCCTTTGAAAGGCCTTACTTCCTGCACTGTGCATGTTCAGTCACCCTCCATCCTCTTCACCTCATTCACAACTTTTGTAGACATTTTTTCAGACCTAATCAAAATCAATGGGCCACACTCACAGGTTCAGGGTCTCTGCGCCACTCTCTCTGCTGTAGCCCCAGGTTCAGTGGTACAGAAGGACTCACACAAGCTGGTGAGGATTGTGGTGAGATTTGTAGAGCTTGCATTCCCAAACCCATCTGTCTCATCCTAGGAAGTACTTCAGAGTGGGACTGACCTAAGTATGAAATATGGTGCCAAGTAATTTACAGGGGTTAAAGCCATGGTTTAGGCAAATATGAAATTAAGCTGGCCCAAAGGATTGCTTCTAGGTACAAAAAGCACTTCAGTTCCTCTCCCAAGGCATTCACTTTGCCCTTGGCTGTGAAATACAAATTAACCACACACAGTCAGCATCTCCATATGAACAATACAGAAAGTCAGAGAGCAGAAAAGAAACTCAGTGCATCAGAGTAAACAAGGCAGAAATTTACTTGTTTTCAGAATTTTCCAGTCCTAGGAAGAGGTTATGAAGACAGCAACTCAAAACCAAGAACTTGTGGTTTTGGAAACTGAACAGTAAACAGTTACATTTCTCTGTTCTCCCAGACTTCTGAATCTGCACCAACATTTCCTTCTAGGTTAGGAAAGGCCCTTCTCAGAGCTCCAATATCAAGGCATTTCCTGTCCCAAACAGACTGACACAGGAAAAAAAAGCAGAGAAAAACCCTGGAACCTTCAAATCCAAGCAAGTTTACACAATAACATTCTTCTTCACAAGGTACCAAAGAAAGTCTGGAAATGCATTTGAGACTGAATACTTAAGTTTTCACTTGTTGCATTTTTTTCTTTAAATTATATCATTCACTAGAACGCCTTTTATGCTGCATAACATTTAATTTATTTCCAAAAGATAAGTCTTGTAAAAAATGAACCAATACATTTACAAAAATAAGCACTCTTTAAAAACACAGTTCTTAAAGAAATCCTAAAATTAATAATGAAAAATTCTATGCAATATATTTCCCCTCAAAACAGAAAATAATCACAACACAACCATGATTAAAAATGAAGTTTATGCAATTTCAATAAGGGTCTTGCCCCAAAATGCCCTTTGAAGTTGTCTCTCTCTTCTCTAAATGACACAGGGAGCTCAAGCGCCCAACTTAAGCAGAACTAATACTGAAAGGCAGTTCATGAGATCATCCGTTTCTAGACAGGATGGGAACATTTCTCAGTGTGATCACCAGAACTGAACAGAAACAGAATTAATTGCCTGGCTGGTCTTCCAAACAAGAAACAGAGTTCAAAGTGGTACATTCTTTCAGTTCTCATTCCCAGCAGTAGTCTTCAGAACATGAACTAGTGAGTTTGGAGGGAGCTTTGAGAGTTAAGGAGGGAAATTCACACTTCCTTATGTCCAAGAAATGCTTGGGCTGAAACTGTGATTGAAATGATTTGGAATTGGTCACAACAGGACCAGCCTGTGTGCCAGTCCACATCTATTACTCCAGCAATGAAAAGGTACCACATCCACCTCTCTGTCCTGGGGTACAGGTACCAGGCGAAAAGCAAAGGATCAGCACTGGACAAATACAAGTGGTTCTGTCCTCTTCCTCTCTGTCAATTGCCAGCACACAAAGTACCTGTTTGACCCTATGATCCATACTTTAGTCACACAGGTAGCTGTAAAGTCTGGGACTGCTGGAGACCACAATCCTGGGGATGCTTAGATTACCCCATTTTGCTCACAGAAGCTTGATTTGGATGAGATGTGATGAAACCTACCTGTGCTCTCCCCAGCATTTGGGCTTAGGTTTTGTATTACTGAAAAATGTCAACAAAGAACAAAATAGGACTCCAGGATCCTGTTAACAAAACTAGGCATATTCTGATGACTTTTTACACTACTCTGCTGCTCAGGTCCATTTAAACAGTTGAGCAAGGCACATCCATGGCACATGAGCTCTAAACAGCCACAGCTATCACAGTTCCAGATGGGTCGTTACCATATTCAAGTCACGAAGAATTCCAGCTGATTTTTGTAGTATATTTAGATCTTCCAAGCGCAGGGTTTCTGCCAAAACCAGGTGTTTTTTGAGGTTGTCTCTGCTCCTTTTCAACTGGGAAATCTGAAGTTTATGCAAATAGGATGAAATTACTAAAAATTCAGACTGTTTAATATAAGATATGAGCATAAAATTGAAAGAAAGAAAAAAGAAGAAATAATTAATTAATTAATTAATTATGTGGATAGGAAGCAGACCAAAAACTAGGAGAGGAAGGGAAGGGGAATGTTTACCTCATATCAGGCTCCTAAGTCCATGCTATCTCAACATGTTACACAAGACTAGATTCACCTCGTACTCTGTGCATATACATGTCTCCTTTGCAGAAATGTGGTTTTAATAACCCTTTTCCATGATTGCTATCCAAGTTGATATTAAGTGCATGTGTTGTTTGCCAAAATTAAGAAAAGAAGGAGAGATTGTTTTTCTAAGAGCACAGACCTCCCTCACAGGGAGACTGGCTGATATGAGCAGCTTGTTTGGTTTGACTGGCTTTAAAGAACAGCGGCTTCACTTTTTGCAACAAGGCACTCCTGACAGGTCTAAAATGTCACACGTGCCCACCTCATACAAACCTGCTTTTTTTTTTTAAAGAGGTAACCTCAACAAACACATTGATACTGAAGGCAGAATAAGGTTAAACACTTTTCACTTGTTTACAGGGCTTAGTAAAAGACTTGTAATGTTGTTCCTTTCTGTACTGTATTCAAAAATTCTGCTGAGCAATTTAGTGCTGTCAGTCACCCAGAAACAAATCCTATACTAACCCAGGGCAGCAAATTTCCTCTGTCACTTTGTTGTCACCTCAGAAAATTACACTGCTGCAAATTTATGCTAGGAGAGAAAGGAATCTGGGCTACCTTGTTCTTCCAGTCAAATTACCTGAAGCAGGACATGCTGCGTCTCCTCTATTAAAAAATGGCATATTTTTGTTGCTATAGTCAAAGTCTGCTGTTCATTTCTGTCTGAAATTACACCACCAAGCAGCGTTCTCTTCCAGCAAGTACTAAAACAAAAATGTAAAAATGTTTGAAGAACACACAATGATTAGCTGTGTTCCCCAACTGAATGATAAACACAGGATTATGCTAAGAATGACTATAACTGGCATAAGGCAAGTGGGGTCAGCACATGCAAAAAAAGGCTCATAGTTTTCAGATATAAGACTGATAAAGCAAGCAAAATAATAGTTTAGAGCAGCACTTCCAATCCTCCACATCTACCCTTTCAGCTAAAGCCACAGCCTGCACTTAGACCGATGCCTCCAGTCTCTACTGTTCTGCCATGCTGGCACCAGTTTCAGCAGCACAAGCGAGGAACAAAAGCTATTCACTCAAAACTTATTAGCATGGCTTCCACTAAACTTCACCTCACATACCAACACATTTTGTGGGCTTGAAACAAGTATTACAGAGATTTATTTTCAGTTCTTATAATCAACTTACTCCACTCAGCAATGAATTTTCAAAGCATAAATAATCGCAAGAGCATACTTGGTTTTTTTAATTATTATTTACTATTACAAGAAAAGCCCAGGTAAATATTTCCTATTAATGCTGTCTAAGGCAAAATTGCCATTTGGAACAAATGATCAAAACTGTACTAATAGTCACTGGAGATGAATTTCAGCAATTTATTTGGTCCTACAATTTCAGAAACAGCCTGTGGAATACATGCTTCAAAGACATCAAGGAAGATCAACAGCACCAAAGCAACAGGTCTAGAGTCTGAACCTAAAAGCTATATCTTCTCAAAATAGAAAAGGCAATCGATAGGGTGTTTCTAGTGTTTAATACAATAAAATAAAGGATCAAAGTACCAAATAGGCAATGACATTACATTATATGTTGTTCTTTGCCTTTCCTCCTTTTGCTTCTCACCTGGAGTCAATGAGACAGACATAGGAAATCTAGATTGTCCTAGTAGCCCACACACACAGTCAGCAGAGTGTAAATAAAGGAAAATGTCACATGCACATCGCTTAAATATTCAAAAAGTACTGAAACTTACAATTCATCTGCTCCAAGGCTTAACAACTTGAGGGCTGTGAGGAGTCTCCAAGACGGTCCATCCCATCCAAAGGTCAGGTTTCTAGAAAGCCAGAAGTGAAGAAGTGCAGAAAGCACAGATGACCTCTTACAACATGATAGCTTCCTTCCTGACAATTGCCAACAAGGGAAGATCTGCCCTGAGGAATCAAAGGACTCCTTGATTCCCCTTATTCTGTTGCTATCCAGAGGAAGGAGATAGCCTGGACCCTGAAACTTATCTCAAGCTTTGATATTGGTGTTTACTCCTTCTACATTCTCTCACAAACAGCAGGCAAATCAGTTTGTTAAATAAAGCAAAAGATTATTTTATGCTGGATTTTGACTCTAGAAGTAAATTTGACCCCCAGGAAAACTGAAAAGAAAGCTTACATGAAAACAAAATTTTGAGATACTTACTCTAAGAAACCATGATCCTTTAGAATGGAAATTTTTGCATTTCTCTGCTTGTCCAGTGGTGGAAAATATTTGAGAAGAGTATCTGCATAAAAATACTTTTTAGATACTTAAATAAATGGTATGCAAAAGAAAGCATACCATCCTCAATTCTGAAATGACATTTCAACCATATTTTTCAAGTAGCTACAAGACAAAGACCAAAACCTGCTACATTTTGGTGAATTTGAACATCATTAAAAAAATGTATCAACTTCTCAAAAACTACCACCAAACTGCAGGATTGTATCATTATAATGGAAATCCTCACCCAAACTGAAGTTATAAACCCTTCTCAGCAACTTCAATTTGTGGGCATCAGGACTTAAATCCTTAAGTCAATGATTCAACCCAAAACATAGAGTGGGAAGCTCTACATAAGTCACAGTTTTACAAAAGGAAAAGTCTTCCAAGAATAGTTTCAGTTTTAAAGCCTCAATCCTGATATCCTACACAGTTCAAAGTGGTTTTAAACTCCATTCCATTTCTTGGAGATGCACACAAATATCTTGATGGCACTAAAGAAAATTCATAAGGCCACAATATGCATTGTGTGTTGTGTATATATACACTAGAGTGTGTACTTCTTCACTATCCTTTAGCTACCCCTTTTCACCCACATCTCCTGTTGAAGACAGACAGCAGATGCTTAAGTTTCCTGCTACTGTACCCTTCAATGTCAAGACAATCTGTATATCCAACCTGATGAGACATAAACACTGCTGTGAGGATTATTCATGGCAACAAATCCATATTCTAGTAGCAGTCGCTGATTGTCATGAGGCCCATAGCAGATAAACACTTCTTCATATTTTTTGCACTGTGAATTTGTCCAAATTTCATAGCTTCTTGTCTGTTCATTAAATGCACCCATTACCTTTGAGAAATTAAAAACAAAAGGTTTTAGTCTTGGTGAGAAGACAAGGTGAAAAAGGGATCAGACCTTGAATATTAAAACCAACAGTACTGAACATTCCTGTAACTCTGCAACAAAATAGATAGTGTTACAGATGTCTGAAAAGCAAATCCATTTGTATTCATCACTAGGATTACTCTATAAAATACCAATATGAAGAAGAACATCAAAACATTAGTCCATAGGATGTGCCACCCACAGTGTAGATTTATTAGAGGTCCCAAATCTGCAGATGAAGATGGTTTCCTGCAGAGCTGGCTGCTTCTGTGCTGTCCCTGCTCTAAGTTGGCACACAGTCCCTGACATAAGGTGGAACTGCTCAACATACTTTGCTAAAGCTGCCCACTACCTTCAGCCAGCACTGAAGTAATACAGGGACCGTATAACTCCAGATTTATCTCAGGAGCTAAGCCTTTCAGGAGAGCACAGAATGGTTTTATTTACAAGTGGCTCTTCTCAACAACCCTCCTCCATGCGAATCTTACCCAGCCATTGTGGGTTCATTCTGTGCCCTTGCTATGTTAAATAAACTGAAACATGAACTATCTCTATTGAAGTATTTTATTAAACACAAACTATGTTCAATAAATATGCAGGGTGTTCATGAATCAGGAGTACTCAGTCCTCCTGTGTCTTCAATAGACAGTTTCCCCGCTAAGAGATCTCTCAATGACTTTCAAACATTCTTAATCCATCACATAAACGCATACTGTACTGAGATAATGCAGTTACAAGAAAAGAACTTAAGTGATCTATTAGTTTCTTACCTGAACATTTGGACTGTGGTTTAGCAAATCTAAATATGGTGCCAATGCATAAACATCTGGCTCAAGAGAAAAACATTCCCTCTGTGAATGTTTCATGTATATTGTCCTGGTATTAACAGTGCACCAAGCCCACTCTAGAGCACTGTAGTTAAAAATAGTTTCTGTGTTCTCAGCAAACAAAGGCTGCAGGGAAGAGAAAAAAGCCTTGGAAGACATGTACAACTCATGGACTGTGGTTTTCTGCTCCTGAGCCTTCTTTCTTAATGGTTCAGGAAAGAGGCTTACTACATCATGCTCCAAATAAACAGGGCAAGTGTATGTCTTGGGTAAAACATCAAGATACGACTTCCACAGAGATTTTTCACCAGCATGCTTCTCTGCTATCAAAAATGTGCAGAGTGCTATCAAAGGAGACACAGGAGGCTTCCATCTATTAGAAAATAAAATAAAAACACCAACATTACAGATATACATAGATGAGATAGGAAATGGATGCAGCACTATTTTATCTCTCTTCTAGTTCTTGTAAATGTTAAAAATAGCTTCTATTTTAAACTTCTTTATAGTTCACCTCCAAAACCTTTTGAAGATTTCAAAGGGCTTTTGACTTGATTTTATCGAGAAGCTATAAAAGCTCGTTTCTAATAACAACTTCAGGCTCACCTCTTGGGTTGTTTTTTTGTTTTGTTTGGGGGAGGGAGGCTCAGGATACATAACAAGTACTCAGTGCCCAAAATAGGACTTTGTTCTGAATTTTATAAAGGCTGTGTTCATGTGACTGCTCTGCAACCGTGTTTTACCCCCTTTCTCTTACTAAAGCATATTCACAAATTCCCAAGAAACCATTCATAACCGGCATTTAGGTCCATCTGGCTCTAGAGGCAGGTCAGGTTCAAAGCTGTAATATCCCTCCAATTCTGCATAGTTAAAATAGGATGCTCTGTGCCCAAGTCGTACTTATCTGAGCATTCCATATGCACATAAGTCCACATGAAATACTCATATAAGTTAGGTTACACAGTTTAAAGCCCTACTACCACTTAAGATGATTCATCTGCTAATGAGCAACCTACAGGAAAGGCCAGGTTGCCAATAAAATCTCACTTTTCACTTACTTCATAATGTATTCTCCTAAGCAGCTACTAAGGACAGTGGCTGTGGTGAGTAAGCACTTCTCAGGCAATGAAATAATCAGATCCCCTGCCTTTGAGGGAAAAAAAAGAAGAAAACACAACATACACAAAGAACAGTAAAGGTCACGTGTAAGTGATTCATCTGCTACACAGTTTCTGAAGAGAGACATATTCCCCAGAGAACATTAATGTCAAGAAGCAAACAGATGTGATATTAAACTTGAAGGAAGCTTCCTGGTGAAGTCACAGTACAGGGAATGAGGACAATTGCAGTCAGTAGGAACTGCCACATGCAGAAAGACAGCTGTTCACAGAAAGTTTGGTGCTGGGTTATTCACCTTCTTTGTACTGAGATATATTGCAGACTAGATCTCACAAATACTTGAACTTCTATCAGCTTAGCAGTATAGGATAGGGATAATTTAGGTGAGGAGAAGGCATACAGGAGGGAAGAAGTGTGCTCCTTCTGGTTCCACTTAGCCACAAACTGCCTTAAACTAAAACACAAGACTACCTACTAAATCTCTGTAAATGAGTACAGGAGCGTCTTCATCCTACAAGTTTTCAGGGTACATAGGATATCATCTTACATCATCTAAGACTGCAAATTCTATATTAGGCTAGAAATTACTTTCACAACAGGGATCATTAAGACCTTGCCTGAAACTTCGAGCTTTGCTTGTTGCAAAAGTCATTACATCTCAAAGAATATGAGGAGTTCTTACATCAGAATCAACATCACTAACCTGAAGAGCTTTTGTTGTCATCAGTCCTCTTCCTGTACCTGACGCAGGAAAAAAGAGAATGCTTAAACATATATGTGTATATATATAAAATATGCGAGACTATGATAAACTGTAATAAATTAACAGACCAGCAAGGAAAAGCTCCTAAAGAGCATACTTTCTCTCTTGAAAATCGTTCCATACAGATATCCCATTTTTTTGTTCTCTAATTCTCTTTTTATTTTTCAGGACACTGTGAAAGCCATTCCCTGCATCCTCTGCAATGCTAGCTGCCCAGTTCTAGAAAACTCACTCCTTTTTCCTAGATATTTTTTAAACACATCTTTAACCACTGGCTACTGTTCTTTCAGAGTTTCAACTAAACCGTACAATTTCTATTCACAATATTTTTTTCTCCAATTCATGCCACTCTCTTTAGACTCTTTTTAATATTGCAAAGGTTTTTGCAACATAATCTACTCAAAGAGAGAAAAAATACAAGTATATACCCCTTTACTGTAAACAGTACTAAGTGAACCCCAGCTCTAAAATCGTTTACTCTTCTGTATTTCTACACCTGCTGAACTTGCACAAAAAAAAATATAAAAAAATTATAAGGTTAGGTTCTGATACTGGAAATACTTAAGAGACATTACTCTCTTTAAAACTGGACTACTAACACTTAAAATCTTGATTTCTACAATGAATTTGACAGGTGTGCATGTTTTGTAGAATAACAGAGCATTCTCACACCAGAGTTCTACACAAGAGCATCTTTACATAGGAAACAGTTTACAGTACTTCAGGCCTCCACATCTACTTGCATACCTTAAAATGACATTCACGTCCATGTGCCAGAAGTCCTTAAAGGACTAATGATAATTGGCTTTTTACCTGATGCCAGCCAAGTGTACAATTCAAAATGAAAACAGGAATCTAACATTCTTAGAGGAATTAAATATGTACAACCAATAAATAATTAAAACATTACCCCAGAACTGCACTGGCCTTAAATTGCTGTTTTCAAATCCTCTGTCTTTCAGCCACTTTTTAAGTTTAATGTATTCCAGTTGGTGAGTGCAGTTGACTAAAAACATAAAAGAGATGATTAATGCTATAAAATAGCACTCTAAAATAAAGGAAATTGAAAAAAATTACTACGTGGTCTGAAAAATTGCATTTTAGACATTTTAGTATATTATAAAACAATACCAAGAAAGGGTCCCCCTCAAACTAGTTTAATAAGTTATTTGCCTCTGGGCACTGGAACCTCACACAACTGTAGGAGTTACTATGGAGCTTTTAGCAGCCTGATCTAGTGGAACGTGTTCCTGCCCATGGCAGGGGGTTGGAACTGGATAGTCTTTAAGGTCCCTTCCAATCCAAACCATACTATGATTCTGTGATTACTCAATATATGTAAGGGTCAAAGAATTTAAGAATAAGATGTTTGACAAATATACATCACACCACCTTCACAAATAACTAGTTATTTAATTATTTAGCAGTACTTCCAGGGATAGTACCTCCATCCATGAAACTCTGCAAGTGTTTCCTTCTTCTCTTTCGACCTGTCCGACCTCTGCTTTTCTTCATTTCAAGAAAGAGATTTTGCCTTATTTAGACAACCTGAATTTAAACAAAAGAGTTACTAAAAATATTTAAAGTCTCTTTCCAATACTGTAAATTTCTTTTATCTCAGAAACAGGTGCATTGCCTGTTTAGGAAGCTGCCTCTCTCAAGCTTAGAAAAGTCACTACCAGCAACCTCCTGAAGAAGGGTGAGTAACAGGGCTGCGGGAAGGAAGGAAGCCTCCTGAAACCCCAGGCCAACTGCATCCTGGGCTGCATCAAAAGAAGCAGGGCGAAGGACATGATTCTCTTCCTCTACTCTGCTCTCATGATACCCTACCTGGAGGCCTGGGCCCAGTTCTGGAATCCTCAACATAAGAAGGATATGGAACAGCTGGAGTGGGTCCAGAGGACCATGAAGATGGTCAGAGGAATACCTTCTCTATGAGGACAGGCTGGGAGAGTTGGGGTTGTTTAGCCCAGAGAAAAAAAAGGTTCCAGAGAGATCTTACAGCAGCCTTCCAGTACTGAAAGGGCTTCGGGAAAGGTGGAGAGGGACTTTTTACAAGGGCATGGAGTGATAGGATGAGGGAGAGTGGCCTTAAATTGGAAAGTGGAAGATTTAGATTAGACATTAAGATTCTTTGTGATCAAGGTGGTGAGGCACTGGTATAGGTTGCCCAGTAACGTCACGGTTGCCCCATCCCTGGAGGCGTTCATGGCCAGGTTGAATAGGGCTTTGAGCAGCCCAGTCTGGTGGGAGGTGTCCCTGCTCACTGCATGGGCATGGAACTGGATGGGCTTTAAGGCCCCTTGCAACACAAACCATTCCATGATTCTATGACCTCCAACCACCACCTCGGTCATGGCAGAGGCTGTAACTCTCTAAAGCCCCAGCTCTGCCCACCATGGGACCAGGCTGCTCCCATCCATCCTGGTCTGACAAACAATCCTGAGAACCATCCAAGCAAAGTGAACACCACTTGAGATGGCCTACGCTCCATAACATTTTAAGGTAGTGGAGATTCAAGAGTGTAAATGATACTGAAGAAAGGCAGTAAATAAACAAGAAACATCGTAACAATAAGTATCACAACGAGAAACCCCCATCTCCCTTTGGTAGCTCCAGGTTCCCTTGTGGGATGAAATGGCAGCAGCAGTGGTGGCGGCTGACAAATACATTCTCAAAGATTTATCTTGGACTTCTAGACAGCAGCATCCATTAATTAGGGATGGGCAACACGTGGGAGTGATCTCCATCCTTCATCTGGAGCTTCATCGCTTCATCTGGAGCGAGTCCAGAGAAGAGCAACAAAGCTGGTGAAGGGGCTGGAGAACAGGCCCTATGAGGAACGTCTGAGAGAGCTGGGGTTGTTTAGCCTAGAGAAGAGGAGGCTGAGAGGAGACCTCATTACTCTCTACAACTACCTGAAAGGAGGTTGTGGAGAGGAGGGAGCTGGCCTCTTCTCCCAAGTGACAGGGGACAGGGACAAGAGGGAATGGCCTCAAGCTCCACCAGGGGAGATTTAGGCTAGAGGTTAGGAGGAGGTTTTTCACAGAAAGGGTCATTGGGCATTGGAATAGGCTGCCCAGGGAGGTGGTTGATTCACCTTCCCTGGGGGTGTTTAAGGCACGGGTGGATGAGGTCTTGGGGGACATGGTTTAGTGTTTGATGGGAATGGTTGGACTTGATGATCCGATGGGTCTCTTCCAACCTGGTTGTTCTATGATTCTATGATTCATGTGCAGGCAGGCAAGAGCTGGGACACGATTCATTTCCCACTGACATGCACAGGGATCAGTTTTCCCAGGAATCTTTTGCATAGTCTATTCTTTCCAAGGCGTAATCTTTACGTTATTACGAACTTCACAGCAGCCAAATCCCTCCCTGCTTCGGAGCCGGCTCCAGCCCTGCCGGCTGCAAACAGAGGGGATGCAGCAGCCCCAGCCGCTCAGTACAGATCACACGTGCGCACAGGGCGTTATCGGCCCCAGAGAACGAGCAGCGCCTGGAAAAACACCCCTGTCAGAGGGAAGTTCTGTCTTAACTTTCAAAAAACACAGTTACTTGGATGACCCCTGCTTCAGCTGGAATCAAACTGTTTCACTTTTCCTAACAGTAACCGTGTCCCGTATCAGCGGGGCAAGACACGACCGAGCACGCCGCCCCGCACCCGCCCCCCGCGGGAGGAGGCGGGCCTGCCCCGCCGCCATCTTAGGTGCGTTCACCGCCTCCGCCACTACCGCTATCACAGCCCTGCCTGAGCGCGCGAGCACGGCTCGCGACCTTCCCTCTGCTCGCCTCCTACTCCCTTACCGGTGACGCTGAGCTGAGCGGCAGCGCGGGGGGCGGGCGGCGCGCGAGGTGGGTGAAGCGTTGGGCTGGGGCGGGGGGAGCGGAGCCGCCGCGCTTCGATCTGCGCCTTCGCGCCCAGGGGAGGAGGGCGGGGAACGTCGAGCGGCCGGGGTGCGCCGCGGGGGTTGCGGTTTTGCCTTGCCTTCCCGTGAGGAAAAGAGGAGGGCTCGTTCCCAGGAATCCTGCGCCAGGTAAACAGGCTGGACCGCTGGGCTTGAATCCAATGGCATGAGGTTTAACACGGCCAAATGCCGGGTCCTGCACTTGGGGCACAACAACCCTGTGCAGAGCTACAGACTAGGAGAAGTCTGTCTAGAAAGCTGCCTGAAGGAGAGGGACCTGGGGGTGTCGCTCGACAGCCGACTGAAGATGAGCCAGCAGTGTGCCCAGGTGGCCAAGAAGGCCAATGGCATCCTGGCTTGTATCAGAAACGGTGTGACCAGCAGGTCCAGGGAGGTTATTCTCCCTCTGTACTCAGCACTGGTGAGGCCACTCCTTGAATCCTGTGTTCAGTTCTGGACCCCTCTCTACAAGAAGGATGTTGAGGCTCTGGAGCGAGTCTAGGGAAGAGCAGCAAAGCTGGTAAAGGGGCTGGAGAACAGGCCTTATGAGGAAGGGCTGAGAGAGCTGGGGTTGTTTAGCCTGGAGAAGTGGAGGCTGAGAGGAGACCTCATTGCTATCTAAAGATACCTGAAAGGAGATTGTAGAGAGGAGGGAACTGGCCTCTTCTCCCAAGTGCTAGGGGACAGGACAAGAGGCAGTGGCCTCAAGCTTGACCAGGGGAGGTTCAGGCTTGGCATCAGAAAAAAATTTTCATGAAAAGGGTCATTAGGCACTGGCAGAGGGTTGAGTCACCTTCCCTGGAGGTGTTTAAAAGAGGGGTGGATAAGGTGCTGAGGGGCATGCTTTAGTGATTGATGGGAATGGTTGGACCTGATGATCCAGTGGGTCTTTTTCAACCTAGTGATATTGTGATTCTGTTCCATTACTTTCCAAGGACTACTTCATAATGTTACTATGAACTTCACAGCAGTCAGATCCCTTGCTGATTTGGAGCTGGCTGCAGCCCTGCCTGACCCTGCATTTGAGCTGGGGAAAGACTGCAAACAGAGGGGATTGCAGCAGCCCCAGGTGCTCAGCATAGAGCACACTGTGCACAGGGCATTATCATCTCCAAAGAATCAATGCTGTCAGGAAAAACAGTGTATGAAAGGAAACATGCTATCAGGGGACATTATGTCTAATTTTCAAATAACGCAATTGCTTAGATGAAACTTGGCTCAAATCAAAAATATTCTGGTTTTTGTACTTGTAACGGCTTCTTGCATCATTTTAGTAGTGGGCCGGTACGGTTGGACTCAATGGTCTCAAAGGTCTTTTACAACCAAATTTTATGGTTTGTAGTGAGGTGGGACCTTGGTGGTGTGAGCCAGGAGGGTGGCCCCTGTCCCTGGGGAAGTCACTCAGTAACTGGACAGGCTTTTAGGAGCTAGGTAAGATTTCATTCTCACGAGATGCCTGTTCATGGTTAGTTACAAGATAATTTGGAAGAGAAACAGCAAATAATTCAACAAAACCAGAGTTTTAAACTTCATTTTTGGGCAAATAGATCTTTAACTGTGCTATGTCTGAGGGGGGAAAAAAGAGAGAAAACAGCAAGCAGGTTTTGGATCTGGAGTTGACTGATGTGTCCGACAGAAGAAACATTGTCTGCAGTTAGTGTATAATCCAGTGTTTTCTCGAAAAACACTGGAATTGGCTCTTCTGCCCAATGCTTGAAGATAAAGCCACTCCCCCCCTTTTTTCCGAGTTTTTTCTGTGTTTGAACTGAACCAGTGGAATATCCTCAAAAAATGGAAATGATATTCCTGTAAAGTGTGTATGCAGAAGAACTTGCTCCCATAGAAAGTTAATTTAGTACTAAAGGTTAGTCACTGACTGATTTTTCCCCTTCCCCAATCACTGGTTGGACTTTCTTCTGAACATTAACCCCAGCGGTGTGTTTCACTGTGACTATCTCATGCTACCATATTAAGTTACATTATGCATGAACTCTGATGTAGTTTTACATAGTGGAGTTCTAAATGGGATTTTGAGAAAAAAAATGCTATCAGTTTTCAGGTAGCCATCTTTGTCCATCTGATTGTGAAATCTCCTTTTTTCCTGTTTTTTTTTTTCCAGTTACTATCGCTTTGGCATACATTCAGAGAGGGCAATGTCCAGCGTGCCAGTAGCTGTGGTGACCGGGTCCAACAAGGGGATCGGACTCGCAATTGTCCAGGCTCTATGCAAGCAGTTCCAGGGGGATGTGTACCTGACTGCCCGAGACCCTGGCCGAGGCCAGGAAGCAGTGGCAAAGCTCCAGGGAGAAGGGCTACGTGTACTCTTCCATCAGCTGGATATCGATGATCTGCAGAGCATCAGAGCTCTCCGTGACTTCCTAAAAGAGAAATATGGAGGGTTGAATGTGCTTGTTAACAATGCAGGGATTGCTTTCAAAGGTAGGAAGCAGACTGTCTAGCATAGTTTGGTGGCATGGAAGACTAGGTGAAGAAGGATAATGGATGCATTTATGAATCTACTAATACAGGACTTCTCTGCCAATGGCATACTGCTTTTAAGGCTGGATAGGCTGTTTACATTCTTAAGTATGATGAGAGGCTGATATGAAATGGCTCTTTCTTCAGCATCTGTTGAGCTAACTGTGCATGGAAAAATGGTTCCCTGGAGTATTGTATTTGCATCACTTACAGAGCATGAATATATTTGAGGCATACAGACTATATGAGCAGAGTTGGGTTTATTGCCTCAGTGCCCATGAATTTCATCATGCCCATGGGAGCCAATCAACTTTGTAAATATTGGCCATTGGGGATCTGTGGTTTTGTCTTCTGCAAGCCTCGTGCTTTGTTCTATGCGTTACCTGCTCAAGGATTCCAGTGTGGTAGAAAAGAACTTTTGGCCCTGGGTGATTTTGTAACCTTTACTTATCTCTGACTTCCTCGGGCCATTCAGTTACATATAGAACAATTAACCTAAGTCTTGCTGTGCTGAGCAGGAATTTAATCTTTCCATCTTTAAGTGGACACAAAGGCAGGGAGAGCGAGAAAGGTACAGCAGTAGAAAAATGTGTTCTCCTTGTAGATGTTTATAAACGCAAGCTGAGAATGGTGTTGATTCCAGATAAAGCAAATCACAAGCAGGACTACTAGTTTATTTCACTGCTAGTATAAGCTTGTTCTTTCAGTGTTTTCTGGGGTTTGTTTTTGTTTTAATCTCTTTGCCTGGTCTCCAGTTAGGGTATACAACTCTTTGAGCATAGGATTGTGCTGACTCATTTGCTCATAGCATGAGTTGAAGAGGCTTAATCGGGTAACGTAAGGGTCAGACCTCATCTACTGCCTGAGATGGGTCTTCTTATATAGTGGGAACACAGGAATGGTGTTCTGAAGTCCATCTGTTTTGCATGGTACTTCACAGGAATATTGCTTGTGTTCAAGATCAGCTCTTAATATGATTGTCTGAGCTTCAGGACGTGCTCAAGATAGAGAAGTGTTAAAACCTTGCAGCAACAGTTAAATCTATACATGTGTCCATGCCTGTTATTTATAAAGCCCACAGGTGCTCAGATCAGTATTTCATCAATTCATAATCAGGGCCTTAGTTCAGCCTGCTAGGGACAGTGAGTTTGAGCAAGACCAGGCTGCAACTAGAGCAATTAAGATGCAGTGTGACTTTCCTTTTGCTGACTTTACAGCAGCTGAATCCTCCATCAGGGTGAGTACCTGGACAGGTGAAATAAAAGCTCCTCAAATTGCTGTGGCAGAATTTGGTAGAGCTCCACATCTGTGAGGGATCTCAGATTTATTATCATGGAGCCACTTAACAGATAAATAAGTCAAATACTATGACCAGTGGAGTTCCTGTCACTTTCTTTGCTCCAGCATAGATTTATTTTTTTTTTGGAAGTTGCTCCAGATGTTTAGCCTAGACTCTGGTCATGCTGAGAACTTGTTATGAGTCAACAATATGTTGTACAGTTAAGAAATGTGACAGAGCAGCCAGTTGTAACTGTTGTTTAAGTATCTAGCACGGTGCCTTTTATCTCATATTTTGGCTTTAATTCTTATTTCTGGGTTTGGTTTTTCTACCCAAGCTTGCTTCTTCCCTTGCCAGGTTTCTACTGCCTTCTGGGAATTTATGCTTTCCTTTCTTTATTGTAGTACTGTGTCATTGCTGCCTGTCAAAGATTAGATTTACTATTAAACGTAGTCTATTGTTCAGGTTTTGTGCCTGCACTACAGATAGTCCAGAAAAGTCCTTAGTCCAGCAAAAACTGTTCAAGTATGAAATGATTATATAGCTATGGGTTGCCTTCTGGATGAGCTTCTGTGAGAACAGTCATTCTAGTAATGCGTGTTAAATCAAGGGAATGTGTAGCTCTATTAGGTATTCCAAGTAATGTATCTTGTTAGACAAATAAGTGGGATTTGGAGTGCAGAGAAGTTTCTGTGGTGCAAGGTGTATATGGAAGCAGGAGTTGTGTAGATTTGTAGTTTCTTTTCTTCTCCCACTGTCATAACTCTTGCAATAAGTTGTGGTCTGGCTTTGTCTTGGATTTAAATGCAAGCAAGAGATTTGCAAAATTTGATGTCATCTGTGCCCTTTGCTTGGGAGTATAAGTCGTCCATTCAAGCTGTGTTTTGCAGTTAAAACACAAGTACTAAATGCCCTGTTGCTGCTTTTTCAGTGGGTTTACATAGATCTGGGTTGTGAGACAACTGAAGACCTGCCTAATTTATACTGATGGCCTTCCATCACTACAGAGAGCCTGTAGCAGAAGAGGAGGAATGCTGTTACTTTAACTCTTACTTCCCCCTTAAAGTGGAGGATGCATAGCACATAGCTTATTGCTCAGCCAAGTTGTCAGTTAATGGCACATCCTACCCTGCTTTTGGTGATGGCAATCTGTGGATTCTGTCTGATGGTTCTGTTCCATGGTCCCTAATGCTTACCTAGCTTCCTTTCCTAGCTGCTAATTCCCACTCTTTTGCCTGTGTTAGCACAGATCTCTCGGTTCAAGGGGTGATTTCTGACACAAATATTTATCAGGTTTGGGGGTGATTTTTTTTTTTGAGGGTTTTTTTTTCTGACTGCACTAAATTTTACTTCTGCATTCTTTATGGAAACTTCTACAGTGTTCGTTGCAGTCAAGTGCTGTGCTGCCTTCAAGTCCCAGCTAAGAACATAAGACATTAACACAAGAGTTAGGATATAGAAGTAGTTGTCTGCCCTTTTGCTAGGTGTTAGTACCACAGTAGTAGTCTTAACTTTTGCATCTTTAGTGGCAGCATTCTAGATTCAGGATCTTCCCTTCTGATTTCCCCTCTGCTCCCTCCTTTTCTGTTGTGTCTGGATGGTGGCAAAGTGTTGTCTTATGCCTTGAAAAGGAGAGGGCACCTCAAAATTTACTTGTGTGCGGGAGTGGCAGCCCAGACTCTGAGCACTGGGTGTGGGCGAGTACAGGCAGGTCAGTGGGAAGGTTGGGTAGCACAAGCAGTTTTTCCTTGTCTCTTCATATCAAAGGCAAAAAGACAAATGGCCTGTGACTATGCAGGGTGATAAAACTGACTCTCCTGGGCAAAGGTAAAGACTTCAGCTAAGAAGAGGTGAAAACATAATTAGCTTATTATAAGTACAGTATTGAAGACCTCTGGATTTTCACTTGTAAGAATGTGGTAGTAATGTTGGGGGGTTTTCCTTATGTTTTTTAATTGATCATGTGCATGTTTCTAGTAAATGATCATTTAAAAAAAAAAAAAAGAACAAAAGAAGGTACTATGTTAAACTTTTGGGTTTTGGTGATTCAGTAACTTCCTTTCAAACAGTAGTACAATTCTGATTTGTGGTTGTTCTTTTTTTCTCTCCCTTGCCTTGCTGCCATGTGTTACAAAAAGTTCATGACACAACTCCATTTGCGATCCAAGCAGAGGTTACACTCAAGACAAACTTTTTTGGAACCAGGAATATTTGCACGGAATTGTTGCCTCTCATGAAGCCTTATGGTAAGTGCAACATAAGAAGTAGGAAAATATTTATGAGTTTCCATCCTTATGAAATGGGAAAATCCTGACCTGTAGCAAGAGCGTACTTTGCTGTACCTTTTGTAAGAGAACATGTGGACTTTCTTGACCCCCAAAATGTGTCTGCTGCGTATATTTAAATCTACTTTCAAGATGGTCACATTCTTATGTTACGGATGGAAGTGGAGTTGTCATGGGGCCTTCGAGAAGGCATGAAGAATTACATGTGTTCTGCCTGTGGTATCTGCATATGTAAATTGGCTTTGCTTCAGAAAGGACCTTTTTATGATACAGATGGGGTAAGGAAGTAATTAGAAATAATGTTTCATGTCAGGGCCCTGTTCTTGCTACTGCTGAAGGAAACTTCCTAACAGGCTGTTGGTTTGTCTCTGTGTAGGTCACCGCCTTTGCTGTATGTTCAACTGTGTAATGATGTAGTTATAAACGGTACTCAAAGATGTACTATAAAATTTAGCGTGGTTTGGTGACATTTTCTTCCAGTTCCTCCTAACACTTTAGTGAAAATGGTAAATAGAATTGACTGTGTTTAAAGATGATAGTAAATAGTAAATTTACTTAGTAAATTATAGTAAAGATAACAGTAAAGAGGTATTGGCAACATGCAAATAATCTGTACTTGTTGGATGACTGTACTGACCAGAATGCTCCTGCTCTCAAAACCTGGAGCACTAGAAGTCCCTAAATACTGCTAACATATCATGGATGATTTGAAAGGAGGGTATTTGGATCCAATACTCACACCAAATCTAAGTGGTTTTTAAAAGTACGGTTCTTTTCAGGACTTGTGATCACTAGATGTCTTCACAGGTGTTTGGATAAGTGCTTGCCACTGTAAATCAAATGTAGTCTGTACTAACATTTAACTATGTTTTTAGTAGAAAAGAAATCAAGTAGATGAGAGAGAAGGAGGAAGGAAAGGCCACAGTAAAATAATTTTGGGGGCTGGTAGGGGAAAGAGTAAACAGTGCCAAAGTTGCAATTTAGTTTTCTTGCACTAAGGGTGAAGGAGGAGTGTGTAAATAGAGTCATTAACAGAAAGGATTAATTTCTGTAGCTTTTCAAATTTAAATCCTTATATTCATTCTCTATTTCATCAAAGGAATGCAAGAAAGAGGGAAAATAACGTAATTTTGGGGAACATGGGTTAATTTTTGATTAATCTGATTCATTCCGCTGTACTGAAGCACTGAGAGATAAATAGCCTACTGCAGTTTTGCATGTTGGGATTTGTAAATCTTCAGGTATTCTGTAAACTAACTGATGGTCTCACTGCAATAAAATCCAGTTTGCTTAGTTGAACTGTATATTATCCTTGCTTTTAAGGTATGTTATCAAGGCACTGCACAAGCTGTTGTGGAAGTGAGAATATTTTCCACTAGAACTTAAAAGTCTGGCTTCCGTTACTGAGAAAACCCGTGCTACTATGAACATGCCCACAGATTTTAACAGGCTATTTCCTGAAAGCATACCTGAAGTTTGATCGGTACTTTTACAGATTCACACTTTAAATTGCCCTTTGTTGTGGAATTCACTAGAAAATCTTGACATTAACTGTGCTCTTCCAGAAGCTCTGCAAAGTAGACTATACAAATTATTTTACAGATGTTCATTGAAGAACTGAATATATAACTGTAGAGTAAGTCCACTTCAGTTTCTGGGCTTGTTTAGTGTGTGTAAAAGTAATCAGTCTTTGTTCTCTCTTACTAGGTAGAGTGGTGAATGTCTCTAGTATGGTAAGTAGCTCAGCTCTGAAAGGCTGCAGCCAAGAACTACAGCAAAAGTTTCGCAGCGACACGATCACTGAGGATGAGTTAGTGGAACTCATGAACAAATTTGTGGAAGATGTCAAGAAAGGTGTGCATGATAAAGAGGGTTGGCCAAATACTGCGTATGGGGTATCCAAAATTGGTGTCACGGTCTTGTCTAGGATTCAAGCCCGAATGTTAAACGAGAAAAGAAAAGGTGACCACATCCTTCTCAATGCCTGCTGTCCTGGATGGGTGAGAACAGACATGGCAGGTCCTAAAGCCACTAAATCACCAGAGGAAGGGGCTGAGACGCCAGTTTACTTAGCTCTCTTGCCTTCAGGTGCTGATGGTCCTCATGGCCAGTTTGTTAGTGACAAAACTGTTCGCCCCTGGTGAGTTTATGTATGTGGACCCATGCAAATGGTAATAGGACTGTGGATTATCCTGGGCCTTGGTAGGAAGCATTTAGTCAGAGTAGTCTCATCCTATCCACAGCAGCATCAGGGTCCTTTATCATTACAATGGTTACAGTTACTGTACTTCTCCAGGATTAAGTCTACACTAGAGTACACTTCCCAACAGTCTCCATTCACCTGCTCACAGTATTGACTGTGTAGCCTGAAATATGCTTTGTGGGTGTTCCAGCCCAGATGATACAGGATGATTTGGTATTGCCCTAATGCAGAGGTGCCTGACTTTGTTTACCTGAATTTATTCTTTATTAAATCATTGCCAGCCTTTCTCCCACTCCTCCTGAGACAGATCTCTGAGATGGAGTTGGGATGCGGAAGCAGATGCCTTACATTTTCTCAGAACAATAGATCTCTTTCCAGGGACCATAGTTGCTTCTGGGGGTTATACAGGGTTTCTCAAAGTGGGAGAGATTTTTTTTATAGCTATGGTCTGACGATCTGGGGGGTTTTTGTAGAAGATCAGAAGAGAATTGCTGCTGTGTAGAGATTCCTTATCAGTACAGAATGGAACTGGATGAAAATAAAAATAGCAATGATATACTAATAACAGCAAAACTTAATCAGTTTGCTTTATTGATATGTATATAAATAAATGATTACTTACTGATTTGTATCTATCCAACTGGCTTACTCTGATTCTAAAAATGTATCATGTATGAAAACAGTTTCATTTCTGCAGCAATGTTAGTAGCTGTAATGTGTTGTGTTTGGATGACATAAAGATAATAAAATACAGAACTGATAGACCTGGAAGTCCTGAAGACTAGTTTGTTTACTTATTGCATGCCTAGAAGTTTCTTTATTAAAAACCTGGATTAACTGATCTCCACCTAGCAGAGAAAAAAAAACTGTGAATATTGCATTATTATTACAGCATAGGACTGACATACATAATTATCATGGTAACTAAAACAGGTCATCTCAGCAAAATTACTAGTGGAAGGAGTGGTGATGTGGAAAGCGCTAAATTAGCTTTCTCATTTTAAATGCTGGCTCTTACACTTCAGATACTTAATCTTGAAAGGTTGCCACAGCACTTCACAGTGTAAAGGTGGAGTCATGTGGCAGCAGAGACAGCCTGGGGGTAGGGCAGGGCACCCCTGGCTGCAGGGGCCTGGGGTAAGATGGGGTTTGGTCAGTCCCAGGCTGTACCCAAGCAGCTCTATTTCCACCCTGTCCTGCCAGCCAGCGCAAAAGCCAGCATGAGGGAGCTCCGCGGCCATGCACCACCTTACGCATAGGGCAAGGTGCACACAGTGCTGCACTCCGTGGGTGGAGGCTGCTGTGCTCTTTTTGCTGTGAAAAAGCTGGAAACAATTGCCTCTCAAGCTGTCATTAGTAAAAACAAATCAGCAGCAGGCGTATTAATTCTTAATCAGGAGTCAGCAAGACAATGCCAAAGTGACTTAGCTGACTGGGTTTTGCTTTGGCTTCCCTGGTACAGTTTGTGTTCAGGAAGGCCTTGGATCAAAACATAGGACATAAATAATATGTGTAGGTTTAGCAATCACTTACCAGCACTGAACAAAGGTGTGATTATTATTTGATCCTTTTAAGGAGACAGTGGCTATTGTTTTTATGAAAATGGAAGTATTGCCAAATAAGTCATGCTCCAGAACTGATTGAAGAACAGGATTACTGCTGGCCCAGAATTTATCCTGTTAAATTTGTTCTCCATGAAGAAAACAGTCTCTGAGGCCTTGAGTTTAAGGACAACAGATCAGTTACAAAATCCCTGCATAGAGTTTTTAATGCATTTTACACAATACCCACAGACTGCCTACAATATGATAGCTCCAAAAGCCATCCAGTTAATACTGTAACTTGATTATCATGCTGATGTGCAGCAGAAGATGGTTTGTATGTGCTCTTCTGGTTGTGTTAATGATATTTCAGCAAAATAAAACATGGCTGTTCTGAGTTAGTAATAGTTTCTGTGCAACTTTTAAGAGATGTAATCCAACAGTGGAGAACCATACCTAGTTCTTTGTACTTGAAATAGTGCTTCAATCATTGTGTTTCAGAAGTTCTGTGTTCTTCTGGACAGCATGTACAAACTTTCCAGACAAACCTTGATCCAGCTTTTATATGGCTTGTGCAAAAAACAGACTACAAGAGCACTAAGTACATTTACCACAGCCAGATAGTATCTGTTGTTAAATATAAATCAGTTTGTAAGTATCCCCTATGCTCTATAAAGGTCCTTTTTAAGTCTAAATCAGGGTCTGATTTGGGGGGTATTTTACATTTAAGCCAAACAAATTACAGGTGTGAATGTTTTAAAAAAAAAAAAAAAAAGGTATTTCAAATTCTTATATTAAGCGTTTTCACAGTGTTCATTCTTTGTTAAACCTATTTACCCTGTTTCAGGGCAAGGAAGCAAAGTGGAAGACAATGGCTTAGTAATCTTCAGACGTGTCATTTCACATAGCAAGGTTGATTCTAGTAGCAATGGCTTCTTTGGATACAAACTGAAAGAAAAAGGGATCTTTTCACAACCTTTGCAGCTGTGGTGGGGCAGTCGAGAAAGGAAAATCAGCTGTGTGGATACAACCTCAGCTGTAGGACATGGAAACAAAAGGCAGAAAATATTGGCTGCATACAGGACCAGTCAGAGTCAGGAAGGAGCTGTGCAGGACAAGCACATTCTCCAGTGACAGTGGTAGGAGGGCTCTGTCATGAGAACAGAGCTGAGACCGTGCAGGGCAGCCTGCCAGAGGAGGGCTGTTTGCCGGCAGCAGAATCCGAGGACAGGCTGTACTGTGTGTGTGACAGGCTGGCTCTTTCAACAGAGCTTGCATTGTTCAAAATGTCTTTTTTCTGGTTTGTTTTTTTTTTTTTTTTTTTCCTAAGCTGCCTGCCTTCTTCTCTCCCATGTCCATTTTGTCTCAGTATTTTGTTGCTTTCGGATGCTGGCGTGCTTGCTGAGTGGTTATTGTGTGAAGTTTAAGGGTTAGGAAAGGGATGAAATAATGATATGTTCTACTGCGTAAAACCTTTACAAGTGATTTGATATTTTTCTTTCTACAGTATCTCACTACCATTTTACTTTGGATTTTATTAGTGAAAGAAAATGTCTGACATTGCAAGTAGTTGTGGTGACATGGGACAAAAAAGGAACTGGATTCACAATTGTGAGAGCTCAGTGAATGCCATTTCTTGGGGATGCAGTAGCTTCTGCAAGATACAGTCGGGCAGGAGGAGCAAAACTTTGGGAGTGGAAGCTATACCTGCCTCTGCATCAGCTGGATGTAAGGAGTGTGCAGGGCCTCTGGGACTTTCTGAAGGAGAAGCTAAAGAAGTCCCAGTGTGCTGGTTAACAATGCAGCTACCATTTTCAAAGGCTGTGGTGGGTTCGCTGTTCAGAAAAGCTTCACTTTGGAAAGCTAGTGATGTAAAAATGTGGGAGCAGTCAGTAAAGAGACTGATCTGCTCTAAACCTTTTTGAATCCAAAAAGGTTTTGCACTGTGGACATGCCTAGAGATTTTGAGGTCAGGTTACCTAAAAAGATGAAGAACATGTACCTAACTTAATATGTTGTTTACTTAAATTTTCCATTTAAATGTTTTTCTATATAAATACTGAAAATGACAAGAACTCTGAGAGTTTATGTCCATAGATAATTTTTATTGAAATAATCTCTTATGGTAGTATGGCACAACATGTAAGCAGTGGCCTGACTTCAAATCCTGTGGCATTCCTTTTGGCCTGAAAACGTGTTGAGAAAATGTAGATTATATATGCTGCTCAGTATTACTTAAAACACTTAAATGCAGAATATAATTGAAACTCCAGTCCCCCCTTAGTATAGGAATCTTTTTAGCTTTTTAATCTCAAATAAGTTTTTAAAAAGGGAAGCGGACAATAATGATGTTTTTCAATGTAAATTCTTCAGGTTTTGTCCTACAATGGCTTCATTTTGGAGCTGACAATAAAGTAAACTGTCTGCTGGACAAAGTTCTGTTCTTGGAGACCAGTTTTCACCATGTTAGCTATCCATAGCACTTCCATCTGAATTAGCAATACTAAGTTCACACTTCCCTGTTTGGATTGTTGTCTTGTCTTTGAACCCTGCCTGGTAATCTAGAGCTGTGGTTACTCAGTACTCTTAAAATCCTACATTTGCTCTCTTCAGGTATGTATCTGCATACTCACACACACTGATCTGTTGTTATTTGATTGGAGGTACACAGTACTAAGAAGATATATGACATCAGTGGCTCCAGTAAGTGTTTCATTGGTGAATGGATTGGTTTAGACTCTGCTAGGGAAATAAAATACTGAAAGCAAGCAACATGTTAAACATATATCAGTAAATAATAGGAATGTTATATAGTTTTATGGTAGAAATTTCATATTTTAAATTGGAGGGATATTTGTTAAAAAAACCTCAAACAACTGATAAACAATTGGAGCAAGCTTAGGAACCAGATTGATGTCAATGGCATGTGGAGGTTAATGTGAACATTCATTAGATTGAAATGCAGCCTGTCTGTCTCCAGAAGTGATTACATCAGTAAATCTATTACTTGGTCCCATCCCAAGAGCCAGAATTTAGCACGGGCAGTGTGGACATGGTGCATGTAACAAATTGATTTATAGCCTTTCCTGAAAAGAAGTCTTGTATAGTATGCTTTGAATTAGTGCAACCTCTGATACAAAAAGCAGCATTCAGAGTTATTTTCCAAATGATTTACCAACCGGCAGATTTGGAAGCACCAGAGCTGAGGAAGTGGATTAGTCTGGAGGTTGGTCAGTTTGGGTGCAAGTTCTGAGCAAAGCTTCCCAGTAGGCTTAGCACTTCTGAGGCCTTTCTGTCAAGAGATGCTCTAGTGTCTATCAGCTGCTGACCTAATACTGCAGACATTTCCCCAGAAGAGGCCAGAAGGATCCCTCTCCTCCACCTGACTGCCTGTTTATTTAAAATTCTAAAAGACCTCTGTCTTATTAGAAATGGCAAAGGGCTTCAAATTTAAATGGAAACCAGCATAAATAGTTGGGCACCCACATATAACTGGTACAAACCCCCCACAAATTTGCAAGAAAAATAACTTTTAAAGAGACACCAAACCCTCAGAAAATAATTTTAAAACATCCTAAGTAACATGCTATGTTGTAGGACATAAACATTCTGTGTTAAGAACATAATCAATAATACAAGAGTTTTGCTTAGTCAGGCACATACCAGAAGCACTGTCCTTCATTTCCAAGAACAAAGCTGCACTGCCTTGAAAGTTACAAAACCCTAGCAGAGCTTAGCGCTGGAGCACCTCCCATTCGAGGACAGGCTGAGAGAGTTGGTGTTGTTCAGCCTGGAGAAGAGACAGCTCAGAGGAGACCTTATAACGACCTGCCACTACCTGAAAGGGCTACAAGAAAGCTGGGGAGGGACTGTTCACAAAGTCTTGTAGTGGTAGGACTAGGGACAATGGGTATAAACTGGAGAGGGGCAGATTTAGCTAGACATAAGGAAGAATTTCTTCACCATGAGGGCAGTGAGGCTCTGGCATGGGTTGCCCAGGGAAGCTGTGGCTGACGCATCCCTGGAGGTGTTCAAGGCCAGGCTGGATGGGGCCTTGGGCAGCCTGGGCTGGTGGGAGGTGTCGCTGTCCATGGCAGATGGGTTGAAACTCAATGATGTATAAGGTCCCTTCCAACCCAAACCATTCTATGACAGAGCTATCAAATGACAGAGCTGTTTTATTGTATGAGGGAGCCCCATCTGAATTCAGAACCTGATTGCATGTATGCTCTAATGTGTGCCCTTCCCTCCCCACCCCTATTTCTAGAGATTTGTCTTTTAAAATGAGGGCAGATCTACAATAAAGCTGCAAATCACTGCAAAAAGTTTTAATATTTTGTCAGACACATTTCCCACAGGTTGCACATTTCTCTGAGATTCCCCGGCCTTTCAGGCATCCAGGCTGATCTCAGTGCAGCAGGCAGATGCCAGCCTCCCAGGTGGATGAAATATGAGAAAGCCATGTGGTCTATATAAAAGCTTTTGAGCAACTACTCTGATTTTATGGTGAGGCAGCATGTGCTGAATCTTCACCAGCAGCGCTTCTTGGTACCTGGCCTGGTTCAGCTTTTGGAGACATACACACCTGGGGAGTGAAAGCACAGGTGGACGCCTTCTCCTCTTGACTCCATCCCCTCCACCACGTGCATAAAGCAGTCTCATTAGCTGCCAGTAAGCATAGCTTTTATTTGCTATAACATGCCAAATTATATTGCTAGGAGATAGCTAGGGAGGGGAAAGGCAGTTGGTCTCAAAGTAACAAGAGTATATGAACTTAAACATATATGTATATGAACTTAACATGGTTTAGTATTTGATAGGACTGGTTGGACTCAATGATCCAATGGGTCTTTTTGCAGCCTGGTAATTCTATGATTCTATGAAAACTCAACTGGAGATCATTGCTGAAACAGCATACGTCATAATCCCCAAACCTACCCTTTCTATTCTAGCATCTTGAAAAACAGAACGGGTTGGTTTTCTTTGACCTTTTCACCTACTTTGAATTAGCAGAACTATGTTCTAAAAAAACAAAAAAAAAAGGGGGGAAAAAAAAGGCAAAAAACCCAAGCTAAGGTGAAACAATATTTCCACAGTATATAAATCCTTGTCTCGCAAGATTGTGTCTTTTACTTGTCATGGGTATTTTGCTAGTTTCTCTTTCTGCCCTAAACGTACTACAACTCTATCACGGTAACTTTCTTCTGAGGGCTTTATCATATCGAATTTGAGGCTTTCGACATGAACGGGACATGAATGGGACATTTATCTCGAGTAGGACCCGCGCCTCCCCGTGAGAGCCGCCTCTCCAAAAATCTGTCCCAAGGCAGGAAAACTCTCACCGCCAGGGGGCGCTGGGCGCACGGGCCCGGCGGCCGGGCTGTACCATTTCCCCGCGGGGTGGAGGGAGGTGTGGGGTGACCCGCTGTTGACTGTAGCGTTTATCGCCATGGGCAGCCTTCCTTCAGCGTTTGTCGGCCAGTAAAGGCGAGAACGGTGGCTGCTAGGTGGAGACATTTGAAGCGCTCTCGCACCGGTCTAGGGGGCTTCCCCTCCCCACCACCCCCCTCCTGCGCAGTGGTATCGCCCCGGCTGCGGCGCGGCCCTGGCGGCAGCGGCGGCAGGGTGGGTGGTTTTTTTTTTTTTCCTCCCGTTGCCATAGGGACCACGGGGATTCCCCCATCCCAACGCATCCCAGTCCCCATCCCATCCTGCGCCGGGACGCTGTGGCCACCGGTTCGGGAGGCCCGCGGGGCTCCTCTGCCAGGTACGGGGGGTGTCGGGGAGGAGGGCGGCCGGGTGCGTGCTTGGGCGGCGGGCGCGGCGCCGGGAGGGGATGCTGCTCGCGGGGAAGGGTGTCTGCACCTTCCCGGGCTCCGGAGCCGTCGGAGGGGAGCAAGGAGAGGGGGGAGAGGGGATGGGGGATGTCCGCATCCCCGCGAGGCGGCGCCTGCTCCTTTGGGATCGGTGGCCAAGAGCCCGCCTCGTTAACCTGCCGTAAGACAATGCTGGGAATTGGTGAGTAACTGCGAACGTCTCTATCGACGGAGGAATCTTGTGACCCAGGATTTGGGAGACGTGCCGGAAGGTCCCTGGCGAGTGGCTTTTCTTTTGGGGCTGCGTTGGTTTGGGTTGGTTTGGGGTTTGTTTTTTTTTTTCAGTTCTGGAGAAATCAGTAGGGGAAGTGACGGGGGACAGGACGAAAGGGAATGGCCTCAAGCTCTGCCAGGGGAGGATCAGGCTGAACATTAGGAAAAAAAAATTCACGGAAAGGGTCATTGGGCACTGGTAGAGGCTGCCCAGGGAGGTGGCTGAGTCACCTTCCTTGGAGGTGTTTAGAAGACGGTTGGATGAGGTCCTGAGGGACATGGTTTAGTGTTTGATAGGAATGGTTGAACTCGATGATCCGGTGGGTCTTTTCCAACCTGGTGATTCTATGATTCTATGAAGGACAAGGATCTGTTAGAGCGAGTCCAGAGGAGGCCACGAAGGTGATCTGAGGACAGGCTGAGTTGAGGTTGTTCAGCCAGGAGACCTTAGAGCAGCCTTCCAGTACTTCAAGGAGGCCTACAGGAAAGCTGGGGAGGGGGGTCTGTGTCAGGGAGTGCAGTAACAGAACAAGGAGTTATGGTTTCACACTAAAAGAGGAGAGGTTTAGATTAGATATTAGGGAGAAATGTTTTAATGTGAGAGTGGTGAGGTGCTAAAACAGGTTGCCCAGAGAAGTCATGGATGTCCCATCCCTGGAGGTGATTAAGGCGAGGTTGGATGAGGCTTTGAGCAACCTGATCCAGTGGGAGGTGTTCCTGCCCGTGGCAGGCGGGTCGGAATTGGATGATCTTTATGGTCCCTTCCAACCCAACCCAACCCAACCCATTCTATGACTTCTACCTTTGTATACAAGCTTGAATATGATCTGTTGCTCATATTTAGACTACTGGATTTTTTGAAACCTTTCTGACATCTAACAGTATAGGGACATGAATATCAATGCATGCTATATCATTCAGCCCATCACTGCTTTTCTGGGTGGGAATACACTGTTCACCTGTCTTTTCAAAGAGAGTGTCTCTAGAACTCAGTAAGACAATTTTTCCCCCAACTGAAGTTTAATTATGTTTTGCGTTTTTTTTCCTTGAGTGGTGTGTTCCATTTTACCCTTGAAACCCTCATCTTTTACTTAAATAGACCAAGTTTTAATGCTGTGACAATACTTTAAGGCTCAATTTTATTAGAATATTTAGAATGTCCTTAAGTGCAGTTGGTAATTTGATTGATTCCTCTAAGTGGATTCCTGTGGGTATAATGCATTAACAAATGAAGACATTTGATGTGTTCTGTCAGCAAAACAGCTGCCCAATTCTAAATGATCTGGAAAAATCGCTTATTTATGAAAGTGGCAGCACTCTTCACTTGGCAGATTGCTGCTAGGATGCTTCCTAGCTCATGCTTTGTTGTAGGGACTAAGAACACAATCCAATAGTCCAATAATTAAGGTACTAAAATAACAGAGATTAAAAAAAATTCTTGCCCTGCTTGTTTTAGGGCAGTGGGATTACTCTATGGGATTACTCTAATTTTCAGTCACAGTATATTGCAAATTTGCTACTTTGTTAGATTTTGTGGGAGGGTTGACATTTTTTTTTAAATCCTTTTTGCAGCAAGGATGGCTGTTTCCCAGATGAATGTTATACTCTGCCAGGCAGTGGAGTTTTTCTTTAATTTCTTTGCTGTAAGAAGCACTACATGTGTCCTGGGGAAAACAGAAACCTTTACTGTAGCAAAGCAAACAAAACCAACCAACCAAGCATGGCCCTAATGGCATTGTATGAGAATACTTCTTTTTTAAATAGAGGTAGATTTAGGTTAGATGACATAGAGTGGCTGTGTGCCTCTATTGAGCAAAGGTTGAATCTTATTATCAGGGAGTGCATAAGTGGCCCCAACCTGCTTTTAAAATCCTTTCTCTTTTATGGGTGCATTCAACATTTTTCTTTCTGAGAGCTGGCTATAAAGTCTTGATGTAGTTATTGTTGTTTATTGAAGCTAATGGATGATACACAGTTCCACTGATTATTTTTCAAAGTGATGTGAGAGATGAGCTGCTTTGAAAGAACATAGAACATTACTTAGGTTTATTTTTGTGTCCTAACAGTAGGAAAATGAAAGCAGTTATCTTTCAAAAACATTATTAAATGTTTTGTTGTAGTAGTGGCCTTTCTTTCCTGTATCAGTGATATAGCATGGATTACCCTTAACTTGGCATCTCTAAACCTAAACATCTCTTTAGAAGAATATTTTTATAATAGCTAACAGAAGAACTGTGTCATAGCTAGCATAAGAGTGAAGGTATGATTTTTTCACTATGTAAAATCCAACCACGCCTATTTCTCATTGTTCTAAAACAGATGTCATTTGCTTTTTTAGTCTCAGTGTGTTGCAATATATGACAAAATTAGGTCTGAATAACTTATTTTTCCTCTGCAAGAACACAGAAATACTTTTTGGTGACATAAAGGAATATTTAGATGCATGCCTTGATGCATTGGCACAGCACCTTAGACTTGTACTTTAGCATCTGCTGCTGATAAGTGGAGATGTGGAGTTCTCAGAGCTCCTTCTGCTATGAGCTGAGAGGCTCTTTAATGGGATTCCTTTGGAAAGCTGAATTTGCATAGGAAATGTATCACATTCCATGGCTACAGGTAAATTCTCAAAACGCTGCACAGGTGCTAAGTTATGAAAACTACTTTCTTCTCCCTGACTCCTTGTCAGCACTTTGACTGTTCATAATGAGACTTTATATTCCTTTCCTTTGTTATTGAATAAGAGATCCACGTGCATGGAAGGAAAAAAAACATGTTTCATAAACAGGAAAATGTGACTGTAAAACTTCTAAAACAGGCAGTGGGGAGTTGGAGTCATGCCTGTTAAGGTATTTTTAACTTTGTGTGAAACTTGATCAGATGACCAGTTTATTATGCTCTGTCAGTGGTTCTGTACTTTTATTGTTATCTTACAGTACTTCAGGTTTGCTAGAACTTTAATGTTAATGGTATCTTTTTGTAACTGTGTGTATATTATAGTTTACCTGGAAATTTCACCTTGCTATGAGAACCAAAGATGGATCCAGAAGAGCAGGAGTTACTTGGTGACTACAGATACAGAAATTATTCTTCAGCGATTGAGAAAGCTTTGAGAAACTTTGAATCATCGAGTGAATGGGCAGACCTTATATCTTCTCTTGGAAAACTCAATAAGGTACACTGTCAGCGGAATATATTTTCATTTGTTCATTATCTTTGTATTGTTATTAACTTTTCCATAACTTACACTATTTAGCAAAACTGAAAATTTACTCAAGAAAAAATATTCATTCTTAAATGAAGGGTAATTGGAGCAGCTAAGGCAGTATATTTTATATAAATGTGAGAAATTCTGTTAAAACCAACATAGAGTTCCTTCAAATGGTGTTTGTTTTCTTTATGCAACTAAGTTAATTTAGGTTTTGCATTGAAGAAACCTTCAGTGTGCTGGTTGCTCTAGAGCAGCTAAAGAAGTCTTTATATAGAGCAGGATGTCATGAGTTTTAGTATATATGCTGAGTCAAATTTATACTTAAAGATCACATTCACTTGACCATGCCCTTCCCTTGTATTTTGGGAAGTAATTGATTTGCTGCTAGTGGTGGTTTTTTTATGGCCATGGAACATATGGCTGAGTAGAGGAAAAAAGAAGAAAACTTTCACAGGAAAACACCTAGGAAGTGTGTTCCCTTCTCCTGCCCAAGAAATAAGGTCTGTGTCGTTTGTGTTCCACTTGGTATCTTTCAATATCTTTTCACTCTTCCTGAGTGTACATGAAGCAAGAGTAGTTAAACAACCATTAAGGAGACAGGGGCGGGAGGAGGCAACTTGTGCAGAATTCATAAGGAAACATCTGTTGTTGCATGATAGATGCCTCGCTTGCCTTCACTGTTGTTGCTAAGCCTTAATTCTGCTGAGTTTTCAAAGGGGAGGAGAACCCATAGAAACAGCATATCTCAAGCTAGAAGGGACTTAGAAGGATTGCGGAGTCCAATTCCCTGCTCCTTGTAGGCCTACCTAAAACTAAACTGTATGACTAAGGGCATCATCCAGACACTGCTTGAACTCTGGCAGGCTTGATGCCATAACCATTTCCCTGAGGAGCCTGTCCCAGTGACTGACCACCCTTAATGAAGAACCGTTTCCTAATGTGCAGTCTGAGCTTCCCCTGACTCAGGTTCATTCCATTCCTCATGTGCTATTGCTGATCACCAGGCAGAAGAGATCTGATAGGAATGGTTGGACTCTTTTCCAACCTGGTGATTCTAAGATTCTATTATCAGCACCTACCCCTCCACTGCTCCCCTTGAGGAAAGTGTAGACTGTGATGAGGTCAACCCTCAACCTTCTTCAAGCTGAACAAACCAAATGACCTAAACCACTCCTCATAAGTCTTGCCTTCAAGATATTTCACCATCTCAGTCTCCCTCCTCTGGATGCAATATAGTAGACTTATGTCCTTCTCACACTGACATGCCCAAAACTCCACACAGTGCTTTAGATGGGAACATACTAGTGCATTGTAGAGTAAGACAATCACCTCCCTCAACAGGCTAGTGAAGCTGTGTTCAATGTGCCCCAGGACACAGTTTGCTCTTCTGGTTACCAGAGCACAGTGTTGACTAGCATGCAACTTGCCATCAACCCAAACCCCCAGGTGTCTTTTCACAGGGCTGCCCTCCAGCCTCTCATCCCCCAGTTTGTATGTATAACCAGGATTATCCTGTCCGAGGTGGAAAATACAGCACCTACTCTTGTTAAATTTCCTGTGTCTGAAGATTACCTAATTCTGTAGTCTATCCAGATCCTTCTGTAAGGCCTCTCTACCCTTAAGGGAGTCCACAGCTCTTTCTAGTTTAATATAGTGGGCAAACTTAACTAACGTACATTCTGTTCCTGCATCTAGATCATTAATAAGAACATTGAAGAGCACTGACCCTGAAATAGAGCCCTGGGGAACCTCACCAGTGACTGGTCACCAGTCTGATGTAACCTGCACTTAATAAAATTCTATGGGCCCAACACATGAGTGAATTGCTCACCAAACGTACTATGGGCTTGTCTGCCTGTGTGCTGGACAGTTTATCCATAAGGTTACTCTGAGTATCAAAAGATTTGCTGAAGTCCAAGAAAATCACATTTACTGGCTTCCCTTGGCCAACTATATGGGTGACCTTCTCATTAAAAGAAATGAATTTGGTTACATAGGACTTTCTCCTCATGAGTCTGTGCTATGACCACTGACTCCATTGTCTCTCAAGTGTTTTTCAATAATTCCCAGAATAACATTCTTCATAATTTTCTGAGGCACTGAAGTGAGACTGGGAGGCCTGTAACACCAGGGTCTTCCTTCTTATCCTTATTGAAAATCAGGATATTTGTCAAATTGACATTTTTTAAGGGCAATCACTTCCTTTCCTCTTTAGAAATGAGAAGCTGGATATTGCTCTGACAATAGGAGTTACACGTTTCTGCCTTCATTGTTTCATGCTGATTACTGTTGAGTCAGTAGGGAAAGTCAGAGGCCTTCAGAATGCTTCTCTCAAAAGGGAAGACCGTCATAGAGTCATTAAGGTTGGAAAGACCTCTTAAGATTATCCAGTCCAACTCTCAACCTAACACCACCATGCCCACTAAAACGTGTCACAAAGTGCCATGTCTACACATTTTTTTAAAAAGAAATAATTAGGGTAAGAGATTTCTTATCTTAGAAGGAGGTAGCCTTTGATCTTTTATCTTGACCTAGATGAAGACAGTGAACTGATTAACACCTGTCTGAAACTTTTTCAGGAGCAGAATTGTCAAAATATGTAGCAGCATAGTAAAACCCAAACAAAAAAGAAAAAGCTTTTAGCTGTTACATCAGTCCATCTGCCGTAGTATTTTATGGACTTAAATCAGTTTAGGAGCTTAAGAAATGGTAGAGCAAATCATCCCATGTTCATCTGCTTCTGTCATATGAAAATAAGGACGATATGTCAGGGGAACCAAAAGGAAGATTGCGAGTAAAGATGTCAATAGCTAGTCTTTTAACTCCTGTAGTTATTTGGTCTCTTACATCTTGAAACATAAATAGTGCTGTTGAGTTCTTTTAGTGTTGGGGACAATATTTCTAGCACAAGAGCCTGATTTCTTCTACAGTCAGTTCTCTAGGTGAGTGAATGAGCAGGGAGCGACTAGGTAGGAGAGAGGAGATCAACAGTTTCTCAGTGATAAAAATGTTTTTAAACACTGGTTATATGCAGGAACCTGAGTGTTAATAATTGATGTGCAGTGTTGCCTATTATTAAACGGATATACAAATGCTAAGAAAGGAAGAGACAAAAGAGGACAAGTAAGTTGAGGAGTTTCAGAAGTACTTTTCATGCTTGTTCTTGCTTGTATAGATGTAATATTTTCTGAGGCTTTTATTCCTGTAGGCAGGCTTCAACAATTTTCTGCACTACTGAATTCCACAAGTTAACACACACTCTTATTTCTGTAGAAGCTCAGTGGCATTGCCCTTTCAATACAAGGCCTGGAGGGAGCCCCACAGACACCTCCTACTTAAAGATGAGGGAGTAATAATGGAGAGAGCTGATCCACATTCTTTTGGTCTTGACTGAAACAAGGGACCATGCATATCTTGCTGCTGTTAGTCTTGGTGAAGAGAGACAGCTCTGCCACTTTTTTCAATCACTACTTAGCTTCCAAGGTCAAACCAAAGGTTGTTTTCCACAGTTTCTCTATTGCTTCTATGATTCTAACTGATGTTTCACAGTGACTTATAGAACCAGGAAAGCAACAGAGAGATCAGTTGACTTTAATTTGAAAGTTCAGCCAAATGAGTCAGTTTAGAGCTCTAGAAAAATTATTTTTTGTCACTTAAGGAGATGAGCCTTATTTAAATTCAGTTGTTTTCGCTGTGGACAGCTTCACTTTGTGTGACTTTTAGACAGGGAGAGGAATAAGGGGTTTTATTGTTTTGTTCTTGTTTTGTGACTCATCTCTTGCTATTTCAAGTAAGTCAGATGAACACTTTCCTAAAATCGCATGTGTTCTTCAGTGGTTTTATAAGGAGCCTGAGGGCAGTTACTACAGTTTTACCCATGTTTTTTAGCTGACCTAAGCTGCTAAGGTTAGGTAAGATGAATCTCTCCTGCAGTGTTCTGAACAGAAATGCAGGTGCCAGGTGTGACACTGAGTGAAGGATGGAGAGAAACTTATGTTTCTAACAAAAGCTAGAGTTGGCAGAATTTACTAATTTATGCTATACCTCAAGTTTGTAAGAGAAAGACTTTGGGGATTTTAGTTTGAGTAGCGTGGGTGTTAATGTATCATCATTGTGAAGGAGAAAGAGTGAAAATTAATGTTAGTAAGACTTTTTATATGAATATGAATGGATATATGCACACAGGTGTCTTAAAAAAGTAGTAGATATGGATGTTAATGTTTTAAAAAGTAGCTTCATCTTACTCACAAACTACACTTTATCCTTCTCTGTGTTTTGCTTCTGTTCAGGCTCAAGTTACTGTAAACTGGTCATTTAGTAGCTGCAGCCTAGGCTGCTTCATGCTTCAAGAAACAGGGTTATTCTCTTCTCAGTACTGTTCCTGGATACAGCTTTGAACCATGTTTTGACTGTTCTTGCAAATTTTCATGTGTTCAGCACTGTTCTGTGACGAAGGCTTTCAGAGGCTCAGAACAGATTGCTGCGTCCAGAATAGTAATCCTCTCAATTGTCTTAGTGCTAGAATGTGATTGTGCTATTGCAGATTTTGCCAGCTTGTTCCGATATTTTCAAAGGATAGAGTTCTACAAAATCGCTTTGATAATTTGATAGGAAAAAATACTGGGGGAAAGGGATGTTTTTTTAAACCTAGAAATAGGTGATGGTTCAGCATATGTGGGCTTGTCAGTGAAGCATGTGCTTTTAGCATTGTTTTCCATTGAAAATGCTTGACATGGTCTGTTCAGAGTACAAAATAAAATACATACAAAAGCATTCATGTATGGAGAACTCAAGGCAATTAAGGCCCTCAAAATATTATAGAGAATTCCAAGTGTATTGTGTGCATTAGAGTTTTTGATTCATATTATAGGCATACATTTTCTAGAAATTTTAAGTCTGGGTGCAGTGACACAGTTTTCAAAATAAACTGCTGAGCTGTGTAGTAAATAGAGGACTCCAAAGCCTGCTTTTGTAAGGAATCTTTGAAAGGAGGTTTACAAAAAAGTCTCTGAGATTTATTGGTCCACAGAAGAGAAAAAAAACTCACTGCGTTTTTGTCAGTGAATGTGAATATTTAAACTACCCTGTTTGTTCATTTAATCCATATATGTTTAAAAACAGTGACCGATAACATTCCTGTATCTGTATACGGGACAGGATTTTGCCATACGTAT
This sequence comes from Coccyzus lansbergi, assembly GCA_033558105.1. NCBI lineage: Eukaryota > Metazoa > Chordata > Aves > Cuculiformes > Coccyzidae > Coccyzus > Coccyzus lansbergi. The sequence goes on from JAUMJK010000986.1 coordinate 931,339, forward strand.
TAGCAGAAATACCTACATCAACTATTTTTCAAAAGTTTTTGTACATCAGAATTAAACTTGCACAGAAGTTTCACTAGTGACTGAGCCTGGCTGAGAAACAAGCACCCCTCTTCTGAGCAAGATGTTCATCTATAGTTATTATTTACTATAAAAACAAAGTATTATGACCTTTGAAAAATCAATTGTTCTAGAGGGATTTATTTTATGGTTACAGCATGGTTGACTTGCTCAGTAATGGTAGAAACATTTGCTTTAAAAAAGCACTTTGAAACTGCCTTTTATCTATGGACGTAAAACAGGCGTGTAAGTGCACAGATTGTAAGTTCTTGCAGTATTAATTTTAGTCTGCAATTTCAGAGGGTTTTTTTTTTTAATTTGACTTTCAATATAAAGTAAGTATGATATGTTTTGTTTCTGTACGCTTTTATTACTTCAAAAACTTGAAGGTGAATATGATCTCAACCAGACATTTGATCTGTTTGAAGGGGAAGGGGAAAGAGACAAAAATCATTGCAGCTGCACAAGTATTATTCGTTTCAGTAGGAACACCGAATATTACAATATGGCTGTTCTTGAGAGGAGAGAAGGATTCTTCTGACACACAGATTTAACGAGCATAGCTATTAACTTCACCAGTTGCTTCTAAGGGAACTACGACTGCCACAGCTTTATGACAATTGTTGGCTGAATTACAAATACAAGCACCACTTGCCTTCTGTTGAAGGCAAGCCTTATATATTTGAGGAGAACGGAAGCTTTGCCTCATAATTGTTTTATGGGACATTACCACCACACCCAATTCACAAATGCAACGTGCAAGACAGTATTTCATATATGGTTTTTCCCCCCTCTTTTTTAAATATAATGCTAGCTCCCAATTTACAGTTTCCTCACAACCATCTTTGAACTTCATGCTGCTATTTTTATGGAAGCTGGAGCTCTGTCTAGAATTTTTTTTACTTGGAAAATGAATCAGTGGAAAATTGAATCACAGGCTTTTCTACTTCTTACCTTCTCACAACTACTGTGGTCTAAAATAAGAGTTACAGTAGCTCCTAGTTGAAGAAAATCTTATAAATAGATGTACAGGCTGTATTTTTCTGGAATTCTAGTTACGTAAATGAAAAAAATTATTTGCTTGCACCTTTTATGTCTAGGCAAACGGATCTAACTGATCTACTCACACTACAAAGCAGTGCAGAATGACTTAAACCAGCAGGCATGGAAATGCAAATATTCCTCTGTGTGTGTCTGTCATGTTTGTTTTAAGGCAGATGCATATGCTGCTATGAAAGATAGTCTTCCCTTTCTACCCTCTATAGCCCCCATTCAAAGAAACTCTGACCATGCTTGTGCGTTAGGAAGCGTTTAGTGTGTATTTTGTATTCTCCAGTCAGTCATAAAGAAAAAGAACCAGTAAAAAGTTGAAAACTGGAAATGCATGTGGACACAAGTCATTACTTTGCACATCTGACTTTTTTACTGGTGAAAGTTTTCTTCTTAAAAGCTAGTGGTAGGCCACATACTTCTTTGTTTTCTGAGAATGTTGATTTCTCACTGATCTGTGAAAACCAGACCCTGGGATGAAGTATTAACACAAGAGTGTTTGATGGCAGTTCAAGCTTCTCAAGTCAACGCATACTAGGAGTTCCAGTGACGTTTAACACTTCTGCCACCATAACTGCTCATGTGGAAAGCAGTTTGAGACAAGGAAGAGCATTTGGTCATGGGTGGGCTTCAACCACTATGTAACTAAAGATGGTCAGATTAAGTTCGCAAGACAAATCTTAAATAGGTGAATAACAGGTGTCGCAACCTGTAAACAGAGTTGTCCATCTACCATTGTTAGTGTTATATTCTGAATATGGAAGCAATATTTTGGGATAGGATCTGCATACAATGCCAATGATAGCAGGCTTGCTACTACATTTAACTACTTGTAACAGCAGAAATAATAATGGCATTTCAGCAGTCTTGGATCTCACAGACAACTATTCTTTTTTTCAGTTGTGGGAGCTCAGGATATTTAAATCTCAAGCTTTTTAGTTTTGCCTGTCAGCTCAAGAAACCAGTTAGTACTTGGAAATGTGTATATTATCATGTCATTCTTATTTCAATGAACAGTTTTAGAACCATCCACTAATTAATGTCTCAACCTTTAAAAATTTCTTTAAGCCTTGCTGTTCAGGGGAAGTTGGAACTTGTGAACTTGTAAGGCTTTCAGCAAAGTGGCAAACAGCCCACCTCTCTGCTGAAGTGGTGCTTGGTGGCACCACAGTCTTCTGATACATTGTGGAGTGGTTTAAAATCCCTTGCATATGCTAGAAGATCAGAGAAAACTGTTAAGCAGGAACACCCACTCTTAAGATTTGTAGTTTGTATCTGTTTTTCTTCAACCCAAGTCTGGAAAAAAGCTTACATGCTTCTAAGAATCATTTTGATGTGATGAGCTGAAACTCTCCTCAGCTTATGTATGAGGTTCATAATAAATGTCTTCAAATCTTGCTTCCTGTGTAGACATGTCTTCTGATTCTTTAGGTGAAGCTGTATAGTTCACATGTGTACATGAATGTAGTTTTCTTCTAAGTTAATCTCACCTACTGGAATTTGGACATATAAAGGTTTCAGAGTTAACCAGGAGAAATACTTGAAACTGAAATATTCCTGAATATCCACTACTGAACTCCTAACATGACTGAGTATTTTTTCCTCTTCTGACAAAGCATTTTGCTTAGCTATCTCTGGTGTTTGGTAAAGGAAAATTCTTTTTTGCTGGTGGAAATTTACTTCACAACCTTAAGATATGAAATAAGCCAAACAAGACATTATTTCTGTAATGGATCAGATTGTGTAACAGACAGTGAATGTTTTAATTTTCTATATAGTTGATATTTAAAATTTAACCAAGAAAATAATAGAATATCAAGATGGTATTTATTCAATATTAAATTTGAGAGGAAAAATATTTACCACTGGCGTATTTTTCAGTCAGTACCTTCTTTAATATAGACAGAGGGTGTGGGCAAATATGTACCAACCAATATAAATAGAATGTTTCAAAGTCCGGCTTTCAAGCAGACTAGTTACTACAAATATTAAGCTTTTTAATCTTCAATATTAGCATAATATATTAGTAAATCACAAATATATAAGATATAAAAAGATATAAAATATATAAACAAAAATATTTAAAGTTATAAAAGATGACCTGACTTAGTTTCATATGTGAAAAATTGCTGTATTCTTGGATTCTAGTTTTTAGTACTTATTAAAATGCAGATCTCATGCTCATAGTAGAGGGAAGGAGAGCAATTAATTTGCTCTAAATGGCATCTGTACTGCACGTGTTTCAGAATGCTATGACATTCCTGCTTACTGTTGTTACAAACTCTCAGCCTTTTTCTTCCTGACTAGTTTTCACTTATATGAAGTTCTTTACTAACAGCTGGTGTCTCAGTTTATACACAGTAGCAAATGGGAGAAATAATGCAATTGCATACTCAGAGATTCTGGATTCTTACACCCACCAGCTGCAAAGTTTTAAACAATAAGTTGCACACACCTTTGAAAGATGATGGGTTTTATCTTCCTTTTACTGCTGATGACAGTATTCAGCATTTAAGTGAATGCCAATCATTGCTGAACTCTCGTGGGTTTTTTTCTTGTAAATGAGGGAGGAAGGTTTAGTTCACTTCTCTGTTGCTTTTTCAAAATGTTTTTTTTCAGGCAGGATAGAACCTCAAGTTTAAAACAATTACGTAGGATAAGATCATGTCTTAACCTTTGCAAAAGCCAAGAATTTGCCAGATCCTGAAAACAACCCAAATCTGCAGTGAAACAGATGTTTGCCTTTGCAGACATTGATCAAACTCTAAACTACTATATACTTGTAATTTTTTTTTAAATTGTCTCTGAATTGAAGAGACATACTTAATTACACTGCTGAAATGCATGCATGGTTCAAGGAAAGGTGCTATAGTTGTTTTTCCAAAGAAAGGGGCTACAGTTGTTTTTTTTCTCTAGACCTGGCCTGTCTGGAGTATTTTGTTAACTGTTCTCTGTCCTGAAGATCTTTGCTTGTACAGTGAATATAGTTAATAAAGCTTATTGAATGTAGCCATGCAGAACTACAAATAATTTCTAAGATGTTGTTCCATTTAATCATGCCTGCTTTGACTGGACGATGTTTTGTTTATATTTCAGTTGCATATGAAATTAAATTTTACAAGGAAAAATAGTTATTTAATTCTTACTTTATCCTGTATCCCTAAAAGCTGAGATGCTCTTCTTGTCACTTCCCTACTTCCTCTGGAGACAGCATAAGGTTACCCTCTCCCTGTCTGTCCTTTAACCTCCCTTTTCAGCCTCTAAGCAAAGTGAGACCAGACTTTTCTAGATTCTTCACAACTGATTCCATATGAAAACTCAGTTTTGGAATTTTGCTGTTTCAGTGTAACAAAAGGTATTAATGAGAGAAAATTTTTGAATTAATGAATTAATGTGCTAGTTGGTAAACTTCAGTATGCAGTTACCATATACATCATCTTTTACATTACAGCTATTTATTCTCATATCCTTTTCCCCACAGGCTCTTCAGAGTAATCTGAAGTATTCTCTGTTGCCAAGACGGCTGATCATCAGTAAAAGATTATCTCAATGTTTGCATCCAGCACTACCAAGTGGAGTACATTTAAAAGCACTAGAAACCTATGAAATAATCTTTAAAATTATTGGGACAAAATGGCTTGCCAAGGATTTATTCTTGTACAGGTAAACTTACCTTTAAAAGTATGTGCATTTCACAGTCTATTTCAAATTTTTTCTTATCTTTTTTTTTTTTCTCCCAAAAGCTCAGGTTTGTTTCCTCTGCTGGCAAATGCAGCAATGTCGGTAAGGCCAGTTCTCCTTGGATTGTATGAGAAATACTTTCTTCCTCTTCAAAAGTCCCTCCTGCCTGGTCTTCAAGCCTTTGTAATTGGACTGCTACCTGGATTGGAAGAAGGATCAGAAATTTATGACAGGTGAGAACTAATTTTAATTTAAAAGCAATATAGAATATTTTTCCTTCCTAGGGAATTCTCAAGAAGTTTCTGTGAGCTTTATAAAAAAACTCCTAAGGCTGAAAAAATGGTGAGTTCCTGAAAGATGGAATAAATAGTGCTAATGTAAAAAAAACTTTGTCCTTCTCTTTTCTTCTCAGGAGGAGAAGAGGAGAAAGGAAGAAAATGAGGGGTAAAAATAGATGTGCTGAGAGAAGGAATAATGACTTTTTCTTAAAGCTCCTCTGAACTCCTAAATAAACATCCCGACTACTCAAACCATTACTCTGTCAATAAATTCTATCTAAGTATACACAAGAGAGCAGCTGAATTCTTTCCAAATATTCTATACCAGGCACTTGCCCTCAAGTTCTGAAAAAATGAGCAAGACACAACTCTTAACAGAAAATATCTCACTCTTGAATGTCTCTGGCAGTAATGACAATGACATTCAGTATGACAAGGTTAGGATCAGGAAATGTACTGAGAAGAACAGCTCATCGCCTGCTTGCATAGTGGGTTTACTTTGGTTACCAGAACTGTTTCATAGGGTCTTATGAGAACTCAACCACTATAGATTTCATCGATATGTTTCTTTCCTTGAAGAGTTGCTAAACACTGCATTGCTACTGTACTTCCTTCTGTATTACAGTCTGGATGTCTGGATTTGTTTGCTGTTCTCTCTGCCATTTTTTGATTTTAAATAGCTGTGTGTACATTAAAAAAAAAACCAAAAGACAGACACTAGGCTGCATAGATTACAGTTGATAAGCAAAACACTTCTATGTCTAATGCCTCTTTTTCAAAACAAGTATTAAATTGAAGAGTCAAATAAATTGCTAGAGTGGCTAAGAGTAGATTGCATACTTTCACCAGCTTGGTGAAGTGGTTTTCAGCTGCTAATTCCAGAACATCAGTTCTATGGGCAATTATATACATCTTATAGATCTGCTGAGGAAACAGGAATTTTAGTACATGCTTTTTGTCAGACAGTCTTATAAGCGATGGTGTATAGGTGTTACTTTTCCTATAGCACTAGTTGCTGGGTAGTTGCGGGAGAAAGGGGATGACTTGGAACTGTCTCCTATCTATCTGAAGCCTTTCTGGGAAACTGAACTTATTTTGAAACTGACTAAATTTGAAGCAGTGAGTTAATGCAGATTAACTTACAAGAAGTTCACTGTGAAAGATATATGCTAAAATTAAGTTAATGTTATTTTGTGAAATATAAAAATTACATGAGAATTTACATATTTGCAAGTGCAAATATGTAGGCTATCTTCCAATTCCTAGATTGACAACATTGGCTTTCAGAGTCTCACATTAGCTTATTTCCAATTCAGCATTTCACACTTCTTGCTGTAAACATTTTGCAATCGGAGCTACTGCAACAATTTGGACAGAGCATATTGTTTGCAGATAATTACTGGAAAAGTTTCCAAAGTATACACAGAAACTGGTTCAGTGAGTGTACACAGTGACAAAGGATTGAGTGTTTATGATTCTTTTCCTACAATCAGATGTGGGCCATCTGCACATGAAAAGGGCAGTACTAATAATACAAAGTTGAAGAAATCAAATAAACTGCGTCTGCTACAATACTAATTCTGTGTATAATTGCCTTTTTATGGTATAAAACTGAACTAACAGAAATCTATTTTCTCACATTAAATATACTTCCATACAGAACGGATATGCTGCTTGTGAAGCTCTCCTTATTGATTGGCCAAGAAGTGTTATATGGAGCACTCTGGGGCAGTGTCCTGGTCAGTCCATCCATCAGACTACCTGCTTCTCTTTTTGTTGTCAGCCATATCAACAGAGAGCAGTCTGGAAAACAGCAGAAGTATATGCTTGGCACTGATTATAAGCTCACAGTGAGTTCATTACATTCCTTGTAGAAGCCTTATCTACCATAATACCTGCATATTAGCACATTGTTTGCTTTCTCTGTATTCAATTAGAATGACGTGCTCTTAAAAATATTTTGGAGAGAGATAGAGAGAGGCTGAAAGGTCCACCCTTTGGAATTGCTTAATGCAGTTACTGCATGGGAGTATCTTACCTGAAATATAGCAGAAAATCTCCCATACAGATTTTGGTTAGCCTGCAGAATGTCTTATCTTCTGAAGTTTTTGGTAATTGATACTACATACAGCCTCAAAAGACTGACTCTGCTTCAAAGCAGAAGGTAAATGTGACATCTTTTCTTCACCTGTTCTGAATTTGCATTTAAGGTTGAAGACCAGCTTTTCTGTAATACAGTATATACAGTGTTTAATGTGGTTTCTCGAAGTACTCGCAGTCCTTTCAGTAAATTCTGAAATTTACTGGCTTTTTATTTTTTCTGTAAAATGGAAGTCTTTAGTAGGTAGTAATTTATGTTAAACTTCAGTGATGTAATAACTGTAATGCTAGTTAAAGTACTTTAATGTCTGCATTTTGTGAGGCTTCATGGTAGCTGGTGATTTCGCGCTGTGACGTTCTGTATTGTTACAAAACCAAGCGTTTTGTAAGTATTAACAAGTTTTTTAACCATGTTCCACAAAACTTTTAACTCATTTCAGGGCCAAGTTGAGTAATTATCTTCTTATTTAAAAATATATTGTTCACATGCAATCAAGTTTGCTTGCTTGCTTTCTTGTGACTAGTGATTGTAGTTTAAATGTTATCATGAAGTAAAACATTGTTGTGCTTTCTTTTCCTTTTACAGATAAAATCTTTGTGTGTATCAGTATTGGATTCAAATGTCCTTGTGCAAAGAAACACTCTGGAAGTGATTCTCTTCTTCTTCCCATTTTATACAGCTTTGGTAAGATGACTATTTTGATATGGTCATGTGTGCAATTTGTGCAGGAAGGCATCTTCTGTGAAACCAATCCAGCTCCTACCTCTGTTACTGACAATTGTCTGAATTTCCTACCTGAAAAACCAATGAACAGATTTTGCAGTTTCTAGTTCCCTCTTCAATTTTAATAGTAGAGGAGACTGTTTCTTCTCAGACTCCTTACGGCTAATTTGGGTTTACATCATCAAAATGTTTTCAATGAAGATATACTTTCGCAGTGAATATTGTTTGATATACAGAATGTGTTTGAAGTATTCAGGCCTGAGAAACTGCATATGGAAAAAATATAGAGCTATTTTTTTAAGTGGGATTTCAGCATTTGAATTATCTGCACTAAACTAAGATACTTCTATTAAAGACAAGGAAAGAAAACATTACTTGAAATAAGAGCTGTTCCTTGTTGTTCCCTAACTTACCTAGTAATATAGTCAGTATTTTAAAAGTGTCAAGTAATTTTAAGTCTTAAGGCATAACATAATGAAGTCTTTAGTATTTTCAGTCTAAGTGTACCTCTGTTCCTTAAGTATGAAAATTATCACAATTGTGTCAGGTTCCTTTTCTTGAGATTTTTAGTCACAAAATATTCTGTCATTGATGTTTTATTGCCTTTCTTTCCAAAAGATTACATTACTAGTTAAAAAAATAACTTTATTACCAATTTTACTTTTTTCAGTGTCCATAAACAGCTAAGAGTTCTTTTTATTTTTTTTTTATCCTAGGACAGCAATGAAAGCACTATTCTGTTGCACAGAACTGATTTAGTCTATATTCTGTCAGCAGCTACACAAACATTATTGAGAAGAGACATGTCACTGAACAGAAGATTGTATGCATGGTTGCTAGGTACTGTACAATATAGTCATATTCAATATTCTGGATACCTCAGAGAAAAAAATAACGAGTGCTTAGAAATATAATTTTTCAGCAGTTAAAGAATGATGGTAAAATAAAGTGTCGTTTAGTTGCCATTTATTAAGTTCCTGTTTAATAAAATGAAGCATTCGTCCAGCAGACAGGTCCTCTCCTCAGAGGTGAATTCATTTCGTTGTCCTAAATCACAGGGTACTTGATGTGTTATTTCTGGTCTCATCCACAGTTCATTCTGAAGAGGTTTAGTGGACTGAAAGGAGTGGGGCATTATTTTATCCTTGTTCTCTGGACATAATAGTCCATTAATTCCCATGTGGTCTTAATTGTCTGTAAGAGAGCTATAGCTTCTCCCTATCTGCCTCCATTTAACAACCTAAGAGGAGGCTGAGAGTGACAGGACAAGAACTGCAGCTTTGCACTTGCACGAAGGCTGACCTTGCTGACCTCATGTCTGGATCTGGCCTTGGTTTTGATTTACATTCAGTATTAGCACATCTGGATGCCTCAGCCTTTGATATGTGTGATATGTGAGCTCTCCTTGGGCAGTATGGGAATTAGTTTCAAACAAAGTGTAGAAATGATAAGGGTTAAAAACAAAGTGTAATTTCAATATTTGAATAAGCTCTGCGTAGTGCTCCATACTGTAGTTTTATTTTGTACTCCCAGTGCGTCTGTTTATCTTGTAGGCTCTGATATTAAAGGTGATACTTTTGCTCCAGACTCAACAAATTCTGAAGACCATGCTGTTTTTTTCTTTGGAAGATATTCTAAAGATCTTTTGGTTGAGGTTGGTGTTCAATGTATACAAATGTATTTATGATACTTTTAAAAGCTAGCGCAAACTGTACCTACAGTTGTTTTCTTTTTCATTTGCTTTGTCTTTTGATTTCTGTTCCTAAAGACGGCATCCTTTTGGTGGTTTTATTTTCATCTATTTGAATGCCTGCTGTGCTCTGTTTATCCCAATATTGTATGTGTATACAATACAAGTGGAATCTAATGAAACCAAAGGGTAGAATCTTTTATGAACTACATGGATTATTTAAAAATGCTTCTCTGAACAAAATCATCCCTTGAGTTCAGATGATGAGAAGGCATTATTTGATTTGTCTGCACTGTATGGAAAATTGAAGTTCAATTTTAGTCGACACTAAGCAAAATCATATTTAGAACCACTTCAAGTCTTTATAAAATAGGAATTTCTTTCCTGTGTATAACATTTTGATTTGTTTTTTACTAGAGTTTGATTCAAATTTTACATCAGAAATTCCCTGAGTCTGATACAGAGGAACAGCATCAAGTTTATTTGAAACCCTTCCGCATCCTAATCAGTCTCCTTGACAAACCTGAAATAGGTAATGTTACTTGTCACTTCTGATACAACTGCCAATGACTGTTCAAACTTGGTGTTCATCACTGTTGACACTGGGACTCAAGACAACACTCTGCACAATTCATTCTAATTCTGAATATGTGTATGTTGTGTATTAGTATGTAGGAGGCTGTTTCTTGCCTTGGACCTGGTTCAGAACAATGCTCTGGAGCAAGCACCCTCTTCAGATTATTTCCGGCTCTTCTGCAGAGCCCTGTACTTTGTAGTGTGAATGTATCCTAGTGAGAATAAGTCTTTTCTGTGCCCAGAACTGCAATCTGACGAACCAGTTAAAAAGAACCACTTCTGATTAACCTCAACTGATTCCTCAGAGGTTAGCCTCTAAAACACTGTCAGGTCTTTTGTTCTGTCTGACAAGCAGGCTTCTATCCAGGAAACCACCAGTACTGCTCTGGCCTGGGTTTGTTTCCAGTGCTTGGCTATGCTTGCAGGCCTTCCTGTACACTTGTCTCAGCCTCTCATGACCATAGTGCTTTTTCAAACACTGTAGTCCCACAGGTGTCTAGCTTGTGCTCATACTGCTGCCAGAGTGGGCAGTGCCACTTGCCTGCAGGAGCTCCAGCTAGAAATAACTTGTTACAAGTGTGGGCAGGCGAGGGATGCCTCCATCAGTGCTGCTGCCGGCTTCTGCTGGCCTGGCACTGCTGTGGGAGCTATAGTTTGAGACTTGGTGACTGAGCTGTGAAGAATTTCTTCCTCTTCCTTGTCACATGTCTGTCTTGTTGTGTACATGACCTTGCCAGCAGCAGAAGGGTGAGGCTCTGCCAGCCCTTATTTTAAATGGCAACTTCTCCTTTTTGCATCAAAAAATTAAGCCAAAGTGACTTGACAGATTTTTTAGGATTTAATATTATTCTTTAAGAGTATGTACAAATGAATCTTTGAAACTATATTCTGTGAATCTCTTAAGTATGACAAGCCTACAGACTGGTTAACTGGTATTTATTAGAAGCTAACAGACTTTTAATGACTGAGTGTATCTCAAAGTGTTTTTCTAGGTATTATCCTGAGTAGGGCGAGATGTTATCACTGACTGAGCCTGTAGACTTAGAATGAAACTCAGGTAATGAGACTATAAACACTGAAGTGGCAGTTGGTTGTGCAGGTGTTTTAATCTAGTAAGATTATCTTCTTTCATGGGTCAGTAAAGTCTTTTCAAGCACACTTTCTGTTAAAGTATTACCAAAGCACTATCAAGAAAAAAGAGGATTCTCCATTATTTACCCAACAAATGAATGCTACCTTAGTAGAAGCAGTTGTTAGTCTGTTTATAAGGCCTTGGTGCTAATGTTTCCTTCTGCTGCTTTAACTATTTTTAAAAAAATCTATCATGATTACAGTCTCTGATTATAAGGTATTTATATTTCCTAACAAAAATACTGAAGAAGGGACAGTTGACTAAAGTTGTTTTGTTATAAATTCAGTGATTAATCTAATTTAGAAAGTAGATGACACATACTACCCTACTGCATGTTTTACTTGGCTGACAATCAGTGATAATCTGGACTACATAAAAGGGTTATTTAGCTGAACTGCATTATAAGTTAAATCCTTCTCTTCCAGTCAGCACACAAACCAGAACTTATTGAGCCTTAAGCCAATGACATTTACTTCCTTTTGAAATGGATTTAGCAGATTAAAACATAACAAGAGTCTTCAACCTTTTCTATTACTCTTAGTCACATCAACCTTTTTTTTTTTTTCCTTTTTAGAGGCACTTATTGGAGTACTTCATACACTACTTTTTTTTTTAGTGGTTCCATGTTTAGGGTGTTGTGTTTATTGTTTATTCACCTCCTCTATAGACAATTGCAGATAAAGTGCTGACCTTTGAAAATTGTGTGCCTTTGTCAGCACACACCTAACTTATACTTTCTTCTTAAAACTGTTTAAAATATGCCATTTTGTTGTTATATTTAGGCATTTGAAATTCCTCAGTTTGCTGACTTTTCCATCTTCTGTCTCTCAAAATTTAATCAGGGCTAATATATTAGATGTATATAGGGAAATCCACTTGTTTTCCTTATGGGTGCAGACATGGTGATTATTTTTAGCATATGAAGTGCAGACTTACAGTTATGATTATGCACAATTATAAATTATTGCAGTGCAGGTGCCTTACTGAAGTGGCTTGAGTGTAATGTAGAACAAATACTATGGCTTTCCAAATATCGCTTTTAAAAGTTCCTGAAATGAGCAACAGGTGGCATTTAGCTGGACTTAAAACAAACAAACGAGTATTTAACTACGTAGTTAATTTTATTTTTAACTGGAACAACTGACATTTTTAAAAGCCACATATGCATTTTCTTCTTACTTGCGTGACCATAGTTTTCCAGTCTAGCCACTCTTGATTAAAGTCTGAGTTTGTAACTGAGCTGCCTAGCAATCATTTTGCTACAACTACTGGATTTTTTTTATCTTTCAACTGTAGGGCCACAGGTTGTTGGGGATCTGTTCCTTGAAGTTATTAGAGCCTTTTATTCCTACTGCAAAGATGCGCTTGGTTCTGATCTCAAACTTAGCTACAATCAAAGTGGCAACATACTTGCAAGGTATATCTACAAGTTTTCAACTGTAAACTGAAACTGCATTATTTATATTAAGCTAACTTATTAAAGTCTAACCAGTTATGGAATGTTAGGGTTTTAACAAAGTGACCTTCTGTATAGATTTTCTGTCTTCCATTTTCACACACACACACAGTTGCTTTCTCTTTATTTAGCAGAGAAGAAAATTAAGTACTCTGCATATGATTGGTGTTGCTTAGTTCCAGTTATATTGGCCAAGAATCTGTCTGGTGACAGAACTCTTAGCCTTTTGATTTTCAAACCTTAAGGTTTGATTTCTCTACGAGAAAGATGGTTGAGCTCTTGCTATGCCAGAATAACTTAGGCCTTGATTTGAAGCAATTAATATCTTTTAGTTTTTAGAGAAAAGGAGGAAAATATTTTAGAAGACAACAGCTAATACTCATGTGCTTAGAATCTTCGCTGACATCTGGTTTTTTTGTTTCCTTTCTCTCTCTTTTTATACAGTGCAATCAAAGAGAACAAAAATGCTTCAGAAATTGTCAAAACAGTCAATTTGTTGATCACATCCTTAAGCACGGATTTTCTTTGGGATTACCTGACCAAATGTTTTGAAGATTGTTTCAGGTGTCTATGTTATCAAACAATAATGCTCCTTAAAAATGTCATTTAAGAGCTATATGTGTAAGATGATGAAGTTTACTGAGGCATTTAAATTCTGGAAGGGACATAATACATTTTAGAATCAGACAGATGTGTAAGTTGCATCCTAAAAAAAATCACAAATGCAAACGGGTGAACAGTTAGATGGAAACTAGCAATGTAAAAACAAAAAAAAAATACTACTTTCAATGACAGCTGAAAGGAAAACGTTAGAGAGGGAAGATGGATTGGTGTTTTTGGAAGAACAAGATTTTTAAAGAAAAATGAAGACATCTACCTTTCTATCCTTTCCTAAAAGTAAGAGAAAAAATTATACTTTAAGTAGTTAGATTATGTACAGAAATCCAATCTGAAAATTAGGAGCACTTTAGCATCCCACATGCAGGCTTCAGTGTAAATGGTTTTGACAGAATATTTTATCCTGCTGTATGAGAAGTCCCATTTTACTTTGCTTAAGAAAACCTAGCTGTTCAGTATTTTGTGCTGGTTTTGATGAAGCTTTTTTATTGTAACAAGAATTTTGACAGAAAAAAAGTTAAAAAAATTATTTTTCTCTCAATCCAGAAACAAATCCACACAGAAAAGATACCCTTTTGAAAATATTAGCACTCCTCCTACAATTTCAGAGCTCTGCACACTATTGGTGTTTCTTCTGGATGTGATTCCTTTGGTAAGGCAACCTGGAGTTAACTGCTTCAAAGGCTTAAGAAACTTAAAAATCAAGTTATTCCTATTGTGATTATTTAAATTGAAAATGGGTAAATTGACATACATGTGCATACGCATGGTATATCCTGCAAAGTGTAGTGTTATAAACTGAAATACAGGTGACTACCTGTGCTATTACCTAGCAAAACAAAAAAAGATTTGCATTTTAAAATATGGCACAAAGAAAACGTGTGCCTTTTGCTTCTTGGGTAAATAATATCCTGGTACTTTTTGCTCTTTTAGTAGCTGTCTGACTATCTTAAGATTTTATGGTAATATTCAGTGTTTATTTTGTAGAATGAAGAAAGAAGGAATAGCACTGAAGCAAGTTTGTACCATTCCTGAACTAACATTAGCAAGCATTGATCAATATTGATAGACAGCTGAATAATAATATGTGATAAGTATTTTAAACAATGCCTGTTTGTTTCAGGAACTTTACTCTGAAGTGCAGACTCAGTATCTCCCACAGATGCTCAGTTACATGGTACAGTCTCTCCTGGAAAATATGGAAGTATTAGGTTTACCAGAACTCACTCATGCCTTAAAGACCTGTTTTAAGGTGCTAAGCAAAGTACAAATGCCCCCTTCCTATCTGGACATTGAGACAGGAAGTGGAAATGGGGTAGGTGTTTTTCAGCTACTCATAGATGTTTAAAATTGTTAGTGATATAACTTGTTTTAAAATACTGATTCTCCTAACTTAAACCTAGATGATAACTGTGGCAACAAAGATTTTTGAAATGTATCTCCTTTGGCCACTTTCAGACCTATCTGGTGCCTTGTTTTTCTTACTGGGTATTCAGTTCTGACTTGTTTGAATTATTTCTGACAATGGAGTATAGTTTTGTCTGAAACTGGGGCTATAATCCTACCTCTTGAGAAGAATGTGATCTTCATCGTTTTGAAAAGGCACTCAGCATTATGCAGTGGCTAAAGATTTGAGTTGCCAAATCAAGCCCAGCTTTTTACAGCTGGTTAGGCCTGCAAAATTGATATTTTAGTTTGAAACAATGTGTTATTATTTGTGTGCAAAAGGCCATGATAGGAGGTGAGGAATAGATGGCATAAAGCAGTCACAGAAGCACACCCTAACAAAGTTTATTTTCCTCATCAAATACATGCATTGGACTAGAAACAATTTGACACATACAATACTGTTCTAGAGGTGAATTTAAGGAAACATTTCCATTTGCTTAATGATCTGTAGCTATGAATCTGTTGGTGTTTGATGACTCAAGTTGTGAGGATTATACATTTTACAGGTTTTAAATACAGTTGAATTGAACTGCTTCAAATAACTGTCTTATGATCTGTAATCTGTATCTGGAAATTGCAAACACCTAGAGCAGGAGGGAAGTGTCTGTCATTGCAGTGCCTGCCACAGCTCTGCATAGTTTAAAATGATAGATGTAGTGCCATATTAACCACATTAACATTTTTGTTTTAGAGTCCAGTGAAAAACGAAAACATGGATATAACCTTGGAGACTAAATCTGTACTGCAGGAGGAGGATGACACTCCATTCCCTCCCCTGAAGTCAGAAGACAGTGGCATTGGTCTAAGTGCTTCCTCCCCAGAGCTCTCTCAACATTTGGGTGTACCAACTGTGACCGTGGAGAGAGATGATGTCTGGAAGAAAGGAGGGAGCATTCAGAAAACTTTGTATTGCATCCAAGAGTTGGTTGCCAAGTTTTCTAGTAAACACATTTTTGGGGTGCAATTTCAAGAAACAAGTAATGAAAGCATCTCAGCAACGAATCTGGATGGAAAATACAAAAAAGATAATGGCTACAGATTACCCGAAAGTACTGGCAAGAAAAAGAGCCCATGGGATGCAAAGCAAATCACTGTACCTCAGTTTAAACAAATGCTCTCCGACTTGTTCTCAGTTCGAGGGTCACCGTTCAAGAACAAGAGTCCTAATCCTCTACCTTCTGAACGCAACTCGAGTAATAAAAAAGAAAAAGAGGAAGAAGACTGGGACTTGGAACAGGTGATGCTTGTCTTGGGACCCCTTAGAGATGACTGCAAAGAAGCTTTTGCTGCAGCTTGTCACCTTTTGTTGGATTGTACCACATTCCCAGTCTATCTTTCAGAGGAGGAGATGGAACAGTTGTATCTCTCTCTGTTTCAGATTCCTGGTAAGAAAAATTCCTTTACTGGGCACCCTGAGCGCTTGAGGATGCAAATAGCAGTGTGATCTTGGCTACTTGCAAGACGTGACCAGGGCCAGCGATAATGCCTTTTTACAGAGTTGAAGGCAAGTTGCACCTTGCCTACATCAGCATGTGTATTGTGTCTTGCAGCTGAGATTTAATTTCTATTAAGCTTTTTAAATTCACATTCTTTTGAAAGTTTTCCCTACAAAACTTGTAGCTGAAGGTATGAAAAAACCTTCTGACCTGTAGACCTTTGTGGCATGGTTCAGGGTTTTCAGGAGGTTCCCCCTCTCCTACCCACTCCCTCCAAAAAGGAGGTGTTAGAGGAAGATGGGTGTAGGCAGAAAAATAGAGCTCTAAATCATAAAAGAAACAAAACCAGCTCTTTCTCTAACCCTCAGAATTCAAAGGAGTTTGATGTAAATTAACATATAAGAATAATCTTGTATAACTGGATGTCTGTTTGTTCCAGGAATTCAAGTTCAGTAGCTTTAGCAGGAGCAGTTATTGGCTTGCAGATTAGTTGACAAGATATGTTTGTAGTGAACAGAGAGATGGGAGACTGGAAAATAGGGTCCTTTTCCTCGCCTCACTAAAAATTTCTACTGTCTTCCTTAGCTAAGTGATTATATGCCCAGCATCTACCTGAGTGAATTGATTGCTTAACTTGGATATTTTTGCATGTTTGCAGTGCCTTTCATGTAGTCAACAATGGGGCTAAACTTAGAAGGCTTGCTTTCATAATTGTGTTTGTTTGGATTATCATCCTAGGATTATAGTTTATTTTCAAAATAAAACTGGACACCCTGGAGAATATGATAAGGTTTAAAGCCAAAAGGAGAGAACCTGTGATAACGAAGATCTAGGCTAAGCGTGATACAGAAGTTGTTTGGTATGGAGAAGGAAGAATGGTCAATTTGTTGTGGTAGTAGAGCAGTTAAAACGTACGGTTTTGAAGCCAGAGATGTGAACTCATATGTCAGACTGTCTCCAGCCAAGGCCTAATAAAACTCAATTAAGAGAGGCAAAGATGACTTGATTTGATGTTAGCCACATCAGTTCCTTGTGTGCTTTGTGGTTTCTGAAACTATATGCCTCAATGCTACCTGAAATAGCATACTTGGATCAGCAGAACTCTGTTGTTGTTTTTGACAATGACAACTGAAAAACAGCAGCTGTTAAAACTAGTTGTGAACAAACATAAACTGGAAAGCAGAAATCCAGTAGTTACTGGGTTACTGAGGTCCTACAAGAGCTTTCTGCTCGGGGAGATAGGGAAAGGACTGTATCTTGCTTGAAGTAAGGAACTTGAGGGTAGCATGACAGTTGGACTTGGACAGTAATTTTTGTCTCTTTTTTCCTGTGAGCTTGATTGAAGAATTATTGGAAATATGACCATAACCTTGAAATTATTAAAAAACTTCTGTTTCTCACTTATCTTCTGAGGAGGTTGTGAGGCCAGCTTCCCTCTGTGGCTGAAGTCCTTAATGACAATATGCTGTTGTGTGAATGACTGCTATGTTCAGAATGTGTCCATCTTCACACTGCTGGAGGTGATCAACCATTCCCAGTCACTGGCACTTGTGATAGAAGACAGAATGAAGCGGTACAAGGTGTCTGGCCACAACCCCTTCTTTGGAAAGCTGCAGATGGTCACCCTTCCTCCCATTGCTCCTGGAGTTCTAAAGATCATCTCAGAGAAAACAGATTTCTATCAGGTATCAATTTTCTTTTCATTTGTAATGTCCAACTGCACTGAACCTTTAAGGATGGGGTGGAAAAGTGAATGTTATTTGCATGGATGCTTGGGGCAGCATATTTGTGTTACAGTGACATACTGCCAGTTTTTACTTCCACAAGCATTTGAAAGTAATTGGATTCTTCTTCATGTGCTTCCTAACAGGGTATTCAAAAGCAGGTGGTTACTTTCAAGTTGTTAGTTAGTTTTGTGCCTAAATTCTTGGGGTGTAGGTATGATTGATTTCTGACATGAAGCATTTGGTTTCATTAGCTTGAAAGATGGACTTCAGGGAAATTTGATACCACTCTTAAAGTTTTCAGATAAGAGAAAATGTTAGCGGGTCAATAATAACGAAAACATTCTATCATCCTTGCTTTGATTATGTATACTCCAAAGATGCTTTCCTTATCCTGACCATTTATTGATATTGATGTTGGCAAGGGTTGGTTTCAAGATCTTTTTCTTAATCACCATGTTTCCAGTTGCTGTGCCTGACACGTACAATCTGTTAATTTTTGACCACAAAAATAGAAGCACAAATGCTTTTCTCAATTTCTGGTGTGTGTAAGTTTGAGTTACCTGTCCTGCTAGGGTAGGAAAGTAGCATTCCTTTAGGTATGAGTATATAACCTGAATTCTTGTTCTTTGCTATCCTAAGATGATTTGGAAATCATTTTTGGTAATAGAGGGCATTTATGCAATGGAAAGCTTTTTAAGTCAGGGAAGAAATGGCACGTTATCATTATTATTAATTATTTGTTGTTTTTCCTTAGAGAGTAGCTTGTGTGCTCTGGAATCAGCTGAATAAAGAGACACGGGAGCATCATATTGCCTGTGTGGAATTGTTTTACCGACTGCACTGCTTGGCACCATCCGCAAACATCTGTGAAGACATTATCTGCCATGCACTTTTGGATCGTGATAAAGTAAGTTGTATATTCGCTGTAGCCCCTTCACCACTGTAGAGTTGTTCCAGCACTTCCCCAGTCTGCCTCCAGTTCCCTTTCACCCCACATCATCACTCCCATGGTCCCTCTGTCTTAGGAGAGGCTAACAAACTCTGTGCCTTTACAGTTGTCCATGGGACTACTGCTAAACTTAATCTCAAGCTCCATCAGTCAATGCTGGAGTTCTTTTCAGTTTCTGTCCAAACCACATAGTATCTAATATCTCACAGGTTGTGTCAGTATTTCCAAACTGACCCAGTTCCACCAGTAACACTAAGATAATTTTATTTTGTGTTAATTTTGTAAATTTCACATTCCAACAGGAGACTCTATTACTTTGTAGTGTCTGTCAACAGTGTTGACCCTGTGTCCACTTTAGTATTTAGATTTTGTAATAAGTTTTAAGTGAACCAGTTATTAATTATTCACTTGCTGAATTTAATGACAGGATGGTTCTTTAATAACTTACGGTATATTTGTGAGATGTGCCTTGCACAATAAAACTTAAAACAGTCACCTTCAGTCTTTGGTATTGTTTTCATACCTTTGCTCTGCAATTTTGAAACTTTTTTTTTTTTTTAAAAAAAAAGCTTTCAAACAGAATTAGAAATAACAAACACTGCCTCCTATACCAATGTCTTTCCATTTGGCATTCAAATTTTAAGGCCCCCAAACAGCAAACTAAAGCTAAAATGTTTATGCACAAGAGTCCTGAAATACATTTTTAGTGTATTGGCACATCTCTTTTAGCTACTACAAACACTGTGGCTCTTTAGTTTTGATTGTGCATTCGTGGATGCATAGTATTTTGGTTTAGTCTAGTGCAAAACAGAAAAATGCTTTTGCACTGCCTGGGAAGAATTAGCAGTCATCTACACAGTAACTGTGGTTTTTTTGCTAAAGGATTAAAAAAATAAAAACTTTACTCGGAGATAAATGTTGAAAAAAATACATATATGTCTTGTTTCATTGCCAAGGGGACAAGGCTGGAAGCACTGTTCAGATTCTCTGTCATGTGGCATCTGACCAGAGAGATCCAAGGCAGCAGAGTGACTTCTCACAATCGGTCCTTTGATAGGTATTTTCCATTTCCAGTGGCTTAGACTTCCATTTATATATTTAACTATGTCATGCTTTGTTCTGTTCTTTTCTCTGAGATGGGAAAAAGTTCTCTGTGGAGAAACCAAAAAATAAGCAAAAGGAAGATCTTCACCTTTCATGCACTATTATCTCTACAAAGTACTCTATGCATGGTGCACTTCCTTGTATGGAGGAAGTTTCTGTAAAAATATGAAGAGTTTCATATAAGAAGAGTAGCTTGCAGATGAGTTTTTACATAGCAGACTATCGTGGAGGGGGTTGGATTTTTTTCCTAAAGAAAACAGAACCAACTACTTATGGAAAAAAAATATTTATTTATTTTACTTCTTGTTTATGAGACCATAGTGGTCATATAAAATGAGATTTCAAGAGTCCTTCTAAATAAATATGTGAAATAACTTTAAAATATGCTGCTTTTCTAGAGTCTAGGTGTATGTATGGCCTTGCATCTACTAACATATGTGTACTCAACCTCAACTCAGGAAAGTGTGCATGATCAAGCTGTTGTTAGCAGGCATAAGCCATTGGCTGGTGCTTGCTTGAACATGCGCTTTGTCTGTCCCCTGCCACTATTTTGTTGTTTGCATTAACATTTTTAGAGATTTCAACTGTACTTCTTCATTCTGATTTCTCCACTCAGGTCTCTGTTTGTGGTACTGGACAGTCTTAATTGTTCAGATGGTGCAATTGGTGCTGCAGCACAGGGTTGGCTGATCCGTGCTCTTTCACTTAATGATGTTGCACGGATTCTTGAACCAGTCCTGCTGCTGCTGCTTCATCCAAAGACACAGCGCACGTCCATCCACTACATCAAACAGAAAAATTCAGCAGGTAACACTGTTCTTGTACTGAAATTGTAAGTGCTAACGTAGCATTGCATACTCCAGAACGCCTACTGTGGGTAGTCTCTGAAGTAGAATGGCATCCTATTACCCTGAGTTGTCTGGTATCAGTTCCATAGATTCATCCTCATCCACGTACCTCTAGTGATGCCTAAAACAGAGTTCAGGAGTAAGTTAGGCTTGTTCAAGGCCTAATGATCATTTCTGTTAAGGTGGCTGCACCTATACTGTTGGTTTGGATTGCACTCTGTTTTGCTCTGAGATCTTGTCCCACATTTCTCATTGCTATTCCTAGATGATCGACACTGCATGTGTGTTCTCCAGATCCCTTCTCAAGCAAAACTAGGTCTGCAGCCAAATGAAATCCAGGAGGAGTTTGGCGACTATATCAGTCCAGGAACTGTTCCAGTAGGCAGGATGGCAAATCTTACTTTCTCTACGTAGCCTTGCCCCAGTACACTGTGCACCCTCAAACCAAGTTTCTTTATTCAGCATTGTGTTAAAATAATCAGACAGATTGTGAGGAATGTCTTGCTATTTAGAGCACACGACACAGAGAAAAGCCCTAATTCTGCCAGTTACTAAAAATTGAAATGTATTTGTCCTAAAAACATCCATCTTGATTCAAGAGCAGAGTTGAGCCCATGTGGCATAACTCTTGAAGTATCTCAGAGTTAGGATGTAGAAGCAGAGAGAGATTGTTTGGAATTGAAGACGACCTGCAGCTACACCTTAGGGATGTGGCAGGGCATCTTTACCATGACAGGCTAAATTTGACAGCTGAAAGATGGCCATTTTAAGACTCATAATGTGAACCGCATATGATCTATAGGTCAGATGTGGAACAAAGAAGTGTGGCAGAGACCTGTGGGGAGCAGCTGAGGAAGCCTGAGACACGTATGGAGCCAGGGTTTGCTCCCAGTGTAGAGTCCTCTGAAGGCTGGCATTCTGTTTGGATTTGGGATGGCTGGGAGTGGTAGGGATATGAGACACTGCATCATTTGACACAAGCAGCCAGGTTTGCTTCCTGGAGCAGAGCAGGAAGACAGTGGAGAAATGTCCAGTAGTTTTGTATAAAGAAAAATCCATGTTATCTGTCTGTCTCATTATTATTAACCTAGCTTGCATAGTTGATATTCTGTCTTGATTGGCAAGTAGTTAGCATCCAAAGGGAACTGTTTATTAGATGCTATACAAATGCAGAGCTAATATATCACTTTCTTGTTCCGCAGCATATAATCAAGAAAAACATTAGCTCTTTTAAAAAAAATAAATTAAAACTTCCTCTGTTGCTGTCCTTCTCATTCCCCTCCTGATCACAACAAACATTTTATGCTCAGGAAGCATAAAAAAATTACTTCTAGAGAATAATAGCATAAGAGAAACAGCATGTGCTTCATGTTTTCGTCCTGTTCTCTTGTGCTTACAATAGGTCAGGACTGCTCTACCACTTTAAAAAAAAAAGATAATTATTGCCTAACTTTTTTTTAGCTCCAGTCATTACAATTAATAGTAGCCTAGAGCAGAGTGGCCTTTTAACCTTTTTTTTCCTTACAATAATTTACTGACCATAAAGCACATTGTGTGAAATGGATGATTTTATATTCCTTTTGAAAAAAATCATTTTTTTTTTCAGAAGATATACGTGATTGGCTTGGCAAGAAAAAGGCCTCTTTGAAAGAGTCTGGCATCTCTGAGAGCAATTCCGAGGAAAACCTTCCACTGAGCCAGTTTACTGCTGTGGATAGAGAAGCCATTTGGGCAGAAGTGGAAAAAGATCCAGAGAAGATGGAGTTAAAACCTGAGCAGTCTGAAAATGACAGCTCTTATAATCCAGTAACTTCACATGAAGCAGATGGTGACCAAGATAACAGTGAGCACACAGAATCAGCAGACACCAGCACAGGCCATGACAGTGAAAATACATCCTCTTTTTCTCCTTCTCTGGAGCTGCAAGAAGTGAGCAGTGAGGAAAATGACAGTGCTGCATCCAGTGGCAAAGAGACTACAAACCATGTGAATTCTCTGAACCCGTTCCTTCCTGAGAGCTCCAAATCCAGTGTAGCACTAAACCTCGTGCGCGCTGACTCTGAGAGGACTCAAGCATCAGAGTCCCTGTCAAGTGATGAGGAGGTGGACTTGGAACTCCAGGAGATTACCCATTCTAGGTTGCTCAAGCAGCAGAAGGAAAGACAGGAGATGATTGAGTCTCTATTCAAACACATGCTGTTATATTTGCAGCCTTATGATTCTAAGAGGGTATTATATGCTTTTTCTGTTCTGGAGGCAGTGCTTAAAACAAACCCTAAAGAATTTATTGAAGCTGTAGCTAGTACAAGCATGGATACCAGCTCAACCGCACATCTGAATCTTATTTACAATCTTTTAGCTCGCCATCAGGAAGCTCTTGTAGGGCAGAGTTTTTATGGCAAGCTTCAGACTCAGTCCCCAACTATGTGTCCCCATTCTCTTCTAATAGAATTACTCACTTACCTCTGTCTTAGTTTTCTGCGCTCGTATTATCCATGCTACTTGAAGGTCACGCAGAGAGATGTGCTTGGCAACAGAGATGTTCAGGTGAAAAGTGTGGAAGTCTTGATTAGAATGATGACCCAGCTAGCTACCATGGCAAAGGCAGCAGAGAATAAGAATGTGGAATTCATACGCAGTTTGCTAGGAAGATGCAAAGTTCAGGAGTTTGTTCTTCTTTCTTTGTCTGCATCTATGTATATAAGTCAGAAGCGTTATGAACTGCTTCTGGCAGATGGAGTTAATAATATTCCTGAAGAAGAAGTCTTTGAAGAAAGCCTAATCAATTTTGGGCATGATCAAATATGGAGCGAACACCCACTCCAGATTGAGTTGCTGAAGCTCTTGCAGGTATTGATTGTCTTGGAGCACCATCTTGGACAGACGCATGAGGACCAGGAGAATCAGCCAGACCTCTCTAAGGAATGGCAGCAGGCTCTTAATTTCCAGCAGGCTATTGGTGCAATGCAGTATGTCTATCCACATCCAATAACTTCACAGGGACTCTTTGTATCTGCTGTGGTTAGAGGTTTGCAACCGGAGTACGGCCATGGGATGCATCCCACTTGGGTAGGCTTAGTCACATGTTCCCTGCCGTATTTTGGGAAGTCTTTAGGCTGGACTGTGGCACCATTTGTTGTGCAGATATGTAAAAACCTGGATGAGCTTGTCAAACAGTATGAAAATGAAGCTGTGAAGAACTCTGCAAAAACATCTGCAAGGTAAGAGTCTGCAGTGTGGGATTTATTATGCTGAAAATTTCCCTTTACTACACAGTGGTGCATAGTAACTTACTGGTTTAAAGTTGTAGTTCCCAGAGTCTGAGCCTCAAACTCTGCTGCATGTGCAGGCGTCTGTCCTTTGAGCCCAGGTGAGGTAGAAGTAGTATTGTGGCAGCAGGACTTACTGTTGTTGGAGGCAGAGAGGAAAGGGGACCCACAGGGAAAATGAACAGCAGCTGCAGTGTTTCTTGTCTCATCTGCCTACCATTCAAGTAAAAAAGAAGTTCCCAGTTAATACAAGACTGAGGATTCTGGTGGACTAAACCAGGAGAGACACCTCAGAGAAGAAAAATACTGTGATACTGTTCAGAGCAGGCAGTAAGTGAAAGAAGCAGAGAAAAATAATTGCATGCTAAAAATCTATGGTTAGACAGGGAATAATATTCTAAAAGATCCAGACAAGGAAATAGGATTGTCCAAGCATAGTTTGTGAATCCTTTGTTTTGATGTTCCTGCCTGGTCATTCCAGTATTTTTTAACTATTGAATATGAACAGATTTCTACAGGATTTTTTCATCAAGAAAACACCACTTGACCAGTTAACCTTCTTTTTTGTTGTCTGTTTTCCCCCCTCTACAGCTTAACTTCTAAACGAGAAAATGTCACACCTGATTACCCACTAACCCTTTTGGAAGGTCTGACAACCATTGGTCACTTCTGCCTTCTGGATCATCCTAATCAAATTAAAAAGGTAAGTGCTTAATGCCTGCCACCCTTTTGAGCCGTGGCACCAGTTTGTGAGAGCGTGTATCCCTTTTTCATTCAAATGTAAATATAAGTAGTAAAGCAGTGCTTGTAGGAGAAGATAACCTTAAAGAAGCCACATGGCACACCAAAAGAAGTGAAGTAAGTAAAAGTGTGAGGGAGGAAAACTGAACTTTTTTTTTTTTATTTGAAGACAGGAAAGGCAATTTTAAGAAGATGTTTGTGATGATCTTGGTCACACTAATATTAATGCTGTGTGGCTTGTCTACAGTTTCTGTGTCATTAACGAAGTCATCTGTTTTCTTTTGAGCTGATAACATGCTGATGTGTTCTCTACAGTTTTTATTCCTATAGCATCTGTTAGAAGAGGATGTTATCCTAATAATTTCCTAGAAGAATCAATTCTCTCTGTGCCAAAATAGCAAACAGCAAATTCAGCAAACTCTAATAGCAGCAGTATATTTCAGAATAGAACAACTAAATTATTTTTAAAGTTGTCGTTACAAAAGTTCACTATAATTCTCCTAATTGTAGGATAAAAACAGTCACTCTGGTGCAAAATAATAATGTTTTGGGTTTTTTGGTTTGTTTTTATTTTTGTTTTGCCTAGTCACCATGTTTAGCTGAACCTGCAAACCTGAGAAATGCTAGGAATGCCATTTTGGAAGAGTTGCCTCGCATTATTAATACCATGTCACTTCTTTGGAGTGTTATAAAGCGTGAAGACTCTCAAAAAAGACCAACTGACTTCTTTGGAACAACTAAAGGCTCTTCTTCAGTCTACTTTAAAGCAACCAAAGTAGGATTTATTTTCAACTACTGTGTATTGCATCATCCTAATCATCCCATCCCTCACCAGTGCATTTTGGGTAGTGTTCATAGGAATAGTTTTGCCATTGGCCCACATGACTGATACTGGGGCACAAAGAATTTTTTTTGAACTCTTATGAGCTACAGACTTGCACAGTACCTACCTACAAAAGTTGATTTTTTCCCTGTTCTTTTTGCCCGTCTGCACCCTTACCTGTTCTCTTTTGCTTTTCTGTGAGCTTTGGTTAATAGCCGCTGTAAAGCCAGCCACCTCTGAATTATCTGTGCTTCCCATAGGCAGCAGAACATGTACCCGAAGAAATAAAAATATTAGACTTTTCCCTTTTCTGTGGATATTGGTAAATCATACTAGCAAAAATGTCTGAAGGAAAAGAGAGAATATAACACAAGAAGATATTTTTTCTATTTTGCCATCTGTTTGCCAACAAATCTGCCTTCCACCTGTAAGAAGGATACACAAACACATAAAAAAAAATGACAAAACTGGCCTGACTGCCACATTTATAAGGAGGATCTTTTGTTCTTGTGTATTTTCTGAACATCTTGGGAAAAGGAATAATGTTTTACAGACCATAAGACAGCTTTTGTTCTACAAAAATTAGCGTTGACAGTTACTTTTTTTCTCTCTGTAGACATTAAGAACTAAAATACTGGACTTCATAAATCCATTGACAGCACAACTCGGAATCCAGCTGATGGCAGCAATTGCAGCAGTATGGAATAGCAAGAAGCCTCATAGGAGTCAAAGTAAAGTCAAGGTGAAACTAAAGAAAGATGTCCTTAGTTTTCCAGTGTAAAGGCAGATGTTTCATTTATATGGTCAGTTCTAAACTCTGGGCTTGTTTATAGATTAATTGGCATTTTTTACATGTTATAATAGCAGGTCACTGGAAGCGCTCTTATTTATACGCAATTCCACAGAGCAGCAGGTCTACCTTGAATCTAAGGAAGTAATCAAATAAAAAGAACAGTGTGGCCATTTGATAGTATAGCTGTTTTTTTAAATTCAATACTGAATTGCAGTCTTAGGATTGCAACTTGCCAGCTGTATTTTAAAGACCTTCAGTCAGCTCCATTTCCAGAGAAAAGTTACAGTTGCAGTATTTTCCGGAAGTAAGCATTTATTCTGCCTAGTACACATCTTTCTTGTCTCCTTTTGTTTGAGTGTAATGAAGTTGTTTTCATAAAGGTGTTGGGAGATCTGTATACAGCAAATTGTTGCATGCTTGATTTAACTTGCCTAATTTATGTTTTGTATAAATATTGGTATTTGAGTCAGAATACAAAAAAATGCTTCTTCAATTTGTTTTGCCTGGTACAGTGGTCTGAGGGATGTGTCTTTTATTTTATTTTGTCAGATTCTTCCAGTGGCTAGTGCATCTCAGCTTATTCTTGTGGACTTAATATGTGCACTTAACACATTGAAAATTGACACCATATTACATCTAGTCAAAGAGGTAGTCAAGAAACCATCACAAATCAAGGGCGAAGAGGTAAACATGAAGATAATTCCATCTTCTTAATATAATCTATCCTGGATCTATTCTAATGTGTCTTCTAAATATAGTTGGACGGAAAGTTGGTAGGGTTTGTTGGTTTGTTTGTTTTAATGTATGATTCCCTTTTGCTGCTGAATAAGTTACGTTCTCCAGAATGTGAGTTTCTGTGTTTTGACCATCAGTGTAAGTAGACCCTTCACAGTATTTTGGTAGAGAAGTTGCAGGTAATGAAAAAGTGTGGGGTCCTCCACTACCAAAAATGCTGACAATTTTCATAAAGCTGCTGCAGATACACAACTCAGTGGCTCACTTCCATCTTTCTAACCTTATCTGAACAGTTAGAAATACTTACCATTGAGTCTGCTATCTTCTGATTGGCATTCAAGGAAACCAGTTTTGCAACTATGTACTCCATTGTAGGAGCTTCTACAGCTCTGAATAAACTGTAGCAGATATTCCAAAGTAATGTGACTGCCTGTGAACTACAGTCCTCTATTCAAGCTCTGAATTCCCTTGTACTCCTGCATAGATAGTTTTATCATAGTTTGTCACCTGTTGGAGTACAAGTGGCTCCTAAAGAAGGTTATGTTAACCGATAAACACAAGTATTCAAGAGCTTGGACCATCTTTTCTTCCTGATGGAAAATAATTTTGGATTTGCTTTTATTTTTCAGAAATCTTCTCTTGTAGATATTCCAATGTTGCAGTTCAGTTATGCTTTCATTCAAAGGTAATTCAACCATTATAAAAGAGAATTTTCTGTTTGACTCCAGTTAGGATAACACCCAGCATCACTGTTTGTACTTTAATTTTCATGTCACAGTGTCACAGAAGACAGTTATGTAGGAAGTGGTTATCACCACTTCATTGTTATGTGACAGATAGACACGAGGCTTTGATAAGTTGATAATGCCAGTCTGAAAGCTTCATTTTATACTAAGGGAGCAGCATACTTCAGGCATCTCATTAGCAAGAAACTTGTATAATATCTTATGGTCTTTCTCCTTATCTAGTCTGTCTTGCTAGATGAATGGATAGAGAACTTCTACATTCAGTAAAATAGCTGTGACTGCAGTTTGTATTGAGCATGGAATGGGTCAGGCAGTTGATTGGAAATACTCCTTTGATCAAAACTCTTCTTCAGATACTTGACTTTTCTCATATGGAAGCCTTGGGATGTATCAGACTGTACAATATACTGCAATAAGATGTAGTGATAAAGTAAACTGGTGTGCAGTGGAGTGTTTAGCTAAACTTTATTCCTTTTCTTTCCCTTGAAGACCCAGCTGCCTTACAGTGCTGGCCAGCATACTGCATGTGCTGCTAGCATTTACTGACATATGCTCGTTGCCTGTGCTGCCAGATATTTATACCATGTTGTTGGATCAGTTAGGAAAGGGCAGGATATAAAGGACAAATATTGATGCAAACTTTTAGGCCACCAAGTCACACATGTATGTTGTATTTTTGGTTTTTTCTTAACTCTAACTTCAGCCTTGGGTGCATTTTGGTATGGGTTTTTTTTGGCAGACTGCCTGTCTCAGCCTTGCAAGAGAACTTCCAGTCTTTATTAGGACTTCTCAAAGAATCTGTGCAGTTGAATTTGGCTCCTCCTGGACATTTTCTTCTTCTCAGGTAAGGCATAAGGAATAAGAAGGTTTATAGATGCATTGAGTAGACCTGTCCAATTACTAACTCAGAGTAAATTGATTTTCCCACAGCACTCTGAATGACTTTGTGACTAGGACACCTACTCTAGAAAACAAAAAAGACCAAAAAGACTTGCAGGTACAGTGTATACATGTATACTTTTTAGTTTGTAAATCTGGCAGCATACATCTAAGTAAAAGTGGAGATGCCTTGATCTGTACTTTGTATCTGAATTCATCTGTGCTTCTGGAATGTGTGAATGTGCATCCAAAAGTTTTAGCTTAGGCCTGGTAAATACGGGAGACTCAAGTGCAAGAGTAATGATGTAAAGAATGTTTCTAACTAAATTTTGTCAAAAAGTACATGAAATTGCAGTGGTAACTATGGACTTCTCAAAACTGTTTGCCCTGGGTAATTTTATGGGTTTTCTCAGTTTAAATCATAACGCAAATGTGATGTCATGAGTTCATGTCATACATGTAAGTACTGGAATCTCAAAACTATCTAGGAAAATGAATAGGATAATTGTCCTTGAAGCTCATAGCTGTGTTTGCCAATGTAAATGCCTGCCAGCTCAACTGTTATGTAAAGAAAAGGTGGAGTGGAACACGATTATCTTCCTATTTTGATTATGATTTCACCAGAAATGTTTAATTACTGCCTCTATGGGTGTGGTTTTGGCTGCAGGCCAACTTAATGCTGAGTATGAGATGAGACAGTGTTATGGTTACGGTGCTCCTATGTACCAACAGAGAATTTAAGTCTCCACTTCTGCTTCAGAGACTTGTCAGCAAAATGATGATGATAAAAAGACTGATTTGCCATCTTACAATTTCATAGCCTCTTCACAATTGACCTCTACTCTGCTTTGGATACTTGGGATTTGGTTTCACTAGAGTGACCAGCTTTTCATTTCGCTGGGAAGTAAATATGCTGAAGAGTGACTATGCACATAGTTTGATGCTATGTCTTGCTTACCTCTAATGGAAAAAAATATGTATGACCAGACAGGTTGCCATAAAATAAAACCCTGGCTCACTTCGTGCTCTGCCTCCTCTAATGTTCTCCAATTATTAAAGGAATAAAAAGGAACAGTGTTCAAAACGATAAAGGCATCGGTATGCTGTTGCTGAGGGGCTGAACAATTCAGATCATGTCTTTGACAGATGACAGCTAATGTGTGAAGTGTGGCAGAATGGATGCTAATTTGATAGTGTGCTAATGGTAATGGCTTGTAAGGAAAATTATGACTAAAAACTCCTGAGCTAACTTAAAAGCTTTTCCTCCTCATTTTCTTGCCTGTTCTTATTTTAAGTGAGTAGTGATTAGTTATCTTGAGAGCACAGTTAAATAGGAGAAATATCTCTGTTTCTAAGAGATAAAAGTGCCTGCTTCTGAACATTCCATGTAAACAATACTTCACCAGATTGACCAAGTGATGATAGGTTAGATTTGATACCATCTTCTCTGATTATATTATAGGAGGTGACCCAAAAAATTTTGGAGGCTGTAGGGACTGTCGCTGGCTCTTCTCTGGAACAGACTAGCTGGCTGAGCCGGAACTTAGAAGTGAAAGCTCAGCCTCAGATTTTACCAGATGACTTCAACATTGAAGATGTGAATGGTAATGTGGTTTTGTCTGACTTTTTACTGCTTTCTCTCCTGTGCTTAAGTCAGTGGAGAGTACAGGTGTTTGATAGCGTGTAGTTTGCGTGAGATGGGAGTAATACAGAAAAAAAGTAAAATGAAAACTATGCATTATCCTCCAATAATAGCGCTGGCCTAAGCGGATTTAGTAAATACGTGCAGATTGCATACAGTTCAGAGGAAAACTTGCTGCAGGTGCAAGCAATACATGAGACAGAACAGCATGGGGCATAAGGTACGTTATTGTGGTAAAATAACACCTCTGTTTGGGAAGAAAATTAGGAAAGAGCAAAATTTAAACATGTCTGAAGGAAAAACTAAATTATTTTTCCTCTTT
Organism: Coccyzus lansbergi; assembly: GCA_033558105.1. NCBI lineage: Eukaryota > Metazoa > Chordata > Aves > Cuculiformes > Coccyzidae > Coccyzus > Coccyzus lansbergi. The sequence continues at coordinate 962,164 of JAUMJK010000986.1, forward strand.
TAGATACATCAGTGGCACCATCTTCAATGGTTTCTGCCTCTGCTCCTTCAATATACAGTGTCCAAGCTCTTTCTCTCCTTGCAGAAGTAAGTAGGAACCAGTTTTGTAGTTGCTGCTCTCATCCGTGGGGTAGTTGTTTATTGATTTTATTGAGCAGAGAATATGTTAGGTTTTCCTGGTAGATTAAATGGGAGCTTAAATTTTTATTGAAGCGTCCTTTGTGTGCACACATGCTAGCCTGAAATATGGCATGTTTTCCCATTTTGTCAGAAATACCAGCTAGAAGTTTAAAGAGACATTCTCTTCATTTTTAAGGTTCTTGCTTCTCTTTTGGACATGGTTTACCGAAGCGACGAGAAGGAGAAAGCTGTGCCATTGATTTCACGTTTGCTTTATTATGTGTTCCCTTATCTACGCAACCACAGGTGACTTCTCTCTCTGCACGTAATTTTTCTTAAGTCTGATTTTTTTGACCACACTGTAGGCTTTTGCTTTTTCTTCCCTTTATCCTCTCCCCTGTTTGCATTTTAGTAAAGTACAAACTATATTTCCCCATGTGCTGGAACCATTTGTTGTTTGAGCTTTGTGACAGCTGTGTTTAGCTGTCACAAAAGCTGTTCCTTCCACCTGGCTTTTTTGCTTTTACTTGTATCTTTCCTTTCTGTTAGGTAATGGAGGAAGGTTGTGGGATGGAGTGGCAGAGCACTAGGCAGGTCACAGGACCCCCTCATGAAGTAGGAAGAGTACAATATATCCCTTACTCTACCTAGTTTTTCAGCCAGAAGCATAGGTGTGGGAGACATGGATTATATCCTCTGTCCACTGAACAGTATAACCCATTTCCCACAGGGAAAGGAGGAGGGAGAGGAGGACGTTTCCTTTCTGTAGGGGCTTCTTTTCCATCTTGCAGGGCCTTATCAATTGATCCTGATTCCTCAGGCTTCCTCAAGATTCTCTGCCTGTCTTTCTCCCAGTGCTATTCCCAGATCTCTTAGAAAGAAAAGGCTCCTCTTTCTAGCAGCTCTCTAGCAAGTTGCAGGAAGCTTAACCTCCTCCTGACTGCTGCCTTTTGGCTGCTACATTTTTCTAAGCAGACTAATCTATATTGAGGTGTGGGAGAGCATCATCCACGGCTCGCAGGTGCGCTAAATAGTAGGTGGAGTGGGGATTGTCTTGAGCATTACTTAGGTCGCAGTTAAAACGACTGGTCAGTTTACAGTAGAAAGCAATTAAGGGTATTGAGGGTGAGAGAAGATATAACCAGGTATGCCTGAAAGGGGTGATGGGTTGAGTGTCACTGGGAAGTGAGCATTAAGGCCAGCAAGCCTCAGGGTGCAGCAGTGTTTGAAGACATTTCTATGCTCCTTCTCAAGTGGAGGATGGAGTGTATTAAAAGAGATGCAGAGAAATTTAGGGAAGCTATTCTTTTCTGTCTGTTATATTTGTGCATTTTCCATTGTGTCTGTTACAGTGCTTTTTGCTTACTCCACTTCTAACCAAGTCGGTCAGGTTCTGGATGTATGGAGTGCCTGTCACTCCTGTTGATCAGGGCATACACCACCACACACATGTATCCCGTGTCCTCCCTATTCACAACCAGTATGGAAAACCCTGCATGCATTCCCTGAGACTGTTCCCGGGAATGCTGGCATCATGATACTGTGCCTGGCTTGCTGCAAGCCAGTGGCTGCAAGACAAACACTCATGCCATCTCTGCCCCATGTTTGTAAACAGCACAGTTAAAATTGGGATGGACACCATTGCTGTCAGGATGTCCTAGTGAACTGGTGCACGGGATAAATGACCACTTCTGCAATGCACATGGAGGTCTGAACCCTAGGAGTTAGTGAGCTTATTTTGCTTGCAAATAAGATACTGCCATGCCCTTTGGTCTGAGACTGATGGTTCAAAAGACACAGACATCAGAGTCCTGTAGAAGTTGCTAGAGATGTCCTTTGATGGGTCTCCAGTGTTGGCCTGGCAAGGCCAGTAGTCCTTGTGATCTTTGTAGCCATAACCATAACAAGACTGTCACAGGTTAAGAACGTGGTGCCCCCTGTCAGGCCCGTAGATGAGCTTTGTGATTATCATGTCACTTATACATCCTGCTCGGTAGTTGGACTATAACCTCCAAGACTATCTTCCGGCCGCTGCCCTCTGCAGATTGGCAGATTGATTGCAGGGCTCCACAAAAAGGCAGTAGCTTCACCACTACCTCCTGTTTAAGCCTTCTGTGAAAGTATGGTGCCAGCTCACAACAGAAGACCTTGACAACATCCCTTTTCAGCCAAAAGTCATGTTTCTGTCTGTCTGAGCACCACCTTCACAACCCAAAAGCTCTGTTCAGCCATGGGCAAAGCAGTTACCATAACAAGGACTCATAGCAGGACGCTGGTTGGCATCTGTGTCCTCAGTGAAACTGAAGTGCCAAAGGACAAGCATCTATTTATATGGGATTCTTTAGCCTTGAGTCATGTGCTCCTTCCTTACTGTGTCCTGCAGAGCATGGTCCAAATTTGGAGTGGGGTGGTGCATAGGGCAGCACAAGGAGAAAAAAGGGAGGGTTGTGTGTGAGATTTTTACCCAGGTGATGATGAGATGAGAACTGGCACATGAGCGTTATCTGGGTGACAGAGTAAGCCAGCTGTGGTACCTTCTAAAGGGGTCTGCAGACAGAGATGCAGAGCTTATTGGAAACCTTTATTTGGTAAAGTTTTGAACCACACCTGTAGTGGTGATGGAGAGTACTGTGCGATGGACAGTACTGTGTGATACGTCTAAGTCTGAAAATACCTCCCCAAAGCAGGTGCACTGGAAATGTGAGAAGTTTCTGCACAAACTGCTTTGATCTCTTCTTGCTCCAAGTTATGTGCCTGTAGAAATAGCCTGTTGCTGAGAGAATTTGGTTAGAAGTTCTGGGGAGCCCTGGAGTTTGTTTCCTGGTTACATAAACTTAATTTTAAAAATTATATCCGTTTATCATTGTTCTTGTCTTCCCTCAGTGCCTACAACATTCCTAGTTTTCGTGCTGGTGCTCAGTTGCTTAGCTCATTGAGTGGATATGCCTATACCAAGCGAGCCTGGAAAAAAGAAGTTCTTGAGTTGTATATGGATCCAGCTTTTTTTCAGATGGACACTTCATGCACTCAGTAAGACATGACATTGTAGCACTCCAAGATTCTGTTCCGAATTTGCAAAGAAAGGGTCTAAAGGAGAATGGCTAATATTGGAAAGAAAATTTCTTACAGAATGTAGTAATGTTAAAAATGGATTTCAACCTCTAAATATACTAAATGCATTATAAATACTTAAGTTTTTATTGTAGTGCACTTGTCTTACACTGATACTTCCCCCAGTAACTGCATTCAGGAAAGCTGGAGAACCTAGAATGCAGTATGTGTTAAACCAGATAAAACTCTGCATATTGAAAACCATTTGGAAACTGTTTCCTTATATGAAATATTTGACCAAAATCTTTTCTAAAGTAAATCTGTACAAAAGCTTTCTCTGGTTACCTAATTCCTTCTGTATCTTGTTCAGCTGGAGATCCATTATTGATCATCTTCTAACGCACGAGAAAACTATGTTTAAAGATTTGATGAGTAAGTATCAGTTACTGATTATTTATTTCTACATTAATTTGAAATCTACTTGTACTGGAGCAATTTGTTGCATTTTTAATATACTAATATATCAATAAAATGCAGACAGTGCTGCATTTGCATCATTGACTACATTGTCACCTTTATTTGCAACTAAAATCTGTGCCAAGTTACTTCTGTATTTTGGTCTTGTCTGAAACACACCATAAGTATTTTTGTTCTAGAAGTGCTTGTGTTGGATTCCTGCATTCACATTTTGCCATAATTTTATGTAACTGAAGTGTGATCTTTTGCAGCTGTTCCCTGTTCGAAAGCAAGGAGACTTTTGGTAATGTTCTGGTCTCTGTATACTGTTGTTGAGTGGTAGGAATGTGGTGCACCAGTACAGCAAACCCTCGGGCAACATGCTTTGTTCTGTAATTCAGGCTTTAGGAGAGTGTCCTGGGAATAAGTCCTTGGAGAAGGGATGGGATAGGACCCCATAAATTTGCCTAAAGCATCAAAAGAAAAAGCAGCTTCAGCCTCTTTTTTTCAGATCTTTAAAAAGAATAATTGAGGGTTTAACAATTCACTAATCAGTAGACGCAAAGGGAGTTTTTCTTTTTAAAAGATTTCAGGACAGGAATTATTTGCGGCCTAAAACACAAGAAGTCTTTATATGGTAGATAATTCTTATCTCTGTTATAGATATGCCGAGCAGCGCCTTGAAGCTGTACCCAAGTTGTGAGCAAAAAGCAATGTTGTTAAAGCGGCAAGCTTTCGCTGTCTTTAGTGGAGAGGTTGATCAGTATCATCTCTATCTTCCCTTAATACAAGGTAAGATTTTTTCCAGCTGTATCACATGCCTGAATCATGTAATAAAGGCATGCTGCCTATTTTCCAGCACATACTTCCATATCTTAGAAGTTTTTAACAGAATTCATGATGCTATGAATGTCTGCATTCTTACAAGTAAATTATCTTATTAAGAGCAAGACAAAAATCTGGATTCCAAAGCCTTTCATCTGAAACTATAACTGGAAACATTATTATTTTGTGGCAATCTTCCAGCCACTCTTGGGCTGTTACTGGTCTTCTTAAATGTCAGTTTTGACAAAATTTTGTCTAGTATAAAGCCACCATGTATTCATTTCTGAAACTTCACTTTTTCTGAATCACAGTTTTATTAACAGAGTACAAAGGATTCAACCAAAAACTGATGATAAAATACTTCTGTTTTACCACCTTCTACATTTTTTATTTCCAAAACAACACATGTGCAGGAAAACGGTACACCAGGGGAGGGTTTTTTTGAACTTTATTTATGTTTATTTCAGAACGACTGACTGAGAACCTGCGTGTTGGGCAGACTTCTATAGTTGCTGCACAGATGTTTCTCTTCTTTAGAGTCCTTTTGTTAAGGATTTCTCCTCAGCATCTAACCTCGTTGTGGCCAATTATGGTAACTGAATTGGTAAGGAATAAGTAGTGATTTGAAACTAATCAGTGTGTGTGTGTTTTTCCCATTTCACCTTTTTCATCCTTCCAAATACACCTGCTATTTGAAAAAGTATGTTTTCATAGGTTTATGTTAGTCTGATAATTTGGGAAAAGATTTAACTTTGTCATTAGGAAATACTTCTTCGATTAATTTCGGTTTTGTTGTTCACGTAATCTCTTCCATGTTTTCTTAACTTGTTGCAAGTGATAGAAGTAAAATATAAATCTGTAGTTCCTTATACTATGTGAAGTGTATCTTTTTTGTTGTTGAGTTGTATCAACATTTCAGCATCCCCATAAATAATCTATTTCTTTGAAGATCCAGGCATTTTTACAGCTGGAAGAAGATTTAACTGAGGAAGATGAACCACCAAAGTAAGAATTACCATTTGTGTGACAGAGAACTTGTGAAGGCTGGTAACAATTGTGCTTGTTCTGTACCTGCAAATCAATCTTTCTTTCTTTCTTTAAATCTCTTGCATAGGGAGGAGACAACAGGATTTTATTTTTTTTCTATTGCATGTATGTATTTCTGTTACTGATGAATCATAGTTTAGGAACTTTTTTCAGCAGCTAAAATAGTGATATTAAAAAAACCAGTCACGTACTATTAGTTGCATGCAAGAAGATAAGAGATGCTAAGTCAACATTTGAATATTTTAACATTTTGACATTTTTTCTGAATATTTTTAGATTACTTTTTCTCCTGTCATCTTTTTATATTAATCACAGTGCTCACAAAAATAAGAATAGTTTTTGTTGCACACAGATGCAAGCGCTCATTTGTGTAAACATGTATATTTCTCTTTTGCTAAATGAAAAACACTTAACGGATTTATGTTGCATAAATGGTGCATATCTTAATTGTAACTTATACAGGAGCAACAGTAAAATAAGCAAACAGAAAGTCTCAAGTGATGGCAGTGGATCTGACATACAGCAGAATGAACTATCCTTGTACTTATCAGCTTGTAAGTTTCTGGACACAGCTCTTTCATTTCCACCTGACAGGATGCAGTTGTTTCAAATGTAAGTCCTCTGATTACTTGTTCTCCAAGTTGTTACCATTCTTATCCTTTAAGTAATTCCAGACCTCTTTTCTTCTAGACCTAGTTTTTTCATCAGTTCTTTTACAAGTGCAGATGTTGATATTCAGACAAATGTAATTCTGTGTGTTTGGAAAAACAATTCGGTCTTGTCAGTGTAGGAGGATTTCACCATCCTTATTAGGAGGTGCTCTAACTTGGAAAAACTGGGAGAAGGATGGACACTGTTCCTTTCATATACTTGGGAATTTTTTTTAAAAGAGTTGCATTTAAATACTGAAATAAGGAACATCCTTATTTGTCTCTGGCAATAGGATAAATTTATACTTGCAGCAGCTCTCTCTGTAAACAAACCAGTGCTCTAATAAACTATGTGTAATCCAAATAAGGATTTTTTTTTTCTGCCTGTCTTCTTATCAAGTAATCCATTTGTTTCAGGTACAAATGGGCATTTGTTCCAGAGGTGGATATAGAGTCATCTACTGTGACCTCTCATCTGGTAGAAAATCATCAGGAATGCAGACCACACATTATAAGAATCATGGATCTACTCAAGAAGAAATATGGGGTAAAGAAAGAATGCTTTGCTTAAATCTTTTTTCTTAGTCCGTTAGCTTACTTTTCTAAACAAACTGCAAAATTTTGAAGTTAGGCAACAATTTTTTAGATATTCTAATAAGATTCAAGAGGCTTTTAAATATTTCCTGCCAGCTTTCATATATGTATATCTTGGAAAATGCCAGTTTGCTTTTAAGTGAGAGAACATTAGGTAGTTTTATATTGTTCCCTTAAATCTGCCCAGAACCACCCAGTTAAAACAACTGATCTCAGACAGGACTGTTATTTATAAAAAAGACTGCTGTACTTGGTCAAAAAAAGTTCACTACAATAGCATTTTAAATTACCATTAAGTTTTAACATTCTTTCAGAAATAGGGCATTAGCGTTTTGGAGATATACCCCTGTAATCTGAAGACTAGTCCAAAACTGCTGTGTTCTGGACTTGTGAGACTTTCATTTAATGAAACCACAAATCTGAACATAGAAATAATTCAGTATACCATCTATACAATTTATATTGTGATTCAGTTGTAGTCTGTATATCTCTTAGTATGAGAAAAACGTGTATAGTACAGGATTCAGACAAGCCAGAACAACATTGTATCCTAATGCAAACCCCTTAATAAATATAGATTTGTTTGTTTACAGGAAACAAACAACACTGAGGGCATTACCAAGAAGCACAAATGCCCTCTTTTGAACTTCCACTATATATCTAGCATCACACAGCTTATGCCCTTCTTCAAAACTCTATGTTGTGCATTTACAGCAAGTAGGAGTGAATCCCAGAATTCACATACTCAGGCACCTCTCTCTGTGGACTATGCGGGCAGTAATGGCATAAAGATCTTGCAACAGCTTGAAGAGAGCGTTGAATGTGACTTCCTGGAAAACATGGAAAGTTAAGCCACATGTCAGACACTTGGCTTATGATGAATAAAGAGCATAAAAAGGGAAGGCTGCAATTACAGGGGGAGGCTGCAATTGCTCTCCTCTTTTTGCCCCAGTTTTGAAACCACATTTTTGGGTTTTATTCCTGCCGTTGTGGAGTGCTCTTCCAGGCTTCTGAGTTGGTGTTAAAAAGCAGGATTCTTCAGTATCTGGGGCAGGGAGGGCAAATATGATTTAGTGGTTATTTATCATAGTTACTGTATTCTTTTACTTTTTCTTCAATGTGAAGGATTAAAGAGATTTTGTAAATAAAGGAAGAATATTTTTGACTTGGTGAAAGTAGCAACTGTACCATTTATCCAGTAACTTCCCAAGTGTAAGTATTTTAAACTGCTTTGGAAAATGTGTTCTGAAAGTAAATCTAAGAAAAAACTACTAATTGCATGTCAGTGTACAGTCAGGTTGCACATAAGCCATTTCCCAAGCTTAAAGCCCACTTCTAGTTCTCCTTTCTTTAACTTGTCCTAAAACTTTTCAACCTCTAAACAGATTACCCAAATTTCAAACATCTATTTCATAAGTCAGAATTGTGCACATAACTGCAAACTTGCCATGTTTGTAATTTCAACTCTGTGCTATAATAGCATTCTTCAGGATTAGTGATCCCTAAATACAAGATAAACACATGCATAAAAGACAAACCTATGCAGTAACATTTTGTAATTTACTTTACTTGAGGGATTTTTATTTTAATTAATTGAGTAAATAGTCTAATTCGGTATTTTAAATTAAAAAACTTGGTTCTTTCAGTGACTAAGGTCACGTTGCAACTTCTGAAATGCAAATAAGTGAAGATAATTATGTAAAAATATAAATGGCTGTATACCAACAGCCTATTTAAAATGGAAAGAAAATTCTTTTTTTTAAAGAATGCTTTTTATACAAAAGAATGTATTTGGCTGTTCCTAGGTGTTAATAGAGATAGGGAGATTTTCCACAGTGCCACGACTACAGTAATGTTTAAGGTGCAGCTTATTTTGGAACTGCACTACTACCACTGCCTAGGAACTGGGAGAGAAGGATTTGTTCTAGCACCAAAAAAGCGCAGCTGCATGTCTGAAGGATGTTTCTGATGGCCAGTGGATAAGGATTATCATAGCATCACATACCACTAATGGTTCAGTGAGAATGTTTTTTTAAATGAGGAGGTGGACTCCATTGAATTTTCATATTTAGTGGATTATCTGACTGAAATTGCAAAGCTGATTTGTCCAGGAGAGGAAGTTCAACACTTCTTTTTTTTTTTTTTGCCTCCAGATAAATCAATTTTGTAAGATATACCTGCAGACTGGTACATGCTTTTTGTATTATTTGTTATTTGGAACATCGCAACTGAGGTAAATGTGCTGGGTATTGGACTTTACCACTGTCAATTTTGCTAATTAAAAAAGAATATACAAAATATATGGTTTAATATGACTAGATTGTGAGGTCAGGATGGTTTTTTTCCAAAACTCAAACAACAAACATGGAAGGCTAATCTGCAGTGATTTCTTACTTAGAGATATATGATGTTTTCATCTTTGGATTATAAACTAAAATAATGAAACACTGTACAATGTGCTTTACTATGATAATGCTATATGCTCGATTAAGATAATACTAAATTAGGTGTATGCTAAACTTAAATAGCTTATGTGCAATTTTACAAGTTAAGGAAAGTGATATACTGAAATGTAATGCGTGATCAGTAAGAATGTGAATTATCTGTATTAATATAATTTATTAATGATCTCTAATGCTATTGGAATGAGCACAAGTGAAAAGTTATCCTTTTAAAGCATTACTTGAAAATTGGAGCAGGTATTTTTAAAATGTTCTGTTCATTACTTACAAGTATTCAGTAATTTTTAAAGAGAATATTGTTAATACTCAAGATGATTTGGTAATTTTTCTTTCAGCTTTCTGGTTATTGCTTTCCAAAATTGGGTATTTCTCTTAAAATCCTTATGAGATGCTGTCAAATGGGCTATCAAAATCTAAGACAGCTTTTTATCATCAAACCTTTTGTTTTATATTCTCCCATAAGCTATATAAACCTGTGCTTTCATGTAGTTTCCTTGCTAACTGGAGGTGGTGAAACAGTAACTTCAAGGGTTTTGTCATCCTTCCCTTTGAAAAAGAATGTCCTATTCTGCCTGCCTGTATTTCAGATGTGCAGGGGATCAGATGTCAGTCACTTCATCCTTGGTGGTTAAGTTGAAAAACAGAATCCATGACTTAGGTCTGTAGAACTCTAAGATGATCTTACCTTCTACAAAAACACCACTTGCTTCTAACTCCTGCCTTCATACCTACATTTACCTATATCTGTGGTCCTGCAGGTGGCTCCTGTAAACAGCCTCAGATATTTGTGACTTGCAGAATCTAATTCTTATTAGGGAAAAATCCTTTTGAATTATATAAGCAGATGCTGTATTATTATAGATAGGGTGTGAATAAGGAGGAAAAGGCTTTATCTACAAAACTATTGCTTGGGTGGTGGAGGGGCACAGTTCCATAGGCCTAAAGATATCTCTAGCAGTGTAACTTTATTCCTTTTCTATATGGGACTAACTGTAGTTATTTTACTACTTATACTTACTGCTCTTAAATCCATGCAAAGGAAGGCTATACTGCTTTAGCACTGGTACTCCCAAAGCAGAATAACTTAACTATAGATGAATCTGAAAAAAACTTTTGCCTCAAACTGAGTATCAAGAACAGGAGAGAATGTGCTTTTGCTTTGCTGTGTAATTCTTTGCTTGTTTCCAGAATACCCAAGCGTGACTTTCTCTTTTGGATACTTCAGCTGAGATAGCATAGCAACAGTGCATGATACACAGAGGGAGACATATTTAAATATTCAAAAGGATTTCATTTTCCTGAAGGAAAAAAAATTAGCAGGTGCAAACAAGGTAACTTCCAAAGAACAGGAGAACTCAAAATATGGAGCATTAAGCAGTGGTTAAGTGTTTTCAATACTATATTTGAATGTAATTCTTCTAGTAATATTAAATGTTATTTTGAAATACCTTTTCAAATGCAATTGTCTTTTTTCACACTAGCTTTACTGCTCACACACCGCCTTTACTTTTTCTCTGATTCTGTAAAAGCTCTCAAATTCAGTTTCAATGGATGAAGGCTTTGTGCAGAACTCTACAGACCTCAGTTTGGATCTCAGCAGTAGTGGCTAAGTGGTCATCTCTGCTAGCCCCTACACTTGCCTAGGGAAAGACTGCACCACTGCCTCCTGAATCCTCTCATCACAAGCCCCTACTGCTCCAGTTCATACGTGCCTGTCTTTTGCATTCCTGAACTTCCCACTCTAAGATGCCCACCCTGTGGGACAAGTTTTGTGATTTGTGTGTCTGGAAGAACTGCATGGAGAAGACGGAGGAAGCTGCTGGTGCAGCATCGTGGGTTTTTTTGTTGATTGACAGGCAGTGAGCCCTTATTCAGAGGGAACACCTCTCCCTGGGATATTTGGGGCTAGTGTTGAATAATGCTTTCTCTGTGTGACAGAGTTTTCCAATCTGCAGTCTGTATGCTGTTACATGTTTAGGATAAATGCCCTGAGAATACTGCCTCTTCATTTGGAAGGAAGAAAACTCTTCCATACAACTGAGCTTGAAAGTCTAAGGTCAGAGAAGTATGAGTTAGCCATTTGTGTTTGACAGTAACAACAAACTTCCATCTTTTGGAATGACTGTTCCTGTGCTGCTCCCCTACTTAAGTATTGTTTTTCTCCTCACGATCAGTTCCCAGAGCTTAAGGTGAGACCAACAGCAGTGGTGATGACATGGCAGATTGGGTTGTTAGATCCTATTTCTGCAAACAGATCAAAGGAATGGAGGGAGCAGGCAGATAGAAAAAACCAACTGATCAAAACTGATGACACTTCCAGACAGAGATGGAGGTATGTTTTCCATGATGATTGCCTGATCCAAGGCATCCATACAGGCACAGTGCATTCCTTGTAACACCAATACAGTCGTTAGTCGTATTGATGTTGGCAGACAGTGTTGTGAGGCTTCATATGGCTGGGGAGGAGGGAGGAAGGAGGCTTTTGTTGAAGCTAGCAGGGGAAAGCATTTCCCACGAGGTCTTTTGCAGGCTGCTCCTCAACTGAACACCTTTTCTCACAGTATTCAGCATGAGAAACTGGCTGCCATTGCCCTGGGCAGTTGCACCCTCTGCTGGTTAAAAACTGGCTGGATGGCCAAGCCTAGACAGTCGTCATGAATGGAGTTAAATACAGTTGGAGGCTGATCACAGGTGGTCTTGCCCTGGGCTCAGTGCTGGGTCCAGTTCTTTTCACTATCTTTATCAACAATCTGGGTGAGGGCATTGAATGTACCTTTAGTAAGTTTGCAGGTGGCACTAAGCTGGGAGGAAGTGTCGATCTGCTTGAGGGTAGTGTTATAAACACACTGGAAATTAAAATTCTGAGAGTCTTTTCTTGTGGAATGAAGTCAGCAAAGCAAGGTATACAGGGCTGGGCACGTGGCTGAGGCTGGATCATGTCTAGCCAGAGGCACAACTGGTCCAGGCTCCCCTCCCCTTTTATACTTTTTTTTTTGGCACTTAAACAGTTGCCTATCTGACCCCCATCAGCATGTGTTGGGGGGCTCTTGCCACATTGGCTGGTCCAGGCAGTCTGGCAGGTGGAGGAAGTGGGGAGAGGAGGGAAGGTGAGCAGCCTTTCCCGATTTGATCCATTCCCGGTGTGGGGGTATTTTTGGGATTAGTCTGGAGGCAAAGATCACACTGCTGAGTCACGTGTTTCACAGTAGTGTATAAATTCCCAGCTACAGTCTCTCTACTTAGGTGTTTATATAGGGCCTCTGTTCCCCAATGTATTTTTCTATGTTCCTCTCTTATCAAACACCATATTAAATAAGAGGGCATGATTAATTTCCCTTGTTGGGTGAGAGCCCATCCCTCCTTATTATATGACCCCTCCAAGTCTGCAATGAGCTTCTGATTTTCGTTGGTACTACTGGGGCTTTCCTTCCAGGGAGATTCGCACATTGGGGATCAAAGCTTTGACTTCTCTTTTGGCTGCCTGTTTTGCCTTTCTGTCCGCCAGCTCATTTCCTCTTTCCAGTTCCTAATTCATTTTCTAGTGTGCCTCAGTATGCATGATTGCTGTCTTCTCAGAGTGTTGGACTGCTTCAAATAGTTTCAGGATCTCCTCTACATGTTTGATGTGTTTATCTTGTGAGTTCAACAACCTTCTCTCCTTCAAGATTGCTCCGTGCGCATGTACAACTCCACAGGTAAATTTCCAATCTGTACAGATGTTTACAGCTTTGCCTTGGGCCAATTCCAATACACAGGTCAGAGCAATTATCTCTGCTTTTTATGCAGAGAAATTCATCGGTAAAGTTCCTGACTCTCTTATGTCTCGACTGATAGTAATGCCATATCCAACATGTCTTTTACCGCTTAGGATGTAACTGCTTCTATCCATGAACTAAACTTCATCATTTTCCATAGGATTATCCTTCAAGTCCGGAGGCTTGAGCATGTCACCTCAATAGTTTCCAGACAGTCATGATGTACTGGTTCCCCTTTGTTTCTGATAAGAAAATAGGCTGGATTGACAATGTTAGTAACTACTATTTCCACACCATCTTGCTCTGCCATTGCAACCTGATATTTCAAGAAACTCTGTGGGGAAAGCCAGTGTCCACCTTCACTTCCAGTACAGCAAATACTGTATGGGACACTAACACAGTCCAAGGCGAGTACCAGAGGGTCCTGTGGAGGCACAATTCCACAGTCCCTTTACCACTCTGGATGGTTATGGAGGGTGAAAAACATTTCCACGTAAGACACTTCATCCCACCTTCCTTCTCTCCTCAAAACCAACATTAATTGTAAGAAGGTGTTATAATCTATTGTCCCATTAAGTGGCCACTTTGTCTTATCATCTTATTTGTAATGCGGCCATCATTGATTACAATATTTAATAAGGGTATTTTTGTTTTCTGTGCCCCCAGTTCTAAGAATAACCTTCCAATGTGTTACTACACACACCAGAGGGCTCTTTTTAAAGACCTCTTTATTCTGTATGTTTCCCATTTTTGGTTTCTTTAACTTGCCTTTTCCATAGTTTCGCCTCTTTCTTTTTCAATTTCCACTCAAACCTTTCTTTAACCTTTTCCCAGTCTTACTCCCAAACACCCCAGAGGGACCAAATGTAATGTCCCTTTCTACAGATGAACTTTACTATTGTGCTCTTGGTGGACCCTGTCCCAATTACATCATCTCAATATTTCAGGGAAACATTTAAAACACTCAGACCTTCATCTTCTGGATAAACAGTACCACCTCTTTACACAGGAGTGGCACTTCAAAAGGACCAATGCTGAATGCTAGTTTGCACCTAGTCTCCTATTATTGAGCCCACACAAAAGACATGGAAATATTCCCGTGTACCCATTTATATGGGGATTTGCAGAACTGCCCCTCCACTGAACTTGGCACCACAGACAAGCTGATGCCACTGATTTGCGGAAACTAACTCCACAACTCGATAGTTGTAAATTAGGCACATTTATTTGCATGCAGGCGCATGGGTAGTTGTCTCACCAAAAACATGCACACCCCCAGTGCCACTTGTCTTGACTTTGTACAGCAACATGTAAGGTATCCATGATATTTCAAAGAATGCCTATACATCTTCATAACCTTTCCCTGCTTCATATTATGAGTTCCGGGAAGCTATTTCCATATGCTCCGCCTTGCCTCTCCCTACTCGTGCATGTGACCCTGGTGTTTGTGGGCTGTGTCTCAAGGATGAAGAAAGGGTCTTCCTCTCTGTGAACTTTCAGTAACTGCATTCCTTTTGCATGCTCTCTGGGTCCTTGGCGTTCCTCCAAAACACAAGCCTAGTCTTGACCAGTTCAAGTTGTTTCATGCAGTAAATTCTGCTCCTTACCAGGGGCTGGAGAGGCTGGAGCCATGTTATCAGAAGCTTTTCTGCTAAGCAGAACTTGTCCTTGTACTTATCTGGAGCTAAATAATTGCTAAAAACTTACAGCTAAACAATTGTTATCCTGTTAAACTGAAATGTCATTGCTTGTTACTCCACATAGCCCCATATAATTCCCCACTTTTCTAGAAAGTTAATAAATTCTTTTACTACTTATTAGCTAACATGAAGATTCTTTATCTAACACCTTCTCAAAATATTTATTTCATTCTAACTTTTGACGAAGTTGATGTTTCCTCCAGCTGCTGTATGAATCTCTGGTACTCTGGAAGCACTATAGGGAGCATTTAATTAAGATAAGAATTACTACTGCCAAAGTTAAGATTCCAACTAATGTTGCAAACAATTGCCTCAGCCAATAAAGATTAGGAAGCCAAGATATAAGTTTTTCCCACAAGTCCATAAATCCCCATGAGGTGTCATCTTGGGTTACCATATGTAAAATCTTAGTCATTTCCCAAATCTGATATATGTCTGTTTCAACTCATTTTTCCTGGTTTATGTAAGAACAACAGGTTTGATTTATTATTATACATACTCCCCCTTCTTTTGCATGCAGAAGATCCAAGGCTTTGTTTTACTACTTGGCTTAGGGATGATAGTTCTGTTTGAAGCCCCTGAATGGCATCCACTGTCAAATTCTGAGGCTTCTCTATTATGGCTGAGATATTTACTACAGCTTTTTCTAATTCACTAACGCCAATTTGTGGAAAAAGCCAATGTACAAAAATGAAAGCTTGAAGGCCTTTCTACAGGAGGATTAAGTGGGATACTACATGTTTGTCTCCAGTGGGTTCTAATTATTCCTGGAGGTGGACGAGAGTGGTTGAATATGGAATTTTGGGGAATCACATATCCTAAAGTGCAAGTTCCATCCCAGTAACAGGGTAAGGTCTTTCTGGCCTGACCATCTCCACATAACCATCATAATCCACTGAGTACACAATCATATGTGTAACTGAGCTGTAGTCCTCTTCTAATTGTGAGGGGACGTTCTGAAGAGCTATCGCCTAGTTTAGTACCTCTAGTTCCATTAATAGTGATCAGATTAAAATTAAAGTTTCCAACCTTTGGAGGAGTATTATTTACTCATTCTATAAAAATTGGCTTTCATAAAACTAGTAAATCAAATGCCAAAGGGGGAGTGACATTAGGCCTGCAAGAATATTTTAACTCTTATACCTTCTTCTTTGGCAACAGGGAATCAAAACTCCAACACATAATTTCACCAGTAGGGAGTTTAGACATGTGTTGGTTACCTGCACAAGGCCCTCCCACTTTCCAGATAATTTTTTTCCTTGTAGGCAAGGTGGAATACCTTAAATTATCATATGACCAACTCCAATTAATGTAAGACACTGGTGTTCCAAAGAAAGGGACTTTCATATCACCCCTGGGAAGCGCAATGCACACTCAACAATTAGACAAGATCAAATTACTCGTTATGTTGTGGGTAAGCTGTATGTACACGTTATCATCACATCCATATCCTAGGGTCAAAAACACAAAAAGTATAACTTTCCAGGTTGCACCTGTTTTACCCTCCATGCAGTCTTACGAGATTTCTTTACTCTGGAGTGATGGATCCAGGCATTCTGCTCCTGAATCTTGATTGCAGTAAAAGAAGTGAGGAGTACCTGGAATGGTCCTTCCCACTGGGGCTCTAGAGATTTCTCTGCAAGAGACTTTACATATACATGATCTCCAGGTTCTATGTTATGCACAGGTCCATCCAACTTCTACTTCGAGTTCCAATTACATGTTTCTCAATTTTGTTGAGTTGTTTCCCTAATGCCACCATGTAGGAAGTCATGATCTCATTCCCAGCTTGTGTGGACACCCCTTTCTCTATTCCATACGGTCGTCCATACAAGATTTCAAAAGGCTTGGTCCTTTGGCTCTTGCCCTAGTTCATACGTGGAGGAGACCCAAAGGAAGAGAATGTGGCCTGGCCAAATTAGCCTCCTGTCCTAATTTCATAATCTGTTGTTTGATCAAATGGTTCATTTTCTCTACTTGGCCACTTGACTGAGGGCAATATGGGATATGAAGTTGCCAATCTGTTCCCAAATGGTGGCTGATTTGTTGTACTACTTTTGAGATAAAATGTGGTCATCTATGGTAGGATATGGTTGCTGGAACCCCAAAACAAGATATTGTTTCTTGTATTAATGTTCTGGTTATCTCTTGAGCCTTGACTATTGTGGTAGATAATGCCTCTGGCCAACCTGAAAAGGTATAGGTTAATACCCTCCTTTTCTTGTAAGCTGTGAAATATCAATCTGTCATTGTTATCCAGGCCCACTGCTGACCAGGTCCTACACCTCAGTCAGGGCAGTCCCTAATTTCAGTACCAGATGGGGGATGATGTGATTGAGACTGGCTCTGCAGAGAAGGACTTGGGGGTGCTGGTTGGTGAGAAGTTCAACATGAGCTGGCAATGTATGCTCGCAAACCAGATGACCAACTGTATCCTGGGCTGCATCAAAAGAAGTGTGGCCAGCAGATCAAGGGAAGTGATTCTGCCCCTCTGTTCCTCTCTTGTGAGACCTCATCTGGAGTATTGTG
The DNA here is from genome assembly GCA_033558105.1 of Coccyzus lansbergi. Classification (NCBI taxonomy): domain Eukaryota; kingdom Metazoa; phylum Chordata; class Aves; order Cuculiformes; family Coccyzidae; genus Coccyzus; species Coccyzus lansbergi. Next base: position 979,352 of record JAUMJK010000986.1, read on the forward strand.
TCCACATAAGAAGGATACAGAGCTGTTGGAACGGGTCCAAAGGAGGGCTACGAAGATGATCAGAGTTGGAGCTGTTCAGACTTGACAAGAGAAGGCTCCGAGGAGACCATATAGTGACCTTCCAGTACCTGAAGGGCTACAAGAAAGCTGAAGAGGGACCGTTCACAAAGGCTTGTGGTGATAGGACTAGGGGCAATGGGTATAAATTGAAGAGGGGCAGATTTAGACTTGCCATAAGGAAGAATATCTTCACAATGAGAATGGTAAGGCCCTGGCACAGGTTGCCCAGGGAAGCTGCGGCTGCCCCATACCTGGAGGTGTTTAAGGCCACATGTGATGGGGCTTTGAGCAGCCCGATCTGGTGGGAGGTGTCCTTGCCCATGGCAGGGGTTTGGGACTGGGTAGGCTTTAAGGGCCCTTCCAACACAAGCCATTCCATGATTCTATAATCTCCAACCACCATCTTGGCTACAGCAAAGTCTGTAACTTTCTGAAGCCCTGGCTCTGCCCACCACAGGGCCAGGCTGCTCCCCTCCATCATAGTCCGACAACATCCCGAGAACGTCCAAGATAAGTGAACACTGCATGGGACTGCCTGTGTCCCCTTGCATTTTCACACAATCACAGAATCACAGAACAACCAGGTTGGAAGGGACCCATCGGATCTTCTAGTCCAACCATTCCTATCTAACACTAAACCAAGTCCCTCAAGACCTCATCCACCCGTGCCTTAAATACCTCTAGGGAAGGTGACTCAACCACCTCCCTGGGCAGCCTATTCCAATGCCCAATGACCCTTTGTGTGAAAAACCTCCTCCTAATCTCCAGCCGAAATCTCCCCTGGCGGAGCTTGAGGCCATTCCCTCTCATCCTGTCCCCTGTCACTTGGGAGAAGAGGCCAGGCAGTGGAGACTGAAGAGTGTAAATTATACTGAAAATGCCAGCAAATAAATGAGAAACATCATAACAAGAAGTATCATAGCGAGAAATTCCATCTCCCTTTGGCAGCTGAACTGTGTGGCTCCTGGTTCCCTCGTGGGATGAAATGGCAGCTACACCAGGGGAGTGGGGAAGGCAGTGGTACTAACAATGCTGGCAATTAAGCTCCCTAAGACTCGTTCTGGAGTTTTAGACAGCAGCATCCTTTATCAGGGCTGGGCAACATGAGGGAGCCATCTCCGTCCATTGTGTGCAGCGAGATGAGAGCTGGGACAGGTTAGATTTCCCACTCACATGCACAGGGATCAATTCTCCCAGGAATCTTTTCCATAGTCTATTCTTTCCAAGGTGTAATAATTAATATTATTACGAACTTCACAGCAGCCAAATCCCTCGCTGCTTCGGAGCCGGCTGCAGCCCTGCCTGACCCTGCACTGGGGATGGGAAAGGCAGCAAACAGAGGGGATGCAGCTGCCCCAGCCGCACAGCACAGATCACACTGCGCACATGTCGTTATCCCCTCTCCTCCCTGCCCTCCCTTCTCCTCCCTCCCCTCCTTCCCTCTCCTCCCTTCCCACAAGAGGGGCGGGGCCTGGAGGGGTGGGGGCGGGGCCTAGGAGACCGGAAATGTGTGAGGAGGGGGCAAGGCGGAAGTGCTGTTGAGGGGCGCTCCCCCCCGACACTTCCCGCCCCGGTTCTCGCTGCGGCACAAAAGATGGCGGCGAAAACACTGGGCGGTATCCACCTGAGCGCGGTGAGCGGCGCGGGAGGAGGGCCCTGAGGCAGGGAATGAGCCTCTCTCGGCGGGGTGGGCGATGCCTGGGGAGCGGGGGATCCTGTGCGAGGCCCAGTCGGGTCGCTGCGGGGAGGACGGAGCCGCCGCCCGAGCAGCTCGTTGCTTTTGCCCCTGAGGGGAGTCGGCCCGGGCTGAGGGCGATGCCTCCTCGTCTCCCTGAGAGCGGGGGGTTGGCAGCCGATCGCGGGGAAGGGCGGGCGGCGAAGACCTTCGCCTGACACAAACCATCCCCCACTCTTGTTTGGCTCGGACTTTCCTCCCTCGCCCTGCGCTGAACCCGGCGGTGTCCCTGCCGCCCTCGGGTTGGTGCCAGGGCCGCGCTGGCCGGCACCGCCGGCGGGGAAGGGGATGTGTCTGCCCAGCAGTGAAGTTACAGCCCGTGGGTGGGTTGGTTATTAGGGGTGGGAAGTACCCCAGCCTTTGCGTTGGGGTAGTTATGAACGTCCTCATGTCTAATTAGAAGCTTGTAAAATAAAGGCGCAGTTGCTTTTTGCGAGAGACCTAATTACATTGTAACAAGGGAGATGAATGTACGTGCAGGTAAATCCACTACTGTATTGTAGCAGCCTTCCAGCATTTAAAGGGGAGCTGCAGAAAAGCTAGAGAGTGGCTCTTTATCAGGGAGTGCAGTAATAGGGTGAGGCGTATTTTTAAGCCAAAAGAGAGGAGACTTAGATTAGGTATTAGTAAGAAGTGTTTTCCCTGGAGAGTGGTGAGACACTGGAACAGCTTGCTGGGAGAAGTTGTGGATGCCCCCTTTCTAGAGGTGTTCAAGGCCAGTTTGGATGAGGCTTTGAGCAACCTGATCCAGTGAGAGGTGTCCCAGCTCATTGTAGGGGGTTTGGAACTGGATGTTCTTTAACATCCCATTCAACTCAAACCATTTTATGGTCCTGCTTCTCAGTCATAGTATTGCTCATTGCTATCCTCCTGTGGCAACTGGCCATTTTCTTATTGGTGGTAACACAAATGAAGTTAAAACTGCATTTTCAGTTGTCTGATACATCACTGATGATTTCTAAAGGATTTTAAGACAGGATAATTTTTAAAACCTTTCTGACTTCAACTCTTTGTGCCTATAAGTTATGCTCTTAAACACACCTGGTTCATAACCTTACAGAATAGTAGTAAAAAGCTGAATTGTTACAGTAAGTAACCTGTTGAACATTTGAGTGAAAAACACATTAATACTTTCTCAGCACTGCTTGAATTACCTTAATATGCTGTTATTGCAGAGGTTAGCTGTAGATGTCATCTACTTGAAATTCAAGAATTTTATTTCTGGCCTTTTAATTCTTGTAAGCATTTGAAATCTAGAGATTGTCTAGTATATTTTATTAGAGACACTTTGTTCTTTTTTAGATACACAGTGTGTTTTAGAAAAACAAAAGAAGGGAGCTCTTATGTTGTTTTTATTGCATTGTTAATCTTGAGGGGGGAAATACATCAGCATTAATAATTAGCCTTCACGAGAAAATGCATATTGCAAGTCAGACTACAAACTTAAAAATTGTTCTCAAGTTTAAATCACTTTGGCAAGCTGAATTGTTACAGGTACAGATGAGAAATCAAAGCTAAAGTTTATGCAATTGGTAACTTTATGAATTGTTGTTAGGATGCTCTTTGGATTTGTCAGTAGTCTGGATTTTGTGAAAACTTATTTTAGTAGGTTTTTGTAAAGAAGTGAAGTAGCTCATATAGTTTTCCAATAGGTTGTCTACTTCAGTGTAAAAGGCTCTGTTTTCTAGAGAACAGTAGAGCCTGATGGTGACAGTCTCTTCAGTCAGCAGCTGTTCTTTGAAAATAGGTTGGGTTTCAAGGAAATATTTACATTCATTTCAGAAACAGGCAGTGTGAGCAGGCCTGGTAACCCATTCCCACACTTGAGTTTATCTCCTTCTGCTGCTCTGTTAAATTTTTTGCTCAGCTGCATGGTGAGACAGATCAGGGAAGTGATTCAGGTCAAAAATGAGATTTAAAAATTATTCTTGTTTTGGATCAGTTCCCTGATGTGGTTCATTGTACAGTCATGTAAGTGGACTAGTGTAACTGGGAGGGAGGAAGAAAGGAGAATGTATTGGGAAAGAAACAGGCAGCTAGGTGGGATAAAAGCAGGGGCGGAGGGTGGGAAATGGCAGCGGGCTTGTTTACCAAAAACTTGCAAAATACTTTTTATAAGACAAGACAGATTGTTTGTGTGGTAGTTTGATTTGTGCATGCCTTATGACCTGCAAGCGGTAGAAAAGTTCCAGTTTTCTTGGAAAGTTAGAATTCCCAAAGCTGTCTCTCATTTTTGAGAGAGAAGCTGCTCTATTCCTAAATATTAGTTGGTTGTAATTGTGCGAGACGCCCCTCTTAGTGCAGCTGAGTTTATAGTGTGCAGTGTACATGCAGTTTGAAGAAGGGAAACGCTTAGTTTTACCTCCAAAACTGATTTGCCTGCACTTGGTTTCAGGAGAGAAAGTGAAACTAACTGAAACCCACTGAGTAACAAAATGTAGTAGTCCCAGTGAGCAAAGCAGTTCAGTCCTCTTGGCAGTCAGAAGTGTACAGTCACCAGGAGGCTAACGCTTTCCTACTGTGCTCATTGAACTTCATTTGTTCATGAACTGATTAAAGTATGAAGTGAAGTGTTAGGGGATGAAATTGGCTTAAATACTTCCTGATGAACTCATCGGGAGAAGAGTTGTTGCTGACAGCTGGGTACACTCTGAAGTGAACTATGGTGGTAATGGCCTTAAACCATCATTCTCCGTTTTTTAAAATCTGGCTTTGTTGTGTACCTACATTTCAGTGCTTTGCATGAGCAAATGATGATACCTGCTCCGAGGTAACTGTCCCTATGAACTACCTTATGGGATACTTCCTTGCCTTTTGCTGGAAGAGATATTATACGTTTCTTACAAGTCCTACATTCCTACCTGTATCTTGTAATTTCATATGAACAGTTTTAAGTTCCCAGTTCTGCATACTGCCTTCCAGTCTTTCTCAAAGCTTCACCACTTGAAACTGTGATCCAAAGAACATCAGCATAATTCTTGTGTTTGCTTATAGAAGTTGTTGTTTCTTTAAAAGGCAATTATTTTCTTAGTTGTTCACTAGTATGCAGTAGTGAAGTGAGGGATAGAGAAGTTGTGTGTTAAACGGGCAACCTCTGAAGAGATTTTCTTACCATGCATGTGTGCTTTGCTCCACTGGAATAAAAAGGATACTTACCTGTCAGTGTTGGTGACCCTGAGATTCCTTCCTTCATCAGCGTTGTCTGGTGACTACAGGAGGTTCACAACTGTGAATTTATGCCTCTAACAAAACTACTTCACTGAGTCCATATTATTGAGGTTAGAATGTTAGTAGTAATTCCAGAGGTCCCAATCTGCTTGAGTTGTACAGTTGGAGTTTTTCACTGGCTAGCAGCAGGGAAGTGTTTTAGCAGCTAGTTGGGCAGATAGCAGAAGCTGAGTGCTTGAACACATATAGAATCATAGAATCACCAGGTTGGAAGAGACCTATCGGATCATCGAGTCCAACCATTCCTATCAAACACTAAACCATGCCCCTCAGCACTTCATCCACCTGCCCCTTAAACACCTTCAGGGAAGGTGATTCAATCACTTCCATGGGCAGCCTGTTTCAGTGCCCAGTGGCCCTCTCCATGAATTTTTTTTTTCCTAATATTCAGCCTGAACCTCCCCAGGTAGAGCTTAAGGCCATTTCCTCTTGTCCTGTCCCTTGTCACTTGGGAGAAGAGGCCAGCACCCTCCTCTCCACAACTTCCTTTTAGGTAGTTATAGAGAGCAATGAGGTCTTCTCTCAACCTTTTCTTCTCAAGGCTAAACAACCCCAGCTCTCTCAGCCGTTCCTCATAAGGCCTGTTCTCTGGCCCCCTCAACAGCTTTGTCCCTCAACTATGATTGCTGCCTTACTCGTGCTCTGGTACATCGTAGCATTGTTCTGTTTTGCTGATAAATTAATTTTGACACCAGAAGTGGTCCCTTGCTTTTATTTAGACTTTATGAACTATTTAAAAGTGCTTGTCAGTGTAACATTTCTGTAAAATACATGAAGTATGGATGGGTGTGCAGTATTTCTAAATATTTCCTGATTTTATATATATTTATATATGATGATGTGTATTGTATTAAATTTTTTTGTGTAACTGCACTGTACAGAAACTATTTCCAGCATTATTCATATATACAGGTGATGCTTTTTGTGCCATCAGTGTAACTGTGCTATCATGTACGTGTGGTGGGCTAGCATTAAAGGCCTTGTAGAAGTGCAATTACATATATTCTAAGTGGTAGTTTAAATGCAACTCTGTCAGTTCCAGCTGTTATATTTCTCCCAACATTGCATTGAGAAATCCTTAAGTTGTATGGATATTTAATGATGGATTCCCTAGTCTTTTGGTCTGTGTGAATACGTGAACCTCAGCTTTCTTAAATTACTTGAGAATACTCTTGTTGCCAGCATCTAGAAGATATAGTCCATAAATAGGTAGTCAATTTACATATTCTTATCTAGTCCTAGTAGTGTCTATGTTCCACTGGTTACATCTTATCATAAGTGAGGATAGAATGTATGAGATCAAATTGCCAAAAGCTTAAAAGTAGTTAAAAAAAATGACAGGTGATTTTTGATCAAGACGGGCAAAAGGAGTGATGACATCAGACAGTGAGCCACTCACTATGTTATGTGCTGCTTGCTTTTCAGATTTAAGTTTAGTACTCATGGTTTAAGGATGTACATTTCTAACTTTTGAGAGTATGTGCTTCTACTGCTAGATTTGGACTAAGGCTTTGATGTTTTCTGTAACATCAAGCATCAGTATATAGCAACAGTTCCTTAAATTTTTATAATGATAAAGAGTTTTATAGGATGACAGTGTAACACATGGTCAGAATGTAGTATGATACTGTGCTGAATTCTGTATGGTTCTTTTGTCTTTAATTGCTGTATTGATGTTCCCTTTAACAGGTGTTAGTATAACAATACCTAAAAGTAAATTACAGCCTTTTGGTAGTGTTGTACAAACCAGCTTCACTTAATGTTACTTTATTTAAAAATACTGTGTTCTGGCTTGGTATCATTGAAGAGCGCAAACTAATGCTGTTGTTGTGGTTTATTTCAGCTTTGTCCGAAGTTCTTGCATACCAATTCTACCAGTCACACCTGGCCTTTCAGTGCAATTGCAGAACTTATAGGTATGTGGATCAATAGTTTTCCTGAGTACTTTATGTTAGTATTTTTTTCTTGTTGTACACCTTTTTTCATTCACGTAGGGAAGGAGTTGATCTTGTTGTTACCATGCAATCTTACATGTACTTTTCTTGTACAGTCAGATTGACTTCTTCTTTAACACTTTATGTATTACCTGACATCAGTTGCAGTGGCCTTGTAGAAATCGCTGGTTTCTTTTTACTGAATTTATTAAGGATTGCCAAACAGAAGACACTGGGGCCAAGTGAATTTCTTCTTTTCTAGTCCACCAAATGCAAGCTTTTTGCTGCTTCCAGCCTCAGAGGGTAGTAATGTCGAGTGCACTTTCCAAAGATGTGTATTTGCATCCTGTACAGGCACAACTGGCCACAGGCAGATTAGCACAGATAGCAAGACAGTAACTGTGCAAGAACCCACATATACACAAGCTCAAAATTCCCTCAAAATGGGAACAGCACAAATGACCTTATTCTATTCCAGCGTTCTGGTTAACCAGGTTTGAAGTTCATTAGTGGCACATATGTGTACTTTCACTCACTTATCACTTATGCCTACCTATGTTTCTATGTGTTTCACCAAGTCTGGGAGTCATTCCACTACCTGTGGCCTGGGCTTTTTACCAGTCTGGCTTAGACCTTTGACCTCAATGGTTGCTTATTTCTTTGAACTTGTTGGTTTGTCCAACCTGAAGTTTGCTAGCAGAACAAACATGTACAGGTACACACGGAGAATAGAGCATGTACGATATCATTAGAAATAATGTTTAGTCAGAATTACAGAAGGGTAGCACAGGGTCCAGTCACACAAGCACACTGACCAGCTACCAGCTTGCATGCAGCCAGCCTGTGTTATTTGTTCTCCCCCTGCCCATTGTACCATTCTTCTCCCCTTCACTTTGACCTTTCCCTTTTCTTTGATGCTTCCTCAAAACATCCAATAGTAATTTTTGCATGTTGTGTCAATACCCCCCTAACATCCTAATTTTCTTCTTTTGGGTTGCCAAGTTTCTAGCTGAACATCTTCAGGGTTATACTTCAGTGGCTCCTTTTAATGGTCCATCCAAGAGTGTCCTAAGAATTATGGCTCTTTGTTACTGTCTCTGTTATCTGCTGTTAGCTAGGCCTTGTGTCTGTTTAATTTATTAGCTGCTGTTGATTGTCTTGCCTTTGATTTTTTTTGAGTAGCTATTAACTGGATATTTTCTGAGTTGCTTGTTTCCTACATTAGAGAATGACTGGCACACTTTCTTTAACTGGTTCCTCAAAATAAAGGTGTGGTTTGGAAAGACTTCCTAAGCTTATCCAACAGTTTGATGCTGCTAAAGGGAGCATCTCTTTTGGTCACGCATTCCTTCATTTCCTGTGCACGAGTTTTGCTGCTGCTAATGCAGAAAACAAACCTAACAAAAGAAAGCAGGAAGTTTTTCAGCTAGGTTAAGCCAGAGCTATCACAGAGGAGGAAACCAGAATCACATGGCTGCAGGAAGTTCTCTTGGGTTTTGGGGTAACAATATAATGTCATTCCAAGACTTTTATCGCCCCATCCCGTACTTGACTGGAATGACTGTAAATGTGTTGTGGAAGGCATGCAAAATTGTCTTTTTCCTTTGCCTCTGGTTTGTCATATGTGTTGCTTTAACAAACCCTCAAAGGCATAGTAGCAACATTAGTTGTGAACGCATCTAGTTACGTTGATTTTTAAATATGTTTTGTAGCCTTTTGTTGGTATATAGAGCTATACCATATGCCAAGTATCAAATAATATAAATACAGTTCTAGTTCACGCAAAATTACCTAGAACAGTAATGTGTATGCGGGGGGGGAGGGTTGTCTGTGTATGTGCTGTGAAGATATGAGAAAGTGATGTTAAGGCAGTTGAGCTTTGTTTGTGGAGTCATGGTTTGTTTGTGGTAGCAATATTGAAAGCTCTTTCAAATCCTGAAATCCTGTAAAAGAAAGTGGTTTAAAGCACTTTGTACTTTCCTTCTGTGAAAGTCACACCTTCTTAGAGTTTAACAACTAGCACTAGCAAAGTACATATTTGTGACAGTGAGCTGTGTTAAATGGAAGTGATAGGGTAGCAAACCCGTGATAACTTTTTTACAAAGGGACATGGTCTTCAGTTTTTTTGCTTGCCTGTTTTTGTTTTCTCAAATTTGATTATATGAACCTGTGATAGTATTTTGAATGTGATTTCCCAATTAAAGCCCAGAGCAGGTAAGATATTGTTGCAGCCATGTCTATTGGTCATGTGCAACATTGTCTACATTGTGGATAAAACCCTGTTCTCTTGAGAGTCAGAAAGACGTTTGTGTGGCTGGGAGGAAGTACATATTGCAACATCTACTTGGGAAATGAAACTAGAAGCTTAGTTTCCTTTTCTGTGCTGGCATTTGAACTGTTCACCTCCACTTGAATTTTTGCATATGTATTATAATCATCTGTAAGAACTGAGAAATTGGGAGTTGTTTTCAGGCAGGGTTTGCCAGGTTTTGATGCAGCTGTTTCACCATAATGTTTTGATTTAATGTTTTAATCTATAAAGACAGTAGTAGTTTAGGACACTTAAATTTTAGCAGAAGATTATTTTATTGAAAACAATGGCTTCTTGCTTCTGTGCAAATGTTGACTAATATTCAGTGACTTGGTTGAGAAACTTGCATCTCTGCCAGTGCAAAATTTCTGCAACTGTATTACATACCTAACTCCAGCTGAAAATGGCCACAGTTTTCGAACACTGTTTGTTTAGCACGTGACTTCTCAGAGTCATAGGCCCACAATTAGGGAACTAAAGTAAGCTACCATATTCACCAAGTAAGCACAGCACCATAATAAAGTTAGGATAGCTATTCCTTATAGCTGTTTGGCAGTGTTGCAAGACTAACATTTGGCAGATTTATTATGTATATAGTCCTGCTAGATAAAGGCTTCATTGTGTGTGACATACGGATTTAAGTAGTTTTAAGTTACTGTCTGATGTCTTCACTGGAATTAAACACTTTAAAAAATGTTCACACTTAAACTGTTAAATTTTTGCTTTAGTATTCCACTGTTTGCTTTCTTTCTTTTCAGATAATGCTTATGATCCAGATGTGAGTGCTAAGCAGATATGGATAGACAAAACAGTGATAAATGACAATATATGCTTGACATTCACTGATAATGGAAATGGTATGACTGCAGAGAAGCTGCACAAGATGCTAAGGTGGATAACTTCTTTTGCAATTTTTCTTGTGAAAATTCTAGCTTCTAGTTCTGTTATTGCTCAGTTCATTCTTTTTCTTACATGTAGTCAACTAATTTTGTTCATAAACTTAACATTTCTGAAGTTGAATGATTATCCAAGGGAGACTTTAGAATGGAGAGACACTGGTAAAACTTTCACACAAATTTGTCAGTGCATTTTTATCTTGTTTTACCCTCTTTGTCAGCCTTCACATTTAACTTCCCATGTGGTGGTTGTGCTATGCCAACTCTCTTTAGTGCCCTCTAGTGCAGCCAAGGAGGGGTTAATTATTTTTTTTTATTCAATATTGCTTTAGTGAGAAAGGGAGATAAAGCTCACACCCTCTGGAGTACTGAAAATTGAAAGTATTTTGGAAAATTTAAGGGAATGATAGTTATATTGCTGCAGTTTGTCTGTTTGTCTTTAAATATTCTATAGTGTTTGAACTGACCTTTCTTCAAATTTTCTTTCTAAAGTTAGCAAAGAGATTGATGTTCTAGTACAGAAGATTAATCTACCTGCAGATAAATCTCTGGGTTTAAGGTTTAAACTTGAGTTCGATTTCAGACTCTTTTTTTTCTATTAGATACTGTAATCAACATCTTGCTTTCTAAATTGTGTTTTGTATAGTTACTTGATTTACGTTATGTGTAATATGTAATTATGAATGAAAAACTAGTATGTCACACGTTGCCAAGCAAGTGGAGGGGAAAGCTTTAGGAGCTTTTCTTAGTATTTATAGTGAAACCACAGGATAACTTAGAATCCTGGAAGAATGCTTATTGCATTGTTTAGGACAGATGATATTTCTTTTCCATACTTAAAGATGAAAGTAAACATCATTTCCTGCAATGTGGTTTTAGCAATGTTACATGGGTAGCTTTCAGGATTTGATTAACTGTACATTGTTTAGTTGTAGAGTAGTCTCCGATACCTAAAACAAGAGATTAACTCGCTGTTTGAGTCAAGTTTGGCAAGTCTTGCATGCGTCTCTTGGGTTTTAAAGCTTTATAGGACTTTTTACACTCTTATAATGTTTTCATATTTTTCAGCTTCGGCTTCAGTGAGAAGTCTGTGATGAATGGCCGTGTTCCAGTGGGACTGTATGGAAATGGGTTTAAATCAGGGTCCATGCGCCTGGGAAAAGATGCAATAGTCTTCACCAAAAATGGAGAAACCATGAGTGTGGGCCTGTTATCTCAGACTTTCCTTGAAGCCACAAAAGCAGAACATGTCATGGTTCCTATAGTGACGTTCAACAACCAACATATCCTTTCAACAATTTCTGAATGAAAAGTTGTGGGTACATGCAAAATTTGAATGATATCAGTAAAAGAAACCTCCTTGTCTAGTCTTATGGATGCTCTAAATAAATTGTAAGGAAGGCTATAATTTGTTAAGGACTTTAAATTTGTAGGAGCTCCAAGATGTAGGAAGAACAGCTGTGAAATGAGTACAGGATACTATTCTAAGTTTCTCTAAGTTTTCTTATTTTCTGAAAACTTTCTTCATTTGAAGTTACTCTCATTAACATAATGCTTACGACAGATAAGTGATCCAGCAGAATCCAAAAACAGTCTGAAGGCCATCCTGACGCATTCTTTATTTTCTACTGAGGAGAAGTTATTGGCAGAGCTAGATGCTATAATAGGGAAAAAAGGAACAAGAATTATCATTTGGAACCTTAGAAGGTAAGGTGAAGTACAGTCTCTTATCTCTCTCATTTAGTTTATCTTTCAATGTATGCGAAAGTACAAGGGGTTTTTTTTGTAGAATAATTCTAGAAGATTGTGGGCAGTCAGGTATAACTGGGAAACTAGTCTCCAGCTTGCACGATTGAAGTGCTGTAATGTTGCATGAACATGCAACGTGCTGATAATATTTCAAGTAGCAAATCAGAAGGAAGGAGAATGTAAAGGACTTCATATTTTCCTTTGATATATACTGTTGGTTTTTACAGAAGGAAAATTGAAATAGATAATTTATAAAACTCTTATTTCAACCCCCTGAAATTACGAATGCAGAAAAGCCAACTATGCTATATCTTTATGTTGTGCAAAGGTATTACCAGCATACAGCAGTGTGTATATCTGCAACTAAATATAATATGTACATCTGGTAAATGGTGCAATAAATTATGATAATTATTGAGATGGAAAGGTGCGAGTATCACTTTTGCAGCTTTAAAAGTGTTAGGAAGGCAATTTGCAAAATCTCTGGATATTACAACATTTACAAAGAATGCATGCATCTTTGTCCATCCAGAATTTAAAGCTGATACTAAGTGCTGAAGATTGACCTGTTTAGAATTAAGTTAGAATTTATGAATGTCTCACTTGGTGTTACTTCTGTTGAATTGCTTGGGTATCAGAAGAACCGGTGAACTTTGTTTATGTGAATTTTAGCAAATCAGTGTTGGCTTCCCCCGACCCCCCCAAATTAGCATATTTTTAAAAATCTTGTTCCTTAGAGAGAAAAACGAAAAAACAGAGTTTGACTTTGACAAGGATAAGTATGACATCAGAATTCCAGAAGACTTGGATGAAACAGGCAAAAGAGGATATAAAAAACAAGAAAGGCTAGACCAGATTGTTCCAGAAAGTGACTACTCACTGCGAGTATGTATATTTTTAAAAATTATTTCTTTTTGGAAGGTGGAGGATGATGTTTTTGCTTTAATGTAATACGCTGTACTAGAGAGATGTGATGGGGGGGGGCGAATGTCAGAATTTAAATGTTAAACAATATGTGAGAATCAGTTTAGAAAACTGAAGGTAGAATGTATTTGTGAAATTGTGTAAATGTTTGCTGTTTAAATAAAATTACCGGGTTTTATATAGTCTTGCAAATGACTTACTGTTAAACATAGCCATCCATACATACTAAGGAGCAAGAAGGAAATGTGATCATGAGCTTCAGAAATGAAATAAGGGTATGCATGTTTGTCAGCAGAGTAAATGTTGTATTGCAGATATGCATGCATCTAGTACTGATGCTGTGCCCATGTAGATCTTTGCCAATCAAAACCTATCTGTTTTAAGTGTTCTTTCTAGGCTTCAAAAAAGAGGTGAAGGAATTGAGAAACTGCTCCCAACTGTCGGAATGCAGGCAGGGACGAGGCTTTTCTGTAGGCTAATTGATATGACCATTGTCTCCACTGTTGTTTCACAAGCTTTGAAGGCCTCTTTTTTTTTTTGTAAGAAACTACATCTGGAATTACTTCCTGTGGATTTTCAGAAGAATTTTTCCAGTTGAACTAAAACCTTAAATTCAAAGACTTGAAGTGCTGTATCTGCGTCAGTTATAATAAGTTGTAAATATAATCATAAATGAATGCAAGTTATACATCTTTAAGAAGACTGTGTAGCTATTATCAAACTGCATGATGAAATGGATTCATTTGGAACAAGATTAACACATGTACTGTTATCTATTATTTTAAAGTTTGTAGCAGAATTTTTAAGTTGTCAGTGGGGGATAAGAAAAGAGAGAGATTTGTGTTTGAGAGTTCATTTAGTGGTAGAACTGCATGTTCAGGCACTTGATAAACTTGTCATATTCACAAAAGTTGTCTTTCAATTACTGTTCATTTAATTTTTGATATATATATGCTTATTATGCACACTTGCATTTCCTGTTTCTCTAGATTCAAGTTGGAGAAAAACACATTTCACAGCACTTAAACTTAACTTGAATTTGTCTTCCTAAACAATGTGTATTGTAAAACTTCTATATCTTAATGGTTTGGGATTTTTTTTTAATAATAGATGTTATTGTATGTTTTGTAGGCTTATTGCAGTATTTTGTATCTGAAGCCAACAATGCAGATCATTCTGCGAGGACAGAAAGTAAAAACACAGCTGGTTTCCAAAAGTCTTGCCTTCATTGAACGTGATATATATAGACCGAAATTTCTGAATGTATCCTTTGCTAATATTTACATCATTGCATGCTGAATGTAATGATGTGACTTCGTGTAAGCTGCTTGGATTCTGCTGGGTAAAATTCCAGGGCTGGTTTAGAATTAACTCTCAGAGTAACTATATTTTTGTTATGAGATTAACCAGATTTTTCCTTAATATTGGGTAAAAGGCTAAAACTGTAAGAATTACTTTTGGATTTAACTGCAGAAACAAAGATCATTATGGAATAATGATGTACCATAAAAACAGACTCATCAAAGCTTATGAAAGAGTTGGCTGTCAGTTAAAGGTAAGAAATTAAAACTTGATTATTTTAACATTTGTAAAAATCATTTTCACTCAAATGTTTTTTAATAGGAGTAGATATTGATGTGTCCTTTATAAAACTACCTTTTTAAAGTTTGTACCGCAGTTAAAAATTGTATTAAATTGTATGCAGTTGTAATATTTGGTTTTGAAACCGGGCTTAGTACACAAAATAAGGACCAAAACATACCTTTCAGGACAAAATAAGGGGTTGAACAGGAATTTTTTATTTAGGGGCTTTGTGTCAAGAGTTCCTTTTTGAAGAGGAGTGATAATCCAGAAAATAGGTTTTACCAAGTGTATATATAGCTTATCTCTGACAAAATCTTACAGTATTAGCATAGAATGTGTTGGTTTTCCTGATAGATCTTAATTTCTTACAGGCAAACAACATGGGTGTTGGTGTGGTTGGTATTATTGAATGCAACTTCCTAAAGCCAACTCATAACAAACAAGATTTTGACTACACAAATGAATACAGGTAAATCTGTATTTTTATGTAGACTTTCTGTTGAATAGTATTGTTCACTCTGAAATACTTGACTAAAAAATCCTCTTTGCCAAGTGGTAAGAATAAAAGCTTATATTCCACCATTGAACTGAATGACTCCTCTGAACAGTAGGGATGTTTTATGCCTACGCTGGTCATACTGCATTCGTTGCACAGTCAGTTAAGTCTAGAGCATCTTATAAATAATTTAAAGCAAGTGCTCTAGAAGTATTTGGTTGCAGTTCTGCCCCTTGATGATTGTAAAATTAGCACTGAATAACTGAGGTATGGATATTTGCTTGATGCACGACTAAAATTCTGATGTTGGTCCCATGCTATTAACTTTTCAAATATTTTGTTTGGGCTTTTCTTGGAAAAGCTTTGGGTGTTTTTGAGCTCTTCTCAATTTCTGATTTAAGAGTTCACTTGAGTGCCCTCAAAATATCTGCTTAGTGACAGGGTGTTTAAAAAAACTGGCACCCTGAAGGCAACAGGGATCTGGGACTCTGGTTTATTTCAGTTTTTATTTCTAATTTAGGATTGCCACTTCTTTACATATTTTCATCCATCCCATCAGTCGGTATCTAGAGTGGTATTTCCTGTAGTTAATTCCCAGTCTAGTTCATGGTTTTAGTCTGACTTAAAATTTTCAGAGATAATTGATTTTTAAGCCAGGTGAATTTTAGTCTGTTCACACTGCTCTGCTATGAATCAGTTGTGCTGGCATTGTGGAAGGAGACATGTGGAGGAGGAAAGGCTAGAGGGGATGAGCTACTTAAGCAGTTTTCAGGCTAAGGTGTAAAAACTGTGCAGGAAAACTTTCCTGAATACATACCTTGACAATTGTTCCACTCTATTACTTTCTTTTCCTATATGATGCCATATTTTCAGTGCTGCTTAGTATTAAGGGGTGTTAGGAGCAGCCACCAGTAGCTCTGTCCCAGGATTCCCTCCTGCCTGGCCATTGGAACCCAGCCTAGACACCCAGGATCTCTGCCCAGGCTGAGGGACATGACTGCCACTTTCCTGTTTTCAGGTTCAGTCAGTAGCAAAGCTAAACACACATCCCAGACACACACACACAGAGGACAGTGACACATCTGGGTACACAGACTGCCAGGGACAAGATGCACTTATGGACAGGACTTGTGTAAAACATAAAATGGCCAAATCCCCTTTCTCCTTTAGGTCTCACAGAGGTAGCTCACTCATAACGGCATATATATGACCCCCAGAGTACTTAATGCAGCTTCCCTGTCCTCCTGCCTGAATAATACTGAATAAGATGATGCAAGAATGTAAGACAGACTCTGGTGGTCAGGCATAGGGCTCAGCTGGACAACTGTACTGACAGAACCTGTTTTACATGCAACAAACTCCTTTTATATCCTTTTTAATCTTTTTGTTCCTCCCTCTTCCCTACACATATTGCCTCATCAACTGGCCCCCTCCAAACATCTTGGACCCTTAGATTTGCTTCCTTATCGGTTGCAAAATCCCAGTTAGCATGCAGTTTCTTGTAGCCCATAAATTAGTGTGACTGACCAAGTTTATTTCTGTTTGTCATTGTTAATGCTAACTGGTCAGGTTTTATGACTATGCATTTGTCTCATTCCATTTCCTTATCCTCCCAACTGAAAAAAAAACATTCTTGCACTCCACATGTCCTCACCAGGTAGTGTAAATGACTAGGTTTGTCCTTATCTGTACTTACCTTGTCAGTCAGTTTTGTTTTGTCTCTGTTCTTGTTTATGGCTCTGTTGACCATATACCCTTAAAGGAACAGGTACTTTGCTTCTCTGTGCCCTTAACAATTCCCTTAAATGTGGACTTAGAATTTGACTTGCAAACATAATGAGGTAAACTTTGGCAGGAGAAGTCATTGCTTTTTTTTTTTTTTTTTTAAACTATGTTTTGTCCTTCAGTCAGTTGTGGTTCAGCTTCTGCTGACAACCTGGACTATCCACAGCACCTTTCCTGAACTGCTGATTTGTATGCAGCTCTGCATAGGAGGATAACCCAGAAGCCTTACCAGACTGCTATAGGAAGCAGTTGTTTATTGTAGAAATTGAGGGGCTATAACACAATAAATCTGCTTATTCCTGCTGTTGAAACAGCAGCTCTGGAGGAAGAAGAGCAAGCCTATCAAGCTGCTACAGCCACTACAGTCCAATCTGCCTGTTTCTTAAAATGGTACCCACAGTCTGTGCTGCTCTTTGCAGTGATACTGCCAACTTTAAACAGTAACCACTGTGGTGCTAGCAGAGATGTTAAGGAGGACACATGTTCAAGCAGAACAGGGAATCTGTCAAACTGGAAAAGAGCTCTTGCATTATTTATTTTTCAACACAGATGTTCCCTGAACGACTTTGTGTGTGGTGACACTAGCAGCTCCCTTGTCAGAGGAGGCGGAATTGGGAACACTATAGGATAGTCATTTATGTTGACCGAGATTTGCATTATGTTCTCACAGCCTGGCAAAGTGAGCATTGAATGCTTTTTACGTGTTTTAAAAACCCTAGCACTATGGGCATAGAGGCACTCAGAAGTTTGGGGTTTTTTTTTATAAAGGTTTTTCTGCAGAGTGCTGCAGATTTTCAAAAACTAACTTTCTAGTCCAAAAGAGAAACATAAAGCATACTCTGATTTTATGATCAATGTAAGCTGATACGCCCTTCTTCCCTTCCAGAAGAGAAATGTGATCCCATACTTGCTTTGCTTCTCATTTCTGCCCTTATGTTACTTCCCTTTTTTTGGCACAGAAGTTCATGACTTGAGTTCAGAGGTGATCTAGATCAAAACTTTGTAGGTCAGACTAGTTCACTGCACAAACATTTGTGTTAGTTCAAGGGACTGGGGTGGTGTAGGTGTTGGAATAAACCAGGCCAGGAGTGGCTTACTTTCAGGCTCTGGTTACCCAACCACTTTACACTGACATAAGTTCAGCATGCTGGCAAGAGGCAGCCTTACCTCTACCTCACCTGTGGGGCTTGTTCTTCAGCACCACTCCCTTCTGTGTGTGCCAGCTCTAGTAGTAGTTGAGCTGCACAGTGAGCCCTGATCAGGAAATTAATCCTGGTAAAAATTAACCTAGGCTAAGACTGACATGCTCCTTTTAGCAGCATGTAGGTCATATGTTTGCAGTCTCCATGTACTATTGCTCTATATCAACTTTAGAGTAGTTCTGAACATACAGAAACATCAGCCAAATACACAGCTAGGTACTCAATTGACAGAGGTAGCTTTGTACTTGTTTTCTTCATGATTGAGGTTGAACTGGTGAAGTAGCTTCAGGGTTTGAACCGTACGTATGTTCACGGCACTTCTAAATTGAGCAGTCTTGATTTCAGTCTTTGTGCTGCAACTCTTATTTCTAGTAATTTCTTTGCTGGCAAAAATGACTTCATCCAATTCCCTATTTCTAGGGCTTTCTAAAATTGTTGTGCAAAAAGAAGTATTAGTTGTTCATAAGTTTATTCTTTCATTGTAGTTTGTAAAGTTTCTTTCTGTGCTAGGGTTTGATTATTTAAGGTGAACTTTTGAATTTTTTTCTTTTTAGACTTACAATAGCAGCATTAGGAGAAAAGCTTAATGATTACTGGAATGAAATGAAAAGGAAGAGGAATGAAGAATACCCATTAGCTTTACCAGTTGAGGAGATACAGTGAGTATCACTTCTGAATAGAAAAAAAAAACCCAACATACTGCTATTACTGGTTTACATTTGGTCTTGAAAATGAGCTTTTCATGTAAAACTTCTGGTATGTTTTTCCATTACAGAAAACAGCCGGATCAGACATGGGTGCAGTGCGATGCATGTCTGAAATGGCGGAAGCTGCCAGATGGAATAGAGAACTTACCAGAAAAGTGGTACTGCTCGCTGAACCCTGATCCACAATTCCGGTAAGACCGGATTTCTATGAATATCTAAACCAGTGCTTTTAGTTCTACTTTACCATTTGTTATGAGCATGGATGTGAAGCTCTTTCTGTCATGTTTTGATTCTCCCCTCTCCCCCACCTCAATCTCCTTAACTCAGGAACTGTAATGTGCCAGAAGAACCAGAAGATGATGACTTAATACATCCTACATATGAGAAAACTTACAAGAAAAAGTGAGTACTAGAGACTGTCTTACAAGTATTTCAGCACTAGAAAAGGAATGTGAAAACTAACTGCTTTTTTTCTCTCACCTATAGTATAATTGCAGCTCTTCCAGAAATATATCTAGCTATAAAACGCTGCCCTAAAATCAAGACTTGATTGTAGCAGTGAGTAGATTAGTAGCACTGTTCCCTATTATTGGCATGTTTGGATTACATTGACTTTTCTCCTTTTGACTTAATACTTGTTTGCCCTCCTAAATCAAAATTAGGAAAGTGATATCAAAAGGGGAGCAATACAGCAATTGATATTCAACTACAGCTTTCAGAAGGGCATCGTTTCATAGTTGTAAGCAGTATGAAGATAGTTAAGAATTTTAGAGAAGCAAGCTGTTAGGGCTGTTAGGAGGCCTAATCTAGGTAACTATTGCAGTAAAGGTCCACATTGAAGCAGATGAATATCTCAGTACATTTATTTAAAAATAAGAGCATTCTTAGTTGAAGGTGTTTGGGGGAAAAAATGACTTGGGTAATTTTAACTAATGCTGACTAGCATTCTAGAATCTGGAGGTGTGGCTTTTTGTTTAAAATCGTAATCTGAGAGAGAACTTGTTTGAAGTTAAACTAAGCTATAATACCATCTTGGTTCATGCTGAAAATTTTTGGTCAAACCAAGTTATGTCCATTAGAACTTAATTCTGTCTAGCTGAGGTAAAGGAGTGTAAGTGTTTGCTTTGAGACTTTGAGCTTGGTTTGGTTTTATAAGGAATTAACATTTTTAATCTCTTAATTTTTCTTCCTCGCTGCTGTGCAGAGATAGAGAGAAACTGAAGAAGCGGACAGAGTACAGCTACCAGGTAAATGTTGAAGTTGAAAGGAAATTGACTTTGGTAGCAGGACTTGTTCTTCTTGGAACCAGTACTATGCAGTTTGATTGAATAGGCTTGGCTTTGTTACGTTTGCTCTAGCTGGTGGCCAGCTGACTGGTTCAACTTCTTGTTTTGTTTTGATGGCATATACAGGTTATCCTCCTTATTAGTAAATCAAAAATCCCTTATTTTACTCTCTGATGACATGATTCGGGTTTTTTTGTTTACTTAAAGAGTTTGGGAGGAATAAAGGCCTCTTACAAAACATTACTAGAAAAGGTTTCAGTTACTCAGAGCTCCTTTTGTGGCATGACATGTAATTACTGAAAATAGATAGGTTGTAGATAAGTGTGATGAGGACATGAAGTAAAGAAGCCCTTAAAACTGGGGCAGGGTAGGGAGGGAATGGACAGACTTGTAGCTGTACTTTTACAAGGAGGCACTCCAACTGAAATGTGGTTAAGTGATGTGAATGTGTAGATTGTAACTCAGAATCAAATTTCCTAAGTGTCATTTGTCTTAAGTTGTTTTTGAAGTAAAGTGCCAACCTAAGATCACTCAATTTCTGGAGAGTATTTTTTGCATTTGCTGTTTTAACCTGTATACTTCCTTGTAGTCATTCTTCTGCCATTACTTTTACCCAAGTGGCAAAGTAATTTCTGAAAGTAAAGTATTGTTCATTTTAGACAAACAATTAATTATGAGCAGTTTTAACAGAGATGGCTGTCCCATGCTTTGCGTATCATGGTCAGACTTCAGACAGAAGAGCTCTTGCCTGAAATTTTACACAGTATTTGAAAATAGCTCTATCTAGAGAAAGACCTTGTCAGAAAGCAGCTTTCTGATCTTACAGCAATAAATCTGTGCATGGAGAGGAGTGTGCGGCTGGTGTACAGCATTCCAAGTCCTCTGAGAAATCTGCCAGAGGTCTGTAATGATGATATAGAACTTACTGCTTTCTAATATGTTGTATGTCTTAAACGAACATGAAGGGGATACCTAACACATGTCAATAGAACTTGGGGGCAGGTGGGGGGGCATGTGATCATTAAATTAAGAAAACTGAGGTTTGCAACACGGAGTGGAGTTGTCTTTCCTTATTGCAAAATATTGAGTCTAGGTTAAAGGAGATCATTTTATTTATGTGCATAAGAAATGTTGGTCAGAACTTTAGGTGTTGGCAGGTAGTTGGGAGAACTGCTTAAACCTATTCTGAAGGATCTACTAGTGTCTGTCTCTTTTCATTCTTAACTAATATTATCTTATAGATAAATGAAGTGTTTTTAAAAACACCTGTTTCTTCAAGTAAAGACTTCAAAACATTCTCACCTGTGAGTGGAAGGGAAGCTGTTCCAAGATCACTTCTACCAGAAACATCAAATGCTTCTGTCAAAAGACCTCTGCTTATTACAAATAGATCAGTATCTTCACCTCATTCTGATTCTGATAATAGGTTAGTGAACCTGTACAGAAATTAATGATGTTGGGTGTACTTCTGTCTTCAGATGATAGCTGCTAAAATTCATGTCACTTTTGAGAGTCTAGGAATCAACAGGAGGGTTAAAGGTATTTAGAAACCTTATTAAGTACAAAAGTGAATGCAGCAAAACATATTGTGCTCTCGCAAGGAAAATTGCTCAGTCGTTTATCTGTTTAGGAAAAGGCTGTATTGTGTTAAACATGCTTAACCTTTGTTGGTTGAGGAATCGGTGCGGGGGGGATGTTGCCACACATACCGAGTCTGTTTCAAAATCATGGGAAGGTGATAACTTAGTGTGTAGATGTCAGCCACTTGTTTTTATGGAAAAGATATTTAATCTGGCTACAGATCTTAAAATACTATGCAGGGAGACGTCCCTTTCTAGTTATTGAATAGTTTTTAATAGTGCCTGTAGAAACATTAAATGTAGTTTGGAACAAATGACTTGGCAGTACTTGAACAATGCAATACTCAGTTTAATATTTTGCTTCTCAGTCTTAAACGGAGGACACCTAGTTGTGGGACACCTGTGTCTTTAAAGATAACTCGATTAAATGACAAAGCATTCAACAGCCATGATGATGATGATGTCATTATTTTAGAGGAAAGCAGTACTCCAAAGCCTTCAGCTTCAGATTCTGATGTTGCTGTAGTAAAACCTGAATGTATTGCTTTGGATCAAGAGGAAAAGCAGCAAGAAAACCGTGATGTTGGAGAACCTTGCGTTGCAGCTACTTCTCAATCAAAAATTGAACAGTTGACCTCAGCAACACAAACAGAGGTTCTGAACTTAGTTGTTAAAAAGGAAGAGGCAGAAGATGAAATGGATATTCCAGTTCCTAATGCAGAGGTGGAAACTAAACAGCACAACGTTGGTGTTTCCGAGACCAGCGTAGATCTTGGAAATGAACTGAAAAATCAACTGCAAGTATTAAACAAAGAAAAAGAAATGTACCAAAACAAATGTGAAGTATTAACTAAGCAAGTAGAAACACTGGAGCAGAGGATATTAGAAATGAATAATAAGTATATAAAAAAAGAAATGTGCCATCAGTCAACTGAGACAATTTCTTCTGAAGAAGAAAATGTTTGTGGAAAAAGTTTGGCAGAAGTGGCTGTTCTCTATGAACAGGCCTTAGAAGAAATAGCAAAACTAAAAGAGCAATGCAATACTATGGAGAACTTAAAAACTGAATGCAGCAAATGTGCTGCCGGTGACAATAAGAGCGAGGTAGATGAAATTGCTGGGCATCTGGATGATGTTTTCAGGCAACTGGACAAGTGCAGCATTGAAAGAGACAGATACAAAAGTGAGGTATGTTTGTTAAAACAGTGAAATCCTTCAAATTAACAACTAAACTTTTAATGGATGTTTCATAGTGGTTCCAGTACACAGTGTTGTATAGTTCAACACACTGATTAAGCCACCTAGATGGGGGAAGAATTACTAAATTAGCCTGGGAGCCTCTAGGTTTTTGCTTCCATAAATAGAAATAAGGAAATTTGAGAGAGACTGCAAGGCTCTGGAGTGTCTCTGACTGTAAGATGAGATACTGAGCAGGGTTAGAGGGAGCACATGCAGTGATTCAGTTGACAGCAGGCTGTTTTAAAGCCGTTTGTCTGGCTTGTCATATCTTACAATCTGACTGAGAAGTTAATGAAAAGCGGTCAGCAAAATTAAATGGCTTATATTTGTGTAAGTTGTCTTTATTTTAATCCACCACAACTTTATTTGATATGTAAAATTATTTTTATTTACTTGCCAGATTGAACTACTAGAAGTGGAAAAAAACCAAATTGCCTGTCAGTGTGAAGAACTCAAAGCAGAAATTGCGCAGTTAAAAGCTTCAATTCCACAAGCTGTAGCACATGCAACTGATTCTACCACCAGTAACGTAGAAGAGTCTGTAAATTTTTCTGATGGAGAAAGGTATAAATTTTGTTCTTTCTAGACTATTTCAGGTATGATTTTGGCTGTCTGATTGTATCTGAAACACCTTTAAGTAATGTGTGATAATCATGTAATAAAATGTGTGATTGGAATTCTTTTCTGCTGCCTCTTGTGACTCCTAACTCAGTAACATTTTTTTATCAAGTGATATATTTCTGTGATCAGGGTTGTGATCATTGCACAACAGAACACCATCCTGACACTTCCAAAAATATCAAAAATGTTATATAATTTCTAGAACACACCGTGCAGAACAGGGAGAGAGAAAGGAAGTGGGAAACAAGAGTGATCATGACCTAGTCCTGTGTAGATGAACTTCACTCTTACATTCTGTTTTCCTTTCTTGGAATAGTAGTGCTTTAACTTAGGTTTCCTGTAAGAATATCTTGCTGCAGACTGATCCTGTGGAACTAGGTTGTATCCAGAGTGTATCTTTGAACTAAAGTTACACAGTGAGAGCTTGCAACTCTTAATAGATATATGTACTTTTGTGTGTTTGCTATACCAACTGGAAGCAGGGATGTAGGCACAGTGCCTGGGCATGTAGTATGGAATTGAAAGCCAAAGCTCAGCTGGACTGCCAGGGCCTGAGGGCCTGAGAGCTTCTGTAAGCACTGTAGCAGCAACAGGAGAGCTAAGACAAATGTGGGCCTGCTGCAGCATAGAGCAGATGCTTAGTAAGTAGCAAAGGACATGAGATATGTGAAGCACAAATTACTGAGGTACATCTTCTTTACCTTACTTATCTGGTGAAGTCTATCTTCTCACTGACCAGATCCCTGAGCCAAGTGGTAATATTAGGGATAAAATTAAAAAAAGTTACTGAATTAAGGGATCATTTAAGCAACTTCATTATATACCACTCAATGGGACCAGATGAGATGCATCAGAGGGAGCTGGCCAATTGGAAAGTTGGTCTTGAGATAATACCTGCAAAAGGTTGTGGCAGTCAGCTTCCTTGATGCCTGGAAAAAGGTAGCCATCGTGCCCATATTTAGGACAGGCAGAAAGGAAGATCTGAAGAACAGGCTGGGCAGTGTAGTGTTGTTCCCTGGGAAGACCAATGAGGAGATTTACTTGGAAGCCATATGCAGCCCCATGATAGTCCAGATGACTAGGAACAATCACCATGGATTTACTGAGGGCAAATAGTGCATTTGCAACTTCTTGGCCTTTTACAATGAGGTGACCAGCTTTGTCAGCCTTCATTTTAGCAGAGCTTCCACGAGGGGCTGCCAAAATATCATGATAGTGAAGTTTGTGATGTATGGTTTGGAGAGGCAGACTAGGAGGTGGGTTGAAAAATTGGTCTTTAGTCAGCAGTTTGCCTGTGTGAAGTCTGCATCTGGGCTGCAGCCAGGGCAGGGTTCAGTTTTGAGGATAGTAACTTAATGCCTTCATTAAGGAACAAAATTAAATTTATTCATGACTACATCAGATAGGAGAGAGTCATTGGTACTCTGGAGGGTAGGGCTGCTATTGAGGGACCTTGACAAATTGGAGAAATGAGCTGAAAGAAACCTGGAAATTGAACAAAGGCAACAGTGAAGTTCTGCAGCTGTGTTGGAAATAACCCATGCCCCTGACTACTCATTGGAAGGCAGCTCAGAGAAGGCCCCAGTGCTGGTGGACTAAAAGTTGAATGCAAGTCAGCAGTATACTTTTGTGGGAGAACTCAGTACTATATTGGTAAGACAGGCAGCAGTTTGAAGGAAGTTACTCTTCCCTACTACTGGGCATTGTGAGACCAAACATAAGAGTAATGAGCCCTGTTTTGGGCTTTCTGATACATGAATGAAGCTGGTATATTGGAACAAGCCACCATGAAGGGTAGGAGGGGCCTGGAGCATCTGATGTAGAAGCAGCTGAGTGACACAGCCTTGCCTTTGTGAGATGGGTTACCTTTAAATCCTGTTGCTCTCTTCCTCTGCCTCATGAGAGGGTGTAGAAGAGCTGAAGCTAGCCTCTTTTGAGCACAGTGATAGGATGAGAGGCAACTCATAGAAGCTGCAAATAGAAAAATTCTGTTTAAATATTAGAGCATGTTCACATTGAGGATACCCAAACACTGAAAAAGAGACCCACCCAGTGGAATCTCCGTCTTTGGAAATTTTCAAAGCACAGAAGTCCTAAGCAACTTGATCTGAGTTGGCCCTTCTTTGAATGAGTGTTACCGGGATGGAGTGACGCAGAACAGACTGCCTGGTTTCCAGAGACCCCTTTCAGTCTAATTTTTTTTTATGTGTCAATGTCCCCTTTATCTGCTAGTGCTGAATTTTCTTGTGGCATCTGATTTGTGCTTCTTACAAGGACTAAAATATATGTAGGACTTCCAAGTAACTTCTGCCACCAGCCCTATTGGGATACAATGGTATGACTGGACGTGAAAAAGAAACTAATGGTAGAGGAAACTTGAGAGAAGGGATGGGTGACTTGGAAGTAATTTGGACAGAGCAAAGGGATCCGGGAAGGAAAGTAAAAAGAGAAGGCATAGCACAGGATACTATAATTGTTACCTTTTTTTCTCTTTACATTTAAAGGCCTTTGGACAAGCTACTCTTTCTTGCCTTCTTCTCTCTTCTTTTTCTCTTCTTTTGTTCCTGTAGGTGGTAGTAGTGTATAAAAATAGTAGAGTTTAATATTTTAAGAACTAAAGAGGTGGTGTGGGATAAAGGATTGTGTCAGTGCTTATTTACTAACTTAAATAAAAGCATTCAGGAACCTTTCCAATCTGTTTTGGGAAAGGCAGAATTCAGTTTAGCCCTTGGTATTTATTTGAAACTAAGGGAAGATATACCTTCCAAATTAAAACTTGAGAGGCTCAGCTTTGAAAGCCTGGTTTTGAGATGATCTTGATGCAGCTTTAACTGCATGAGTTTTGTTTATGGAAGTCATGTACAGAGCCTTTCCAGTGTAGAGTATTATTCTGGCTTTATTTAATAAAGTACTGTGGATTTGAACGTAAAACTTTATCTAATCATATCTCATTATTTCTTGACAGCTTGAAACTACGCTCTCTTCGAGTGAATGTTGGACAACTTTTGTCTACAATCATGCCTGATCTAGACTTGCAGCAAGTAAACTATAATATTGATGTAGTAGATGAAATTTTAGGACAAGTTGTAGAACAAATGCATGAAATCAGTAGTACTTAGTGTCATAAGGTTTTAGCAAAGACTTACTTGATCTTCCATTATAACCTTTGTGTAGATTCAAAATTGTATATACTGCTTCTTCACTTTATATATTTGACATAGTTTGATCAATAAGTGTATATACTCAGCATTTAAGTTGTTCCCACAGATGCAGTGGGTGTTACCTTCACTTCTTCTTAAAGGACCCCTGTCAATATTGACCAACCCTGATGTGCTTAAAGATTTTGCTTTAAAACGTATTTGTAATTAAATTTGCAAATATTTTTTGTATTAGGAATATTAATACTTTTCTACAAAAGTTTTTGTGTTGACTTTTGATCTTATATCAGCATTGATAAGCAATTATTATATAAGCACATAATGCTATATATAATTACGTCAATAATGAGCATATTATATAATAATCAGCATTATATAAACATAAATAACTATTATTATATAATAAGCCATTATTTCCTCTTCTAAAATTCAAGTACTGGGATATATTAAAAATGCAAAAAAGAACCTTCCTTGATTTCCTCTTCAGAACAAACCTTAGTAGTGTTGTTATATAGTACAGTATTCTTTCATTGGAATCCATAATGTTGTGTGTTGCAATAATGGGGCAGAAATATAAACAGTAGATGAAATTTTTGGCCATATGGGTATATGAAATTTTTGGCCATTTGTGTTTTACCAGCAAAAGAAGGAAATTTTAGTTAGGGTTTTATCCTGAAAACTGATTATCTGACTTCCTTTTGCATTTTTTTTCTGTCACTAAAGAATAGTGTCTGAACATAGTTTTGCAACATAAACAACTCCATGGGATATGGCTAGGATATTTCAGCTTTTTCAGTGATGGAAACCACATGCCTGTTTGTGTCCTGCCCTTGCTACTTGTTTGCTGTTTCCGGCATCCAAAAACCTGTCTGTATTTGAGCACAGTCAAAGGCCACTTGAATTCTACCTTATAGTTTCCATTTGAACACAGCAGCGCTGGTTCACAACTCCAGGGATGTACCAGTATGTGGCTTCAACAGCCACATTTCGCACACAGCTCTTGCCTACTTTTTTCCAAGTCAAAGGCAGCTTGTGGAGTGGGAAACATCCTGGTGGACCATTGGAGAGCACAAGCTACAGTAGCACATCCAGAACGAGGTACGATTGCTGGGCAACTTCTGCTCTGCATTGAATACCACACTTTGAATCCTGAAGGCCTTTTTTAATGGAAGTGCAGTGCTGAACAGGAGTGACGTAGAGCTTCTGTGACATGTACAAATGCATATGTGTATTATCTCAAAACTAAGAATTGTTGTAATAGTAAACATATAGTCTGCCTTGGAAGTTTTCAGGCTGAGATGCGAGCATGCTGAGATTCGACTCTGAAACTTACCTGCCTGTCAGACTGTACCATGCTGAGTACAAATGGGCCAGACTACCAAGTCCTTTATTAAATAGTTGAGTGGAAGTACTTTGGAGAGGAGATACATTTCCTTCTGTTTGGTGTTAACAGAGTGAGCTAAAGCTGAAAATGTTCAAATATAACTTGTCTATGTTGTGTTAGACATCTTTTTTAATAGGCAAGATAGAGGAGTCTTTATTCTTCCCACCTCCTTTTTTCATAGAATCATAGAATCACCAGGTTGGAAGAGACCCATCAGATCATTGAGTCCAACCATTCCTATCAAACACTAAACCATGTCCCTCAGGACCTCATCTACCCATGCCTTAAACACCTCCAGGGAAGGTGAATCAACCACCTCCCTGGGCAGCCTATTCCAATGCCCAATGACCCTCTGTGTGAAAAACTTCCTCCTAATCTCCAGCCTAAATCTCCCCTGGCGGAGCTTGAGGCCATTGCCTCTTGTTCTGTCCCCTGTCACTTGGGAGAAGAGGCCAGCTCCCTCCTCTCTACAACCTCCTTTCAGGTAGTTGTAGAGAGCAATGAGGTCTCCTCTCAGCCTTCTCTTCTCCAGGCTAAACAACCCCAGCTCTCTCAGCTGCTCCTCATAAGGCCTGTTCTCCAGCCCCTTCACCAGGCTTTGTTGCTCTTCTCTGGACTGGCTCCAGAGCCTTAACATCCTTGTGGTGAGGGGCCCAGAACTGAACACAGGATTCAAGGAGTGGCCTCACCAGTGTGGAGAATAACCACCCTGGAGCTGCTGGTCACACCATTTCTGATACAAGCCAGGATGCCATTGGCCTTCTGGGCCACCTGGGCACACTGCTGGCTCATGTTCAGTTGGCTGTTGACCAACACCCCCATGTCTCTCTCCTCCTGGCAGCTTTCTAGACAGACTTCTCCCAGTCTGTAGCTCTGCATAGGGTTATCGTGCCCCAAGTGCAGGACCTGGCATTTGGCCATGTTAAACCTCATGCCATTAGACTCAGCCCAGCGGTCCAGCCTGTTTAGGTTCCTTTGCAGAGCCTACCCTCCAGCAGATCGACACTTCCACCCAACTTAGTGTCATCTGCAAACTTGCTAAGGGTACACTCAATGCCTTCATCCAGGTAATTGATGAAGACATTGAACAGGGATGGACATAGCACTGAGCCCTGGGGAACACCACTTGTAACTGGCCTCCAGCTGGATTTAACACCATTTACTACCACTCTCTGGGCCCAGCCATCCAACCAGTTCTCCACCCAGGAGAGTGTGTGCCTGTCCAGGCCCGAGGCTAACAGTTTCCATAGCAGAATGCTGTGAGAAACTGTGTCAAAGGCTTTACTGAAGTCCAGGAAGACCACATCCACAGCCTTTCCCTCGAAAGCAGCCGAGTCACTAGAAGGCAATCAGGTTAGTTTGGCATGACCTGCCTTTTGTGAACCCCTGTTGACTGGGCCTGATCACCCGGTTCTCTTGTAAGTGCTTCATGATAGCACTCAAGATCACCTGTTCCCTGACTTTCCGTGGCACTGAGGTCAGACTGACAGGCCTGTAGTTCCCCGGATCCTCCCTGTGACCCTTCTTGTAGATGGGCACAACGTCAGCCAGCCTCCAGTCCAGTGGAACCTCCTCAGTCTTCCAGGACTGTTGGAAGATGATGGAAAGAGGTTTGGCCAATACATCCGCCAGCTCCTTCAATACCCTAGGGTGAATCCCATCTGGCTCCATAGACTTGTGGGTGTCCAGTTGGGCAAGCAAGGCTCTGACCACCTCTTCTTGGATCATGGGAGCCTCGTATTGCTCCTCTAGTTCTGGGGTTTGTACACAGAGGGAACAGCTTTCTTTACAATTAAAGACTGAGGTAAAGAAGACATTAAGTATCTCAGCCTTCTCCTCATCCCCTTTCACTGTTGTTCCTTCTGCGTCCAAAAGCGACTGTATGGTCTCCCTAGTTCTCCTTTTGTTATTTATATATTTATAGAGAGATTTTTTATTATCCTTTGTGGACTTTGCTAACCTGATTTCTAGTTGAACCTTAGCCCCTCTGATTTTTTCCCTACACAACCTCACTTCCCTCTTGTAGTCCACCCAAGAGGCCAGTCCCCTCTTCTAGAGCCTATAAACATTCCTCTTCTTCCTAATGTCACTTGAGATCTCTCTACTCAACCAAGCTGATATTTTTCCCTGCCAGCTTTTTTTCCGGAACACGGGGATGGCTTTCTCCTGAGCTGCTAGAATCTCCTTTCTGAAGAGCTCCCAGCCCTTATGGGCTCTCTTGCCCTCAAGTACTGTCTCCCAGGAGACTTTGCCAACCAGCCTTCTAAAGAGTTTAAAGTCTGCCCTCTGGAAATGTTTTCCAGTGACTCTTAAGCCAGTGGTTCTGTGCTCTATTACTCATGCAAAAACTACCAGGAAAAAATGGTACCGATAGAAATCGCTATCACAATAGCATGGCAGCATTCTCAGCCAACTGTGTGTTTTCCTTTTGAAGTAATCAGATATGAGAAAAAAGGTGTCAAAGAAGGCAAATCATACTTGTACTCTGTGGTGGTATTTGTCATCCAAACAGTGATAAAGAAAAATAGTTCTTGCTATCAAAAAATAATAAAAATTAAAAAATCATGCAATAGCATTCAATATCTTTATTCCTAGGAAGTATCTTTTTAATAAAGCCAACATATTTGGCTTTTGCACTGCTATTGTATTGATTTAATGAGATTGTGTTCCTTTTAGTTGTAGTTCAGTCAATTTCTTTCAATGGACAGTATTTCAATTTTAAGGTGATATCTGTTCTACTACGCCAATAAGGGTAATGCAATACTGTTGTACTTTAAAATGGATAAATTGAATGTTTGATTTTTTTGAAGAGGTGGCTATAATATAACTGTTCGTATGACTTTTAAAAAGTTTATATTTTCCATTTATTGGTGTGAAGTTTTCCATTTCTTAATCATTATTTATTATGTTTCATCAGACTCTCTAGCTGTATTTCTTGTAGACAACTGGCAAAATATAGCATATGTCTATATTAAAGATTGCAAATTTACACTGTACGTTTACACTTTGGAGAACAGTGGACTAATGGAGATGGTTTTTATTGTTAAAATGTATTTTTTGTAAGAAATAAAAATAAAAACAACATATAAACCTGAGTTTGCAGGATCAAAAGTTGTATGTGATCTAATGCAATGGTTTTGTTTCTAAATAAATACTATGCAGAATAGCTCATGTTTATGGCTTATTTTAAGTATTCAGTCTTACATGAAAGTTGGCTCAGTCTGGTTTTGAGCCAAAGACTTGGGCACACCAAGCATTCCTTCAAACCGGGTGGGCATCCTAACTGAGCCCCAAACCGGTTGGCTGGCTGTGCTGCTTTGGAGGGTCAGCTTTGTGTGGGGATTTCTGTTACCAATTACAAGAGTGCTCCTATAATAGGATTTTTGACAAAAGTTTGTTTTTCGAGGCCTTATTAGATACCTGTTTTCTTTGTGGTACTAAGGTAGTACTGTGAGGAACACCAAAGTAAGAATTAGGAAGGTGGGACCACCTCTCCCTTCCTGGATCAGTTCGGCTCAGCTGTCCTTGTGAAATTTTACCATTAGGCTACTTGATTGGTTCCCCAGCAAGAGAGACTCAAGCAGCCTTCCAAGTACTTAAAGGAGGGCAACAGGAAAACTGGGGAGGACCTCTTTATCAGGAAGTGCAGGGATAGGTCCTCTTCCTCTATTTAAAAAAAAAAAAACAACCCACCAACAAGCCACATTTAAACTTTGTATAAGAAATATTAATTTGCAGTCTTATATTTTCTCACCTGTATCATTGGGTAGGGTCACAATAACTGGTGAGGTTTTCAGAGTAAAATCTTTTGGTTTAACCTCGCCGTTTGTGCTTCATTTTCTCTCTTAGTATTGGGAGGAAGGTGAGAAGCAGCCTAGACCTACATGGTGTAGGAAGAAGGGAAATTAGCTGCCAGTTTCTAAGGGTGTAATGTTTTAATTGTTTCAAAAGAAAAGGCTTGCATTTGAAAGAAAGTGGAAATCACAGGATCATAGAATAGTTTGGGTTGGAAGGGACCTTAAAGTTCATGCAACCCCCCTGCCACAAGCAGGGACACCTCCCACCAGCCCAGGCTGCCCAAGGCCCCATCCGACCTGGCCTTGGACACCTCCAGGGATGGGGCAGCCACAGCTTCCCTGGGCAACCTGTGCCAGTGCCTTATTGCATTCATGGTGAAGAAATGCCTCCTTATGCCCAGTCTAAATCTGCCCTTCTCCAGTTTATACCCATTGCCCCTAGTCCTACCACTACAAGCCTTTGTTAACAGTCCCTCTCCAGCTTTCTTGTAGCCCTTCAGGTAGTGGCAGGTCACTATAAGGTCTCATCGGAGCCTTCTCATCTCCAGGCTGAACAAGCCCAACTCTCTCAGCCTATCCTCGTATGGAAGATCCTCCAGCCCTCTGATCATCCTTGTAGCGCTCCTCTGGACCCATTCCAGCAGCTCCTTCTTATGCTGAGGATTCCAGAACTGGACACAGTACTCCAGATGAGGAAATGTGGGAATTAGTTGCCCCTTGGCCAGTCTAAAGGCAAAAGCAACTGGAATAGTGCAATGCCTTTTTATTTGGGGGAATGGGAGAGCTTTGAGCTATTATTAGGTTGTGTTTGGGTTTTGGTTTTTTTTTTTTTTAGTTGGAAGCAAGCCAGGGCAGGGTAAAAAGGAAGTGCCAGCAAAAGTCCTAGCCAAACGGGCAACATTACAGAGTTCCTGGATGTCCCTTGCTAAACCCCCACCCTTTTTTCTTTTTTCTTGGGGGGGTGGGGGGTGGGGGGGGCTCCTAAGTGCTGAGATGGCAGCACAGGCACCTTTCGAAATCATTCACCTGCAGGAGGAGGAGGAGGTAGTGGTACAAGAAACAGTTACTATTACAAAAAGAAGTGGAATAACTTTAATTTAAGCTAAAGTAGAGCTAAGTTTCATCTAGAGATAGGAATGGTTGGACTAGAAGATCCGATGGGTCCCTTCCAACCTGGTTGTTCTATGATTCTATGTGTTTAGTGAAAGTTAGACAGAATGTCCCTTTGATAGCATGTTTTCATTTAAATGGTATTTTTCCAGGCGCTGTTCATTCTGTGGGGCCGATAACACCCTGTGCGCAGTGTGATCTGTGCTGAGCAGCTGGGGCTGCTCCATCCCCTCTGTCTGCAGCCTTTCCCATCCCCAGGGCAGGGTCAGGCAGGGCTGCAGCCGGCTCCGAAGCAGCCAGGGATCTGACTGATGCTAAGTTCATAATGACATTAAGATTATGCCTTGGAAAGAATAAGATAGGCGTTAGATTCTTGGGAGAATTGATCCCTGCGCTCATGAGTGGGAAATCCATCCTGTCCCAGCTCTAGTCTGTCTGTACACGATGGATGGAGATCGCTCCCTCGTGTTGCCCAGCCCGGGTTAATGGACGCTGCTGCCTAGAACTCCAAGACGATTCTCAGAAGGTTGATTTGACGGCATTTTCCGTCTCAGCGACGCTGAGAGAGGAGGCACCGCCTCTCCCGTCTCTCCGCCAGGGGGCGCTGGCGCTGCCGCCGCCGCCGCCACGGTTCGGGCGCGCGCAGGCGCGGGGCGGGGCGGGAAAGGCGCGGGACTTGACGGTGCGGCGCGCGCCGCAGGTAGGGGCTGAGGAGGGGGGGATGGGGGTGAGGGCCCCCGGGGCTCTGGGACCTTTGCTTGGGGTGCGCGGGGCGTCTCTGGCTCGGGTCAGACACAGCGCGGCCAGCAGGACCGGGGCTGGGATGGTGCCCCCGGGCTCGGCACCGAGTCCTGTGTTCAGCGCTGGGCCCGTCAGTACAAGGACAGCGAGGGGCTGGAGCGTGTCCCGAGCAAGGAACGGAGCTGGGGAAGGAGAACAAGCGTTTTGGGGAGCGGCTGAGGGACCCGGGGTTGTTCAGCTGGGGAAAAGGAGGCTGAGGGGAGACCTCGGCACTGCCTGCAGCTGCCTGAAAGCAGGGTGTGGGGAGCTGGGACTGGGCTCTGCTCCTAAGTGACAGGCAAGAGGAAGAGAGGGAACGGCCTCACGTTGCTCCAGGGGAGGTTCAGATTGGACATCAGGAAACATTTCTTGACCGAAAGGGTGCTCGGGCCTGGGCAGAGGGGTCACCTTCCCCCTACTGGGGTTTAAAGACAGGGAGATGAGGTGCTTGGGGATAACGCTCAGTAGCAGATGGGTATGGTTGGGCTTGATTCACCTTCCCTGGAGGTGTTTAAGGCACGGGTGGATGAGGTCCTGAGGGACATGGTTTAGTGTTTGATGGGAATGGTTGGACTCGATGATCCTATGGGTCCCTTCCAACCTGGTTGTTCTATGATTGATGCTCTCAAAAGTAGTTTCCAACCAAACGATTCAGTTTCTATGAGACGCCAAGAGACAAGGAAGAAAAGCTGCAGTGAACCCTGAGATTCAGTGTTTATTGTAACCCTGGCCTATGCTTGCCACAACATTTACAAAATCACAAAATCACCACCTTGGAAAAGACCCACTGGATCATCAGGTCCAACCATTCCTATCAAACACTGAACTGTGCCCCTCAGCACCTCATCCACCCGTCCTTTAAACACCTCCAGGGAAGGTGACTCAACCACCTCCCTGGGCAGCCTCTGCCAGTGCCCAATAAGCCTTTCTGTGTAAAATTTCTTTCTGATATCTAGTCTGAACCTTACCTGGCAGAGCTTGAGGCCATACCCTCTTGTCCTGTCCCCTGTCACTTGGGAGAAAAGGCCAGCACCCTCTTCTCCACAATCTCTTTTGAGGTATCTTTAGAGAACAATGAGGTCTCCCCTCAGCCTCCACTTCTCCAGGCTAAACTACCCCAGATCTCTCAGTCGCTCCTCATAAGACTTGTTCTCTAGCCCCTTCACCAGCTTTGCTGCTCTTCTCTGGACTCTCTCCAGAGCCTCAACATCCTTCTTGTGGTGAGGGGCCCAGAACTGCACACAGGATTCAAGGAGCAGTCTCACCAGTGCTGAGTTCAGAGGGAGAATAACCTCCCTGGACTTGTGGTCACACCGTTTCTGATACAAGCCAAGATGCCACTGGCCTTCTTGGCCACGTGGATGTTGAAGGATACGATAGCTTTATTTTGCTTCTCACACAGTGCCCTGGCAGTAACTTCATCCATAATAAATCACAGTGCTTAAAATATTCTTCCTTAAATCATCTTTCTGACAGTTCCTGCAGGGACATTGTTACGGGATCTGTCTGCAGTGCTTGCAAAACTTGCCTGGCTTTGCCTTAGTCATAAGAAACAAGGATTTACTTTGGTGTTTGCTCTGTTTTCTTCAGCAAACATGAAGGTCATCACCTGTGAAATAGCGTGGCATAATAAGGAGCCTGTTTACAGCTTAGACTTCCAACACGGAGCTGATGGGAAGATCAATCGGCTGGCCTCGGCGGGTGTGGATACTGCTGTTCGTGTAAGTTTCAAACCTGTCTGGTTTGGGTTTGAAGCAGGTGCAGAGCCTGAAATAGCCTGTTGTCCAAAGGCAGAGATTGTTGGCTGGTCCATGACGTGGGTGGTGGATGGCTTAGGGACAGAATATGAGGCTGTACAGCTACATAACAGAATTACTGCTGCCCTTGTGTACTGTCCTCAAGTTCTGCTGTTAAGTGTCGAAATGGTTTTTTTTAGAAAATTACCTGCATTTGCTCTTGGGTAGTATTCTTGAACAGTAACTGCTAATTTAGGGCACGGTTTTATGGATTAGTGAGAACCAACTGGTATTCATTTCTTTATGTTCATCAGCGTTGAACGTTATCTGCCGTTTTATAAGTAGTCACTCAACAGTATGGACTCTCTCTACAGCCCTTTTCACTCACCTTCAGATGCATCTCTCCTAAGTAATTTTGTATTAGTGCTACTGAGCTTTGTTGATCAGTTATTTATCCTTTTGGGAATCACTTAGGAAAATGTTGAAAAGCACAAGCCTCAAAAGATGTGGCTGTAGGATTCACCTTTGCAAAATCAGGCAGTTGTTTATTATATGTTCTGAATGCACATAAGGACTATATCCATCGATCAGTGGTCTCTTGGTTTCTGTAAAAGTCTTAGCCCTAGTTGGAAAACTTTGGTAAATTGAGTACACTGGGTGAATCACATTCTTTTTATCTGGATGTTAGCCATTAACTTTATTTAAGAAATTGACTAAGGGAGGCACAATTTCCTTTACAGAGAGGTATTTATTTATTTGTTGATTTCTGTGTATGGAAGGTCTACATAGCGGTCTATTTTTTCTGCCTCACCATTAGAACTCTTACAAAAACCTGACACATTGGCCTCCCCTCTTTTTTGGAGCTGAGAGTGAAACAAGAGTAGGTTACCTGTCACTGTTGGGCTGTTTATTCTGTGTTTGAGTCCCTGTAGGTGGCTTCAGTATCTGGGCCTATTGATTTCCTGTTTGAATTTTTTTGCTTGTGTGAGGAACACACATTCACTGGTAAAATATTGAAAAGGACGAAGTCTTCAAAGCAAAGGCAATAATGTTTTTGTTTTACAGTTCAGCACCAAATTGGATGCCCTTCTAAAAAAGGCATCACGTCTTACAAAAGCAGTGGGTATATATACTAGTTTTAGACAAAGAACCATATAAATCTTCAAAGAGTGCTCATTATTTTTTTGGATTATCCAACCATGTCTGGAGACTCCCTTCAGGTTATCGCCTAAACAGCTGCATCTTACAAGACAAATAAGCATATTAATAAATTCTCACAGCCCTAAGACAGGTTATCTCTCAACCTAAACCAGCTACATCTTACAAGACAGATTTATATGATGAGGTAATTAAACATACAAACCAGCTGCAGCAAAACTTATCTATTAATTCTCACACTTATTTACTAAAAACCCTACTGTAACCTTTCAGTTTGACGTAGTTCCTCAAACTCATCCTTCAATAAATCATAGAATCATCAGGTTGGAACAGACCTCTTGGATCAAGTCCAACCATTCCTATCTGCCCCTAAACCATGTCCCTGAGAAACTCATCTACCCGTCTTTTAAAAACCACCAGTGATGGTGAGCCAGCCATCTCCCAGAGCAGCCTCTACCAGTGCCTGATGACCCCTTCTGTGAAAAATCTCTTTCTGATATCTAGTCTGAACCTCCCCTGGCGCAGCTTGAGGCCATTCCCTCTTGTCCTGTCCCCTGTCACTTGGGAGAAGAGGCCAGCTCCCTCCTCTCTACAACCTCCTTTCAGGAGGGATCCTCCTTGTGGTCCTTCGTCCTGAACTCCAATGCAATGAATTTGTGTAGGTTCTCTGCTATTTGTGCATGTATCTGTCTGTCTATTTATCTGTCTTTCCACGGTAATTTTATGTTTTAATTATCTTCTGGGCCTACTCACATTCTATCAGGTTTCTATCACCTATTTGAAGAAGAAATAAAAAGTATTGTAGTAAGTTTTTATGACCTGTGCTACAGGCACAGACAAAGAATAAAGTTTTCTTTTGTATTACTCCAGCATTTCCTTAAGCCAGCATTCCTGGGAAAGTGTCTATATCATGGAACTGTCTTTATGCTTGATTATGATCACTGGGGAACTGGAATTATTATAATTCGTGCTCAGATCATCTGTTTAAAAACCATAAATCTGTTGACCTTTGGGGAGGTATACTGCAAAACCCTTCAGTTTGCACAGACTTCTAAAGAGAGCTAATATGGCTTTTGTCCCGTGCATTTTAAAGACTGTTACAATTTATAGTTGATGACTTTGTTAACAAGATTCTGTAATTCCATGCTATTGAATCATTGTATTTAAGGGCTTGTAAAATATTTTTGAAGCTCAAGATTGTCAACGAATGAAGAGAGAATACCATTATGTGTTTGGGTACTTTTAATTGGTTGGATACTGCAGTGTAATTACAGCTTGTGGTGGGTTGACCTTGGCTGGCTACCAGATGCCCACCAAGTGGTGCTATTCCTCCCTCTCCTTAACAGGATGAGAAGATACAATGTGGAAGCTCGTGAGCTAAGGACAGGGAGATCTCTTACTAATTGCTATTGTGGGCAAAACAGACTTGACTTAGGGTGATTAATTTAATTTCTTTCCAATTAATAATAGAGTAGGATAGTGAGAAATAAGAATAAAGTTAAAAATACCTTCTCCCCACCGCTCCCATCCTCCCAGGTTCAGCTTCACTCCTGATTCTTCTGCATCCTTCCTCCAGAGCAGCATACAGGGATCAGGAATGGGTGCAGTGGTCAGTTCATTACATGTTTTTTCTACAACTCCTTCCTTCTCGTGCTCTTCTCCACTGCATCATGGGGTCCCTCCTACAGGAGACAGTCTTGAACAAACTTAACCAACATGACCACTTCCCGTGAGCTGCAGTTCTTCATGAACTGTTTCAGCGTGGTACAGTTCTTCACATAGGGTACATCTTTCAGGAACAGACTGCTTCTGTGTGGATCCTTAAAGGTGTCGTAGTGACTACCAGAAATCCTATTCCTGCATGGGCTTCTCTTCACGGGCCACAGCTCCAGTGCAGCTTCCCTCAAGGCATATCCACCTGCTTTGGCATGGGGTCCTCCACAGGCTGCGGTGTGGATTTCTGCTCAACCATAGACCTCTGTGGGCTGCAGTGGGACAACCTGTGCACCACGAACTTCTCCAGGTGCTGCAGGGGAATCTCTTCTCTGGAGCCTGGAGCACATCCTCACCTCTTTCTTCACTGACCTCAGTCTGTAGGGCTGTTTCTGTCACAGCTGCTGTGCAGTGTTTTTTACTCTGTCTTAAGTGTGTTATCACAGAGGTGCCATCAGCATCACTGATGGACTTAGCTTTGGCTAGTGGTGGGACAGTCCTGGAGTTGGCTGGAACTGACTGTGCCCAGTATGGGGTCATCTGCTGTATTCTCACAGAAGCCTCCCCTAAAATTTCCCCCTGCTACCAAAACCTTGCCACGTAAACCCAGTACACATCTGTAGCTGTAGGCAAAATTTTTGGTGCAAGTGCAGCTTTAGCTCTGAAATTTTCAGATAACAATTCCAGATTTACTGCCCAAGGAATAAACTGGATTAATGAAATGGTGCATATATTACATCTTGTTCCTGAAAACTGTCTATACTACTTTTGTAACTAGATGTGGAAAGTGGAAAAAGGGCCAGATGGAAAAGCAATTGTGGAATTTTTGTCCAACCTCGCCCGCCATACCAAAGCAGTAAATGTTGTGCGCTTCTCTCCGAGTGGTGAGATCCTAGCATCTGGAGGAGATGGTGAGATCTGCTTTTCACATGTCTTATGTGAGATAATTGTAATGTTGAAGGAAATGTAATGCATTAAGAAACAGTGAATGGGGAAAAAAGAAGCCTTATATTTTTTCTTCTACAGATGCTGTTATTTTATTGTGGAAGCTGAATGATAGCAAAGAATCAGAACCATTAGTTTTTCAGGATGAAGATGAAGCTCAGCTCAACAAGGAGAACTGGACAGTTGTTAAAACTTTAAGGTAGCTTAATATTTTTATGAATTTGTTTTCTGAACAGTGTTTTTTATTCCCTAGTGGCTTTTATTATCTAGTACAGTCTCCTGTTCGGTGTATGTTGAACTTCAATGCTCTCTAAAACTTGCTTGCTCTAATTTTCAATATTTTATTATCTTTAAGTTTTTTTTCTTTTTGATACGGTGCCAACCTACATATTCTGTTTAAGCAGAAAGTTTGGCATCTATGTGATGTTACTGACATGCTGTGACATTGGTTCCTGAGATTTGCAGTCACTTAAAGCTTGGCAAAGAGATACAGAAAGTAGAAGAGAAGTTTTGTTTACTACCTTTATGGTGGAAATTTTGATCTTTATAAAAGAAAAAAGCATCAGTAGATTAAATGATTTGTGCAGTTTTGCCAGCTGTGAGACTCAATGAGTCTTTCTCAACTAGTCCATTTTAATAGTTGAAAATCTGCTGTATTTCACAGCTTTTGTTTCAAGTGTGCAGTGGTTAATAAAATATACACACTATACCTGCTTAGGCTAAGTAAGTATTAAGTGATAGTGGCTAAGGCATCAAACCACTGCTGGAAGCTGAAATTCAGTAGTGTTCTGTTCTCACTTTCAGCTGAAGTCTGAAAGAAATTAATGGTTCAGGACTCAGAAATGCATTTTGGATGAGTGATCTATATAACTCTGCCTTCCTTTTTGTGTAGCGTCTGTTACAAGTTTAGTTCTCCATCCATCTGTACTAAGATATTAAGAATTTATGCTTGTGTACAACAAATTAGTTATCCACAATTGATACATTCCTTGCAACTTGCTGATTAATGTGAGAACAGTTTCAAAATTACTAGTGGGATTGCATGATCCTTTAGGAACATTAATCTCTTAAAGCAAACAAACTCAAACCCATTTCCCTAAACTTGATGTTGCAAATACTTGCTATTAAATTTGCCACACTGTATGATAAGTCTTCAAACAACAAGAAATACAGATTGTTTTTCGTGGAACCCTTCTGTGTGGTTATGAGTATCTTGCAATGTTTTGTGTCAGACCTTGTATTTTATGTTCTTGCAAATCCTAGAAACGTTTATTTGCAAATCTTTAGGTACAAATTCATAAATGACTTCAAGAGCAAGTACAGGAGTTTTGTTGTATGTGAAAAATATCTTTTGACAAGGCAGGCTTATTTTGAATCAGAAGTAGGATATGCTTTTTTTTTAAAAAAAAAAAATTTCTACCACCTTCTGAATATGGAATTTTTTTAAAAGCTGAAAGTCTTGCTGTTTATTTTATTTCAGTGATACTTTATTTCCCTCTGATATTTTTTCCTAAAAATGCATAAAACTAATGTTTTTCATGTAGCTGTTACTTTTTAAATTAATAATTGGTTTCTTCTCCTCTGACTTCTAGGGGTCACTTAGAAGATGTGTATGATATTTGCTGGAACTCAGATGGAAATTACATGGCATCTGCTTCTGTAGATAATACAGCAATAATGTGGGATGTCAATAAAGGTAAACACTATGTTCTTCACTTGTGGCTCCAGTTCTGATGGAAGTGTCTAATGGTGTTTACAAAAAGAGTTGAAAGCATCTTTTTTTGTTGTTAGAAAATAGTCCACTTAATTGCTAGACTTTTGGGATTGTAAAGCAGATAGCACATCATGTAAAAAATACCCTTAGATCAGCAAAATTTACACTTAAGTGATCTCTTCACCTTAGAGTATTCAGGAAGTAAACTTCACCCAGTTTTTTTTATCACCCAAACTCCTACACAAGCATCTTGTGTATTAGTTACTCCACCTCATGCCCCAGCAAAAAAACAAAATTTGATTGGTATCAGGCAACTAACTTCGTAGGTCAAAACCAGGAAGAGAGTATATTATGCAGGCTCTGTTTTGCTAGATGCAGTGTGCTTTTTAGGCTCCATTCAGCAAAACACTTCTGTTCATTCTCATCCCACTGCAGTGCGATTGCTTCTGTTCTTCAAGAAAGGCCCATGTGTAGCAGTTCTGGTAGTTCCAAGCTAGGTTAGGTTGCTTTGCAATGGCTTGATGTTTTTTATTAGCCAGGTGACCATTAATTCACTTTTAGTTTAATGTGGAAATACTTTCCAGAAAGTTAACATTTTATCTCACATTTCTAATACTTTGTGTCTAATTAAGAAAAATAAAGTACAATCCAGGTTGATTTTTCAGTGCATGCACACATGAAAATTTGAATGTTCTGCTGCTGACATTTTTTGTGTACTGGGTTTGGATGCTTAATGTTTTTCCCATCTGAACTGTCACATAGGCTTTTTTCTAAAAGTCTTTACTGTTAAGAATGTTCAACTAAGAGTTCGTGTCCTCAGAGCCCAAGTATGTGTAGGGTCATTGTGACCAAATGTCTCTTGCATCTCAGACTTGTAACAACTTTAAAAGCACTTCTGTATTACTAAAACAAGCTGGATGGCCTCCTAAGCTGTTATGTTCTTTATACGTTATGCCTTCCATTCTCACTGCTTTCTTTTACATGCAATTAATGTCATGAAGGGCAGAGAGAGACAAGTAAGGAGCCATTACTGGAAAATGTAGGGTTTATGAATTAAGTTGTAGGTACGTTGAAGGGAAGAGTTTCAAGTATAGCTTCCAGTAGTACCCAGGTTAAAAGTTTGCTTGGTTAAAAAACCCAAAATGGCTGCAAGGAAATTAATAGTAAAAATCCATAGTGCTGTTGAGTATGAACTGGCTTAAGAAGTCCCTGAGGTACAAACTGTTGGCAGCTTATGGGGTGTCCCATAGAAATACCATTACATATTTGGTTAGTTATACTCTGGTATTTGTTGCTGGCCTGTGTCTGAGAAAGGACACTGCCACAGAAGAACTTTTGGTATGATGGAGTATGACCTAATTTGTATAATCTTTTTTATAGAGCTATTAACCTTGAAACTTGTCAGCTTATAGTATTTTTTTGCATTAAAGCAACTAATAGGAAAAAACCCACCCACTCTGCCCCTCATTCAAAACAAAGTATTTAATGAGATTATCTGTAACTTTACCTCATCGCAATGCTTTGGATCTGAAACACTGAACTTCAGAACACCAGCTGGGATCAGAGCTGATACCTTTGAGTAGTCTTCATGGCAGCTGTGGAAGAACATGACTTAGTCCTGCTGCAGAATTGTTTCTGAAAACTGCCCATGTGTACGCATCAGTCAGTGTGTGTGTAGTATGATTTTTCACTGGCTGCTCAGCAAAATAGGTGAGTTTAAATGGCCCTAGATAGGAGATCCTAGCTATCTAGCCTCAGCTGAAAGGTATGTTTTAATTTCTGGATCAGTATTCTGCCAAGTTCAGTTATTGAACAGCCTGAAAAAATACTCTAAATCACAAAGGTTTTGGTACACTTCTGGTTTTGAAGAATACTCTTCTTGCATGTTTAATACCTAAGTCAAGCTGCTTATCTGAGCTAGTTTGTAGGCAACAAGCCTTGAATTGGCTTGTCACAATTTACTGTATTTGTGAAGATGGTAGAAATAAAGCTACTATTTTTGACATTCTTACCGGGTACCACAAAGTTAACAGTTTGTGTGTTTAAAAAATTATTTTGAAATATTTTGTCTTGTTTTATTTCTGAAATGAAGAAATGTCTTAAAACACATTTGAATTTAGAATCTGAAATCTTTGTAATTTCAGGACAGAAGGTTTCAATATTAAATGAACACAAGAGTTACGTCCAAGGAATAACCTGGGATCCTCTAGGCCAGTACGTTGCAACCCTGAGTTGTGATAGGTGAGCTGTTGGTTTAAGTGTTTTGTCTTAGTGTTCCTTCTTACTTTAGGATGAATTAAAAGCAATTGTGGGGGATAAATGTGACTTTTCTTTTAATTTTATTCTATTCATATTGTTCTGTAAGAAGGTCGATGTGAAATTGAAGTAATACTTTATTTTAGTTCATCTCTTGCTAGTGGTAAATGATTCCCGAACTCTGAGTGTCCTCTCTGAGAATAAATGAGCTTATATACCTTATGTAGAAATATTTCTTCAGGAAATATGCTTTCTTGATATTGGTCATTAGAGGTACTAAATACATTTTAAGAGTGCTGTGTTCTCTGGTTATTAATGGTCTAATAATTTCATCCTTATATAAAGATGTAAACAGGTTAAGAAATGAGTTAAAATATTTTTCCACTGATATCTTTCTTTTGCTCTCTTGCTTCCTCCATCCCCAACAGTTTTGTAAGTGATGTCATCGGGAAAGCAAAAAACACTTAATAAACTTGGCCCCTGACAGAACTTTGAGTTGACTTTAAACTGTTTAGGGCATATGTGCTTCTCTGAAGGAGTTCACAGC
This sequence comes from Coccyzus lansbergi, assembly GCA_033558105.1. NCBI lineage: Eukaryota > Metazoa > Chordata > Aves > Cuculiformes > Coccyzidae > Coccyzus > Coccyzus lansbergi. The sequence continues at coordinate 1,022,987 of JAUMJK010000986.1, forward strand.
TGGCTAATAAATGTGTGTCATCTGGCACCTGCTGCAAAGAAAATTGTTCTAATAGTGGAAAAGTAGTTTTGATTTAAGGTTTGCATTAGGCTCAGAAAAATGATCAGTTAGTGGTGACTAGGTTATTATGAGCCAGATCTTAATATGAGCCAGGCCAGTTGCTAGGACTGGGCTCTCACCAGCCCGGGGCAGCTAAACCCTTCCCTCTTTTGGCAGACCAGCTTTGTTGTACTACATCCAGAGCTAGTAGTTCCACGGCTGTCTCAGGCTGTCTGCCACAGCCTCGCCTTCTATGTTCTCTTCCTGGGTCTGTCCAGGACTCTTTATGGAACTATTTCAGTACATTCAATCAGGAGAAAGCTATCTGGACCTGTGTTAAGTTGGTTTTCTGGCAGCCTAACAAACAAGCATAACTTGCTGAAGATCAGAGCTGGAAGAAAGGAGAAGGTGATGGGACAAAGAGTTTGGTTTGCTTAGGCTACGTGATGGTTTAGTGAGATGAAGTCAGGGGAGTTCCAATGTTCTGTGCAAAGACTTATTTCAGTTTTCATTTATTCCAAAGGAAAATGAAGCATAGAGATGTAGTCAAGTGTCTTTGAAGGCAAGTTCCTGCTCTACAGGAGCATGCTTCCTACTACAGCACAGTGTAGCTGGGTGGCATGGACATTCACTCTCCACGAATTCCCTCATTCCTCCATGAATACATATGTTGGTACTGAACAAACCGTAATGAGTGAAATAATTGTCAGCAATTCATTGGTTATTTAGCCATCAAAACATGTCTACCCGCTGGTGTCTCATGAACAGGGTTATAATGAGTGATCGTCATTTATATTTGACAGTCCTGACTGTGAAATGAGATGCTGTAGTGCTGTGTGAAACTTGGGGTGAAAAGAAGTTGTTTGTAACTAACTCCGCTGTCCACCACGCAGGGTCCTGCGGGTGTATAACACGCAAACGAAGCGTGTGGCATTCAATGTCACCAAGATGCCATCTGGATCAGGAGCTGAAGGAGAGGTACGTTGTTCTGCTACTAATCTTACTGGAGAATGCACTGGATGTGCTTTTATGAGAGTCATACTATTCTATGAAATCAAAGGAGCAAATATTTTCCTTTGAAGTAATCCCTATATCACATACTTTTGTCTCTATGTCACCTTTACAGTTTATAAATGGAGACTGCTTCAGGTTTTCTCAAGTGTTACAGAAATGATTAAACAAGAAAACTTCCAAGTTCAACTGATTATAGCAAAACAGTGTCTTTGATTGTAAATGCTAAAAACGGTGTGGAAAAAATAGTATGCATAGTGAATTCTTAATAGGAAAAACTTCAAACGTGTGTAACAATAGCAGTAAGTTTATTAATTAATATACATAGCAAGAATATTTTAAAGTCAGCAGCCTGAAATTTTCAAAAAGTTAGTCTGATTTTAAGAAAAAATATGAATTAGTGAATACTTAGGAAATTCTGTCTAACCCTAAGAAAGAGAACAAAGAACTCTTTTCCCCAAAACAGTTCCAAGTGATAGTAAAGTAACACCTCCAAGCTGTCTGTAGCCTTTCTAAATTCATTCTTTTCCTCTTCTTTCTTTTGTGAAAACAGTTTGTAACAGTTTTATAGAGACTAAAAAAGGCCTGAGAGAGGGGCCATTTTGCCGTTATGGAAGTTCTTAAACCTCTAATACTAGAGTTAAAATTGAATGCCTAAGGAGCAGGCTTTTATGTTGGCTATTAAATAATGTCGTTCTCCAGGTTATTACTGTTTTTGATTACCGGTCTAACATGACTGCTCTTGGAGTGTTTTGATTAGTAGCTGAAGAGGGATCAAGGACTATTTTTCTTAGCTGTGAAGAATGTATAGCATAGCAGAAAGTGAGTTTGAGGGAGCTGTGATTTTTAAAACATTTATCTTTTATTTTAAAAGTTCCATCAGGTTGGATTGTACAACTGGATGGCTTTTCTCCCTTGAATTCCAGCTGACATGTTTTTTGGCACTTATTTTCAATACTACAGGCTAGGAGCTATCGGATGTTTCATGATGACAGCATGAAGTCATTTTTCCGCAGGCTCAGTTTTACTCCTGATGGCTCCTATTTACTCACTCCAGGTACATGAAGAATGTGGACTGTAACTTACATTGTATCTATGATGGTATAGTTTGAGTGTGCATCAAGATTGCTTTCAAACTGCTAGTGGATACTTATTTATTTTGATTATTCCATTCCTTGTTCTTCCTATAGAAGAAAATAGAGACTCCACGTCACTTTTCCATTAGCAATCCAGAACATAACTTTCATCTGTGATAAAAATTATATTTATGGCATTTTTCTGAGCTAAAATATGTAAATCAAAACAATACAGCTTTATTAAAACAGAAGTGAAGAATGAGTGGTTTCTTTTGACTGGTCTCTGTATCCTTTCTTAAGAATATTTTGCAGTCATAGTAAATATAACATTGCAAGGAGGGGATCAATTTGCCATTACAAGCACTGCTTTTATAGATGTCTGGCAACATCAAAAGGAACCTTTGAGGGGCAAGTGTATGAGGGAAATAGAAGCAGTGCTGAATAAATATTTGGGATGCCTTCTTAAGTTGTGTTCAAGTTGCAGGCTCTTCTGACAAGCCTAATTCCTGAGAAACAGAATGTTTATGGACATAAAGTGTGTACTCAGTAACTTTTTGACTTGATGAGTAATGTTCAAACTTTTATTTTTGCAGCTGGCTGTGTTGAATCTGGAGAAAATGTAACAAACACCACATATGTTTTCTCCAGAAACAATCTTAAAAGGTAGTGTGTAAGAAGATCAAAATATCTTTTTATTTAAAAAAAAAATTAAGTGCTGTTTTCTGAAATGTTGATTCTTTATAAAAGGCCCGTGGGTCATCTGCCATGTCCTGGAAAGGCAACTCTTGCTGTTCGCTGCTGCCCAGTCTACTTTGAGTTGAGACGACCATTCAGTAAAGGTACTGTAAATCCTTCAGGGACTATGATTTTACAGCAAATATGTGAAAAGGCCAGTGTGGCTGTTTACTATTTTATGCCCCAGCCTTTTAACATTCCACTAAGATAGTGTTGTACCACCTCCTTGGAAGCTGTTTCCTGATTCTAAGACCCTGAACTCACCATAGGTACCTTTTTAGTAGCTTTTGATATAGTAGATGGATGTTCTTACTTGGCCACTTAGGCTACAGAAAAACTGTTTAATACTTTTCTTTAACTTTTAACCATTTTGGATGAGTAAATGTAAATAATTTGGCTTAGCAGTAAAGGAGAAACCCTGTGAAATATTTTGTATTTGTATCAACTATGCATATCACAGAAGCACCTGAGTAGGTATAGTTTGCAACAACCGTCAGTGCTTATTCAAGGAACCCAAACCTGAAGTAGTGCTGGTGTTACTGGCCAGAATGAGAGTTTTAAACTGGGGAAAGGATTATATAAAGTTGCACGAGAACTTACCTGGAGACTGAAATCCAGCCTTATTGTGAGCCCAGTGGGTCCAGAAGTGTTTGTATTTTAACAAGAACAGTCTTACTCTGAAGAAAAGGCAGAGCTTTGCTCCTATCTTTAAGTGGTCAATTTGTAGTATTCCTTACAGGATTTGCAGATTACCACTTATATTGTGTCTGTATTTTAATAATAATTTTTAAAAATACTGTTGTAGTGTGTTGCAAAGTAAGGAGATGTGTGTCTGCCCTTGGTCTCTGTAGCTTCTCTAAACAGAGTGTCTAGTTGCTGCAACATACACCCAGAAAAGTGAAGATCTATGGTAGTTTAGAAATCTATAGATGTGAGTACCTCGCATTATGTTAACGACCTGTCTGTTTAGTGCGTAGGTTCTATAATCCTCATCGAACTGAAGAGAAGCTCTATACTAGGAATTTCTGAAAGCAACTAGCTAGCACTCATCTTCCAGTGAAAAGGAATAATTTGGCCCTACAAAGAAATAGTGTTGCAATGAAGAGACTAGCTAGGAGCTAAACCCAAGATACTAAGAGCTATCTGTATTTTATGACTCAGTCATACAGAATATTAGTCTGTATATATAAATGTACAGAAATGTATTGTGACCTTGGTTTACACTATATCCTAAGGTGCATGTTTTTGACTTTCATGCTAAAGTACATATAAATATCCTGGAAAAATTTAGTTGGAAAAAATAAGACAAACATTACCAAATAACAGCGATCCAGATGGACAGAACTTCTGCCAATTTCTGTGTCTTTAAACTAAGACAATAGAGGACAAACTTCAAGCAACAGAAACAACAGTGCTTGACATGAAACTTTACGTTTTATAGAAGTACTATCTTCCCAACCATTATCTTGGTACTGATTAATAATGAAATCTTTATTTAGATTTGGACTAAGCTAGTGCAATTGCTGCCTTGTGATGAATATAAGGGAGAATTCTTGATGTGTTCATTTCTTTGCATTCTAGATGAAAAAAGTCAGAAATCAACTCCTGCTCTATTTAATATGCCCTATCGACTGGTGTTTGCTGTTGCTTCAGAAGATTCTGTGCTTTTTTATGATACTGAGCAGTCCTTCCCCTTTGGTTATGTTTCTAACATACATTATCACACCCTGAGTGACATTTCATGGTAGGTAATGAATATTGTTAAGATCTGTTTTGTTTCCATCTGTGATGGAAATGTCCTTTTACACATTAAAGTTCTGCACATCTTTTGTCTTACCTTATTTTTATGTTTAGTTTATGACACTCATATAGTCACTGTCATTGCAGTTTGTGAACGGCAAGATGCCTCCTCTTTTACCCTGGAAACTAGAGAATTATAGTTCGTTTATTGGTTGGGAAACAAGGTATAAGCACCCTGAGAAAAAGCAGATGGATTTAGGAAAAGCCAATGAACTGGGTGCTCATGGAAAGTAGTTATTCAGGCAGTGTATCTAGTAATAATGAAGTTACTTAATGGTTTTGGAAGAAAGTAGAAGACCAAGTGTGTTTAATCAGTGGTAGACATTACTTGGTGGAATGAATCACAGAATCACAGAACAACCAGGTTGGAAGGGACCCATCGGATCTTCTAGTCCAACCATTCCTATCTAACACTAAACCAAGTCCCTCAATACCTCATCCACCCGTGTCTTAAACACCTCCAGGGAAGGTGACTCAACCACCTCCCTGGGCAGCCTATTCCAATGCCCAATGACCCTCTGTGTGAAAAACCTCCTCCTAATCTCCAGCCTAAACCTACCCTGGCGGAGCTTGAGGCCATTCCCTCTCGTCCTGTTCCCTGTCACTTGGGAGAAGAGGCCAGCTCCCTCCTCTCCACAACCACCTTTCAGGTACTTGTAGAGAGTAATGAGGTCTCCTCTCAGCCTCCTCTTCTCCAGGCTAAATAACCCCAGCTCTCTCAGCCGCTCCTCATAGGGTCTGTTCTCCAGCCCCTTCACCAGCCTCGTTGCTCTTCTCTGGACTTGCTCCAGAGCCTCAACATCCTTCTTGTGCTGAGGGGCCCAGAACTGGACACAATATTCAAGGAGCGGCCTCACCAGTGCAAAGGACTCATTCAGGAAAGCACCACAGTGATTCTGAATGTTACCTCTGCTTAGCACAAGGAGCACAGCCAAAAAGCTTGAGCTACCCTGTAGTCTGAATGAGGAATGTTCAGCAATATGTCAGAAACATGGCTGAAGATTTGTGTCCCTGCAATTAAAGCATATTTTATGCCAGTTCAAATGCTTGCGGGTGCTGGCAGCAGCATAATACAGGTGATCACAGATGACATCAGAGAGATTAAATTGGTTGAAAAGGCCAGAATTTAAGATATTTTGTTCATTTGAATTACATGTTTTTCACTTGACTATTTCTATTTAAATGAACACGTGTACTTGGGGAACAGAAAAGGAAAAGACAGTTATAGCATGTATTGTAGATGAGGAATGAGGCTTGAAGAAAAGTTCTAACTTCTCCTTTAATGGAAAAAAATATCACTCATAGGTCCAGCGATGGAGCCTTTCTTGCTATTTCTTCCACGGATGGATACTGTTCATTTGTTACCTTTGAGAAGGATGAACTGGGAATACCACTGAAGGAGAAGCCACAGATAAATGTTAGGACTCCTTATGCAGCAGAGAAAAAAGTGAAAAAGAACCAGTCGCACAAAGCCATTTCCCCCGGCTCTAGGCTGACAGAGGGAACTCCTCCCAGCAGGGTAACCGATCCCAGCACTCCAGTCCTGCAACCTAGAACACCCACAGCTGCTGGTAAGGACTTTCCTTCCACACCTGTTGGCATAAAAAATGTTCCAGTCTCATCCTCAGATGAGAGGAAAATCAACCAGCCAGCCAGCCAGAGCACTAAAGTAAACCAGCCCAGGAGGATTACTCTCAACACTTTACAAACATGGAGCAAGACGCCAAGGTGAGATTTATATTGCTGTTTCCAGTCATAAATATGAAGGCCAAGACAAGCTGTGCTTGTAGTACACTTAAAGGGTTGACATAAATTCCCCACCCTGTGTCTTGGTGGTAGCTGTCTCGACATGGAACATTTTGTTCCAGTTGTACTGTAACTGAAAGGTCAAAATGGGTCCTGAATCCTAAGTATACAGCTTTTATATTTCTGTCTGAAATGTGAGGCAGTAGGAAAGTTAACCTGACCTTTACACCTTGTCCGTTTGGCAGCAGAAGCGTCTGCCTTCAGGTCCCATTTTCTGTACAAAGATCGTACGTGAAGGCTTCAGCTGACAAGGACTATTAAAGACCCTTCTGACAAGAAATATTTTAAAAAGTAAAGACTGCCTGTCTGAACAGACCCTCAGTGTGCACAGTCATGTATGTGGGACTTAATGCATTGATTAAGGCTATTTCCTAACGTGCAGATTGAGATGGTTTTAGAGATTGCCTGTAATCCGTGTATTGATTGTCAGGCAGGCTGCAATGTAAGATCCTGAGCTGGCATGCAACAGTAGTGAGACAGTCATACAAACAGAGTTCTACACTTTGTCAGCAAAATAAGGCTACTTCATAATTAAAGGTGTTTACTGGAATTTCCTATAGGAATGTATTATAGTAGATGGCTAGGGAAGAAGAGGTGAACAAGAAATGATATACTGGATTTCGTCAACAACCACAAAGAATACTCTTGGTAAATATTATTACGGGATGATGGCATATTGTGGATGTTTATCTCTACTGGAATGAACAAGTTAAAGGTTTGTAGGTAGTTGAAGGTGACTTCTGAGTAGAGGGTATTGGGATGCCTGATGGAGTTAATAAATATTTTTGAGAGAGAGGAACTGTATTTAATCCTATCAATTATGCCATGAGTGTCATCTTGTACTAGCATGCATGTTGCTGCCTGTAAGATACTTTTTTAAAATTATTTAGTTAATCCTTTATCACTTCTGTGCTTAAGGGCCGTCCAGGAGATTTTAGCAGAAGAAAACAGAAAATGGGACATAAAGAAATACCTTTTTTTTTTTTCCCCTCCCCACAGTAATTGTTAGTGGACATTAGTGGGACAAAAAGAGTTCTCTAGAGTTTTATGAATCTAAAGTGTTAACATGGACAGGGCTAGCAGAGGAGATGGTAAGCTTTTCCAGTGAAACTGGAAGCCTTACCATGTGTCAAGAAACAGGTTAAAATCCTTGCCTTTGCAGCCAGTATTAATTTTCAAAATTTCACCAAAATATCCAGGATCGTGTCACATATGGAAAAGTACTAGTGAATAGTGTTATTTAAAGTACTTCTTCTAAAAATGCTCAATTCAACATATAACCAGAAGAAAAAAGCACAATAAAATAGGTCTAAACTACATCTAAATTTATCTGGTTCTGTCTAAAGCAAATCCTTAAATAAAGTATTTGTAGAAATTGTGGCTTTGAAGCACTTAAACTGTGTCTGCTCTTTTAAAGGAGAGTAAACTTGATTCCACTGAAGCCAGATGCACCAACACCTGCATTTACAGATACAGTTCCTATACCTTCTTCCTCAGAACAGGAGCATGGTAAGCTTTTGTGGTCAAAGTCTTTTGCCAATCAGTTCTTTCCATTATAGACTTCTAAGCTATAAAGCTGTTGATCAGGAACAGGCCTAAATCTAGCTGCAGATTATAGATTCTAAAGCTTCTTTATTGTCTTGGTGTGCTTGAAAGGTGCTTTTGTCAACGTGAAATGTGTTCTCACTGTAGTTGCTCTTGGGCAGATGTTTATGTGACAATATGTCACTACAGTTTTTACAGTAATGGGTGCATTAGCTGATGCTGAAAAACTGAAGGGTACATTTACTTGGGTGTAATGTCTTTCAGGTAATACTTCTGGGCTTTAAATCCCTTGTACTTTCAGATGATCATTGTTTAAGATGCTGGACTCTCTCAAAACAGTTTATTTTGTTAGTGCTGAATTGTTTGTGAATTCAGCAAACCAATTTACTTTCTTAATCTGTCTTTACTTAAATGGTTTTCCTATCTGCCTGTTCCAGAGAGGCCATTACCGTCTGATGACAGTCTCCAAAATCCCCCAGCAGCTAAACGTCCTAGAACTGAGGAAATGTTTCTTCCTGCATCTTCTGAAGATCAAGTTGCCTGCGATTCAAACAAATAAAGGCTAAGCTTTTAGTAGACTTTTCACAGTCTGAAGGTATCTGAGAGTGCCTTTCTTTTCACAGACATGAAAGCTTCAATTCCTGATAAAAGTGCCATATGCATATTTGATGTAGTGCTGTGAAGAAAGAAGCTGGCAGTAGAAGACACAAGTTTCAGAAATGTGGCTTTGCAGAGGAAGAAATATTTGTGAAAGGACTTCTAAGTCATATTTACTTCTCTAAGTCATATTTACTTCTTGAAAGCGGCATTCTTCAAGAAATGCCAGAGCTTAAGGAAAACAGGGAAATTGAGTACTGAAAAGCCATACAGTAACCTAAGAGTCTCCATCATGCTCCATAAGTTGATGGTTATAATATGATGTCTTCCAGCAGCCTGTCTGGCTCAAGAATAGAATTTCTAAGGACTCAGGTGCACTCATAATGATTTGATGTGATTTAAGACAAAAAAAACCCCAACAACAAACAGATGCACGCACACCAATTTAATTCAATCATTTTGGATCATGTGTTTAGTATTGTGCAAAGTAATTCATGCTGTCAAGTACATGTGGAATGCAGCAACACACAATATGATTGCTATGACTGAAACAGAAATCAGGACTTGTAACTGCAAGAAACAAGAAAGCAAAAAGAAGCTATCTGGAGGACTGTTATGCGCATTAAAGGGAGCCGGAGAAGTTTCTTAACTGTTAGTTTCTGTATTTAAAAAAAAAAATGCAAATGAGACTTTTCTGAGGCAACAGGATTTGAGTGTATACATTTAAAGTTTCCACCTTTTTATTTTTCCAAATCTTAAATCCCTTAGGCGATAAAATATAAATTCAGTGCATATTAAACTTGTAAAATTTCAGTTCTTTTTAGCAGATTGAAAACAATGAGACCAAAATATTTGAAAATCACCACAGTTGGTTTTCTGTGTTGTGCAGTCTTACCCTCCAGAATTAAAATGCTCAGCCACGGTATCCTGAGCTTGTCTACTTCATTTTGTTTAACATCAGGTGCTTGATTTTAAAAAGTAAAATAGTTCTTAAAATGTGAATAGTCATTCTAGTTGATAATACCATCTAGAAGTTCTTAATGGAAATTTCTCTTATGATTCAGCCTATTCTTCTATAATTTGAACTTCTATGACACAAAGGAAGGGGAAAATGAGTTCAGATTAAAGCTCTCTGACTTTCTTCGCTGGGTTTGGTTGGTTTTGAGGTATATGATTCACTTAGTATTTGTTTTCTGGCAGTTTCTTAGAATGTGGACTAATACTTTAGAAAAGCAGTAATGCAAATGTTCCAGAAATTATTTATAAAAATATTATAAGGAGGATATATTAACAAACAGTTAGGTCAGAGTGTTTCAAACAAATAGAATACCTTGCGTAAGTTTGACTACAACAGAAACTGATAAACAAGGAATTGTAGGAAATTAACTGCTTCCTTGCTTTCAACCACTGAGATGAGAATGGAGCTTCATTAGACTTGTCTAAACATGGACTTTTTCTAGAAAGGAAAATAAAGACTTAGGTACCAAGCAAAGCTGCATCTGAAAATGGTTTTCTCCCAAAGTTTATAGAGATATTTAAATTAAGTTTGAAGAGCTATCTGAATTGAGAGTTAAAGCAGGTGTTTGTAACTAACATGCATTGCTGGACTTGCTATTTTATGTTTTGACCAGTTTAAGTTAAGAATACTTGTATTTCCTCTTTCTGTGGGACAGGGGCCAACTTACTATAGTACTGCAGTCTGTCATTTTGTGCACTTTGAATTCCAACTTTCACTTCTAAATTCAAATTGCAAAGCTATTCTGATAGATGTTTTTAATTATCTCTTTCTTTCCCCTCCCAACCCCCACAGTATTTTTCAGTATGAACTATTTTTTTCTGTTGAAAACTAGTAGCTTAGGATGTAGTATTTTAGTGTTATTGGCATACCTGAACTCTGTGGTCTTCAGCTACAATTGCCAGAGTGTTCTTCACCATTCAGGTGACATCTACGTTTGTTTATATGGTTGCTCAGCTTATTTTTGCTCCACCTACTTCTTTCCACTTCTGTGTTTATTCTGTTGCTTACTGCTTTGTTGTCATTTTATACAGCACTAGGTTTTTAACCTTTTTCTATGAATGGATGCTATCATTCATATAATAAATTACTCCTTCTAACACTGTGACAGTAAGAACTGTAGATTCCCGGGTTATGTGGTGCTTGTTTCTGTCTCCAAGGGGCCATCCTCACATGACATTCGTACTTGAGACAACGAAAACTTTCCTCGCACTATTTATAGAAAGCGTGTTTATGTTTTGTTGTCAATCGTGTACTAGAGACTGCTCCAGGATGGCACAAGCCTGCTGCTATTTCAGTTCTTTTTTGACTGCTTCATAAGGTGATATATTCCATAGGTGTAATTCTTTCAAGTGTGCTCTTCAGTCCAGTTTTGACTTATATTATTTTAAATTGGCTAACTAAATTGCTTGTACTTCAAATGGAGCCTGAGTTCATGTTCCAGCTGAGAATGTGTTGTAGATGACGTCTTTTTAGGTCAGGTTTTGCTCAGTGTCTTCCGTAGGGATTGTATCCACTCTGGTATTTTCCTGTTTGTACTATGTCCATAAGATAACATGGAAAAATGCCCCATCTACATCTTTCCTCTGTGCAGCAGTAAGAAAAGGGAACAACTCCTAGAAGTAACTTGTGTAAGAGGCAGCTAATGACTTACCTCAGGGAACCATGGAGCTCTTCATTTGGGGTGTCCAAACCCTGCTCCCATCAGCACATTTGGTACGTGTGTGTGTTAATGTCCCACAGACTGTCCCTTTTTTCATAAGTTCAGTGAAGCATTGGAAAAGCTCAGGCTACAGAAGCACAAAGCATGAGATTTTTGTGGAAAAAGAATGTGCAGGGCGACCACTGGATGTCACTCTTCTAACAAGATGCCTTCTCCAGGGCTATGGGAAAAAAGTGCTACCAACAGCAGGAAAGGGTAAAAACCCACAGTTTTCTTTTTAAAAGCAATTTGTAGGTGGATCTATATAACAAATGTTCCTTATCATCAAATGAATTGTTTTTCTTATTTCTACAAACTGCTTTCCAAGAAGAGAGGAGTTGCTTTCTTATTAATTATGTTTTATAAATTACTAAGGAACGTAAGTCTGTACTGTGATAGCCTTTCCCTCTTGGGAGATATATAAATGATAAACTTGAAATGCCACTTGCCACCCCAAACTTTCCAGGAACAGCTTAAGCATCATTTCTGTTGAAAACTCTCTGAACAGGGAATGGGAGGGACATTGGATGCATGTGGACCATCTGGTTAGTATAGTCTCTTGCTTCATCCAGATTTTGGTTGTCTTGCCATGAGTACCTGAGTTGTGATGTACAGATTGTTATGGGTACACAAACTATCCTTCAGGAGCTACTGCTGCCACCACCAGCACTAGCACCTGCCACTCTAAGTGGAAGCTGGCAAAAAAGGGGAAACTGTTTGCATATGCCACCTATAAATAAATAAAAAAAAAACCAGTCAATCCTGTGTGTTTGTATAACAATACAATTTTATCTGTCCTAATCTGTTTTTAAAAAGTTGCACAGTCATGTTGTATGTGTTCTAGTCCATTAAAAGGGAATGAAAACGATGAGGACAGAGTCACAGAAAGCTACTGGTGACCAGCAGAGACAATGGCCATGAAGAGTGGTGTAAGGGCAATATATAAGCAATCCTCGCACATGAAATGAGTTCTGTGTGCAAGAACAGAATCCAACTCCTTATGTGTCATTTCTTATTCCTGTCTGGAATACTGTCCTGCTATGTTATTGCTAGTTAAAATTACAAGGATCTCTTGCCCCTCAACAAGAACATATATGGATATGCAGCTTGAAAACCAGAATATTTCTGTGGGCCACTGCGCTAGCTAGGCCTTGTTTTGTATGGGTATATAGCTAATTTCACTAGTGCTTTCAAATAGATTCTGCAATGTTTTAGTTGGAGAAGGATTCATGGCTGTCTTGCTCCTGGAAAGACTTTCTGGTATGTAATAATTGTTAAATTTTAGGCAGCTAGACATAATGCTGCCTGTACTATTGATGGTTTGGTTTTGGTTTTGTTTCTATCCAGCTGCCTAAAACATCTTGTGGTTATTTAGCCCCTGCCTTTTTGTAAAAATTTGATTGATATTTGCCTATGGCTTCAAACCAGAATCTCTGTATTGTGTATGCACATTCTCTATGTTGCATACACTTAATTTCATACAAAGGAAAACAGGCTTACCAAGTAACTGTGTTGTGTCTATATTTTCTGCTATAACAGTTGCAGGGCCCTAAAGAAGAGGCAGACTGGACTTACATGACAACACATGGTATCTCAAGTTACATGATAACAGAATTTACTATAAGAAACCTATTTAATTTTCACACTGCTCTCTGCTACCATGAACAATTTTGCTGTTGCAGTTCAAAGTCTGTAGATCATTGCTACATGAAATAGCAGATATGATTATGGAATTTGTTGGCAAATTAGCATCATGAGCACATATGAAACTGGCGGGAGGCCATTCTTGAATGTAGCATAGAAGGCTGAGATTTTCAGAAGTACTAAGCTCATAGAGGGGCTGGACTAGATGATCTTTAAAGGTCCCTCCCAACCTATTCTGCCATAAGTAGAGGCTGTGGACTGGTATGTTGAGCAGTACTGTTTTGACAGTGTCTAAAAACTACAGACAGTAGGTACCCCTTTATATTATGAAGAGTTATATGGAAACAATGGTTGCTTTACCAGTCCACATCTTACCTTGTAGATAAATGATCTCTCCCGCAAAGAGAATCTCCCTTCTGCTACTGACCATATAATGATTTTTGCTAGCAGACAACTATGTCTGGGCAAATACAGGAGATGTGCTACTTCAAATCTTGTTTGACAGACGTGGAATGATATTTAGTACCTTCTCCTAACTTTAAGCTGTTGTTTGGGCAAAGTAAAAATGCCCATAAGGCATTGAGGCTACCTGCTGGACTCTCACGCCTTTGCATTTTCTTGAGTTGAGAGCAAAGCTCTTAGAACAATGTGCAGAAAGACACTTGTTAGCAGCCCCATATCTGTAAGTGCACTCCAACTCCAAAACCGAAATCACAGGCAGGCAGATGGGAGGCAGTGCTCCTAACCAGTGCTACCTCCTGATTTTCCCTGTCACATGAGCGGTAGGAAGGGGTATTATTTGTTGAAAAGTAGAAGGGTGTAGGTAGAAATGGAGATTGCTGGGAAAGTAAAAGTCATGAATGTGGATTGAGGTTTTTAAGCTGGGGTGTAAAGAGATATTTGAGGGCTAGCAGAGGAGAAACTGGCGTTTAGGGAAAAGAAGTGGGTGGGAAGCTGAGAGTGTAGAAAGCCTGATTAGTGCTAGATTTCAGGGAGGGAGTTTGGGATCACTGGGAGTTCTTGTGCAGAGCTTTCCGCCTCATGAGGATCCTGCTTACCCAAGAGGGCCTAGTTTTCCAGGTTGGATTATAATTGTATTATTGTTTTCCCCTGCCCCACTCTGGAATGGGAAGGCTGTTTTCTTACCACAAAATTCTCCATTTTACAGTCCCTGCCAGCAGGTGACAGCATTCCCCAGAAGTAAGCAAACTGCAGAAACTGCTTCTACGCCTGGCTTATGTCTACTTAGAGACATTTCTCATCATCTTTATTTATTTTTATTGTAGGTTTTTTTCCTAAAAAGTCATTATTTTTGGTTCCTTTCCACCTGGGTAAAAAAAAAAAGAAAACATGAGATTAGGCTTCTACAGGAAAGAGTTCTTTCAGGAGGAAAATAACAACAGATTAACTTCAATCAAGAGGTCTTCTCTGTGCTGCCAGCTGTGAAACAGAGCACAGACTTTCCTACCTCACTCAGCAACAGCATGTCAGGCACATCCAAAGGGTTTTCTGGCAGGAGCTGGCACTGCAGCCTCTTCAACCAATTGACCTTTGATTAGCTGATGTCCTGGGCTGAGCTGACACATACCCCCAGACTGCAGGAGCGTTGAAGGCTTGTTGGATGCCCATCCAGAGGAACTTCTGGCTGTAGGAGCAACCAGCTAAGGGTCTTGGCAACCTTAATGGAAAGACTGACGTGAATTTTGGTATTGAGAAAAGTCTACTAGGCAAAGAGCATTCAAGGTGCAAGACAGTACTACATTCACCAAGTATTTTTGCCAGCTCCCCACCTTGTTCCAAACAGGCCTGCTCAGGAGATCTCTCAGCCCTTCCTTGACAGCACTTACTCTGCCAATAAGCTCTGAAGCAAAATCCCCACATTTGGTACCAATTATCATTCTCCTTGAGTAGGCCAGAGCCCCACACAGCAGGTCTGTTCTTCCTCACATGCCGGAGTTTTGGGGCACTGCCATTTTCTCAGTGTTCTTTCTTCAAGGACCTGGCAGAACTGCTTTTTGCAGAGAGACAGCTTGTAGGGGCTAAGGTTGCCTTAACCTTGCTGCTGGGGTCTTTACCAAGTGTCCCTTTCTCTGCTACTGCTCTTCCTGCCCTCATTTCTCCCCCTTCCATGCATGAGAAAGTTCTTCCATTAGTCTAATAATCTTACTATGACCTGTTGAGCCTCATTCACTCCTGCCCTTCTGTCTGAGCTCTCTGCTGCTTGGGTTGCAGGTGCTCCAGCACCAGCAGAAGAGCTGGAATGTGCGAATGGGGAGCCCTTAAGTTCTTCCGCTGCTGATTCCCTTTCATGTTTGCCAAACCAGCACATGCTGCTGTTTTTCTCGAGCCTGATGGCCACTTTCAGCCAAGTGATATTGCTGAGAATCCGCCTGCTTATCCCCTCAACTGAAAGCCCCAGAAAGCCATGGCCCTGAGGCCTCTTGGCCTGCAACCTGAGAGCGTTCACCTCCTAGAGCATGAATAATTAAAAAGGTTCACAGATTTCATTCTGTCTGGAAACTGGTCATAAATCGGGGCTTGTCCAGGGACTGTGAAAACCTGATCCTGGTGTTCTTGAAAGAAGAACTTGGTTTTGTCTTTTAAAAGGGGAGCTGTTGGTATCTTTTCTATATAGACTGATTGGTGCCTAAACTCCCCAAAGTCTCCACATCTGGAGTTTCTTTCTGCTCTCCACTTATTTAAAACTGACTGTCTGCAGCAACGTTAGGTTCATTCTATGCATCGAGTATACACAGGCACATGTACACTCTTGCCTGTTATATGGGTGTCCTTTACCATTTTCCATTTAAAACATTTTTCTTGCTATGAGTTGCACGAACCAGGAAAACTGATTTTTTTTTAAGGGCCTCGTGTCTCTGACATTCTTTGGTAGATTCTTCCTTCACATAATGTGGTTCCTAGGCACAGTGATGATGATGAAAAATAATGGCAGATTTTGTCTCAATATAAACATCGCCTGTGTACTTGGCCAGGAAAAGTAAATAAATAAGCTGAGAAGGCTTTTTGTTTTGATTTCAGTAAAGTTGAAATAAGGAATTCTTAAATGTTGTTTGCTAAGGCAAATAGGCCAGGTTGAAATGGGAATGGCTGTGGTTATCTATGTGATCTTGGCCTGTTTAATTGAGCTAGTTTAAAATGGTAGTTTGAGCTAAGTCAGAGTGCTGGCTCCTGCATACCAGGAGCTGCAGGAGCCTAGTGGATGTTTTTGTTTTCCCTTTTCCTGGCACCAGTGGGGTTGCACCAGCTGGATATACTTACAAATAAATAGCAGGGCAGGAAAGAAGGTATGAATTTACTCTGCAAGTAGAAGAGAGATAATACGTTGGCTGTGGGCTCCCACATTTTAAATTTGAGCTTTGACTCCATGAAAATGCTGCATCGATGCTGTATGATTGATCATTACAAGAAGGCAATGTCTGGAGCCAACAACAAGCTAAATCAGTGTTTCTTGCTTGCATACGCAGTAATAACCCAAAACAGTCTTCTGCTGCAATATTTCATCTAAATACAATATGTGTAATTTAGAGCAGACAGTACAGTAATAAAGAAGAGTGATTATTGCATTCTATTGCTTGGCATGGTGAAGGCTCTGTAGTGAGAAAGCGTATATGTGTGTACAAAACTTTTGCACTTTGTACCCAGACTGTTCTTCAACCAAGAAAACTGGAGTACCTTGCAATTTCCTGGTATGTATTAGTTGCTGGAGTAGGTGCTGTTAGTAAATACACCATTGTTCCTATTTCAATCATTGGGTTCCCAGAAGTCACTGTAACATATATTTCTCTATCTAACTAACAAAGCAAAATCCAACTTTTCTAACATAGGCTGTGGAAATTGCTTTCCTTGTACATCTTTTAGTCAGTTTAGAAGAGCTTGTTGTGATAGTACAGAGAATGCAGTAAAAGGGGATGAGAGAGTGAGAAGATATAATAAAATTACTGAAAATAATAAATGGCTATAGCTGTCCTAAGACAAAGTAGTTCAGAGGTTTGAACATTGAAACTTTATTTACAAGTCATGTCAAATATGAAGGGCATCTAAACTGACTACTTATCCTTTTCTCTTCCTTCTTGCTTTCTGCAGTAAGAGGTGATTTACACTTACATAGTTCCTGGCTGGATAATTCAAAATTCATTTCAGAGTGAATTCTTAAATTTGAGCTGTAAGCCAATCAGGATAAGGGTTACAGTGAAAGGGGTAATATAGTGTAATATATTGTACGCACATTCTTGCTTCATAAATATTTACCATAACCAAGAGATAACTATATTCCATAAGAGTAACTAGCAATTTTAAATATTGCCTCTCAGTTTTAACAGCTGAACTCAGAGGCAGTCTGCTTTCTGGTGTGTAATAAATTCAGGATCATGCTTGAACATTTACTCATAGTAGCCACATGATGGCAATATTGCTAATATTTAACCAACTTGCTAGCTCTGTTTTTGATTCAGAGTAAGGTATGTAACTCTACTAGAACACTGAAGTTCTCTGTTTTTCAGAGGAGATGTTTTCTTTCATTATTCGACTTTATATACATGAAACCCACTGCCCATGTTTACATCTCTGGCTTCAGGGTTAAAAAGCGAACAGCAGTGTCACTTAATTTGTAACACCACTGTGCTGTGCCATGCGTGGGTGTGATGCTGAGGCTTTGGAAGCATGAATTATAGCCATACAATGGGAGAGTAGCAACAAGAAGAAAGGAAGTATGAAACAAAGGTGTTTTCTCTGTAACTGAGGATGCAGAAGATTTTTTAGTCCATCATTTCTGATGAGCACTGTGGAGCAATTGCTTTATGAACTGTGCCATAAACAATTTTTTGTTCTCTTTGTTAAAGCATATGCAAAGCTTTGTATGTACCCCATCCCCTGCCTGGCTAGGGGAGACCTCTGTGATCCTGTGTAGCCTATTGCAGTGTCAAGGCCTCCTGTCCAACAAATTACGGCCAAACACAAGTGCCTTTAGAGTTCTCAGCATGAATGAGGTCATTGTAGAATGGCCAAAGGCAGAGGCTTCAGTGGAGTGTTTGGGAAAACCAGCAGAAGACACCTGTGGCCAGGGAAAGAGAGGTTCTTTATGAATGGAAACACATCTGATTGATAGAGTATACCAGTGCAAATAGCTGGTTACTAAATAAAGAAGGGTAGAGAAAGGCACTGATACAGTAGTGGTAATGGTGAGGTGACATCACCAGGGGTGCGTGGAGGTAAGTTTTGTTCTGCATGGAAAACAATGACACTGGAATCAAACAACTTTACGAGGACCTCTGTGGGTCTCAGCTCAACACAGGCAGGTTTTTAACAGGCAGGAGAAGAAAATGCTACTTTCTCCCTTTTGTCCTTTACTTTTTTATTTTTTTTCATCCGTTTATGAGCTGCAGTGGAACCTGTAAAAGGATTGTCCCTAGTGAGAACCAAGCAATTTCTGAAACAGTACAGCTATAAAACAGGAGAACAGGATCTGGCACCAGTGAAGGAGCTCAGTCGGGTTTAAGCAAGATCTTCATTAATGTCCTCAGATTCTCAATGTGATAAATATGGGTGAGTTTTGGTGGAGACTGCAGGAAAAATGTATTCTTTCTGCCAAAGTAACTATCATCTCAACAAACATTTTGCTGGATTGTTATTTGAATGAATACTTAATGTAAAACATGCAACCTGCTTTAATAAGAGCACATTCATAATTTCTAGCATGCTAGTCCTGTCCAAAATTCACTTGGCTTTGCTTTGGGTAAGGAATACCTTAAGAAGGAAATATTGGACTGCAGCTACACTTGGCTGAAGCACACAGTACAACATGAACAGCTGTGGAAGCCAGATTTACTGCAGTAAGTGAGGCTGCTAAAGTCCTGACATTACTTTGATATTTTTTTAAAATGAAAAACTCCAATATAGAGTTTATGACTTTTCATACAGTTATTTATTTTAGGAATAAGAGACCTGCCAAACACAGCAGGTAGTTAATACCCAATTCAGACTGCATTTAAATAGGAAAGGAGCTATTGGCTACATCCTTTGGGATTCTGTGATTAACCTACAGGGAGCTGTCGGTGGCTTTTTCCACATGCGTCCAGATGAAACGTGAGTTGGAGTTGGCTTGCATTGAATATCTTGAAGTTTAAATCAGAGGTAGCAAATTGTTCAGCTCATCCTTTACTTTTCCCTTGGACACAGAAGATAGGCGTGAGGTAGATGGCATCAAGGTGTGATACAGATTCAATCCCTGCCTCTGTCCTGGACATAGTGTGTGCTACTTGTATTCAGAAATAGGTGTTGTGGTACTCTGCCACTATTGGATGTTTGGTGTGAACTACAGCTTTCGAGTGTAATTCTCCTCCATCATCCCATACCAGGTAGCAGTTATTTGTTATCAGCTCAGAGACCCTGTGTTTGGCCCCTGCTGTTGACAGGTCAGCTTTGGTGTCTCAGGCTAATTTTGGGGATGATAGGATTTAGTCACAAACCCGCTTCATCCCTGCACCATGAGGGTCTGGGTATCTTTAATTAGTCCCAAGTGGGCTGATCACTTTTTAAAATCCCTCTAGTGAATTTCCAGACATTCATCTAACTCTCCTCTTTGCTTGGTACTCATCATAAAAAAGCATGGATAAAAATCTTTGCATCCCTCCTGAAGGTGCTCAGAGGCTAAATCCATGAGTGCCTGTGAGACTGCCTGTTATGCAGGCCACATAAATTTCCCAGTAGCTGCCACAAGACAGGATAATACCTTCCATATTCAAATTATCTCATAGGATTTCCTGGGGTTAATGAGTTAAACGCTGACAGTGCAGACATTGAGTAAAAATGTAGCAACCATTAGGCATTTACTAATATAATGCAATAGAAACCTGGGCTTAAATGCTAAACCTCTTGTTGTTTTGCTACTGATGTAATGATCCATTCAACAGGGTTTCTTAGTGGCTTTTCTAGTCCAAGATCACTGTCAGTTCTTATCACAGGAGCTCATTACTTTGTTTCTACTCTTTTGGAACCACTCAGTGAGATTTCTAATTCCTTTTCTATCCATTATTACAGTAGTTGTAACTGTCAGAGAGATGAACAAGTTGAACCATGTTTTACATCTCTTGATTCATAGAAGTGTTTCAAAGCCCACAGACAAATTCAGACAGAAGGGTATGGTGACAATAAACTTAAGGCAAGTTATCAAGAAATTTAAGCTACGTTCTGTATTTTGCACATCTTTATTGATAAAGAGAGAGGCCAGGCTATCCATGGTGTAAAAAAGTCATGATTATTAACTTGCTCCTCTTTGACATCTTGAATCA
The DNA here is from genome assembly GCA_033558105.1 of Coccyzus lansbergi. NCBI lineage: Eukaryota > Metazoa > Chordata > Aves > Cuculiformes > Coccyzidae > Coccyzus > Coccyzus lansbergi. The sequence goes on from JAUMJK010000986.1 coordinate 1,043,264, forward strand.
TCAGAAGACAGGATATTTGTAAATAGCATGTAAGAATCTCTTTATCCAGGCATCCTTCAGAAACCTCAGATCTGCTAGTACTGAGTTTTGTTCTTAAGCAAAAGCTAAAATCTGTCCTTTTGACTCTTCAGCAACTGAATTAAATCTTCAACTGGTCACTGCTAGTTTGCAGAAGACAGTTCAATTTTGCATCTACTGAATCCTGAAGATGAAACGCTTCGGAATGTCAGCTGCATATTTTTCCATTAGCTGCCCACTGGCAATGCCAAAACCTCTGGCAAGGCCAGCCCCTGGTAGATGTGTATCACATATTAATAGTTTAATGGCAATGATTACTTTCTTTACCCTCTCTCCACTGGTAAGTGGGCAGTTTACTAATGCAAAAGAAAAAATGAGTTAGAAGGTTTAGCTGCAAATCCCTCCTCTCAGGAAAGCATGGTACTGTTTCCCAAAGAGGAAAAGATAGGTAAAAAAACTCTGTTACAATGCAGTACTGATTAAATCTAAATTTTTGAATAATGTTCCTAAACAAAAAGCACCCTCGGTATCTGACTTGAAATGTTGCTTCTTTCAAGCTGCTTTTCACTTAGTCGACACTGCAAAATGTTTGCCTGCTGACGATGACAGGAAAAGGAGAGTTACAGTGTTTGTGAATAGGACGTGCATGTAGAATAGGTCCTTCATTGGCAAGGAATGAAATATCAGCTCAGAAAAGACAGTAAATCTAGATGTTTTTATCTTTAAAGGATTTATTACTCAGCTACTGATGCAGTAACAGTCATTACCCATTGCATGGGAAGACAAGTACAAATTAATTAGGGAATAAAAGAATAAAGACACAGAATGAAGGTGGAGACTCATAGCATATTTTAATTTGAATTGCCTGTTATTAGATGATGTTTTAAAAGGCAGTAGAAACTTGCTGCAAGCATGGAGTCAACCACATAATTTCATGTATGTAATATGTTTTTGACATTCACAATTTGATATCCAATTGTCAACGAATAAATAAAGGAGAAAATACTAGTGTTTATCCCGGTCATGTCTGATTGCTAGAGGTGGAATAATAATAATAGTATTAGTGTTAGCGTTAATATTAGCATTAGCATTAGCATTAGCATTAGCATTAGTATGTGAAGTTAATTTGCAGTCAGTGTGTTAAAAAGCTGAACAGACAGCACAGATCTTTTGTAAATGAGCAGTTATATCCAGTATGCCAAATCAGTGAAAGACTATGCAGAGGAGTAAGAAAGGTCAGGAGGGGACCAACTGGAAAATGGACTTTTAAAATCTATTATATTGTGCTTATCTTTAACGGCCCATGTTTGGCATTTGCATTGTATTACCTGATTGTAAGTTTCAACAGTAAAATTGAAAGGATTTTTTGGTGCTCTGTTTAGTAGCTAAAGATACCATCTGTTGGTGTTTGAATGGTGAAGAAGCTTGAGCTTTGTTCATCTCTGAACAGTGTGCGAGATGACCATATAATATTCCAGAGACTCTAGGGGTTATTTAGTTAGTTATTTAGGCAGAGTGACTGTTTTACCTCAGACACAGTCTACGCATAAAGGTTTGGGAAATCTCACTGTACAATGTATAGGCTGATATTCAGTAATTGTAATATGCTTGTTACTATGGATGCATCTATATCAGAATGTCATTTGATGTATATTCGTCGTGCTTACACAGCACCCAAAAGACCAGGGGTGGTTGAGAATGTTTAACTACAACAACTGAACTTTGGCAAGCCACTTGCCAAGATGTTGCGTGGAGCTGAAAGGGCTGGTTTTAATCTTCCTCTCAGGAGGCAGTATAACTTGCCAAGGAGAAAACGAAGAACGCAGGTGGCTAAAACACATCTTCACAATGTCTTGTGGAAATAACAGAGGAAACTTTAGCTGGGACTGGGGAAAGAGAAACAGGCCTTGCAGCAAATTGGGTCAACAGAAGTTGCTACAGGACTGACTGTGTTGATAGAAAGCTTGAACTGTTATGCCTAGAGACTCCAGGGGAAGAAAGGGCTAATTTGAAAGGTCTTGTGTCCATGAAGTTTGGACTTCTGTGGAACCCAACATCCTCCCATTTTGGCCTTTGAAGCAATGAAGCATTTAGAAGTTCTGTTCAAAGCCCATTTCAAGTTTTATGGGTCAGTTTGCTTGTGTCTGCAAGAGGATGATTTTAGGCTGTGGGTGGAACCTGAGATGTCATTGCTGGAGTCCAGAGGCTGGTGGTTGCACTGTGTACTTCTAGCACTTTGAGTTTGCCACTGGACACAGGATATGCATTGCAGTAAATTACCAAGAGATCCCAAACAACGGTAAATGTGAGGTTGCTACCCAGGCTCCAGAGGCTAATTGGCTTCAGAACTGCAAGGATCTCCACCTCATGAGTGTAAGGTGAATTGCATTTCTAGTGGGGTATCTGTCAAGAGTTATATGTGAATGTGAATCCAGAAGCATCAGTGTTTGTTAAGTGTTCAGGTCACTAGACAAGCCCTTTTGTATTACTGGGGGTGGAATCACCTTTTCCTCACTCCTACTTTTCTGCTGCTGGCAACTTATATGACTGTATCTACAAAGTGATTATTTTCACTCATTCTATAAAACTATAGCTAACACTAATGGCTGTAAACCTGACTCACTGAGCTGACAATGCTCAGTGAAAGGAAAATATTTTACTAGACTGCCTCTGTTTCCAGGTTCTTCCTTTTCAAATTCCTTCCAAGAGAAAGGGGATTTAAAATAATTTAACTTGCCTTACATCACACAACCCAAATCTTACTTAACTTTATCTGATCTTCACAATATAACTGTTTAAAAAAACACTTAAAATATAGGAAGCTAAGGATGTTAAAATAAACCTTAAACCCTAACCATTAAAATAAAATTTTCAAACAATCTGAATGAATTCAAGCAACTTAAACAAATATTCTTGATTAATGGCCAATATAAGCGAGAACTCTTTCTTGTTATCTTTGTGATTGCTTCAACATTGATAATATGACTTTTGAGTGATGCATCTACAAAAACAATGGGGAAGTATTTATGCAGTTAATGGTTTACATGAATCATTACAGTTTTTTCTTTCTATAAATGCTTGTAATAACAGTATTCTTTAAATTCCTCGGTGAAAGAAGATTATAAGGTTGTCTTTTTATGTGAAATAGCCTTGGCAGCAGCAAGACAAAAAATGGTGATGCTTCTTTCAGCCATGCTGGCTACGTAAGTGGAAGTTTCCATAATCTACCTGAATATTTCTTTAAAGTTTCATTCTTGTGTGGTCCCATTTTTCTGTTACAGCTATATCAGGCCAAATCCTCAGCAAAACTGTGGCAGTGTCTTTGACCAATAACCTGCCAAATACCTCTCAACTTCTTTCTATGAAATGTATTTTGTATCTGTTGAATTTCTGTGTGCTATGTTTGTGTTGAGTTTTGTGTATTCTCAGTAAGTATTTCAATTTAGTTACAGTGGTTAGATGCGACTGTGATGTCAATGTGAGGATATATGAGTTGCTCCACTCAGATTAGGAATACAGGATAGAATAATTTTCATGTTGTTATGATACTATGTCTTTGTAAAGGATATCTAGAATGATGGGTCCAACCAGTTCTTTCATTTTTTTAAAATTTCATTTCCCAGTTTTGAGCAGCTGACAAGGTATTCTTTGCATTCTCTATCTTTTCAGTGGTATCTCAGAAACCTGCTTAATTTTTTTCTGCTACCTTTTTTCGGATGTATATTGGTAACATGTAGTAGCATGAGGTGGGATTGGCTCTCTATTGACATAGATTTGGGGATTTTAGCTATGTTGGGACAATTTTAAAGTGTTTTCTTTGAGTTTTTTTATTATTTGAGTTTTTATTTCATTGTTTTTCTCTTCCCCCATCTTTAATTTCCCCTAAGCATAGTATGTGATGAACAGAAATCTTGTACTGACTAGCAGCTTTCATATTTATTGCAAACAGAATAAGAAGAAACATGGGGCCAAGGTTTCTATAGAAATTCCTGAAGATTTTGCAACCCCAGCATAAAATGACCTATTACATCTCATTCTGCGCATACAGGATTTGTGAGAAAGTGCAGCAAAAAAGATAATATCCAACTTACAGGTGCCTAGAAAACCTGTCATTGTAAATTAAAAACCAATCATTCACATCTACAGGAATACACATTACAAAACCTAGTGCACCAAATCACTGACAGTCACTTTAAGGAATATACAAAGCACCATATGTACATTGCCAGAAACATGATGAGCTTTTGTTTTTCATTTAGAATGATTGCTTTTAAGACCTCAGCAAGCCTAAACAACAGGTTCATTGTCTTTGGGTTTTATTACTGAGGTAAGTACAGAGGACATGACTCTGGTTTGCACGGCCCTGGTCCCAGTGCAGGAAGCAGCTAGTACCTTTCCTCCAAGAACATATTTTTGTTTGCTGGCATAATGTTGAAGATGCCGTTCACTTATAAAGGAAGAGGCTTTTCCAGTTTCTCAGGTCTGGCTTAATTCTTAATGTTTTGCCATGTCGGGCTTTCACAGGGGCTGGAGGTTGAAGAATCTCATCCAGTCAGTTCATGAGTTTTCTACAAGATGCGAGCATCCCTCATCCAGCCACATGCTGGAGTTGGAATCCTTGCTGCACACCACACAAAGAAAGGGCTGCTGGCTTTGGGTGGGAGTTGTCACCATAGAGCACTTGCCTGTGGCTGGAGAAGGTGCAGAGGGAGCACTCTCTTTAGCCAGGGTCACCATTAGGCTGGTCAGGGCATTAATTTCCCTCCTGGCTGCTGTTCAAAGATTTGCGGCTTTAATAATGCATAATGAATTGTGTGACACTTCTTTACTGCTCCAGACCATAGAGTCACAGGAGTCATAGAACCATTTAGTTGGAAAAGACCTTTGAGATCATTGAGTCCAACTATACCTGAGTACCACTAATCCATATCCCCACGTACCTCATCCACCTGTCTTTTAAACACCTCCAGGAATGGCAACTCAACCCCCTCCCTGGGCAGTCTCTACCAGTGAATACATTTCAACAAATATCTTCAGATGTCTCCTTCAGGTAATAGAGAAACACGGAACAGAAGCCAACACAGTGGCTGCTCCACATGGGATACACTTAAAGTTGACTATGATCTGAACTGTGCTACAAATGGATGGCCTTTACTTTACCACTCCTAATTTCAGGAGAATTTCACCAGGCCCATGTGTGTATACTTATTATGCTAATAACCAATTGTATTTAAGTTTAAATTGTGCATTACTGGCCTGAGTGTTTCTGGTACGTGGCCCATAGATATCAGTGGCCATGTTACTTGAGTTATGAGTTTTCTCTTTGCTTCATTATATTAAAATAGGTGTGTAATGTAACTTTCAAAACTCAAACATACTCAAAACAAGAATGAGTGTAAAAAATCTGGGGTGAGGTGAGTGCAGCATCTGGGTTTACATTTTCTACAGACAGACATCTAAACAGACCTGTATTTAGAAGTTTGTAACACAAAAATAATTTGCAGTCCGTACCCACAGGATATACATTTAGTAGACTGGTATAAAAGAGTACATAGCTGTCTATTCAAGGAAATTTTGTAAAACATCCATAAGCACAATAGGACTCCGGTAATTTCAAATGTGGAAACTAAAGCTGATAAAATACGTGCATACAAATAAATTACTGTATCAGTATGTAGATAAAAACACTTTAGATAAAACTGTAAAACAGCTTTTGCAGATTTTTTTTGAATGTTTCTGGGTGCTTTTTTTTTAGTTAATTGTTCAGTGTGAAAAGAATACTGCAAAATGCTGTGTTATTGACAGTTAAAACAAGAATAAAAAGCAGATGGAAACAGTGGATTTATATATAAGCCAATTAAAAACTTAAACAACTAAGTGTGAAATGCAAAAGTTAATAGTTTTTACGTTTCCCATTCAGCTCTGGCCAAAATTCTATTCGTCATAGCGTTGCAGAATCAGACCTTAAATGCTTGCCTGGCTGAGCAAGAACATTATCCTTATATTGTACAAATGAATAAATAAATAAATAGCGCTGTTCTTGTTTTCTTAAAAATGTTTACACAAGATAGTGCTAATAACGTAAAAAAGTGACAGCTGCATTACCTTGTGTAATAATCAGATAATGCTTTATTCAACTATATCAGTATGGAATAACAGAGCACTTCTAGGTGGCTTCTATAAGCACTTTTGCAATCTGATAGTCTTCAGGCACTAGTAAGTTTTTCAGCCCAGCAAAACTAAAATCTCAGACTGAACAACACATATTTTTCTTTTTTTTAACCCTGCCCATCTTTCAGGTTTTTTTGCTATAAATTGAGTCATGTGCTCTGCCTTCAGCAAGTTTAAAACTAGAAAGGAGGTAAACTCCTAAGGTAAGCAACCCAGAGAATCTGAGCAGAGGAAACTGGAAACAAGAGAAAGGCCTGTTGTGGCTAGGAAATTAAAAAATTAAGGAATTAATGAAAAACAGAAAAACAGAGGCAAGAAGCCACATCCCCAGTATGGGAGTGGGTTTATTTTTCTATTGTCTTTTTCATGGTGTCCTTCTGTCGTCCTGTCAGACATGGCATAGGGCACAACTTTGCACGTAAATACAGTGACACTGCAGAGCTATGGATATGAGGTGCTACCACTTACCTCTTCTAGAGGACAGGATTGCAGGTGTGCTCTTGAAGACAATGATTTCTCCAAAGCCCCTGCCTGGCAGCAGAAAGACAACATCTGCTTGGCTGAATCTTGCAGCTCCCTCCAACCCATAGCTGGGGCACAGGTCCCTCCAGATAGACTACAATGTCTATTAGGCAGAGCCACTGGCTCCAAGGAATCAAGTCACCTAAAACCTGTCGGATGTGCCTTTCTTCCTCACCCTCAAATTTCAGGCAGACATTTCATTAGCAGCATCCACCATTTGCAATAACAAAATTAGAAAGAAACAAAAATAAAACACAACCTTAGTCTGCTTCTTATACTTGAATGCAGCTCTGATTCCCAAGATACATGCTGGGTTTTGGAGCTGACAGTCCAGGACTTGTCACAGTGAATCCACTCCACCTTCCAAGAGTTACTCTGACGTCTTTTTTCCTCCCACAAACCTAATCTTTAGCCAGGAGGTAAGAGGGTGCCCAAGCACATATAGCCCAACTATAAAGGGGGCACTGTGCTCTAGGAAGCTTCCCTGGAGGTCTTTTCCCTTGCTTTTCTCATACCTGCATTTTACTTCCTCCAGTATTTAGTTTCAGATCTAAATGCAAAAGCCCAAGAACTTCTGTCTGCAGCCAGGTACTTTGGTACTCACAGGTGATTTCTTTGTTTCAGTTCACAACTGTTCTGCTGCGGGAAATGTGTGCCACACATGTACCTCTGTTACAGATTGGAGATCTTAGGTGCTTAATGGCTATTTCCCTTTTGCTGGCTCGTTGCCATCCCTCTTTTTCCTTGTCTCCTAATTTATTAACATTTGCCAACATTACCATTAAATATTATGGAAGAAACCATAACCCTGCGATCCCCAGCTCATTACCAGCTCCCTTTAGAGATTGTTTCTGTCATGTTATCGTCAGCCAACAAATGAATGAACAGATTACTTTCCCTAGGATGTAGCTGTTAGAAGACATTTTCTGCCATCCAGCTTTTACTGGATTCCATGAGATAAATGCAAACCATCAGCACCATAGCTACAAAATCCACATTCTTTTCAAAATACTGAAAGCATCAGCAATGCTTTGCATGAGCAATTGGGTTTTAGCTCTGTTTTCTAAGACTTATTAATACTTCTTGACTTTTACTCTCCTGTGTTTTCCATACAACAAGCGCTTAGCCAGTTAAAATGTGAACAAATAAAACAAATAGTCAGCTCACAGCAAAGTGGAAGTGTGGGATTATTCTGTCAGCTTGCCCTTTCCTCACACTGCGGGCCTGAGAGCAATTAAATGAAGCTGACATGCATTAGCAAGGCAGCCTAATTGAACCTGAATTGCTAGGGAAGTGGCAATAGCCCAAGCCAGTATGGATTCAAGAACACCCCCATTAGGGAGCATTGATCTATGCCAGGGATTATGACATTTTAAAAATAAAATTGATTGTCCTTGACTCGAGCAGAAGAGAGGGCTCACTCATATACACCACCAGGTTCAACTACTCTGCTCAATATGAAACACACTGTGAAATGGCCGTTGCAAGTCTTTCTATGCTGTCTCTCTTACAGAGGCAAAACTCTCATGACTTTGATTCCCTTTGCTCTGGAGTCCCCTTAGTTAAAAGCTCTATAATAGACTTGGAAGTATTGACAAGAATAATAAGCTTATGGGTGAAATTCTGACCTCAGTAAAGTCAATCAAGCCAGAATTTCACCATTTTATATATCCACACACATATGTGAAGTACATACCTAAGCTCTTAACAGATCAAATCTGTGGATTGATCCACCCTTTTTTCACACTACTTTCTAACAGTTTGCTTACCAAAGATCTTTTAAGTATGAACTAATGAAATTAATGTATTTTCCTCATGCTTAAAGCAGAAAATAAAATTAACAACCTTTCCCCCCAGGAAACCTTGAAACACCTTACACTTGCCTGTTATTCTTAAATGTGCAAACCATTATGTAGAATATATGGCAAAGTAAACAGTAAATAAGCAGTAGATACTTACAAGTGGACACAGAATTAATCCATTAATCTTAATACACTGATGTGACAAACCTTAGTTACCAGCTAATTGTGGAAATAGTCTGATAGCTTTTGCCTTAGATAAACAGAACTTCTAACTGCTGAATTTATTTAATTCCATCATCTTAATAGTTATCTCAGACACATTTCTTGAAAAACATTAGTTAAGGTTTGGTACAGTTTATCAGTAAACCCACTCCAGTACTTGCAGTAGGTATGGTGGAAAAAACAGAACAAAAATACCAACGAGTTCACAGTCCAGAGTGTTTGTGCCTGCCAAGTGTTTCTCTTTGGTTTGGTAACAGTGAAAAGCACCATGCGTATCAGACTGAGTTTTGGGGCAGCTGCGCCTGCCTGCTGACCACAGACTCTTATTGCATCCCCAAAAGGTGCATCTTTGAAAGAAATCCTTGCAGACTCAGAAGCTGTCAGCCTCTCTGAGCCTAGTCTCAATGCCTGCCTCCTTCTATATCTGGTCCTGCAGCAGAGTCCCCTGTCTCTTGTTATGTCGCAGAACTAACCACAACACTCTCTTGCTACCAAATCCCATCCTTCACCTCCCTGCCAAGTTTCCCACCCCTGCTCCTCCAGGAACATTGCACTTCAGTTGATTAAAACACAGTGTAACCACAGTCACACACACCAACAATACCCACACTGCTAAAAGGAATTTCTGTCTGCACTTGTCACCTCCTTACAGTCCCCCCACCAGGGGTGCAGGCTGGCACTTCACCTGTAGTGAGCTGGAGACAAAAAGCAGGTTGTACTTATCATAAAAAGCCCCACCCCAAAACAAAACAAAACACTGCCTCCACAGGACTCTGCAAAAAGCCAGTGGATGCATGCAGGCAGAATCAGGCATATAGCAGCCCTAGTCTCTTCCCCTGCCCTGTTCCCCTGCTGCTGAATTAGAGCTACCCAAAAGAGCACATTCCCATAAATAGCACCTCGGTGGTCCAGGAAACTTGTCCCCTTTCCCTGACACTTATCGATGCCAGTCATGACTAAGGGATTACTCAGCAAAGGAGGGGCAGTGAGTGGGGAGAGCTTCATTCCTTGGCTAAAGTCTCAGAGCAATGCCTCACTGCACCGCCTGTGTGGCACCGCCAACACAGGCTCCACACAAGCCGAGAGCAAGGTCTGGCCACCGATCTACATGGCAGCAGGAGAGGAGCTCAGGTTATCAACACGTACGTCAGTCCGGTGTAGCTGCAGCCAGACCTCTAAGGCTGCTAGAGTGAATATGTTTTAGTTTCAAATGACAGCTAAACAAAAACAACAACCAAAACCAACAGAAGAAACAAGAAAGAAGCAGAAATTTATGTCAGTTTTAGCACTGAACAAGATTCACTCATCCACAGCCCCCTGTAAAAGAAACCATTTCCCTCTTTTTATCGACTTCAGAGCACTTCCAGGTATTTTTGCCAGGACTTTATAAACTGTTCTTACTACTGTCACGTATTCTGCTTGGCTAGGAATTTGTGCAGTAAGAATAGCACTACACATAAGTACTCCCACTGCACAAATAACTTGGCAAGTGAATTAATTTATCAGTGTATAGCAAACATACTACCTAATGAGACACAACCTTATTTCCTGCACTTAGACTTGTGTTCCAGTATTCATAGCTGTCCAAATCCCTTGTTCAAAGTTGATATCGTAATCACTTGGCTGGATCTATTGTAATATATATTCAGAAAAAAGAGTATGTAATTGACTGCCATCATCAAGCTACCTTTTGTCCTAAAAAGGCATCCCAGTAAATCTGTAATGGACTATAAGCAGTTTGCCTGCCTCTTCTCTAAGAATCCATTGTCAAAGCAGTTTCTGTCCATCCCTTACACCTCAGAGTCTGTTATTAAGTTTTCAGCACCAGTGAAGTTTCTACAGAATTTTCCTTCACATCATGTGTAATACCTACAGTTAATAAAACATGAGTTTATAATCATTCGTTGCCAATCAATTGTCAAAGCCTAATCCCAGACCCTTATTGTAGGTCTCAGCAAATTGCTTAGAAATGACATTCTGTTTTTTAAAAACAGTGATGATGAGAACTTCTATCAATGCTGAAAAACACTGTTGCAGTTCAAATCAACGTGAAAAAATGACTAGGTGATCAGCTATGGAAAAGAGGGTTCAGAGTGAAACCAGGGCAAAGGCTGAAACGACCCCAGCTCTGAAGCTTCCACCAGGTAATAACATAATTGCAACAAAGCTTTTTGCAGAATGAAGCATACCAAATGCAGTTGCCTCACAGTTCTTTGAAATTTGTCTTTTTTAACCTTAATAAATATCAGTGTGATGGTCCATATGTTGCTCTGGATATATACCTATGTCTTTTGGGGGTTAACAGGAATCTAATGCTTCCAATTTTTTGTGATGATTTTATACCGTGTTGCACTGGACTTCACTGTTACACAGAATTGAGAGGGCGGGGGTTCTTTGTTCAGGAGTTTGTTTTTTAATTGTTTGAACAGATTGTGGAATGATTGCGTTTTGCAAGGATTTTAGAAGTAAATGGCTTTATTTTATAGTCCTCCTGACAGTCAGTGGTTATGGTCTGTGTAACCTCTACTGGCGTGGAGACTACCTTGTGCACAGAAGTCTGGCTGAATGGAAGTTCCCCAAATGCTTCTGGAGTAAATGGAAATATTCTCATTCACTGTAATGCACCTTCAGTCGATACCTAAAGAAAGAAACACCAGGACAAAGCCTAAGAAATAAGTATATTTCATTACGTGGTACCTGGGGAGAGGATTCCAGAAATAATTTTTCTGATCTGTATATCACATAAATTGTACAGAATGCTATACCCGTTAAAGAACTAAATACCCATTCTGCGACAAATCCTGATATCTAATTTTTTTTGTTATAATTTTATTAATAAAAGTTTAACTTCAAATATCTAGTTTTGTTCTGTTACTGACATTTCTAAAAACACAGTTCTGATCCACTGAGACAGTTTGTTTTGATTATGACATATTATCTTGTTTCAAAACTGTGCTAAAATTTTATTTTGATAAGGTCAAAACATTGTAGCATAATTTAAATTATTAGCTATGACATACTGTCAAATACTTCTGTCATAATAATTTTGAAATTAATGTTTCAAGGGATTATTAAAATAAACAAGCAAACATTTAAGTTAAAGTAAAATTAATACCTTCGTCATAACAAAACACTCATGCACTATGGAAAAGAGAAACTCAGCAGGCAATTGCTGCTGAATATCACTGTGTCTCATCATGAAGTTCTCTGTTTTAGGCAAAACAGCATTGTCTTGGAATGTTATTCAAACAAGAAGTTGTGGCCAGTTCTACTTCAGTTCTCATCATGAGGCAGAAACTACAAACCAAACCATTGCTTTTAGCAAAACAGCCCTTGAACTCCCTGCCGACAAAACTCTAATTGAGCGGGCAGGTATGTGCTGTCACAGCCTCCTTTATATTTCTTTTCCAGGTTTTGCAGCAACCACTTTTGTGTTCACTTTCTTTCTCCGGAAAGAAAAGAAAGGAAGAAATGAACAATGGTAAACTTTGTATTGTAACCCTTATAAATTAAAAGTTATCTTAGCTTTGTAATGCCATGCACAGAAATTATAAAGCAGCTGTGTCCCTCAGGCAAATCTTAAGGAACTCACACATAGTCATTTAATCTGTAGCCGCTATGGGAAGCAGATGTCAGGGAAGAAGCATGGTTTCCCTTGTAGACAGTTGGTGGTCTATAGGAGGGAGCAGTCCTTCTTATGCTGCTGGGCTGCGTCTGGTAAGGTGTCTCATTCCCATTACACTGGCTTGATGTGCACAGCAGAGCACCACCGAGGATAGTCAAAGATGCAGAGACAAAGCCAAGGTAAAGAGCTTGACCTATCTCGTACTTCATCCCACTGGGAAGCATGGGATTGTAGAAATCTGTAACAACATCATTAGTGGTCCAAGAAACAGGTACCAGGCAAACGAGACCAGCCAGGATGAAAACAATTCCCCCAGAGACTGCAATGGCGTCTTTGGCAGAAGTCCCCTTGGCACAGTGCGTGCACTTCATACCGATGACAGCTATCACACATGCCAGCACGGAAAGGACGCAGGAAATTACCATCATGGCACGGGCGGCTTGGAGGTCACGGGGCAGCGCCAGCTGGGAGCGGTGGACTTGGCACTGGTAGATGCCGGTGCTGTGCCAGACGCACTCCATCCAAAGCCCTTTTATATAGGCCACAGCTGTTATAATATTGGTGCCTACATGTGCCGTTCGCCACCAGTGTGGCAGAATAGTAGCAATTAATGTCCCAATTAGGCCGAGCAGGCTTAGAGAGAAGCCAAGTAACTGAACAGCTGAGCTTGCCATGTTAATGTTTGTCCTGCCCAGTTCTCTTAATAAAGCACCTCTGCTTGAATTCCCTTAGAAAACACAAGCTTTTCTTGGAAGATATGCAGCTGTTTTACTTCGACACCTTCTGCTCTCCTAATAAAAGGTAATTGAGGAAGAAAGGAGTTAATTATTACCCAAATGCATTACCTCTCCAGCCAGTAAGGTGCATTCCAAGTGCAGTTAGTGCAATAATTAGCATAGTTGTCGCTGTTAATCGTACTTTTTTGGAAGTAATGGGAAAGTTAGCTTCCCTCTTCACTTATATAAACAGTATTCTGTTGCCTACTGGGAAGAAAACTGAAGACAATTTATGAAATGGAAAATAATATTTTAAAGGCAAATATTCCTCTTCCCAGCAGACTCTTCAAAAAAACAAACATGATTTCCTTTCTAAAGCAGAGAATTAGCTAGTGTTAACACTTGGAATGAATGAGATTTATAAAGTAAGGAACTGCAGGTTGCTTTACAAGATGAAAACATTCCCAGAAGGTCATAGCAGGACTAGGAAAACAATAAGGGTATATTTGCTCAAAGTAGGGAGCAAAGAGAGTGATTTAAAACCTGTGGAAGAGGATAACAGGTATTGGATTAAAGTCACTTTCCTGACTTGCCAGTATTTCTTGAGGTTGAGTTTTAATAAAGCAACTCAAAGGGGAATAATTTTCATCAGCCTCTGTGGAGTTTCAGCTTATGATTTTAGGTTGTGGGTGAAATGGCAGCATGTGAAACCAGGTGTACTTCATGGAGCTTCTAAGGAGTGACACCTTCACAGTTTGGTCACATATAAATTCTAGCTGGAAAATGAGGAATAGCAACTCTTCTGTATAAATCGCAGATTAAGTGGTCTTTTCCAATGTCTGCCTTGCAAGGTCTGTTATACATCATGTATTATGTGTGTGGGCAGAAACCTGATATTTTAATATATAAAATAACTGTTGCATCAAAATCCAACTCGGAATTCAGAAACAGAAACAAATTTAGGCTTCAGTTCTGCAGACCCATGCATGTGCTGAACGCATGTTTGTAGAAGAAAGCGTAAGTGTTTGCAGGACTGGGCTTTAGCAGGCAAAGGGAGGAAAACCATCTGGCTGAACTAATGAAGACCATTAGAACAACAAAATAGTACAGATGTAGAAAAGTGAAAGCTGGTTTACATTCCCCTTATCTCACTAATGAGGCAAGAGCACTTGAGGTGTGCATCGATGCCGACATTGGTCTCTAGACAACGCCACAGCATGCACTGATCTCTTTATAACAACAAGGTGGGTTGTCTTTTCCTGAAACAACCAAGAATCTGCCTTGGACAGTGTGCCAAAAGAAAGGAAAAAAGTCTGAAAAGCACAGGGAATATATGGGTTAGGCAGGGTAGTGGGGACTCCTGTTCCTTTTCTTTTGTTTGGAACACGTCTGCTGTGTGCAGACATAGAATGGGGAGGCGTGTGATGTTGGAGAGGATCTGAGGAGAAGCACCCAGCCCTCTGACTGGAAGGGAAGAGAAAAACAAAGACCAGCTTTCTTTAGTGTGCTTAGTTTTAGGAAGGCATTTCCTACTGTCAGGGCTTTCTGGCCTTTCAGATTTTTTTTTTACAGAATGTTTAAATGAAAATAACTGGGTTTATGTGATTGTTAAAGTGATTTGCCTAATTTGCAATTAGTGAGACAGATGAAGGGATTTTACACAAGAAATCATTGTCGCAGGTAGGTGCCAAGGGATCTCTCTGCATTCTGCTGGGGAAGGTCAAGCTGCAGATTTCTCTCTTTGTACTAGCTAGCACAGAGTACTGTGACATGATAGGAGGTTAGGGCCAAGCATAACACAGAGGAGCACAGGAAAGGTAAGCAAATGGTTTCCTCCAGCAGTACTGCAGATATTTTATTACTGTTACCACCACATGCTTAGGTAAGAGCTCTAGAAGTTGTATGTTTGTCTACCGGATTATTTAGTTTTGGTTCATTTATTGAGCATAAGGAAAATTAAGCAATATTTCCCCTTTTTCACATTACTGTTTGTTTCCTGTGAGACATATCATTGTTGTATCTAAGCATGCCACGCACCTTAGAGAAATTATCCTGGTAATAACTCCCCAGGATCAAGGAGATCTAGACGCAGCTTTGCAACACAGCAGGAGGAACAGGGACCTACCCAAGTCACACAGGAAACCTGCAACCCAAATGGAAATGGATCTGGGGTCTCCTGTGACCCAATTCCAGATCCTAGCCCCAGAGCCCCCTCTTACATCCCTGGTCTCTGCCTGATCTGACAGTCCCCCACTCCTTCAGTATTTTTCCCTGTGCACGTCTGTGGATGAATGCAACCTGAGATTATGCTCTATCAAATTACTCAGTATGCACATTATATCCCTGTATTGCACACCATTCAGAAGACTGAATGCTTTAGGTTACTCTTGCATGTTTGAAAATCGGCTTTCAAGGTCAGGCCTCAGGCTTTGCAGCTTATTCCAGGGAGAACAGGATATAAAAGGTAAATGTGATTTACACCATCAGTCATGGCCAATGGAGTCCCAAATTAATGGAGGTCAGAATACACCAGGGCTTGGCAGCAGCTATTTTTAGATGTCATTAAGGTGTTATTTTTAAACATTAGCCATTAAGAGCTTTCTACTTTAAGAAACCGGTGTTAATTAGCCCCGCTTGCTTGGCGTCATGTTTTCCATGTGCCTTTCTCAGCAAATGCCATCTGCCCCTAGTGTTCAGTAATGCTTTAACCACTGTGGACCAACCTTCTCCTCCCTGTTTGCAAGTGGCAAAACCAGCAGTAACTTAACACATTTATCTTCAAGAACATCAACGGCCTTGTTAAAATGTCTCACCTTACAGTCATGTTCCTAATGGGCTAGGCGAGGAACATGACCACCTCAGCAAGATCAGGTGAGCGACTGGCTGGATATTTCTTGTGGCCTGACCTAGTTAAACACAAGAATAAAAACAAGCCATTTGTTCTGCATGGGTTGTGTTTATTAATATTTTTTTTAGAAAGTGAGGTAACCAGAGACAGCCTTTGCAGGGTAGTGAAGTTGATGGCTGTCTGGGATAAAATATGATGAATGTTGGTAAAATGCCTTCATGCTTCTAAGGGCAGCTGGTAGCACTTGCCCAGTGCAGAGTTACCAAAGAAGGAAAAGAAGTTTTTCTCAAATTGAGCAGGTTGCTGAAATGGCTCTTCTCCACATATGTCCCGCTTAGCCGGACACCCACATTTCAGCTGCTGTGGAGTACATGAGATGCAAGCTACTTCTTTCAGAGAAAGCTCCTTTTAGCTGTTATGGTGTCTGTTTGCACTCCCTCCAGTAGCAACAACAGCAGCCTCCTGGGCTCTTGTCCAAGCCCATCATCTCAGATAAATAATTTTGCCTTCCTTGTAGTGCAGTTTGGCTTGCAACAGCAAGAAACTTTGAGCCAGCTGAACTGAACTCCTGCAGCAGACCTGGCTTGATGAGTGCTATTACTTTACTTGCGTACACGGGGTGACAGAGCCCAACACTAAGGCTCCATAACTGGATCAAAAGATGGTGTGAATGTATAGTCTTCATAACTTCAAAGTCCATCTAAGCACTGGGTAGTTGTAAAATGATGTGAAAATTTGCGGAGAGTAACTGTGAAACTTGAATTTCCTTGCTCTGCCAGCTCATGCCAGCTTTATTTTTATGAGCACAAAGGTTGGAAAGACATCTTTTCCATACAAATTTTAGTTCAGCCTAATACCTATGTTGTACAGGAACAGCCGTAGCTGGGATAAATCTTTGGTTGTGCTTTCCAGTGGGCTATATGACAGCTGCATTAGCCTTGGAAGACGTGACTCCAAAGTAAGCTCCAAGTAAAATGAGGTCACTAGTCTGAGTATTTACCCAGGATTAAATGACAGGTACATGTTTTACTGCTGTCTTTTTAATTGTTTCTCATTTTACTATTTCCCTACCTGTATCAGTCTTATCCTTTTGTTTCCACTCTTTCCAAGCCCTTTCTCCAGACCTCTGAAATGTTTCTTCTCATGCAGACTATGGCTACAGTGCCTCTCTTCCTTGGGCTGCAGACGGTTCTGTCAACGAATTTTAATTCAGTGATTTCTGCTGTGGACCTCAGCTGAGTCAGGTCCTTAAGTATAAACTCATTTTACCTGCTTGCTTATTCTTACACAGTCTGAATTATTAAGGTTGGGCCCATGTCTAAGAGTGATAAGACATACTCAGGTAGAACATTTGCTGGACAGGCAAGTGATTTTACCAGCTCCAGCACTATGAATTGAGCTGTTTACCCTCTCCAGGCCCTTTCATTGCTAACTCCTGCTAAAATATTTTTAGGGAAAAATATCAGCTGGCACTTTGTAAGAAGAGGTGCCTCCATGTGTGGCTGTATCTAAGGGGAAATAAGGCCCACAAGGCTCGCAGCAAAATTCTTCTCTTACTTCCTCCTCTCTTTAATTTTTTTAAAGAAGATATTAGGAAATCGATAAAAGTTTGAAAGGCATCTTGTAACCAGCTCTGACCCTACACTTACTCCCATACCCTCTCTGCAAAACAAGTCCACAAGGCAAATGCTGACATTGATCACTGCAGTGCAGCTGCCACTCTGCCAGATGTGCAGGAGCAGCCCTAACCCCTTCTCAGATCCACAAAGCCACCCAGGACTTTCCCCATGCAGTGCTATTTTGTTGTAACTGGCCTTGCACTATGTTGTTTCCTTCTGCATGGATGGGATCCTTCTCACAAGAGCCTGGACAAACTGCCTGTGCAGCTGTTTGGGTGCCTGTCCTGGCTCTGGGTACCATCAGCTGCCAGCAGAACGTTCATTTCATGGGTTGGTCCTGACTGAGCCCAGTCATACATTATCTCTACATTAAAATTATCTTGCTTTGAAATGCTCTTGAGTGTGTCCCACATTTTTTTCTATTGTGGGAGTATTTAACTATTTGGAGTCTGTTATTCAGGGGTTTTCTTAGAACGATTGGCTACTTTTTCACCCTGAAACTATTAAAAAATCAATACACCTGGAAAAACTAGAAAAGGCACAAAACACAAAACCCAAAGGAACAGGTCCACATTTTTCTCCCACGTAACTTTTGCATAATTTTTGTCTCCAAATTTTGGAGTCTTGTCATCTCAGCCCTCCACATAGCCAGTTACATACCTCCAGAGAGAGGTTTATATAATCACTAGGATTAATTGCCCTCAGATGCTGCTACACATTTTCTGGGTTTGATAGGGCAGCTGGGAGGAGCAAGTCTGCTTACCGGGGTGCTCCAGACAGTGCCTAATCCCAAACCTGAGTAATCAAGACTGCAACCTGAAGTAGTTTGCATGTTATGAATAGACAATTAAGTTAAGGATGAAGGGGCACTAACCAGGAGTGGTATACATGTACATGAATATATAAATATGTGTGTGTGTGTGTGTATATATATATATACACGTTTTCAAACTTTCAGAGAAGTCCTATGATTTCAAGCAAATTTGATTTTGGATGCTTAGGTTGAAAAACTTTCAAATGCTCGACCCTATAGTAGTCAGATTTCAGCTCTAAGAACTGGGAAGCTGTTGAAAAAAAGAATGAAAGAAAAAACTTATCTGAGAGTTAAATTGTGATTATATTAAAATGATTGATGTGTTCCAACAGGGGGATATATGCATACAACTATTTGGCTGCCACATGAACAAAAGCTCTTGTGCTTTGACCACTTGCAGCTCACATGACCTTATTTTTCACTGAATATAGTGAAGATTATTAGTTCTGAATAATAAACATCCATGGCATTGTAGGGGCCCCCCTGTATAGTATAACAGAGGAGGATGAATGGTACATTTATAAATTGTACTCTACATGTGGTGTGGCTACTTACTTCTACCCTTTATTTATGGTATTAGTGTCTTAAAAGAGCATCATAGCAATATACACTGTAAACCTTGATTTCTTTTCAGAAAGGCAATCCTTTCACTGAAATTGGTTTACTGCGTTTAGGAGGTGTTTATGTGGCACTGCTAGATAAGTCAGTTTAAAATGCTAAAAATAATGGGCTCTTTTCTTACATATTGACTGTGACTTTGGAAGAAATTCTACTGGAGTTAATAGTACCTGTCTGGGTGATCTTAACTTGTATCCATCTGAAACACAAACATTATGAAATACTGTATGTGCACATGATAAAACAGCTCCTTTGCCTTTGGATCCCACCCCTTGTTTGGGCTGGAGGACTGGGTTGTATTCAGGGGAGTGAGATGAACAAGGCTCCTCTCAAAGGTTTTTTTATTCACATTATTTCCAAAGTTGCTGAGGAGAGTTGAGCAAATCACAGGTGACAGACTTCATTTTCAGGAGTTGCCAGACATGATAAGCATAACAATTAAGAAATTCAGTGAGAGACAGGACAAAGTAATAACGTCATGAAATACTCAGTTCTATGAAAATGCAGTACATGGTTCCACTTGCCAAACACTAAACATTGTGTGGCATATCTGATCATTTTGGCTTTTCTTCTCCATATGCAAAATGTAAATAATTTTAATTGAGGTTAAATGTATCAGTGTTTGAAACACTGGTGATTTACAGCGAGACAGCAAAACCATTGCTCTAAACTTAGTATAGCTTTTCACATTGTAAGGGAGTTTACAGAAAAAAAAAGTCAAGATAAGAGTTTGTCTCAGTATTTATGCATGATATTGGTATGCCAACAAATTTGTGCAAAATAAGGAGTCATGGGAACCAAAACTCTAATAGTTTGTGTACCAACGTCTTGGAACCTTTTCTTCCAGAATAAAAGTAGCCAAATCAACATCAGAAATTCTCCCTACGGCCTCTTCTTGGCAACAACCATATCCATTTTTGGAACACGATCTGCTGGAAGCAGGGGAAGTCTGTGCGTAGGCTGGCCTTCTATCGGGCCCTCAGATTAAAAGGCCACCACATCTGCAGAAAGGGTTGCAGTTGGAATGACGCAGAACTTACGGGGGACTCTGTACCCTGGAGGATTCCTGTCTGCAAGTGTGACCTGGCAAACTAATTGCTGCCCAGTCAGATTACAGAAGTCTAACAACTAAATCAGAGTATTTATTATCCACGAATACTGTGAGATGATGGAGGTATGTTAGACCGAAGGTCAGAAACCTGTGGGCAAGGTTCTCGCTCACTGAATGGGATGGAACTACACCAATTTACACTGACACAGTATTTGGCTTCTGGGAGACTGGGAAGCTGAGGTTTTGGGCTCTGTCCTCCCATTTGCATGCATGCAGTTTGATAGCTACTTATGTCCAAGTTATTATAATTTATGATCAGAGACCATTGTGTTTGCACAGCCTGCCAATTGCACAAGTGTTGCCCTCCAGATTATTCTTGAATTATTCTACCCAGTCAGTTTCAAAATGACTCAAGGCTTGCACTTGCTAACATTTCCTGTGGCAAACTGCTCTACAGTCTGCTACTCTTCACAGTTTAGAAATACTCCATGAGAGCCAAACCAAATTCTTGTACTCTTTCTCCCGTCCATACTTCCTTGAATCAGCCTAAACAAACTACCTCGTTAATGTGTATGCCCTGCAAATACCTACTGAGAGTTACCATGTTTCTTTTATTGCGTTATCCATGTCTCATCTGGGCTCACTCCCTCTTCCCCTTCTGTTTTCCACTCTCATGCTATTTACTTTACTTAATAGTGCTTAAAATATTTTTCAGCCTAATTTAATTTCATCTTTGTTGCAACTCTGTCATGTACTGCACTTGATGCTGTCTTTGCCCCTTCAGCCATTACATAAACTGATCTCAAAAAGGGATCGTGCTACTCAGACTCGCACGAATCTGCTCATTGCAAAATCTTTGCATTTATTGTTCCTGGCCAGCATTGTCTTATGACAGAAACTCCCTCTGTATATTTGAACCACTATTTTAAATACGGGCATCAAATTTACCCAGTAGGGGGCAAATTTAACCTGCTGCGGGGTCTGCATCTTCATCTATCCTCTCGCTTTTGGAATTGCTGATGGCTTTCCAGAGGCAGTGGCTGGCAGTGCAGCCAGCCCTCCCCTCCTGAGCCCCCTTCTCCAAGCTCAGTCCTGGGTCCATTAGTGGTTGCACATGGAGAGGCTGGTGCTCTCTCGTTGAAAGATCTAAGGGAGAAAATATGCGCCATTGCAAAACCTGAAATAAGATCTGGGCTGCCATGCTTCACTCAGAAGCTACAAAGCAGAAGGAGGAGGGGAAAGGTCATTTGCTCTATCCGAGCTAAGCTGCCTGGAGTCAGCAGGACATCTCCTCATGATTCCCATGCACATGGATTCAGGGCACCCCTCAGCTCACCCTTCTGCCTCTTTGTCATCCCAATAAACTTTCATCACAACCGCACATAGCCACATGGCATTTTGCCCTCACATTTTCAATTTACTTGTCAGTTTTTGCTCCCGTGTTTCCACCAGGAAGACTCCTAGACAGAATGGGCTATGTCTGAGTAGCACATTCTCTATGCCTGTGTATGTTTCACAAGCTGCACCTAGCCTAAGTAGGTGGGTAGCACAAAGGACTGGTGGCACCTGTGCTGCCCAGGGAGTCTACACACACAGTGCTGCTTGGCCAGTTTTGGCAGCCCCCCAAAGGGTCAGCCAGGAATGCTGCTGCCAGCACATTTCTGGATAGACACCTAGTAGCCCCACATCTGTCAAATATCCCTACTATTGCTTATGCAACATTTGGGTGCACTGAAGACACATCTTGAACTCACACAGCTCCTCCAAAGTCCATCTGATTACAGCAGTGATATGCCAGGATCAAATATGACACAAAGATCTTCTCCCTTGTATGTTTGCCTTAACTTTGGACTTGTGATATGCCCATGGAGATGTTATAGAATCATAGAACCATAGAATCATAGAATCACTAGGTTGGAAAAGACCCATCAGATCATTAAGTCCAACCATTCCCACCAAATACTAAACCATGCCCCCCAGTGCCTCGTCCATAAAGCAAATGTAAAGCTTTAGGTCCTCATACTTGAATGGAAGACATATTTTATTCCCAGGCTGGCTTAGTTCCATTAACAAACAAGCTGGCAGCTGATTAACAGAGCTCAAGATGCTCATGATTTCGTGTACAAGATGTAAGGCACTAAATGTGGCATTAAAAACCAGTGAAAGTACTGAGTTCCAGTCTTCCCTTTATGCTCAGCACATGTAGGACTCCTCACTGCTACATTTTGACCTGTATTCACTCTGATAACTATACCTTTTGTTGCATGTAAAATTCTCCCCAAATCTTTGACGCTTTCATTCGTCTTTCTGGACAACATCAGAACGCATATGACCATTTGCCACAAACTTATTCATTTTTTCTGTAGCTCTCAGTGTGTGCTGTAATTATTTAACTTCTTAAAACTTTCACACTCTTACAACTCTCATAAAGTAGTTACTTAACTCTTGATATTTTCTCCCCAGATGTGATGATTTAATCTAGCCTGGGTTTTGAAAGACTCAGCCAGGAAAATCCCAGAGAGCAATACAGCTCATTTATAAAGATCAGCTTTTCTGCAATACCAAGTTTGCGCTGCACTCTACATCTGCCTTATCTAAACATTAGCATCACACTGTATTTAGGTTTTTGTGGTAAGTTAAACCACAACACGTAGATTTAAGAAAGTCATACATCTGGCTTGGAAAGATCATACTTTATTTTAAACATTTTGCAGAACAACTCCGTATTATTAATTCAGGTAGAGTACATTTGTTTTGGGAGGTTTGCTTCTCCTGCCAACAAGGGGGAAGCACTGTGGTCTCTTTACCACGGAAGTTCTTACTTCTCAAAAAAACCCCAAAATTAAGTCAGTTCCTTAACTGTATAAATCACAGCCTTTTGTAAACATCGCAAATCTATTCTGATGTGAGAATTGTGTTATAACACAGGTGAAATTCCCTTTCTTTCCCAGTGATTACTTTCACCTATTTGTGAGAAAAGAACTAAAATAACTCAGAAACGCAATAGTAACATTTTGTACTTCAAAACCAAGCCCTCCAAATTCCAAGGGCAGGAAATTCTTGTGATTAAGAAGCCTCTTACAGATATTAAATATCCAATATACTTCATGTTGCTTATTAACAGTCAACAAGAATACTTTAAAGTTTATATTTGACACAGAAATTGCAAGTATAAGCTTCTCCCACTACATATATTTTCTATTGCTGAGCTAACATGGAAAGACACATACTAACTTTTTAAATTTCCTGACTTTTATGATTGCTCAATTTTGCAGCCTTAACATTATTTTGAAACTAGGATTGTGTAAAATTTTCCCCAAGAGAGTGAGAGAACTATGTGCTTTTGAAATGTTGCCTTTCTGTAGCTAATTTCCCTGGGTTTGTTGGGGGCTTTGTTTCCAACTCAAAGTCTTGCAGACAGGAGCAAAATTGCAGGACCTCAAAAATAATCAAGTGTGTTTCTAGTACCCTGGTGCCTTAACTTTTCTGCATTTGCTGGGTGTTCGTTCCATGGTGCAGGTGTACATCTGCTATGGATCATAGTGGAAAGCACTTGACATGACTAGAACCACTCAAATGCCTAAGGTGAAGCACTTGCTTAAGTACTTTTCTGGATTGGGGAATATCTTTAGAGATATTTAAACCTGAAAGGAAATTGAATTTAATTTTCCTATCAATACATGTGGGATTTAAACAGGTGGCATCTAATGACTGCTAGCATACTTACTCCCTGGTCATAAGTGGGAAATTAATCCTCTCGGTCTTTACGGAATCATAAAGCAGCATAATAAGTAGGAGAAACTGTGTTCATTTAAAAGAAAACACAAGTCATTCTCGATCTGTATCTAGATTGCTTTGCATCTCAAGATAAGCATTTGTTTCTGTGCCCACGGCTGGC
This sequence comes from Coccyzus lansbergi, assembly GCA_033558105.1. Lineage (NCBI taxonomy): Eukaryota > Metazoa > Chordata > Aves > Cuculiformes > Coccyzidae > Coccyzus > Coccyzus lansbergi. Next base: position 1,067,188 of record JAUMJK010000986.1, read on the forward strand.
TGGTTTTTGGGGGACGAGCAGATGGTGGAAGCTCCTTTAATAGCTGGTCTTTTTAGCTGGAAATTCTCCCCTTGTGAAAGGGGTTAGCAGACACACACAATATTAAACCCCCTTAAATAGGATTAAGCAGTCTCTGAAAGCTAATGCTGGCTCTCCACATTGAGATGGCTTTTTATTCCCTTATCAACTGAACACGAAATCTGAAAGGAAAGGAAGGGCAGTGTCCCTCGGTCCAACTTGGATGAACCACAGCATGGTGCGGTGCCAGCACACACCTGCTTCTCACATAGAATGTTGTCCTCTTCTCTTCTCCACAAAAATGAACTGGCCTCCCTGAGCCTGTCTGTGATGAACTGTTTTATTACTAACGTTAAGTGACACATAGCTTAACCCTATGAGCAGGTGTGTTAACTGCAGAAAGTCGTTTATACAAATATGACAAAGAGTTGCAGTGGAAAACCAATAACGTTTTAAACAAGAGCAAATAATTTGATACAAAGAGCACAAAGCCTTGTGGAAGTAAAGGGCTTCCAAAGAGCTCAACATCATACAGGAGAAAATCATTCATGCTGCAGGTAGCCTGGATTTCAGAAATACATGCAATGGCAGCTGTATTCAATTTGGAAAGTACTGGGTGATGCAGGTTTGAACCATGTGCCAGCACCTTTTCCCATGGTGATGAATGTATCTTGTTTAGCTGTGGGAAGGAACAGGAGAAACTTTTACTATGTTCCAAAGAATGGGAAATACTATTTCATATGTTTATTTTTCATTCATTTTGGTCCTGTCTGGTTGACTGCTGCAGGTCCCTCTGTAAACATCTGCAAAGGAGGGACCCTCCGGGAACTAGAAGATGCTGCTGTACTGTGCCCACCAGCCAGACCCAATAGAAATAGACCCGATGTTCTGTATCTGTTTTAATTTCTCTTTTGTTTCAGTGTATGTGCAGATATTCTCCCTGGCTCAAAAGTTAGCAGTGCCAGTGGCCAATCTGGATGAGCTGCACCTCACAGCAAGCCCTGCCTTGAGTGGACTGGAAGGTTTGCAAGGGGAGTGTGTATTGGCTGGGGTCATCCCTCCCTGCTTTCCCACACAGTTATCTGTGCTTTGGGAGGCAGCAGAGGTGACTCTCCACCCACTCCCAAAGAAGGAACAGAAACCTCCTGTGTTCTAGGTGCCATCAAGCTGGCTGGTGAGAAGCCAGGGGCATTGCCAGGTCTTTAAGACAAGGGCAGTAAAAGCACCGGATGGTCCTGGGATCCCATCACACCTGGGATGACACGTGAGAGTCAGAGTAAGGAATACTTTTTAAATTTTCTTCTAAAAGAAAAGATTTGAAGATCTTCTACATCTTCATTTTTAAAGCAAACAAAGAAAAAAAACCCAACCAACCAAAAACCAAACCACACCCCAACCCAGAACCCCCTGTCTTCCTCCAAACTCTCTCTACCCTGCAAAATGAAGCTTTTGTTTCCAAGCAGTGTACCCTAGTGAAGTATGTTTTTTTCCCATGGTAGAGGTTATTTGCAGTATCAGCTATTATATACTGGCAAATTGGATCTCTACAGTATTGACTCAAGGATTTGGTCATTACAGCATCATTACTTTATTATTATTATTACCGTTCTCTTACTATTTCCAAGGTGGCAATATACTTTTCAGAGGCAGTCACATCTTCCAAGGGCTTTATCAGTGCCCATTACAGAGATGGAAAAAACTACATGTAAGTCTGACTGAGACTTAACACAGCAATTAACCCACTAGTGTAACCTTGATGCAGTGATTTGTAATAATGAAAGCTCCAGACCTGCAGGCTCCAAGGAGTTACTTTTACTGTATCAACTTCTCACATGAAATAAAAAGTATAGCCACATGAGAAATTGAACTTATCTGTGTACTTCCAGGTTTCAGAGAGCAAAAGTCTTCTAAACCAAGTGATGTGATTAGGAGAAATAAGGAAATGAAATCACTTAATGGGAATGTGCAGTGCATAGAAGGAATCAATAAACAGTTCCCAGGAGTTATCAAGGGCCCTTTAATGCGTTTTGGACCTAAACTATCTAATCCCTACCCTTTCTGTTTTATTTGTCCTCCTTTCTGACACACATTGCTGGAATATCAGGCATCCTCTGAAGATCACAGCAGCTGCTCAGTCCCAGAATGCAAGGTATGGTAAAAAGGTCAAGTTTTCCTTATGTTGCATATCAGATTCTCCACGAGAACTCTCTGGCTCTCCACAACTGCTTTAAAGCCTTATTAAGGGTATGGATATAAGCCTGTTTCCACATACACAAAGTTACCTTCCTCTTACTGGGGCTTAGCATATGCTACGGAATAATCGTTGTCTGGGATTACCCAGTAGCAGTAGTTCATCTGGATACTGATAGATAAAGCAGTGCAGTGTGGTGGGCTGTATGTCTGGTGAATCATTTAAAAAAGTAGTTATTGCAAAAGAGAAAGAAGGTAATAAAAGCCTACAGGCTTTCTTGGTGACATCTTTGTAACCTTGCAGTGACTAACATCTGAATCTGTCCCTGGATGTTTTCTGACTTACTTACCTGGATTTCTTTCACTACACAAGCGGGACAAATAAACAAACATAGAAAACTGTTGGTCCTGAGTTCCTGCACCCACTGAAATAACCATTCACTTGAATAAGTCCTGCGCCAAAATTTTAATTCTGGGCAGTATCAAATTATTTTCTCATCACTGTTGATAAGAATAATTTTTCAGAGGACGTGATTGGCAGAGAGAATGCCAGCTGGCCTCCACCGAGGAAAAACTCAGAAAGGAAAAAGTGAAAGATTTAATTTGGGCTAGCAAATGATTTTAACACAAGGTAATGTTAAGTACATCAATCTTCAGCTCTTTTTTCGTTAGCAATGGCTACCTGACCTGAGGAAGGTACGCCAGCAACCTGCATGTTAAGTCATGTCTCTGACACCCTGTTACACAGTTACACAGTTTTGACCCCTTTAGGGTCTGTCTATGATATGTATCATTGCTGGAAAAAGTCCAGATGCTCACATGCAGATAAAAGTCCTGCTTGTTTAGGTGGAAGGTGAGGCAGGGTAGCAAAATCTAAGGAGTGCTTTAGGCTTTGCCCCATTCCCTTGAAGATCAAAGAGATTATCTGTGGAATGGACAAAGCTTTACCTGGTAACGGTGAAGATCCCATGTAATTTTAATCAGCCTGAATCCTGAAGTCTTTACCACACCTAATAATTCTGTGTGCCATCAATATGTCTGGTGATAGGCTCACACCAAATCCTATGTCTGAAGACATCTAATTTGGCAGATTCAGGTTACAGTTTATACCCAGTTTACTGCTTAGCTGTGTATCTCAATATACAGCAGTCTCTTTGTGCTGTTTTTTCTCATGATTTAGCTCAAACCAAAAAGTTTTACTTAGGAATATAAAAATTTGTATAGAGTTGGATCAAAGATCCATCCACTCCTGTAGTCTCTTCCAACACTACCAATAGCTGAGATCTAGGAAAGAGAGTAAAAATAGGAAAAGCATATAGCATTGCTTTTCCAGAATACTGTCTCTGCAAGCTGACAACCACAGATTTTTGACCCTGAAATACATTCTTTTTGTTTCTTCTTAATGACTTTTTCTTTCATTATTTTGTCCAATTACTTTTTGAACCTGTACAAGCCTTTAATATTGAATGTCCTGTGGCAGAGGGTAAAAACATTCATTTTTAATTGATGTTTTGTATCTGCTACATCCTAGTTTTATTGTATACCCCTTTCTTTTTACATTAGAATAGTTATTAGCTATTTAATGTTTCTGTGCTGCTCATGACCTTGCAATATAGATGCAGTTGTGAGGGCACTTGAAAACCATGGAGTCCAGATCTACATTACACCAAGAGATATAAAATAGTTCGGCTTTTCATAGCAAAACTGCATTTCCACCTATTTCCATTTTCTAGCATTTTCCACCCATGCAAACTGCAGTTCTCAGCAAAATAAAATATAACAAGCAAGAGTTCTTGGTAAATGGAGGTAAGTTATTTAATGTCTGTTGAGAATCTGTCCCTATATGTTTCATATATGTTTTCATTCATTCAATAATTGTATACTCATCTTTCAGAAACGTGGAAAACTACATTTTTTTTTGCATCAAGTGCCAAGAAAATAATAATCTGGCAAGTAACTGCTTACTTACAGTAGTAAAAGGCTAGTGAAACGAAGACTCACTGTTACTACTACAATAATACTTACTGGTGACCACCAATCTTCAGTGAGAATTTCAGGTGCCTCTGGTATTTTTTATTTTTTGCTAAGTGCCAGGTGACTCAGGTTCCACCTCGGCTGCTCTTTCTCACATTGACTTTTATCTGATTGCAAATTAGCCTCAAAAGATTGCATCAAATTAAAAAACAACTCATTCTGAGGAACAGCAGCAGAATCTGCTCCTGTGTTGCTGGTCTCTTAAGTGATTTTTGAGTAGCTGGCACCAGAGCTTTACATATATCTTTAAAATAGTGGAGGTCTGGGTTCATTACCAAATGTTTTCTTAATAAGTATGTTATTTCTATTAGATTCTGTTTGTAAAAACTACACATTCATAGACTGAATAGTGCAGATCTTGGAAAAAAAAAAAAGTAAATTACAAATTCAGACTTCTGGAATTGTGCAACTTCCACTGAGAAAATAACCCTGAAACCTCACCAGCCACATCTGTATTTATCACCATTCAATTATTATTATTTTACTAGACTGCAAATTATTGTGCCTTACACCAAATGTTCCAGCTGAAAAAAGTCTTTATTGACTATCAGTGATTTGGGTAAAAAGCTAAATCAATAAAATGAAAAATTATCTGACAATAATTACACTTGCAAGGCTTGCCTCTGGACACATCATGAAAGCAATCTGAACTTCAAACCTCTGTTATTATTCCGCTCTATTTCAGCTGTGGAGCAATCCGCTTTGGTCCTGGGAGTACCAGATGCTGAAATCATATTAAGGGGAAAAAAAATACTAAAATATTGCTAAAAGCAGAACCTCAAGAAGGATGTTACTTGAGGAGGTTTTCATCACCATGTAGCTCATTCACAGAGAGGAACTGCAGAGAGAGGCACACCTGTGAGAGTGTAAACCAAATTTCTCCTTACGCTAAGCTGCCTCCAGGATGCAAACACAGAGAGTTTCATATATAGAAAGTCTTATACTTGCTGGCGGAGTAAATCAGAATAGATCGTGCTTTAACCAGCTAAAGAAAATGAATATGCACCTTAGGATGAAAAGACCAAAATTTAAGCAAGGCTCACAGCATACCAGGCACCATCACTCATAAGCTGTTGAGTGCCTGCTCAAAACTGATGGGAGTTGAGGGCACTGGGTACTTTGTGGGTCCTAAAGGAGAAACCGTTGCACTAGTGCCTTTCCTTTTTAAGGAGTAAACAACTCAGAAAAGCTTAGGGATGGCCAGGACTTGGTTTTGCCTCCTATCTAGAACCCCTGGCTTTATGTGCTGGAAAGCTAATTGCAAATCCCTCTGTCGATGTCAGTAGCAAAGGAGAGGTCTCACTTGGAGGAAGGTGTGTGCAGAAGCTATAATGTCTCACTGAGTGGCACACAATTTGCAGCTCACCTCCAGGTCCTTGGGCAAGTGGCGATAGGTAAATAAAAGCTCTTACCATCCTTTGTTTGTAAGTATAAAATCTTCCATCTTCTCAATTTTAAAAATTATATTGTTAGGTGAGCAGAAATAGGTTTTGATAGGTGCCGTGTGGAATACAGCAGAGTAAATGGATTCTATCTAAAGCATCTGAGGGGCTCCCCACCCTGCAGTGAAAAGGAAAAGTTTTGTAAGTCAGACTAGGCTCATGGTGTGTGTATGTATGTATCTGCTCCCCCAGCCCAAGGAAAACTGAGGCACATGAACTGAAAGGGAGTCTTTCTGTGTTCACCTCAGTGAAACACAGTTATATTTACTCACTACCAGCTGTTGATTTACAGAACATAGATAGTATGACCCACGTCATACAAAAGAAGTGGGGGCACAGGGATATTTGGTCACACAGCAGATTGAGAGGAGTGTTCCCAGCAGATTCCCACATTTCCTGTTCCCTGTTCAGGAAACTTCTCCAGACAGAGATGAGATCTTTTTTTTTATGGCACAAATTTAAGCCCAAATCTTTTCAGCCACACACCACCAGCAAGTTTTTAGGACAGACTCCATGCTGTGGTCTCAAATATCTGCAAAGTGAGCAAATATGAGGAAAGAAAGATTTTGTACTGTGACAGTGGCTGCCCATTGCATTTTGAGACTGTGTGGCTGTATCTTTTGCTATCTGTGAAACCTACCAAAAGAGAATTACAGAAATTGGAAAATGTGACCAAGAGAGCAAGCACTGCTCTTGCAGGATAATTACAAAGTAAATAAGGATGCACATAGCATTTGCAAATTTTAAAGACATTAAAAAAATAAGGAAAAAACCCCCTATTCTCATGACATGTTCAATACACAAGAACACAATTAGAAAGTGTTAGTTCTAAACATCAGCTCTAGTATTATTAACGTGGTTATTTTAGGTCCCGAGCTCATGTTTTCAAATCGTGTTCACTTCCAATGCACACAACACAGATAAGAATTAATCACCTGAACCCAGAAAGGGATGTCATTTGAGTACCCAGCACAAGAGCTCAGCTGTAGGTTCTCAATGTGTCAGTGGTGAGGTATTCCATATTTACTATGGTCTGCATAAAAGACCGTACAAAATACTCTGAAATGCCACAAATAGGCCACATTTCGAATTTGTCAGTATAGCTTTGCAATGCCTCTCAACTGTCTGAGTAATGACTGGTTTTGTAAGTGTTGAAAAAACATACAAGGGTCTTGTCAGAAAAACTGCTAACAGCAGTCTGCAATCAACAATTTGAAAAACTGCTGAAATGTGCCACGTTATCAAAGATCCATGACATGCAGCCTGTAGGAGCTAACAGGACCTCAGCAACAAGTAGGAGGTCTGAGCTGACACTAGAAGAAATCTGGCTGGTGGGAGTGACCCAGCTCAGAGAAACAGGTGCCTTTTCCAGAACTGGGCAATCTGACACCACATACTGGCCGTATAAACCACCTCAGAGGTCTCGGAATAATAAGATTCAGGCAAAGTAGTTCCTGTGCCTTTGATTTTTTTTTTTCTCTCAGACCTATAACTGTGAAAATCGTCATAGCTTTATCACCCTCCTCCTGTTTGTTGCTAGGTCAAACCACAAACCAGGAGAACGAGACCCCATGAGTTTTGGGACACCACTGTCCCAGCAGCTTTAGTCTTCCCTCTTTCCCATGCCCTGGCAATGCTTGTCTTAACTGTGTGCAGTCTGAAGACAGTTGAAAATCAGACACCAAGAAACTTGTTCTGGAAAATAACCTGGAGAAAGCAATTTGGTGCAACAAAAAGGGAGAAATCGACAGGTCTGCTGGAGCTGTGGTTTCATAGCTGTTGGAAGGACTGGCTCTCCTGCAGCTAAGGTGGGTGTGGACCTAAGGTTCCCATTGCTCTTTCTGTTTCAGGAAACCAAAATAACAACAGGAACACCTAATTTCATCTGACACTAGTCAGGATATTGTGCCACTCACGTTTGGATGTGGAACTTGGCTGAACACACTATGCTTTTATCACCTTCAAGTTAGACTACTTGCAAGCAATATATTCTCAAGCTGGAGTTAACCACAAAAAGGAACTCAGAATCTGTAACTGGTTCAAGACACTTGTCTCCTGAGTTGGACATGCCAAAGAAAGCACTTCACACCAGTGCTCTGCACTCCCTCTGGAATCCTGGTCCAGTTAAATATCAGCTTGAAGGATGTTGTCTTTCAGCTGTAAAATCTTGAAATGGTCCAGGCGTGGCTCACAGTCAATCTTTCTTCCTTCTTCCTGTCACTATGATCAGTAGGGACAGCAGTTAACATTTTGCAGAGCTCCAGAAGATATTTAGGAGCCTTTATCATTTTACATTGCGGTGGCATGAGCTCCTACATCTCCTGTACAATTTCGAAAATTTTATAAACCCAAGGAATCTGGGTGCCTGAATGCACAGACTTTGTGCACAGGGAAGAGACATTCCCGGCAAGAATTTAGGAGCCCATCTCCCTGAGATGCACTTGGCATCAGAAACCAGATGATAGGTCCTTTCCTGAGAAGATACAATGAAACTAAAACCTCCCCTCTCCTCCTCAAGCTCAGGCAAAACAACAGGTTGTTGATTAGATTCTCCCTGGAGCTGACTCACTGCTCCACTGTGGTGGATTAAGTAGTTTGCTTGGCCTCTCTGCTTCACGCTGTGTGTGACAAGGGAGGGGGTGGCACCAACCCAAAACTTCTTTCTGTGTGGCAGTATCGCAGAAGACAGAGGAAAACTTTTACCAAAGCAGTTCACTACTGCAGGAGCTGCATCCTTTCCATAACAATCTGCACCACAGGATTCAGCAGAAATATTTGCAGTGTGCTTCTCACTGGGTATTTAAGTAGTGAAAACCCCATAAAACATTCAGCAAATTCTATTCTTGTTCTCTTTAAATTCAAGCTTTTTTTTAAAAAAAAATTCTTGCTTTTCCATTATCTGCAGATAAGGACTGAAGGAGTCATGTATGAACACATAGAGGCACACAGCTCCTTGTACTGAGAAGTGATGAAGAGAAAATAAAGCTCCTCATAGGTGAGGACAGTGGAACTCAGATATGAAGCATACGGTGCTGGCATAAGGAATAATAAAAGCTACTGTATGGGAATGAAAATGGAATGTGATAGGATGTGCAGAGCCCTTGCCACAAGCAAAGAGGATGGTTTGAAGTTTCTGAAGGAAAGAAGTGGGGAAGGCAGATGTGCAGCAATACAGGAGATAGAGGGCAAGAGCTCAAGGTGTGTGAAACATATCTGGCCTGCAAAGATGTCTTCTCTCTCCACAAGTTCCTTTTTGTAGTTGTTCCCCATAACTCAAGCATCTCTTTTCACCTGTTTCTCAAGATCCTCTCTCTCTATAACAAGCTGAACTAGAAACATCTTAAAAATCAACAGAGCCAAAAAGTATCCTTGTTACCATGGTTCAAGCTGAGTAGAGAGGAATGTAAAGGACAGCCTTCAAAATCAACAGGAAATATTTCCAGGGTACCTATTCTTAAGATCCTTTGGTTAGGCACTTTTAGGAATTTGAAAAATAGGGGTTACTATATTACAAAACGGCACGGAATAAGTGCTAAGCACTAATCTCACTCAGATAAAGTTAGTGTAGTAGAAAAGATCAAAACCAGCATATTTCTCCTGCTGATTAACTAATATCTTTTGGCTTTACACTGTACCTTTCTTAGCAACTTCAAAAAACTTTTCAAGAACCTTCTAATAAGTATAAGTAATTAATTTATTTCGATAGTCAAGTCTTCTTGTCTTAATTATGTGAATCATCAAAGGAACCCAACCTACAGTCCAAGAAAGCAGGGTTTTACTTTTGAATTTAAGCCCTACAATAGATGGAATGGACTTGTATTTCATATGCTGCATGTTGTCATGTTCCATATTTGTCCTAAACCCATCTTTTGCAGGCCATTCAAAAAAACTCATTTTAGTTCAACAGGAAGCAGAGAGAACTTCTTCTACCATATTTTGTGTTATTGATCAGTACCTCACTACAAAAACAGCAAACCGAACCTAGTATGTTAACCCAGCAAAAGCTGGGACTTCATGGTTCCCAACAAGAAATGCTCAGCGATATTACAGAGTTGAGTAGAACTGCCTTACAAGCAGCTGACCCACCTCTGGTTCCCAGCTGGTGGAAACTCATGGTACCTTTCTTGCTGTTACTACGTGACCAGTTTAACTTTCTGGAGAGAAGAGACAATGGTAGGAGGGAAACAAGGCAAGCAGCCAGTGGCACAGAACCTGAGTGTTTTCTTTGCAGAACTTGTTTCATATAAGCTGTAAAGTTCATTTTGTGACTAGAAACAGTTACAAATAGATTATGGACTATTCTGCTACAGAAAATTCAGTGCAAACACCATCAAGTCTATATGAATCTGCTCAAGGTTCAACTCTAACACTGAGCAGAAAACATGACCTCTTCCTTTTTGAAAGAGCTCCCCCAAAGGACAACTACATCACAAAACTAACAGCTACAGAGCTTATACACTAAGCCCAAGAACTTATAACAGTAGGTGAAATAGCAGCATACGGTGAATTCTCCCATAAAAAGACTACTCACTGTGAGCATGGGCAGAATCTCACCTAATGAGAATAGACACAAATTCTGTTGCTTCATTATGAACATCACTTTGAATGCAATGAGCAGAAAAGTTTATTACCATTATAAGAAATGCCTCACTGCCAACACAACAGAAGTGCCAGGCTTAAGTAGGCACAGCGCATCACTACACATGTCCAAGGACAGTTGCACAAAACAGGGTCTGATGGACACACACCAGTAGCAGGTATTTGAAGCTGTGTCGAGTGAGAAGCAGCTTTTTTATATACTTCTTGCTGAAGCCCATGGGAAAAGCGCTGTTGCCTTCAGCGCCTGATTTTCTTGCTCAGATCAATTTTGGAAAGAGGAAAGCTCCATTTCTCAATGACTGGCAATTGTATGACATCCAAAAACACCCCATAGGAAAGAGCACACTATGTAATATACTACGAGGCCTGTCTCTCTGTCTGACTTAATGGATAGTGAAAGGATAATGTCCCAGTTGAGTAGTATTTAACATCTTTCTGAGTTTTATGTGACTAATAGCGATATTTCATCGCTTGTTGAGTGTTGCAAATGGAGATTTTGAGCCAGTTCTTTATAAACAGCTTATTCTAGCAGCATGGTGCTGGTAAATAGTGCTAATAAGGGAATCTCTACAAAAATGTTAAAAGTCACAGCCTGGAACAGAATTTATGTCCTCAAACACTGTAAGTGGATCCTCCTGTATAATAAGGGCTTTTACAAATCACTGTCTGCCTTTTGGGAAAAAGGAGGAACATGAGAAACCCCTTAACTACTACCACTACTAAGCACACAATTCAGTTTGCTTTCCAACAGGAAAGGATTTAAGGATCTGCCTTTTCTTTCACGCAAATGAATTATCATCTCTTTTATCTTTAAGTAAACTTAGAATAGACCCAAGGAGAACTACAAAAATATTTTACTCCAAAGACAATATTGACATTTTTTAAAGCTGTAAAAGTGAAGCAATATGGAATGAAGGTTTGAAAAGCTGTTTTTAACTTATCAGTCAAACATGAGGATTTATGGCAGCACCTACTGCCTTCAAAAGGAGGGGTAGGGAATAATGACTCTCACTCATATTCATGAAGTGTTACATTTTGAAGGATGAGCAGAAGTAGTTCTGAAGAGTGTTTTCCCCCTCTTATTTCTCCTGAGGTTAACAGTCTTTTTGCAAGATCTAACTGGTTCAAGACTTTTTCAGCTGGTACCCTTTATCCAAGTACGTAGTGATAGCAGGTTAAATACTTCCAATAACATTATCTTTGTGAACAACACGAGTAGATGTGGCACTTAGTGGCATGGTTTAGTGGTGGACTTAGAGTGTTAGGTTTACAGCTGGACTTGAAAATCTTAAAGATGTTTTCCAATCTAAATGACTTTATGATTTTGTAACATTGACCACATGCTTCATATCACATACATTGAATTATGTGTGTGTGAGCATATACACTGAAGAACAAATGTTACATTTCTTCAAAATTTAGCACAATCTGGAAAATTTGATACCAAACAGAACACATCAAGTTTTGCAGCAGGTGTTTTTAGCACCAGAAATGACATTTAAATGTTACTAACTTTGATGAGACCTTACATCCTTCATGGGTTTAGAGGTTTAGACCTTACATCCTTCAAGGCTACAAGCAGGGAAAGACTGTTGCCATACTTGTTTGGGTTGCTAAGACTGAGCAGGGAGAGACCCCCCTGCTCAGCCTCATCGGGAATTTAAATGCAGAAGAGAGTGAGGAGAAGCAGGTTGGAGTAGGGACATTGAGCAAAGAGGCAGCATAGCCTGCATGAAAAATCATCCCATTTACTTACTCCTCTGTGGAAGTTCTCTAATTAAACGAGTAGTTCTGAAGTTACCCAGTCTTCCAGCTGTGGTTTCCTTAACTAAGCATAGCAAGTTGCTTTGCAGTTGGAATGAAAGCTCATGTGGGTAGGGTATTGGTTCTTAGGTCCTTTTAGGCTGGATAATACTTGCTTATTGATCTTCCCAGAAGAATCTGAAACAGAAGAGTTTTTTTGTTTGTTTTTGTTTTTTGTTGGTTTGTTTGTTTGGGGTTTTTTTGTGCTCTGCTCAAAGGCTTACCTCTTTTGGGGCAATTCAATAGGCTAAATTCAAAGAAATTTAGTGTGTTGTCTAGGGGCAGTTTCATAAGTAGTAACTTGTGGTACTTTTGTTTCTTAGGAGGCTGAGGTTGTTTTGAGTGAATGGCATATGAGCTTGCTCCTATGTTCAGGATTCACGTCGTTTTTAACGTCTTGTAGGGCTCTGGGTGGACTCCTGTGAACCTGGATTTCAGTACCTGTCAGGTTCCCCTGTCTAAGGATGGTCCCAGTGCTCACATTATAGCAGACACTTAGCCTGTAACAGGATGAGCTGGATGTACTTGTATTATAATAAGAAATGGACCCAAAAAAACTTATTTCCTGTGGAGCCGTTAGCATCCCTGTGGTGTCTCTGTGTTACTTAGTAAATGCAGTTCTGCTCTGCCTGTCTTACCTTGGAAGCATTCATAGGGAATGCTTTCTATGTCTAGTTGCTTACTTTTATAAAATGGTTAAGAATCTAATATCTCAGAAGCTTCTGCTCTCTCAAGTCTGGTGAAGGTCAGCTGATAAATTCAAAATTAATATAGAGGAAGTGGTACATAAGCAAAGTGATGGCATAACTCTCAAGGGAACAAAACTTCAGTGTGTATTTCAGACATGGTCCCAATTGCTCTGCATGACCATATAGGAGAAGTAATAACAAATCATAGGTTTACACTGAACAGCAATCTAGCAGACAATGACTGCAACAGACACTCAGCCTTATTGATGACATTTGCTATTTCAATGATATAATTATGTATACAACTCAGGAATCAAGATGTCACTGTGGTTTTCTTTAAGCATTGAGAACTTCACTTCTGAAGGATGTTTGGTTATTACTTAAAAAGGAAATATAGCCTGAGTAGAGAGGAGAGGCACAGTGATCTCTCAGATGCTTACTTTTGTATTGTGTTCCCTCTAATAAAAAAATGTGAACATATTCTTTCCCTCCCATGAAAGCATAACAGCAATATTAAAGCCAGTTTCACAATTTTCATCCTGTCTAAATCCACCCTCACTCTGCTTGCTTCTTATATGAGACTTTTACCTGACATTTTATACAGTATATAACGCTATTCTCTAGTCCTCTCTCACAAACAAACATCCCACGCCTGCAAGTGGAATTTCATTTGGCCAGGAAAAACAAAACCTTCTCTTAAGGGAGAAAGGTTTGTGCATGTCTCACTGTGCCACCACAGCTCTGAGGTGCATTGCTGCATGAACGAAAGCAGTGAGCTGAGCAATCTACTTGAGCAAGGTGTTATATTGAATAGGCTGCACTGGCAAAGAGTGAGGAAAATAATGGGATGGGGTTCGGGTTACTGCATCAGCACTTCCCTCTAGCTAAAATGTAGGCCACTGGATCTTAATGAGGTAGATGTCCCTACCCCACTTCACTGACTTCTGTAATAAGTGTAAAACGTAAGCAGGTTTTTGTGGCTTGGGAGTGTGAGTTAAATAGCCTCAGTTATCGAGTTCCCTTGCTAATTACAGCTCACTTCATCACTGTGTATTGGAAAGGTAGATTTTACCCTAACTGTTAAATAAGAGCAGGAAAAACTATCACAAGAGAAGTGCAAATCAAAACTGCAGAAGTAGCAGACTTACAGCACCTGCTTCTGCACTCTGACTTAATAAGTTCTTGGGCTTTATTACTGGCTGGCTCTGTTTAGGTTAGTTCTTGGCAAAGATGTGTTCAATATACATTCAGGAGGAGTGTGTGAATCGCTTTTCTGACTCTTTTCAAACAGTTTCTGCTAGTCAGAACTACCTGCACACATCCAAAAGCTAGGAAGGCTCCATGAACCTTTGGCAACACATGATGTGAACAAGAAAATGAACTCCAAACCCTGAAGTTTGTACAGAAATAATGTAAATATTATGTGACAATTACAAAATACAAATATGCAAAATGAAACTACATGTCTAGATGTCTGGCCTGATTGTCATTTTGATGCAGAGGGCAGTGTGCTTTTTTTGTTTCTTTCCTTCCTTGAAAAGTCTGACTCTTTCACAAAGGGACCTAAACTTCATTGTAATCTTTTGATGTTTTCTGCAGTCATAGCAAGGAAGATATTTAGAAGCAATTAGTAAGGTATCAAAAGATTTTGTCTGCTAGTGTTATTTAGTTGAAAATAACAGGAGCAACACCAAACAGTTAAAACAGTCTGCTCTGTCCACAGAAGGGTGGAATATTTTCTCTTACGTGAAAATAAAACATCTTAAAATCACCCCCCCCCCCCCACTCATACATTTTAAAAACGTGAAGTTGCCTCATGTTTTTCCCCACTTATTAATTACTTGGAGTGGGGGAAATCTTCATTTGGAACAGCACTAAATAAACATACTACTCATAAACTCAAATGGTAGAGGACCTGAATTTTTTTTGAACCCTGGATGGTTAAAAAATCCTGACAGATACATAGGTTAAGCTTGCTTGTTTCATTCTACAACTAATCAGCTTTATATGCCTTGCTTAGGAAAACACGACAAGCACATTTGTTATTCTTTCTCTCTCATCCGCACATTTAATAAGAAAGACAAGAAATGCCTGTTTTCCACCGCAGTGACTTACGCTCTCAGTACAGCTCTCTGACATCCCAGCAAGTTGCCTCTGCACGCTGCAGAAATATCAACGCAGAAGCTCGTGGTGATAATCCCTGGTGGGCTACAAGTGCTAAAGGGTAATACCATCACACACTTGATTAGAGCTGAGATATAATGCATCGCAAATGGAAACAGTATACCCGCTTCTGGGAAGCCACACACAGTGAGTAACATGCTCACCCAGTAATGCTGTCCTGCTGTATACCATGTAAGTGAAGAGCTGATCTGCTGCCTGCATCAGCTGGTTTCTTACAAGACTCTCTGATATCATCTGACATGGATCACTAGGAGGACAAGCCAAATGACTACCAGAGGGCAGTGCTCAAGAACACCTTGAAAGCAGGAATTAGAAACACATCTTCCCACGTATAAATGCTGCAGACAGATCCTTTGCTTAGGAGGAGTCTTATGTCAGCACCCAGCTGGTAGTACATGACCCAAGCTGCCTAAATTTGTCCTGAGTGGGGAGGTGTCAGAAAACAAAGCATGCCTCACTGTTTGGTGGATGATGCAGTGCTGGAATGGGAGCATCAAATTTAGTTGATTATCTACAGACTCCTAGAGACAAGGAGCCTGTGAGTTTTGGGGTAGTGGTCACAGAGATGAAAACAACAGTAGAGTTGAGCATGACTAATGCTAATGTGGGCTCCCTGCAGTCTAACATACAGCATTAAGTCCTATTTTACCCACAGTAGCGTGCTTTATAGTGTGAGAGTTCGGCCTTCAGTGTCAGACCAGCATAGGTAACCAGTTTGCTTCACCCACACCCCCTCAAACTCAGCAGCAGAGGCTCTATTTATTTGTATTATGAACTTGGGGGGGCATGGATAAAGTAAGGATAAAAGTCATATTAGGATTATGTAACTGAAGGTATTTTACCCCTATTTTCCTTTGTCTCTTTCTCATCATACATTCGTCTATAGGGAGCCACTTCCCTTTGCAGAAAGGTGAATTAGATTTGGAGTTGTCTTTTCCATTTCAAAACCCCAAGAGGGACTTGTTGACTGTGTCTGGAAAGTAGATGGGAACTGTGGGTTGGAAGAGGAGAACCTTTCCCTTTGCTAAAGCCAGAGTTGTTTCAGAAACAGTGCATCTTGAGCAAATATAAATATTCTTCTCCAGACCCTCCATCTGTCTTGGATTTCTAAGAGCTGGATGTGATGTGGATGGAGTGTGAGGAGAATAAAGATTGCAATGTAATTTGGTGGTATATGGCAATCTTCTTGAGTTCAGGAGCTGGTGCTGTGGAAAATTGGTAAAGGTCTATCCCACATTGACACTTATGAAACACTGTGGGTGTAGTGATGAATGTTCCTGAGGAATAAAGATTTTCTTCTCTTCTAACCTCAAATTCTTATGTATGTTCTTTAAATGGGAGAAGGCAAAATGGTCTGTGTTGTAGGACAGGACTTTGGTGAACATAACAGCTCCAAACCCAAAGACAGTTGGAAGGCTACCAGGAACTATGGTTCCTTGTAGACATGTTTAACAGTCCCCACCTCGGACAACACTTTATTTCCTCAAAAACAAACAAAAAAGATAATTACGCTTTCCTTCCCCATATGGAATACCTTGAAACTTCTGCTTTGTTGGGATAAAAAGACAAACAGGTAAGGAGGGGAAAGGGAAAAGCGGTGAGGATTTCATGTGGACTGCATTGGAACAGGCTGCCCAGGGAGGTGGTTGACTCGCCTTCCCTGGAGGTGTTTAAGGTATGGGTGGATGAGGTACTGAGGGGCATGGTTTAGAGATTGGTGGGAATGGTTGGACTCAATGATCCAGTGGGTCTTTTCCAACCTGGAGATTCTATGATTCTATGATTCAAAACCTTGTCAAGGTGACGGTGGATGCTCTCTTATCAGACAGCAATGACTTGCTAAGTAGGAACAGTAAACCCAGTGTCTCAGCACAGACATTTGTTTGATGGTTGAAAATGAGTGGACTCCAAAACGCTTCTTTGTACCATTATTGGTTTTGGGGTTTTTTTTGCAAGACACCCAAGTACTTTCCCAAACCCCCACTAGATGTCAGTGCGCTCTGCCGGTTCAAGAGTCCCCTGCTCCTGCCACTGCCCGCACTCGGGAATGCCCTGGGGTGGGAGCTGAGCTCTCCTCCCAGGATGCTCCGAGGGTTTCCAAGGAAAGAAACTGGGGTAGTGGTTGTGTTCACACCTTTGGGAGTAAGAAGCTGGAACTGACAGGTGGCTGTGAAAAAAAACTTGGTGATGCCTTTGACTAGTTGAGCCTCAGAGATGTACACTCTTTCCTAAATAAAATGGGGTTGAAATACTAAATTTCCATGGGGACATTGCAAAGTCAGTGTCTGAATTGGAAACTTGTTTGTTTACTGCCAGGCCACATCATCATGAAGCTTTTATTAAGTGACTTATCCAATATTCTTCTTAAACACCAGGCTATAAATTTTCACTCCATTCTGTGAATGCTGTCACCAGTAAAGATCCTTTAGGAAATGCCAAGTCTGCAAAAGGCAGATCTTTGCATTAGCCATTAATCTCCCTTTCGCTGCCTCCTCAGAAAGGTCATGGATGTTTTGGCCTAATGCGTTTGGTACAAATCATTTCGAAGAGAGAAACCAGCCCGACATTGAATCCATATGTGGATTCAGAGTCACCCAGCCTCTCTATCCGTGCTCACAGCTGTTGGGGCTTACCTGATCCCATGTTCTGGGCCTATCTCAATTGCAGATGTTTCACTCTTGATTTATTTATCAAAAAAAACCCCAAAAAAACCCAAAAAAATCCCAACTAAAATCCTACTTCCTCTATATCATCATGTCTTGGCAGATCTATAAAAGTCTACTTGCTGTACTGTTTGAAGTGAGTGCCTCTTGCAAAGAATATTAATATTCCTGAGCTTCAGTATTTGACCAAAAAATGTGGAACAAACCATTGCAGGTGATGAGGCAAGAGATGATGCCTCCTTCAGATATTTGATGTACATCTGAACTGTAAGTTTGGCAGAGCCTTCACAAAACCTGAACAAGTAGGTCAGGTATTTGAACATTTATCTATTTTATTTAATCTGTGGTGGATGAACAGGACTAGAAAGAGATTTTTTTTTTTTAAGTGAAGCTCAGTGCTGTTTAATGTAAAGCAGATTAGAGGATGTAAATTAAAACTGAAATGCAGCAGGGAACCCAGAAACAGCTCTTACTAGGCTAAGCCAGATATCCACCCTGTTGATCTCATCATTACATAAAACAGTATTAGAAAAAAATTCTTAGCTGATTAGTCTCACTGAACTGTGCAAGAGTCTCCCCTAGGTAATGCACTGCCTGACTCACTGAGTAATGGAGTGGACAAACCACCAACAAACTTGGGGAACAGTTCTGGGTTGGCCAAGGATGCACCCAGTGATCTAACAGCCTTTGTGTGTGTGTGTGTGTGTGTGTGTCTCTAAATCTGGATTGAAAAACTTTCTGTTTCACCAAACAGCAGAGGCATGACCAACTATTTGTAGAAACATACAACTTGCTGTACTCTGAGACATATAACATGTTAGGAAAGAGTAATTCCTTAACATATCTCATTAAAACTTGTTCCTTCCATGAGGCATAGGAATCTTCTGCTGCCCATCATATGACAGATATGCTCAGTTTTTGAACTCTAGAACCCTTTGTACATGTGTGTTACATGTGTAACAGTGCAGACTTATTGCTGCACGACTAATAAAATGCAATAACATTTCTTGTTCCTAGTGTTGCTGTGACATGATTTTCCTTTGGGGGGATTTTCATACAGGGAAATAAATACTATGAACTATATAGGCTACAGATGTTGGCTTACAGTGTCTGTGGACAAGCAGGTATTGGAATAGTTATGAATAATTATAACAATAAATCATAATTGTTAGTAAGGCCAAGAATGGACAAAGTCAGTCAGGAGAAGGTATAGTAGTCTGTGAAAGGACTAATGCTTTTGTGACCCAAGGCAAATTGTCTGCTTGGACCCACTAAGCCTTGCTAAATTGTGATAGCATTGAGCCCCAAGCTCAGCTGATTTCTCATTAATTGCCCTTGAGATGCTGCCAAAATTAAATTTTCTGCCTCTGAAAACCAATTCCAGATATTGCCAGCAACAGAGGTTAAACTGGAAAATGGAGGTATTTCACAACCCTGTGGAATGCCAAGTCAACCAGTGATGGGCTTCTTAGGGAAGCTACTGGAGGGCTCTTGTAATGGATGAAGCACAAAGTTGTGGATTCTGGGTTTTAGGAAACTTTATTGAACACTCTTTGGCCTGCATCTTAGACTGGGGATCTTGCTAATGGAAGCATCCTCCTGGAGGAACTCGGACATTGCACAAGAACAGTACTGTCCCATTGTCCATTCAGTTTATTTCTTATGATAAGCCAAGAAAGTGGAAATCAGCTGAAAATGAGTGACTTAGAGTGGAATTTATTGCCTGACGACAATGGCTTGGGGAGAGATATTCCTCCTCGTGTAATAGCCTCCCACCTTGTATGAGGATTTTCAGTTGAGTGCTGTCTGTGCCTCTGTGCCTCAGTGCCATCTGCACCTGTGTAATTTGGGAAGGGAGAGAGTACATACACGTGTAAACAGCTGCTATTAAAAAATCCCCAAAGAATCTGTTTATAGGAGAACCATACAACATGTTGAATGCCATCGGCATGGAAGAAGTGAGAAATGGGGCTGATCTTACCCATAAGCTCCCTACTCACATTCTCAGATGTTCAGCCAGGATCTAACTCCCTCTAAAGATCCAAGAGATTTTTATTTCCCCCCTGCTTTTCTGCCTTCTAATTTGAAGTAATTTACTTTAAAACAGACAGCTGATGCATCATGGCTGACCTCACACTATGCTTTTCTGAAATGCTTCATGGAATAAGCAGGTTGCAATATCTAAGAAAGCGCAAACCTTGTGCAGCACCCTGTTTTAATCAGCTCTTGTCATACACCAATTCAGTTAGTTCAAGACAATTTGAAAAATCTTTATTTACATGAATCCCAGGTGAAGAATTTTGATCTCTCACATGTGTGTACACAAAAATGAAGGGGAGGTTTTTTCGTTTGTTTTTATTCGGGATTTTTTTTAATGCTGTATCCAGTTATAAAGCAGGCAAGTCACAGTGAGGTTTGTAGCAGATAAGTTTTAATCTTCAGTTAATGAGGGATAGAAATAGCTACATACACTTTGAGATGTCTCTGTGCTTTAGAACAGCCAAATAATCTTCACAGGTGTCTGTCAATTGAGGTAAAAATTTTAAACCTCCTTTTGTTTCTGCTGCTGCTGACCTAGTGGGATGTCCTTGCCCATGGCAAGGGGGTTTATACTAGATAATCGTTAAGGTCCCTTCCAACCCAAACTATTCTATGATTCTATGATTCTGCTAGCTCCAACCATTACTTGTAAATAGGCTTTTAATATCACCTCTAATCTGCATTTAGTCAGGTTACTAGTACACAGCTACCTTTAAAGATAAAGGTCTTGTGACAGAGAAAACAAAATTCTGCTGGTTAGGTGAAAGAAACAGTTTTTCCTACAATGCCTGCTAATGTGTGATCTTGTATCCTTTCAGATCTGTGGTTTATTGCAGACTTGCTCATCTTTCCCACTAAACAGTAATTAACCTTTGTAGAATAACAGAAATAAAATCACTTATGTTGGAAAAGATTTAATCTTTAAGATTATCAAGTCCAATCATAAACAACGCTGCCACCTCCGCCACTAAACCATGTCCCCAAGTGCCCCACATTTCCACAACTCTCAAATACTTCCAAGGATGGTGACTGAACCATCTCCCTGGGCAGCCTGTGCAAGTGCTCGACAACCTTCAACATGAAGAATATTTCCTAATATCCAATCTAAACCTCCCTTGGCACAAAATGAGGCCATCCCCTCTCATCCTATCACTTACTACTTAGAAATAGAGACCAACACCCACGTTGCTACAACTTCCTTTCAAGTAGTTGTTGCACTCTTTTGGGATATTCCTTAAGGCCTTGTGTTGCACATATATGTAATAAGTTACAAACATTTTGTTACCAGGTACAGTTTGTGGCAAAAATGGATTTTTATAATGTGCCAATAGTGGCCTGTGACCACAGCTGTCCTTGGCTTGTCCAACTAGTTGAGATGGTCAGATATTTTGAATAGATTTTTACAACAAAAAAGGTTGTGCTTTTCTAGTTTTCAAAGTAAGAAGAGGAAAACTTTGCCCAGGTTTCCCCCATGACATTATTTTTTTATTGGTAACAGAGATGGAGAGGGAGAGCACCAAATCTTGTGAAAGCAATACTCTTCAATTACCATTTTCATAAATGGTGTTGAATGGTAGAGGTCTTTTATCACCTGAGAAGTGCAAAAGTCAATCTGATTCTGCAATCTCCTCTTCTGCCTTTACTCTTGCAGTGTGAGAAGCACTGTCTTTGCAGTTCAGTCTTCTTCATGTAAATGGTTCCTTGTGATTTGGGTCTGGAAGCAGCATCAGAAGGGAGTGGGGCAAAGCAGCTACTGGGCTTCAGCAACACTCAGTCCTGCAGAGATATCTGCAAGGAAGCTCTTGGGGAGCATAGATGGTAGCCACACTGCACCTGGTCAGGAGGATGATCTGTAATCAGGAAAGTGACGCAAAGAGGTGGTTTTTTTTATTTAGAAATCTACTGGTACAGAGCATCTCACTGACTTAATTTGCCCATCATGAACCCTTGTGCCCAATCTTGTATGTTTCAAGCTCTTGCTGCTCTGGGAAGTAAATATTGCTTGATTGTTCTTCTGGTTTTATCTTGCTGTGCTTGTTCTCCATAGCCCCTTTTTGCTTGAAGAAAGGTTAGATCTTTACATGGACATCTCCCCTTCCAGTTTTCATATTGCTATTAGGTAAAACTCTCATAATGATTTTCTCACCGTGTTTAGGCTGTGAGCCATTGTGAAGTGCCTGGCACCCTTCTTAATCCAATGACCTGGTTGCACTGCACCATGGCTCTCTGTTGGCTCATAAAAACAGGTTTTCTTCCCTAGAAGTGGAGTGTGGGGCAGGCTGACGTACACCTTGGTCTCACATGATTCTGGATGGTGTAAAGGCCTAGCCAAAGAGCTGCTTGAGCTCAGAAGCCAGGAGGAACACCACGTACTGTAGCTGAGAAACAACTTACAAGGCTTTATTTAAAATCTATTCTCAGCTGCATGGCCTGTTTCCCTGTGCATGTGCAGTGCACCAAAAATTTTCTCTAAAAGGCCTTGGGTGAAAGTGGTCCTTTTTTTTTTCACACCAACAGCCTGAAGTGAAGAACTTTACCAAAAATGTTCCATTTTAAAGAAAAATCCTTTTTCTTTTCCTGATAGGAGCAGAGTGTCAGTCTTAAAAGTTGGCTTGGATGACAATATCAGAATGTTGGTTTTACTATAGAACATAATTTATTAAAAAATATCACTTTGAAGAATACGGAGGAATTTTATTTGCAGTTAAACCGAACAGTATGCTAAAACAACAATTATGAGTTCTGGGATATGACACAGTTTTGCAGACTGTGGTGTATATTTAGCCATATGGTAACCAAGCTGCTGATTTCCCCCTTTCCACAAGAACTGGCAAATGGACAGTTAGCTAACTATTAGCAAAATAGTCCTTATATCAATAGGAGTTGCCTCAGAGTATCAAAACTATGAAGACACTTGTAGGTGAAGATGTTATCTGATTATGAAAATAATTTCATCTCCTTGGGGGTTATTTGAAAAGTAAAAATAAGAGTTTCTGATTTACTTTCTGAATAGTACCCAAATAATAAGGTGTGTTAAATTTACCAGTCCTAGAAGTCAATATGCCTGCTAAAGCTTGCAGTGCATGTTAAATACACAACCAGTCAAAGTGTATCACCTAGAAACATGAGAAAAGTAAAGCTGGCACTATTCTCAGTTTCAGTTCTAAGAATTGCTTCATTTGTCTTCTATATTATTATAACAGATACCGATCTGGTTGCAGTCTGTGATCACAATTATGTAGAAATCTGCTCTGTGAGTAATTTTTGAGGCAAAAATTCAGTTCTTGTTTGGGTTATTCGTAAGAGTTATTGAATGATTTAGAAATGTATTGCCAGATTTATCAATCTTCCACAAAGGGATACAGGCACATGTGAAGGTGTAATGCTGTAATCGTTGCATCACTGTGTTTGAGGCTGGTAATTACTTGTCTGTTTAATATGGATCTTGTACAAAAACTTGCCTGTCGTATGGGTTTGTTATCAAAGACAAGCTTATGCAGCATGGCTAAAGATTACTGAGGAAGCAAGGGTGCAGAAGTAGCTGCAGAATCAGTCCTGCTTACTAGTAGACTCTAATTCTTGCGTTTCAGCAATCCATACACCAGGGGAGGAAGAATCACAAAAAGAAAACACATCACGGAGGTATAGCAAATAATCCTCACATTACATGCTGAAATCAAGCCTGTTTTATTGTGATCTTAATCTCAGTCCACAGCTAAACTTTATGTGCACTGTGTAAAGGGCAGCTTCCTACACTGACCAAGGGCCAGCACTGCAGCAGATAAGGAGCACGAGTACATCTGAGCTGTATTAGTCTATTATCTTCACTTTTTCTGTCTTTTTCTTTAAAGCATTTGAGTCTCAACCTAAGCAGCTATTCTGACTGTTGGTGTAGTTTGAAGGCTCCTCTGAGGGTTCCTCCTTTCACAAAGGCCATATTACAAATATTAAGTCTGTAATTATATACAAAATTAGATGCTGGGCACAAAGCCTATCTCTAAATCAAACTGGCGTGAGGCAGGGTGGTGTTACTGGAACAGGCTCAAAATCAAGTTATGAACCATGACTTGGCTCGAATTCTCTCCCTAGTCCTCTGTCATTAGGTTTGATATATATATAGGAATTTTGCAAGGACACACTGGAATTTCCAGCTTATTTTTTATCAAAGTGTCAGTAGAATGGGACAGAAAAGTTTTGGCAATTCACAGACGAATTCTATTATCACTGAGATTTCTTTAGAACCCAAATGCCTGGTCCCGCACTTGGGGCACAACAACCCCATGCAGAGCTACAGACTAGGAGAAGTCTGTCTAGAAAGCTAGGAGGAGAAGGACCTGGGAGTGTTGGTCAACAGACGACTGAACATGAGCCAGCAGTGTGCCCAGGTGGCCAAGAAGGCCAATGGCATCTTGGCTTGTATCAGCAGGTCCAGGGAGGTTATTCTCCCTCTGTACTCGGCACTGGTGAGATTGCTCTTTGAATCCTGTGGTCAGTTCTGGGCCCCTCACCACAAGAAGGATGTTGAGGCACTGGAGCGAGTCCAGAGAAGAGCAACAAAGCTGGTGAAGGGGCTGGAGAACAGACCCTATGAGGAACAGCTGAGAGAGCTGGGGTTGTTTAGCCTGGAGAAGAGGAGGCTGAGAGGAGACCTCATTACTCTCTACAACTACCTGAAAGGAGGTTGTGGAGAGGAAGGAGCTGGCCTCTTCTCCCAAGTGACAGGGGACAGGACAAGAGGGAATGGCCTCAAGCTCTGCCAGGGGAGATTTAGGCTGGACATCAGGAGGAAGTTTTTCACAGAAAGAGTCATTGGGCATTGGAAGAGGCTGCCCAGGGAGGTGGTTGATTCACCTTCCCTGGAGGTGTTTAAGGCACAGGTAGACGAGGTCCTGAGGGGTATTCTTTAGTGATTCATAGGAATGGTTGGACTCGATGATCCGATGGGTCTCTTCCAACCTGGTGATTCTATGATTCTATAAATTTAACTATTCCAACAAAATTTGCTACTAACTGCCTTGGGAAATGCGAATTTGAACTTTCCTGGTGGACCAGATTGACAATTACGGTGCAGCTACATTAGCGATCTCCTGATCATTGCACTTAGCATACTTTGTCTCACAGCACAGAGCAGTCTCTGAATACACAAACTGGTATTCTTTTGAATTAAATGAAACCAGATAGTACGTTCCAGTGTTCCTCTTAATGGTCTCCCATTATCTCTACATATTCTGTCCACTGTCTTAGCCTAAACAAGCGTAAATTCCCTTCAAGCATGTATCACCTATACATCAGATACTCAATATAAATTTTCACTCTATGAATTCACTCCTATCTGGCTGCATGTTTGCTAATTTAGATGTAGCCTTAGATTTGCAGTTTGAGAGTTTAATATAAATCACTTGGAGAACATTTCTGAAAGCTGCTCAAATTCAGCAGTATGAAACTTCTGGCAGTGGAACCAAGTGCCATTGTGAGCATTTTGAAATTTAAAAGCTGTTTTCAAAATACCTGGACTTGTGCTGTGGTGTTCTTAGAATTTGCTGCAGACTGGAGGAACCACATCTGAAGTTTGAGTGCATGAATTTGCATATTGTTTCTTTTGACTGTTGAGAATATATTACCACCTAAAGATTTCTGCTTTGTCACTGATGCCTGAGAAGCACAGCAGAATTTCAGTGTGTAAATAAAGGATTCGATATAGAAGATAAATGTCAAAAAATAGAGGCTGTGTTATGCAAGTGGCCACGCCCAAACATACAAGGTCCAACACAAAAAAAAAATGAGACTAACCCTATGGTTTGGGAATCCAGAGTGAGAGGGTAGGGACAAAGAGACGGTTATAGAACTTGTTCTAACGTGTCACAGTGAGACAAGGCTCAACTTGATCACTTCACTGAGTGTAAGTGGATGTGTGTTCAAATATAAACATTTTCTTATCCTGAGTCAGAAAATGTCAATGTGCCAGAGTGCACAGTTATTTAACATCAAGTTTCTTGTGAAACTGAAGAAATCCATGACAGAAACTTTACAATGATTGGCTGAAGCTAGCAGTGAAGAGACCCCAAAGATGAATGTGATATTCAAAGGAGCCTGTTTCTTGTTGGTAGAAGATGCAAAACCTAAAACAGTGAAGATCCATAACAGCCTTTCAGAAAATGTTTCAAGGAACTGGTTTGAAAGTTAGCAGCATGATATGCAACTCTGTGTCAACTCAGAAGGGAACTGTTTGAAGTTGATCATAGCTGATTTTCTTAATTTGTTAAATAAAAAGAATTACAAGTACAGTCTCTCATGCACAGATGAGCATGCAAAATGCCTTGCCAGAAGCTCTACTAATTCTGGTTTTACTTCATTCAGTAGGCACTCAGTTGATGTTGATGCAGTCTTGAGCTGCATCCACTGCAGACAGGGTTGCAAAGCAATGGACAACTTTATTTTTATGTGCTATCACCACCATCAGGTGATTAATCAATGTGTACCACTTGCAAGAGGGATAGCCTAAAATTTACTACCTGATGTTCCATTCACTGAAGTATTTTTAACCTTTTCACTATGATATGAGATAAATAGAGGTTGAATGTACACTTCTGTTCAGGAGATAGGTCTTATGTGAAAGGCTATGGCTAATTGCCATAAGAGGCTGTAAAACCAAACATTTTTCTTTGTGTAGTAATAACAAGATGCCTTAAATATGAGCAAAACTTGATCTTAATAACTTGTTTTCTAAGTAAATTCAGTTCAAATTTTAAAAAAAATCTTTATTTTCCACAAGTTCTGTGATAACTTGCTGGAGTCACTAACTGTAATCATGTAAAGCTTGGTTGTGCATTGCAGATGTGATAATGTCATAGACCTGGACCACCCCGTTGGCTTGTCAGCTTTAAAATATTACTCCTGGAATAATGAAAAATTACCAGCTTCTCAGTATGGCTTTTTGATTTATGGGCAGTTCCTCAGAGATTGATTGGTTGTTTTGTTTTGTTACCTGGAATGAATGATGAATATCTTAAAAAATACTTAATGTTGGATCCAGTGCAAATGAGATAATTTTACAGTGACTTGTTTAGTTGTTTCCAGAATAATTGGACATTATTACCTGCCCACCATGCGTGAACTATAGGTCTCCAGAGGGGCTGAATAGCTTCAGTTGATGTTTCCTCAATATTTTAATGTAGTTCATCTGCACTTTTCATACAGGAGCTTTTACCAGATGGTTAACCAACCCTGTAATGACATTTCACATTTCCCGTCTGTTACTCACCAACGGAAAATGATACAGTTTGATTTGCTGTTCAGTGTAACTTATGACTGACTCACTTGTGTACCTGTACTGAAGAATCAGGGCCAAGTGGCCCAGCAAGGTTAAATTGAAAGGGAGGTTGCTATTACCTTGACTGGGATCAGTACTGACATCTACAGTGTTGAAGCAAATAAATTGTTTTCTTTCTTATGATTCAATAATAAATCCTAGGAAACAAATTGGGCTTTATCAAGCTTTTCCTGAGCTGTTTCAGCAAATAAAACACTTGGATAGCTGCCCCAGGAGTGATTCTTTTTAAAAATTCATGAAGAATCCATTATGATTTGAACTGCTGTTAAACCTCTGGTTCTGCAGGTGGAGGTAGGAGAAGCATTAGTTAGCTGTGAGGCCATGAATAGCTGACCTTCGTTTCTGAAAAATGTACTATTTGTTCAGTTCCTAAATATCAAGGTACTTCTCTCCCCTTTCCCTTGGCTTCCCTGATCATGTCCATGTTGTTTCAACCCCTGCAAGGCAGCCTCCTGGAAACCAAGAGCCTCCTCGGGGCATTTCCCACAGCAGGGAGGTACCACTGCTCTCTGTGTCCTCAGCAGCTGGGAGACAGTTGGAAACAGAGGTCATCTCACCTTTGGTGCTTTTTAGGCAGGGGGAAGGTGAAGGCAACACATAATCAAACTTCTCTTTGTCTTTGCTGGGCAGTATTTAAGCAGGGGTTTTCTTAATGCTTTATTTTTTTCTGGAGAGTTTCGTTATGCTGCCTTTACAAATGGAACTTTTAGACATGCAGTGTCCTTGTGTCTGATAACCTATTAGGATTTAATTTGTTACCAAAGGTCTTCAGCTGTGAGGGGTAGTGGGAAAAGGCTGTTTTTAAAAAAAGATGTTAAAAAACTAGCTGTTTCAAAGCATTATCTTGCCTGCATGCTGTCAGAAGTTGCATATCAGCAGCTGGATCTGTAGGCAAACATAAAGAGTGTTTTCTGTTCCTACTGTCCTTGTTATTCTCCTCAGAATCTGCATTCCTCCACCTTCTTCCTTTTCTGTCCCTGTATCATTTGCAGCTTGATCCTGCAGTCTCATCTCTGGGATGTTCACATTGGTTGAAGTCTCCTACATCCATGTTTGTTCTATAAAAGTCTTGTTTTGCAAACTCTTGCCTTTCCTGTTTGACCTCCAGACTAAAGTGAAAATAGATTTTATTGCAGCAGTTGGTAGCCTTTGATCTCTTGGTAACAGCTCTGAGGACTGGTTAGTGGAAAGCACCTGGCCTGTCCCCCTGGGATCACACAGCAGAACCTCCCACAGCAATGAACAAGCATGAAATAGAAACTTTGTCTGGAGAACCGAACCAAAAAAACAACTACTCCAGGCTCCAGAATTCTCCTCAGGACCCTTTGGCAAACTTTGTAAGTATATACAAGAGACCTATAGAAACTTCAGTTACTACAGTGTGTCCCAAGAAGAGAATGAGTCCGTCACCGATGTCTTCAGACACTGCCTTAAGTGGAAAAGCTTCCATAATCTAAGGAAGTGGACTGTGAATTGAGCTGGTGAAGAAGGGAATCCTACAGGAGGAAGCTTTCCTTACTTTCTGGAGGTTGCCTGGATTACTGGGTTGTCTCAAGAGCTCTCTACTTTTTAGTAACCTGATCCTGCAATCCCTTTTTTTCCCTAACATTTCTTTCCTGGTTAATGTCTGCTTTGCAGTGTGGCTATTTGACATGTGGTTTTCAAGTCTATCCAGTTTTCTTTCTTAGTTCATTAAGCGTTCTGGCCTCTTAGAGTTTTCTTTATTTGAATCTTCACAATCTTGCTGCACACTCGTATCTGTAGGAGTCTTTCTGATAAATGTATATCCTAGGAAATCATTCTGTTACGACGACAAAGAAATGGGTGCAAGATGACCGTTGCTTACTATTTGAACTGTCCTACTTTATTGTTTCCATCTGTGTTATCTACATCCCTGTCTTCTTATAGGCTCTTTGTGCCATGACTATCTACTTATTTTGTGTGCTTTACTAAATGCCTCGCTGGAGTCTCTAAGTGTTGCTGAAGTCTGTTATGCAAATTTGATGTGGTAGAAAGCAAAGAGAAGAGAAGACCATATTCAAAGTTGCACCACATTATTTCAATGTCAGAAAATCAAACTGAAAGGAGACCCTTTTTCCACTTTTTTGAAAAAAAAAGAACTAAAAAAATAAAGCTCATTTTTACTCATAAAAGAGGCTGCTTCTTTAGCTGGAACAATTTTTTTCCCTCTCACTAGGAATATAAATAATTTGAGCAGAAGAGAACAGAGAAGCCACATTAATCATTTATGATATATTTTATTTCAAAATTATTTTCTTAAATCTAAAAAACATTCATGACTGTCTTATTCAAGTACAGTAGTTTCCATAATATAGTGGACATATATAAGTATTTATTTCTTTCCTTAGAGACTTGGGTTTAAAAACATTTTTCTTTTTAATATCCAAAATTCATGTAAGGTTTAAGATTGACTTAGGCTGAAGCCATAATTCTTAAAATGCTTGAGCATATGCTTGACTTCAGGAATGTAAGTCTCTTTCAGCTCAATAGAACAACTTTGTCTAAGTTATATGCTTAAAGAAGATCAAAGACTGAACCTAGCTTTCCAAATAGAAGTTACAAACATTAGTTATAATGATCTAAGCCATGAAGAAAAAAAAAGCCTTTTAAAAAGTGACTGCATTTTCAAAAGGGTAAGACAGTATAAAGTATAGGTGAGAGGTGGAACCTGTATCCGTGCTGGTCCTGTGAGTTAACCTTACATGAATACCAGCTTTTGCAGAAATGGGACGCAAAGCAGGGCAAAGGAAACCAGAAGAGATGGCAGAGAATGGAAAAAAAGGTTGAACTCGGTGAGGTTCAGAGTATTTCCAGCGCTTTCAAGTGAGTTTTATGCTGTAAAACGAAATGGAGAACCATGGCTACATATAACGCTCCTGACTGCTTGTTCCTTTGCAAGCCCAATCTTGCCATGCTTGTAAAAGCCTCAGCAAAGATCCCTTTGAAACCACTGAGGAGGGCTGGTAAAAAATTATTTTGACTTGAGAAAATGGCAGGGGCTTGATAGCCATCATTGAGAGATGTCTTGGCTGTCTTTGCTCGCTCTTTGCTGTAGCTCCAAGCCAAGCAGGACAGCTGTAGAGACTCTGTATAGCTGTGTGGTGAGCAATGGGGATGTTTCCAAAGGCTCAGAAGGGGATTAAGCAGACAACCACTGCTGGACGACCCTGGTAGAGAGACATCCTTTCTTCTCTGCATCGATCAGAATTTTTTCCATCTGCCTTTTCCACAGTGACAGCACAGTGAGGTTATCGGAGAGTTCATGTAGCTGCTAAAGAAGTTCAGGGTTGATTTAAGGGAGGGGGATGCTGGAAACTCTGAAAAAAATTAATTTCCTGTGGAAGCATGTTTTGTGTCTTGGTGAAATACCAGGGCCTGAACATGTTTCTGGTTTTAATAAAAAAGTTCAGGGCTTGGTTTTCATTTTTTGTCAGCTAAAGAAAATTCAACCATCTCCACTGCAAATCATCTTTTCCATTTGAGAGAGCAGATGGAAGCTTTGGTGTCCTAAGTGGTGTCCAGAGGTTTTTTGCAGTAATGGATGGTCATTTTAGCTGCAGTCCTGTGGAGACTTGAACCATCTACAAAGGAGGGAATCAAAGCTTCAGAAGAAGAAACTGAGCACTATGCATGGTGATGGAAGTGAAGAGCCTCCAGAGATACAGCCAGAAGGGTCACTGGAGTTGACTGAGGGAGACAGGCGATGTTTTCTCATATTTGTCTTATTACTGTAACCTTTATAATAGTCTAAATATTTTCTCAACAGCCTATATAATGCACACAGAGCCTTGGTATAAACTTGGATGACGTGCCTATTTGTCATTTTCTTACAGGGAGCCTCCCCGAGATGGGCTGTTTGTCAGTTCTTCCTCCACCAGTGCTGCCCCCAGATTTGTATCTCAAACTACTGAAACTCTTTTTCTTCCTAAATATTTGCAATGCAGTATGGACAGCAAAAAAAAAAAAAATTGAATGCTATAGATCATGTAGTGCTGTACTCAATGGTAGTACTGATTTCTTAGTTCTTTATTGGAAACAACCAAATAAAAATTGATGGAAAATATATTCAGTTTATTATCTTTCCTAGTTCCTGAATGCCTACTAGCAATTAGGAATTATATAACATTTATTTGTTCTAATTCACTTAACAAATATTTCAGTGTTTCTTGCAGCCATGGGATTTCTGGAATAGTTTGCTATAGACTTTCAGTACCTCGTATTCAAAATCTGAAGTCTATAGAGCTGTCAAGTCTTAGCAATTATATTAATGTGTATTCTTTGTCACATCAGAAAGTAAGCACAGCTTTTTCAGTTTTTGTTAGAAAATGAAGAACTGGAAGCCTATGAAAGTTTTAATTTCCCAGATAAAGAAATGCCTCTTTTCCTTTTTTTTTTTAAGAATAAGTAACAAAAGCCTGAGATAAGCATGTATTAATCTGTATTTAAAAATTCAAAGCACAATCCATTTCCATCTATAACTTTAAGAGATATAGTTTCAAAGTGACTATAAGACTTGTTGGCTAAACACGTGGAATTTCAGCACATTTATAGGCAAAGAAAGTGTGATAAGTGTAATCACATTGTTTCCTATTTGTCCTTGCCTTGGTTGAGTTGCATAACTTTGAAAATCCTGTCTTTACTATGTAAGTTATGGAACACCCTCTACAGGTGGAAGCTCAAATGTGCAAAGCAGATTATCAGCTGGTGTGAACTGTCATGATGCCAGTGAAATAAAGTTTTGACAACCCATATTAGCTGAGTTTGAGCTCTTATTTTGAAGTAGAAAACATGAGAAAGTCAAAGAGAAAAAGTGAGGAAAATGAGGAAATCCGTTTACAGTAACTTGTTGCAAAATTCATCCGGGCTCAGAATTAGATACTTTATATTTTCGGATTGTGGTAGAAACGGAAAACCCAAACTGAACAAGGTCTCTGTTCCTGCTTTGTATCTGTAATTTCTCAGACAGCCTTTGCTTCAGAGAGTATGCAAACTAAATATAAGGCAAAGAATGGGACAAGATACAAAGACATAGTTGGTTACGGTGATTTCCCCTTGTTTTGCAGCAGGTCACATTAATGCCAAAAGTGGAATTCAGCCTTCAGACTGCTAGTGCACTGACATGTCATGCTGTAGATTAAACTTGTGTACTGTCAACCCCAGCTTCAAAGCCCATTATGATACAAATGGAAAAGTGCTTAGGTAGTTGTGTTTTAGATTGCACGCATTATCATCTGAGTATGTGAGAGAACACATAATCAAAATTATGTCCTGGAAGATGATGTTGTTTTGCTTTATTACTGCACTATTTGATAATTCTGAAAATACAGGTTAATGCACAGTGAAGGTGTTCAGATCCCGAAGGGGTAGAATTGTATTTTAAATCTTGTAAAATGAGAAAGATAAGTTTGATGTTGAAATATGAATGGAGGGGGAAAGCCTCTGACTTCCAGTCCTCAAAGTAAGTGAGATAATTTTACTAACGGGAGGGGTAGACTCCCAATAAATGATTCTTAAATGTGTTCTACCGAAGGTTTCTTAGTGTAACATGGCAGTGATCTCACAACACTTGAGCCAGAGTCATTGATATGACAATATATTTTTGATCTTCAGAGCCATTTTGGTTTTTACTTCTCATTGGCAAGCCCAGAAGGAAATTTTTACTCATGCAATCATGCATACACACCCCTCCCCTGAATAAATTATACCACTCTCAATAATCTCTTGTTGAATTTCTGTGTTGGAGCAGACCAGTGGTCCTCTTTGTCCATGTTCATGCTAAGAGTAGTCAGAGGCCAAAAGCATGAAGGAGCTGCAAACTGCCCTAGCTCAAGCTGTTGATGTAATAACAGATCCTTATTACTTAGATCTTGGCTAAAGTCCTGAAATACAACACTTTATATACCTTCCAGATTGTGCAAGTCCTCACTTATGCACCTCTGAAAGCTTTTATTATTCATGTAAATCACAGGTGACATGCTGAATGAAAAGGAAATAGTAACGTTAAACGATAAACAAGTTTGGAACTGAAAAGAGAATGAATGAATGAATGAATGAATGAATGAACAAATGAACGAAAAGCCTTCTTGCCCAGGGCAGCTTAGGGATTGTTCTGCTACTCACTGTTTTTTTCTTGCAGTAATGATGTCTATCATTATGAGGTGAAGAAACTGAAATGAGAATATAAGAAAGGAAATGGGTTTTTTTAACTATAAGAATGGCAGGTATCTATATTTTGACGCTGTGTTTTGTACTAATAGAATTTATCCTATTAGGTCAATTCTTACAGAAGTTCATGACTGTAATAGCACTACTGTATTTATTATTACAAGGGGTATGCCAATCAATGTGTTAAACAGCTGTTTTGATAATTTTCAAAAGTTTTTTATTTTTTTTTAGAGAAAGTGCTACTGTCCTGAAAACAGCTAAGATTTGCTAATGGTAAAAAGTGGGATAAATGGTAATGTTACTGCATCCGTCAGTCAACCACCCCAAAACATTTGCAACTGATTATATCTTTCTAAACTTGGCTGGGAGAGGTGAGGTTCCTTGTAAGCAATATGCTGTGTCATGCCAGATATAGGAAAAGTAGAAGGTACTTCAGAAACATGCTGAGAAGAAACCTTGATATTTTTATTTTTGTTGAAATAATAACAGCAATAAGAAGAGGAGGAGTAGCACTAATAATAATAACAACAACAATAACAACAATAATAATAATAGGACAAAGTTATGGGAGTAGGTTTTGACTACTAATAAGCCATTCAAAGGTGGTCTCAAAGCTGATAAACCTAAGACCATAATAAAACTATTTCATATGTGTACCATTTCCTATTTTATTGCCTACCAGTTGCTGTTGAACCATATCCATGTAACGTCTTCTTCTGCTCCTGCTGGAATATTTGTCATGACAATAAGATGCCAGAACCTTAAGATTTGTCCTAGGAGAGAGAATAGTCAGCCAGGGTTTGTTACAGAAATCTGCCAAAGTGGTAGTCTTTGAGTCAAACACATTTTTCTTCCTCTTCTCTTCCCTCTTTGTGACTCATGTCTGATATGTCTTGGCGTCATGCAAAAGTTTGCTACCCTACCTCTCAGACATCACTCATCCCTTTCACCACTCTATTACACCTTCTATCTCCTTCATTCCCCTTGCTGTTTTTTTTTTCTTCCTGGTGGCTGGTTGTACTCTGCTGCACTGTCACCAGCAATGGAAGGAGAAAGCTGACATTCCTGGACGATAGCCATGTGTACGCCTCACTGCAGAATTTCTTGGACATTGGGATCTATGCTGTTACTGTTTTCTGTCTGTTCTGCTTCAGTGGAGGAAAGATTTAAATTACTGATACTTTGCAAGTTGCACTCTTCCTATCCTGTGCTTTTAGTAAATTGCACTGCCATTTCTAGTCCAAAAGGGTAGGCTCAGGTTTGGGACATACATCAAAATTAGAGTGATAACATCTGTGTATAGGAAATAAATGGGATTTGCACATGCCATTGTCTCTGGGTAAGTATGACTCAGTTTCTGTTTCCCATAATTCTCTTTTCTTTTTCATATAGTTCTCTTCATCAGAAACATTTTTTACAGCTCAGGGCAAGACTTTGTCTATCACTGCCTTCTTTAAATTGGACTATATTAACCAGATGTTGCTAGGTTGGTATTCTGACACTGTGTTCATTATTATCACTTGGTGTTTTTTTGGTTTGTTCCCTCTGCTCAGGTACTCTGGCTACATTGAAGTGCTCTCCATTACCCTACTGGTTGTCTCTTACCTCGGATTCTAATCAAATCCCTATTACAATCAATATAAGTATTTTCAATAATAGAGTGCTTGGAATTGAGCCCCAAGCAGAAGAGAAGCAGTGAGCTAAAAACTATGTCAAATATTGGCTCATGGAAGTCTGTGTCTTAGTGCAAAAACTAACCCAGATAATCATAGAATCATAAAGTAACCAGGTTGGAAGAGACCCACTGGATCATTGAGTCCCCCCATTCAAGAAAAACAGGTTCATAGCTTTCAGTTCCTTCACATTTTGTATTGCAGTAGTTTGGGTATTTTTCAAGGCGTGTTTTGTACTCCTCTCCATATTGGGCAGCTGGTTTTACTTGAAACTTCACTGAATTTTGGTCATACCTTCTTACCACTCTTATCTTCTTAGAAGGAGATACTGTAAACAGTAAGCTAGAAACCTTGTGTGTACTTCTCTTATACTGTGTAGTTTGTCCCACTGTGCAGTCAACATCTGACCCCTGTCTTCACGTAAAGTCACTGGTCTGGCTGCGAGGGAGTGAAGCTGCAGGGAAAAGAAGTGGTCAGCACTGCAGCCATAGCCAGGAAGACCAAGGCCCGGCAGAGCTTGTTTGCTGATAACATGTGAACTGTATTTGCCACCTTTTGTGTGGACAATTCAGACTTGTTACTTCACTGAGTTCATTAGCCATTAATGAGCAAAAAATTCACAAGTCCAAATGCAGCACAAAGCCATCATCTACATTAAAAAATGCAGATAAAAAAAAAAAGTCTGGAAGGTAAAGAAAGGGAATCTTTCTCTGAGGAAACCTTTGCTCCTGTTTAGTCTCTACTGACATATCAAAGATTTTTCCAGGTACCCCTGTGCTAACTTCTACAGTGGTGTTGAGACTAGCTTAAATTAGCAGTTAAAATTATGGGGACATCATAAGTTATGTTTAAAATGAGGATAATGTATCAGGCAATGTTACTTTTAAAGAAAAGATTACTAAGAGAAAACACATTCAGTTTCTAAAATGCACCTAAGCTGAACTTAATTGCTGGATCATGACAGCTAGAAAATAGTAAGTGTCTTATATCCTGTCTCTAGAGAAATTGGTTTAGAAAATACAGAGTATGTACTACTGCATATGTTGAATGACATCCTAACCTTGTTTGTTATGTCTTTAAGGCAGTTCAGCAGCAAAAATGCAGGTAAAAGCGATTTAATGAATGTACCTATTGGCTAGAATGAAGAGCTACATAAACAGATGCTTCCAGGTTCCTCATGTGTATTCTGTGGGGATTTTTTTTTTTTGCTCTGCATCCTATAGGTATTGAACTTGAGGAACAGGATATGAAACATAAGACTATCATTCTTACTAACATGATTACAAAAATCTTATTGTATTAGCAGCATTCCAGTTTTGCTTACAGAGTGTTTAACTGAATTAGTAAGTTTTATTTTCACGTGAGACACTATCATTATTTAGCTTTGTAATTTACTATGAAATTCTTATTGCTTTGTCACAGGAGTTTTATGATCATTTTTCTTAATGATAAGAGGTGCCTTTATACCAAGGGACTTTTTGTTTATTTAATCATGATCTTACGAGATTTGGAACTTCAGGGATTAATAAAGTATCCCCAAAATCATAAAGCAAATCACAGCATACCAAATCATTTCTCCTTTGAGACTGGTGCCAAAACATTTTCTGTGGTGTTCCAGTGAAACTGGACACTTCCAGCCCAATGGCTAGTAAAGTCAGCAAAGAAAAGAAAAGAGAGTGACTATGTGACCAAACTTTTATTTTCAGTGCATAGCTGGAATTTCAGCCTCTCTGCACAAGTCCTTGCCATTACAATTTATTAGATGTTTTATGTAGCAGATTTTATTGAATGATTTAGGTAGTCTTGACTTGATCCTTTCCAAATGTGTTCAACGGTATTCTGCTACATGCAAAAGCATTTTTATATTCTCACTTTCATGTAACTAAATCTCTGAAATCTAGATAAAGTTACCCGCCTGCTACATATACTATTTTACTTTCAGAATTAATTTGGAAAGTCCTGTATGGCCAAGCCTTTGCAGCCCTTTCCAGAAGATTTAAGATTATAAATTAGATTGTCCAATGTGTGTCGGTATTTCAAGCCGGAAGGCATGTGTCAGTCAGCAGGAAGAAGAGGGGCACTGGAACCACCAAGCTGACTAAGAGCTATCAAGCTCCTGGGAGTGTGAAGGTTAGGATAAAAGGAAATGGAGAATATTAAAGACTCAGGAACTACATTTTCCAGAGCATATCTTCACTCCATGGTGTATTGATCTGCAGTCCTGGATTTCATCAAGTGTAATACCTCATCTTCAATGTGCTCAAGGAAAAGGACAGGGGAGTAGGGGAGGCCAAGCAGCCTGAAGCATTTGTTCTCCACTAAACCCAGGGACTGAATCTGCTTCTGTAGTAAGTGTGCATTACAAATCTTTCGATTTGCATTCAGATACTTTCATATTGCAACAGATTTTTTAATCTCTGTTCTGAAGGAAAGGGCGAAGCTTTCTTATCCTAAATCATCTTTTAACAATAATTCCCCCAGATAAAAAGCTTCAATGAGATACAGAATCCCTTACGGTACCCTGTACCTCTTTTGAGAGCCACCAGTGCAAGGTCAATAGATACTTAAAAAAAAACCAGCTTCAAAATACAGGCATGGTAATTCATGTGTTTTCAGGTGTTAGGAATTCTTTATCTAATGGTTACTGCCAAATCAGAGTGAGGTTATAGGCAAGTTTTAATCCTTTTCTAGTAACTCTACATTAAATTATTTTATTGTTATTCACATACGTAAATGTGTTAACTTTAGACATGCATAGTGCCTGTACATCTGCATATATTCTACATGTCAATTTGAAGTAACATGATATTATTCACTGAGTTACATTTCCATGAAAATTTAAAACCTCTTTTTCCTCCTGCTAAATCTGACTTAAGCCTTAATTTTTAGCCAGAGCATCATGCACATTTTAAGTATAATGGATGAAATTCCTGTTGTTTGAAGTTGCACAGTATAAAGAATACATACCAAAATCTTTCTTGGACATTATAAATGCTGTCCATTTAGTTAGTAAATTTAGAAGGAATGGGAAAAAAACATTCCTATAAATGAAGTCTGACCTGAAGAGAAAAAGAATTCCCAGTCAATTTGGAAAATCAAGATCCTGTCTTACAGATTTGACCAAGTTTCTTCGTATCTCGGAGGACATGCTTTTTCCTCAAGTTACGTACCTTCCTACAAGGGAGACTGTTTTGTGTGCATGGAAGAGCTGCAGCAGACCAGGGGTCTGTCTAGCCTTGCTTTCCATTTCTGTAAATGGCCACTAGCAGATGCCTGGGAAGTGCAGCGCAGCAGGGTAATCCCAGAGGGATGCATATCCCTGCCATTCTCACAGCCTGAGGAAGTCTCCAGCTTGGACACACTTTGAACCAAAGGTAATACCAGCACTGTGCATGGTGAACTTCCCGTCCACTAATTTGTCTAGTAGATCTGCAAAACCGTATTAGTTTCTGAGCTCCTGCAAAGCCACATGCCAGCAAATTTCACAGCTTGTCTGCTGGCCATATGAAGATATATCTCCTTTGTTGCAATTATAACCCTGGCTGGATTTACCCTTTTTTTTTTTGTATTTCAGTTACAGTTAAAAATGTTCCACATTCACTTTCTCCACACCACTTACAATTTTCTGATATATATGTATAAAGTTAACTCTTTTATTTTCTCCCCTACTCTCCACTCCTTGCTCATTGAAACTAGATTATGGTCACTTTTCATATGGAGAATCTCCCATAGTCATCTTAGCCTTCTCCAAGCTATTTTTAGTTCTGAAATATCTGCCTGGAAAGAGAGACAAGCCCTGTAATTAAGATGCAGATGTGGTGCGGGTTTATCTAGAGGCGTGGTACTCTGCCATGATGTTCCTTTCCTACACTGCTCAGTTTTTGTCCACTGCTGAGCAATGAGCTGACTATCCATCAGAGCTCAGAAATCTTTTCCCTGGACAGTAGTGAATAATCTGAAAACTATCATTTTATAAGAAAAAGCATGGCTTTTTCTCCCAAGAGTATTCCTTTACATTTCTCTGCATCAATTTTCATCTTCCATTTTATTGCCCTGTTACTCAATATAGTGAGGTCCTTCAGGAACTCTGCAATTGACTCAGCTTGTAAATGTCCTGAGTGATTTTGGTTTGATGCCAATTTTGTCACCTTACTCTTCATTCCCTCTTTCATCTGGTTTGTGAAGAGTACAAGGCTTATCACAGAAATCAGAGGATCTCCACACAAGTGACCTTCCACCTCTGAAAAAAAAAATTATTTTTTCTCTATGTTCCTCCCCTTTTCATCACTACTCTAAAGATGTCACGACCTCCCCTCCTGTCCCATGGCAATCTGATTTTCCCTAAGAATACCTGGGGAAAAATCTTGTTTAAAACATTTTGAAAATCCAGGCAGTCTACAGTAACATCTTCTGCTTTATCTACATTTGTTGTCTCAGGTAATTCTAAAATATCTGCAAGGATGTGTGACGGAGGAACGGGTTCATCACTTCGCGAATCGAAGTGATTCCAGTGAGCCAGTTTGTTGAAGTTCATAACAGATTCTTATACCTTATGCGGTTAATACAGGCTGTTGTTTAGCAAGCTGATTCAACAATTCTCCTTTAGCAACAAGCAATCAGTTACATGAATCTTACGCTTTCTCATGAGAAACAGCTATGTGAGTATTCTAGCTCGATAGACTACAAAGTTCCAATTCAAGGTCTACCAAAGAAAAGTTACCAGTGAGAAACAAGAGAAGCATTGCAGTAGAACAATCACTTAATGTTGTAAAAAGAAACTTTGAGCCTGTATAAGCCTTTGTATTCGTGGTGTATGGATACGAAACTCTGCATACAGAGCTGCAAAGCCTTATGTCTTT
Organism: Coccyzus lansbergi; assembly: GCA_033558105.1. NCBI lineage: Eukaryota > Metazoa > Chordata > Aves > Cuculiformes > Coccyzidae > Coccyzus > Coccyzus lansbergi. Next base: position 1,106,898 of record JAUMJK010000986.1, read on the forward strand.
ATTTCATTTAGCATAAGTTGTTCAGTGTTTGGAGATGCTCACTAAATGGCCTCTGGTCTGTAACCACCCATCAGATACGACTTTTCCCTCTGAAGTCATGTTGACACTTTCCTAAGAAACTGGTTAGCCTTTTGACTGACTATATCAGTTCTAGTTCTTTTCCACTAGTTCTTTTCTTTCAGTTTAATGTTTTATTTCAAAGTTGATATCATCTTTGGTTATTTATCGCCAATTTCTGACCAAAACTCTCCAAGACAATGTATAGTATTCTGTTTCTTACTGAAATTCCCAGTGTCTATAAGCTGAAGAAAAACTATAAACTCCAAGCCACATTGATTCTGTCTAATATACCTCTAATATGAATTTACATGATCAATTGAAAACATTGGGCTTCCCTCTCTGTTGATGCTACATTGAGTTATGTATGAAAAAACCTCTTAAAATCAAATCAAAGGATTGCTGGACATACTTTCTTTTCTACTGAGTGTGTCCATACTAGCAAACAAATCTGTGCTGCTGAACTAGTCTTGAGAAATTAAATTTGAGTTCTGTAGACAGAGTGTGGGGTCCTGACTGATAAGGTCAACAAGATGCCTATGGCTAGTCTGTTCTCCTTTATCTGCAGCAAAGCTGGTGGCAATGAGTTTTGTTTCAAAGACAAAAATTTTATGACAGTGGTGAAACACTGGAACAGGTTGCCCAGTGAGGTTGTAGACACCCATCCCTGGAAATATTCAAGGTCAAGTTGGATGGGACTTTGAGCAACCTGAATTAGTTGAAGATGTCCCTGCACATTGCAGGGGGGTTAGATTAGATGACCTTTAAAGATCCCTTCCAACTGAAACTATTCTATACTTCTACTAGAAGTAGTGCGAACGATGGAAGAAGAAAATGACTGTAGGTTAAGCCCAACTAGAAAAAGAGAAAAAGCCAGAGAAGGGGCATAAGGAAGATAAAATTTAACATACAAGCAGTAGTCACAAAGTGACTAAACAAATGATTCTGCAACCCAAATAAATTTTGTCTTCGTTGAGTACGCTTGTTTTAAGTGCCCCTTGCCTCTTCTCATACATAGCTTATTACCAGTTACTCATATTTCAGGTAGGTATATTTATCACAGTGACCGAAGGATAGTAATCTTGCAAAACAGTTCCCAACTTCTACTATGTGCCTCTGAGGTAGCATTAACATAGATGTAGACCTCTTGTAAGATAAACATTGCAGGTAGTAAACAGTGGAATCATGGACATAGAAGGAGAAAAAATAAGGGGGTCATATGTGGAGTATCAGGGATCACAACAGTGAAATTCTTTGAAGACAAGCTGAAGAATCATATCTGAATTCAGTGAAAAAAGTGCAGGGAAGGGGAATTTTAGCCATAATGTGGTGTACCTAACATAACCTTGAGAAAACAGTGTTTTATAAATGGCAGGGTTGAGGGACAAATCCAAGGGAAGTTATTCACAAAGCCTAACCTTACTTCCCTTGACATTAAGGTAAAATATCTATTAAACAAAAGCTCTACACTTCTGAGTTTCCTTACGTTGTGCTTTCTGGTTTACTATTTGATTCCAGTTGCTGCTTCAAAACACACATGTTAATATGCATGACTACACTTTTTCAATACCAGCCTTTTATGACTCACAATTGATTATTAAATATAACTTTTATGGAAATAATTTTAGTGTCATTTGATTCTACCATGCCAAGCTGGGTTTTGCTTAAGTTCCTAGTGTATCACTTGTTTAATGATAACAACAAAAAGCAGGTTGCCACGTCTTTATCTTAGATATGTTCTTTCTAGCGAGTTTAGTTGTCATACTTAAATAAGAGTAATGTTACAGATGGTGTTTTCATGATTCCAGTAAAGTACATTGTTTGACTAATGCTTCCTCTTCTGGAACAATGAAATTTTCAATCTAAATGAAACCATCTTCTACCTAATTACATTATGTTCATCTAGCAAATCCAGAAGGCATACAGAACAACATTAAAGGCCTAAGGATTTAATTTGTAAAACCAGTTCTAGTTGGAATGAGCAGCAATCTGGAAAATTCTTTAATTACACTTTTGCAACAACACTTGACAAAAAGTAACTAAGCAAATGAAATATAAAAATAACCTGTAAAAGCCTTGTATTTTGAAGTGGTACATAGTCATTACTGTGATATTAAAAGTGACTGGAATCACAAGCATACAAGGAAGATCTTGAGAGCATAAAGTCTGCAATTCAAATTCCCTTCCAGGCATTTTGAAGATGGACAAAATTCCTTAAGCATCCTCAATGATTTCTTGATTGATTTTTCCAAAATCTTAAATATTTGCAATGAAGAAAGACAGATTTTTTTTTTTAAATGCAGCTGAAAACTTATGTTAGAAGGGTGGATGTTTCAGCTTGAGCTGGGAGATCACACTTTCAAAATGAACTAGAAAATATCCAGAAACCATTCTGGCATGCTGTGGTATTCATTTAAATTAACCAAGGTAGGAGTCTTAGTTTGTGATGGTAGAAATGTATTCTTTGACAGGATAAAAATGATCAGTGCCTCCACAAACTTCTATCATATTTCCAAAGCACTTTTTAATTATTTATGGTTGTTACTACCTTCCATTATTGTTTATTCCAAGTTACTCAACTACTGAGACAAAATCTGTGTTTTCAACTGTTTTGGAACTCTGCCTTTAGGGATACGATGTGAAAGGGATGAATGTCAGATTTATAAAAAACACCTCCCTTTTCAGCTGAATTGAAAATTATGCCATATGTTTTCAGTATTTCTTGACTTGCAATAAATCTACGCATCATTCACTTTTAAGACTTTGTTGTATTTCAGTAAATTATGGGGTTTTGTGTGTTTTTTGAAGCTTTCCAGGTCAAACATGGAAAGCTGAATGCTTAACATGGATATGATAAGGGGAACACTTCTGAAAAAAAAAAAAAAAAAAAAAAAAAAGCTGTAACACTGTTTTCTTCAAGTCCATTAGAACAACTTCATATATTGTGTATTTTCTGCTAGAACTTGTATGCCAGCTCAGCTTATTTGTCTTCCTAGTTGTCTTGTTCTATTTTATTTGGTAGTAGAAGGGATGAAAGAGAGAAAGAGAGTGAGAGCAGAGGCTTTATTATTTCTGTTATTGTAATGAAGTGTTTAAATTAAGTTCTTGCCCTTTTAAGATACTGTTTTCAGCAACAGAGATACAAATGATCCTTGTGCTGGGTATAGCCATTACAAAGAGTACTCTCAAATGATTATTTTAAATAAATATTTAAACTTTTAATCACTCTGAAGGTTATACATAAGAGGGATTACTCTGGTATGAATCCAAGTAGTCCCTATCAAGGCACATTATTAATGCACTAGCTAAGATAGCTAGAACACCATTACGGATTGGTAGGGTTGCATTGTCTAAGCCTATGAGAAACTGAGGTTATCTACTGTGACATTCTCTCCCAGCCTAGAACAAGACGCTGGAATCGGGTCTAACACACAGAGGAGAAGTCAGTTTTGTGAGAAGTGAAAGCAGTAGTCTGAATGCCTCTCTTCAAATGAGTGGTAGATTTAATTTTAAATTAACGGAAGAAGAGGACTGCTCTGTAATATTTCAATAGATGTGGACACAGCTTAAAATGGTTTAATGGATTTAGGATCCCTTTAGGAATAGCCTCAAGCTCTGCCAGGGAAGGTTTAGGCTGGATATTAGGAAAAATATTTTCACAGAAAGGCTCATTGGGCACTGGAACAGGCTGCCCAGAGAGGGCAGAGAGGTTGATTCACCTTCCCTGGAGGTGTTTAAGGCATGAGTGGACAAGGTGCTAAGGGGCATGGTTTAGTGTTTGATAGGAATGGTTGGACTCGATGATCCGGTGGGTGTCTTCCAACCTGGTGATTCTATGATTCTATGATATGAGAAACCTGCTTAGCTTTGCCATTCAAGTGAGGGAGTATCTGCTTCAGTAGTTGCATACTACCTTTCCAAAGCATGCAGTTTAGACATGAAAAAAAAAAAAAAATCAAAGAAAAAAAAGTCCCTTTTCCTCTGGAAGAGTCCTATCCCAGTTCCCAATAGTGACAGTGGTAGTAATCGAAAATTGCATGTTGATTGAATTGAATGAGAGATGATGCTCTTCTGGCTGTTAATAACTCTTAAATTTGAAGAACTGATCTAGTTTACTCCACACAAGTGGCACATACAGGCCTTATATGTTTGCAGTGGTAGAACCTGAACTTGCTGAAAACTCCCAGGTCCTAGTGTGTAAGTTGGGGATGCTTTCCTTAGCTCTCAGAAGTGCTGTGAAACTAAATATGTCACATCTTTCCCAGCAACTTACCTATTTCATGGAAGGTGGTTTAGATACCTGATATACCATAAATGCAATTTTGTTATAAAGCTCTGTCATTTGACTAATATTATAATAAAATATATTCTCTCTCTGTTCCTCAGCAACAATATTTTTTCTTTATCCGTCAGTATTCAATAAAAAGAGCTTTTAGTGTTTACTGCTTCCAAAATACATGTTATTTAGCGCTGTCACACTAATCCAGTTTCACTACTCCATTTCTTCTGCCCCTTCTACACACTAGGAATGCATGCCGACTCCTTACTGAAGTTCATACTTTCTGTGATATAATTATTTACATGACTATTAGATCCACCTTTGAAGAATTATCCTAGCAGTTTCCCTCTAGCTTGATACTTGCTTTCATTGCAATCTCATTTTGCCTCTCTGGTGTACAGTTCTTTACTTCCTTTCAACAGTTGAATTCATCCCCCTCTTTTCCATTTTGCAAAGATTTCCCGTATGTCAGTATGTTTGACGTCTTACAAATACCAGATAGTAGATACAATAGATCTCCATCATCTTGCAAATAATTTATCAATGAGCTTAAAATGTATGGCATGATGTCTTTAATAATCTTCTCTCTAATTTATTTTTATATATTGTTGCACTTTCCTTTTAATTATTATTTTTCAGCAATTATTCTCATGTGTTATTGACATTAGAACAATGGACTCAAAGATGGTCTGATCTGCCACCTGTTCTAAAATACGTATGCCACTATTTCATGCTTCCTCTTCTTGGTTTGATCTATTTGATAAAATTTCTTCCATTGAAACTAATTTTCAATGCCATGGTCATTCCCGTTTCAATAGTCACTTTCTCTTGTGGCTTCCTGTTATCAGGAAAAATGTTATTGAACATTGTATTTCTCAGAAGATAAGGCAAGATACTCAAGATCATATGAATCTCAAATAAATGATCTTTAACTTATTCTCACACATCTATTCTCATATTGTTTTAAAACAGATATTCTAGATGAATCTTTCGCTACTTGATTCTTGACTTTTGGAAATTCTCACTTTAGACTTATACTTTCCCACTTAGAACACAATTCTCAGCTTTTTTTTTTTAACTGCTTTTTACTCTTCATCCTGGCAGTCATTTTCATTTACTCTTGTTTTGTAAAGTATTTGTTTAATCCAATCAACATGAAGATCTTCCTTACAAACATTTTCCATTTCATTAGAATACAAACTTGCACCACCTTTTTATGCCTTTGAGTTGAAGAAGTTTAAGTCCTCTTCTGTACTGAATTCCCAGAGGTCTTCACTGAAGAGCCTCTCAGGGTAGTCACTTTAAACAGTGATCTTTTATAATCATGGACTCATTGAATAGTTAGGGTTGGAATGGATCCTAAAGATCATCTAGTTCCAACTCCCTCACTATGGGCAGGGACACCTCTCATCGGACCAGGCTGCCCCAAAGCCCCATCCAATCTGACCTTGAACACCTCCAGGGATGGGGCAATCACAACTTCCCTTAGCAACATATTCTGGTGCTTCACCACTGTCATGGTGAAGAAATTCTTCCTAATGTCTAATCTAAATCTGCCTCTCTCCAGTTTACACCCGTTCCCCCTCATCCTATCACCTCAAGCCTTTATGAACAGTCCCTCTCCCACTTTCTTGTAGCCCCTTTCAGGTACTGGCAGGTAGCTATAAAATCTTCTCTGAGCCTTCTCTTCTCCAGGCTGAACAAGTTCAGCTCTCTCAGCCTGTCAATAATACATATAATAATAACCAACTTCTCCTTCATCATTTTCTTGAAGGTTTCTACCCTGTATTTCAACATTAACCTCCTTTTATGGAACAAGAAGCACATGGAGTTTTTCACCCTTCTCATTGCCTTACTATGAACTCCTACAACTGGATGTGCTTATCTTGCTCCAGTATGTAAAATATTTTTTTCCGAAAGTCAGCAACTTGACTTTGTTCTCAGTCAGTGGTAAAACACTGATTCTTCTGGAATCACAGGGATTTAATTTATCTGACTTTCTCAGAGTGCTCATCTCACCTCAGTCTGCACAGGCTTAGATTAGTGGAGAGCACTTTTCAATCTTCTGCTCGTAGCTTTATGTGTAACAGAGTTAAGGGTTTAACCTGACAAGCACTGAGGTAAAAAAATAAAATTATAATTAAACCAAACACAAAAATATGCAAACTTTAGTGTAATGCAAATAATAATGTTTTACAGCTACCAGGAATCCCTTCCTTGGTACTAATAAGAAGTGTGCAAATTAAGAAATTTATGTGCTGTAGAATGTGTGATTTTTGTCAACTGTTTTATTGCCAGATTATGTGCATGGGGAGAAGGGAATCTTTGAATTGTGTTTTGTTTCATTTGTTTATTTATAGATAGACATATTTACATGCACACGCACATACACACAATGGGCACTCATGTGCATAATGTGTATATTCATGATGCAAACCACCAAAGAGGCAGGTTTAGAGTGTCATCGCTTTGCCCTTTCATACAGATGGGAAAATCTGCAATTTAGAAACAAACTCCTGTCATAACAAAGTGGTTTTATTTTAGTTACAAGCCAGGCTTAAAGGATACCCAATCTAGGGCAAAGCCCATCTCTGAAGTGCACAGCCTGAGGTAAATTGATACATTCATCCCCAGCACAGACTTCTTCTGCACTGATTATTGGTCTCTACTAACAGTGTTTGCAAGACGGCTTATCTATTCTCCCCTTCTATAGGAGACACTGTTCAAAGAGCTTGAAACACAGCTGCCTCTTTACAGGCTTTACCTAGTTTTCAAAAGGAGAGGAATCACGTGGCTGGGGGATGGGTGCCTCCGTAATAGAAAATCTAAATTAATCTTCATAGAAAGTGGGGAGCCTTGTTTGGATCTATCAGAAAGGGAAAGCACTTGTAGGTGAAATCTTCTTAAGACCAAAGTGAAAACTTGGAGGGAACCCTGTGAAAATGCTGTGCCGCAAGGCTTCCTGGGTATTTCCAACAAAAGAAAGTAGCTCTTGGGATAAAAGGTTCCTGGTTTAAATGTAAAAGTTTTCACCATGAAGAGGCAGTGCAATGCTGAAAGTCTGAACAACCTGAGAGTTTAACGTTGAGCCTTTCAATTTTGCTCTGGCACAACCTCTCTTTTTCCTCACCTTTTCCTTCAGCACAGGAGCTGTGACACCAAATAGGCATTTGCTTCATTCTGTGGAGAAATAAAACAGTGGACTTAAGTGTCTCCTAACCTCTGTAGACAGCACTTCAGTTACTTCTCACTTTTGCGTTATCCTTTTGGCCAGCTGGCTAAATACAGGGCTGGAAAAGATCCAGGACACCTTCTCATTCTTACCCCTATTTCGTTTGCCAGTGCAGGAAAGGTGTACTGTGGCTGGAAAGTCTGCTGACATCTGATGCATTAGGGTGTCTTGAAAACCATAGCAGCACAGACCTCATCCGTGTAATCCCAGCTAGTGCTGCTCTGTGCCCAAAGAAAGGGAGCAGTGAGAGGCTGGAGTTGCAACAAAAAAGGATGACCAAAAGAAGGGAGAGAAAAATGAAGACAACAAAAGGAGAAGGTAAGAGAGAGGGTAGAGCAAAAAGAGGCAACCTATTCACATAAAAACATTATCCGAAGACGTAATTTAGTGGAGAGCAACAGCTTTTAGCTTTTATTTTAATGAAATTTCATGAGAAGAAAAAAATACATCCTTTGTTTGTGCAAGACTTGTGAGAGCACGGAGTTGTTCCGACCCACGCTGCTGTTGGTTTGTAGTTTGTTCACCTGTGTATGAGAGGAGAAATTTCTCCTGCTTTTTTTCTTTTTTTTTCAGAGCTCTGCTAATCAAGGATTTTTTGTACCTGAAGTGCTTACAAGATGTAAAGATACTGAACCAAAGTCAACACAGATTTTTAGTGCTAAATATATCAGAATTTTTCTGGTAACGTAAGTTTTGTCCTTTAGATTTGCCATCACTATGGTTTTTTTCCTCAACTTACTAGAGAAAGAAACTCACAGTATGATGAATGAGCACTGGCTTCAGGCCCAGAGTAAAATAGGAGTAAAATCCATTGACTTTTCAAGCTGACCAATGCATGTCCTTCCCATTTTGGGGAAAATAAGTCCACACCATCCAAGGCAAGCTAACATAGCTATTTCTTGTTTTAAAATGTAATTCACCTGCCCTTATATCTCTGGAGTGTAAGTGGGCGAAAAGGAAGCAATATACCCATAAGCCTGCAGTAAATCCATTACAGCAGGACTGTGGCTCATCTTGTTTTTTGAAGGTGACTGTTTTGCATATCTGTAATTAGGTGTGCTAGAAATATAGCTGTCTACATTTCTAGTAAGTGAATAGCACATTAAGCTACCTCTTTTTTCTTTCAAAACACTTCGCTTATGTGTGGAAGAGCTGATCCCATAATATGGGGTTTCCCCATGCAGAGCTCTGCTCTTGAGATAGTGACACTTGCTTTCCAAAATGATGTTTTTCATTTCAGAAACAGGTCTCTGGTGAGAAGGAAAGCAACAGCACTTACGATATGAGTGGGGACCATAGATTAGTGTGCAAGTTCCCCTGGGGATTTCCATGTTCCAGTTTTGAACTTCAATAGCCTTAGGTAGCAGAAATTGCATACGTGCACCCATAAAATTTTGTTTCTTCTTGAATTATGTGGAAGACATGCAACCCAGCCATCCTGCAAAAGATTCATAACATGTTCAAGTTCACATAGCCCCCATACAAGGGTATTTGCTTTTATGGAGACTGATCTAATGTGTGAAATCATGAAGTTAACCCCTTGGCATTAGTGGTAGGTCTTTGCCTTCACAGGTTAAGACAGAAAACCTGCAAGTGCTGGTCCCAAGCTGCAAGCAAAGCAGCTTCCCACCTCCGGATGTATTTCATTTCCCCAAGCTTATTAAAGCAAAGTGCATCAGACAGAGATTCGCTCTGCCTTTGGAAACAAGACCACCCACGGGCACCTCTGTGAAATTATTCTAAGTGAATACAGAGTAAAGGATTCTGGATTTCTCTTTTCCTTTTTCTCTCATCACTTCTTCCTTCCTCCCATTTCACAGCTGTGGAAAAGTCCAGTTTGATTTAAAGCTGCAGACCTGCACAATATTCTTCTTTGAAGAAGACAAAAGAGGAAAACACTTTAACAATTCTACATAGTTAAATTCACTTAGCTAGTGTGTGAAAATGCTTACAAGTAGCAGTTTTATGCACAAGTGTAGCCTTTGATTTCTTTTAGGTACCTGTTATTTTAAAATTATTCCATTAAAAAATAACAACATACCACAACTGTGCATTTATTTCTTCTCCTTGTAAAGACCACTGGAAGGACTTGTGGGTCATTCACCATGGAGATAGAAACAGCAGGGGAAGTGGGCTGTTAACACTAGGATCTCACCTGCTGTCAGCCTAGGCTTAGCGCAAAATAGGGTGGGAGATTTCAGTGGGAGTCTGTAAGATTTGATTCTACTCCAAGGCAGTGCTCAGTTCAATTACTTAAAGTCATGTTCCTGCAGACAGACCCAGGGTGAGTGTTGCCATTGATTCCCACTGAAATACCATTCTTCTGTCCATCCCTCCTTTCTTCACTCGCTTGCTCTCCCTTTATTTTGCTTACGTCCCATCTCTTTCACTTTGTTTCTGGCCTTTGCAGAGGGTGCAGCAACTTGACCAGAGTCTCTGACAGTAGATTAGGTGACCAAGGCCTTTTCTCGCTGGACTCAATAGAAATCTTTCTTATGACAGTAAAGGCGACTTGATTGAACATAAATTATCAGACATGGGGGATTAGCTGTTGCATTAAACATAAGTAATGATCATAGGTAAGAAGTAAAATAAATATTTTTGTAAGTAAGCTCTCTTCTGGAAAGCTTTTTAAAAAAATAATTAAGATTAATTATTAATTCAAGTACTTTATCTGAAGATGAAAGAGATTTTTACTTTCTCCTGCACAGAAATTCTTTGAAACAGAAATTATGAAATACAGCATTTACTGTATGGAGTCCTGAAGAATCACTGAATTCAATTGAACTCTTCCTGACTGATTTCCTACACAAGAGGGGAACCAACCTGTGTGACTGGAGAAAGAAAAGATTAATAAATCATAGAATGAAAGAAGAAGGGGTGCAATTGTATTATTTTAACTCTAATGCATCCCTCAACTACTTGGTCTCACTGATGTTTCCCACGAGAAACTTTCTAAGCAAATTTTGCCCCATTCAAAGCTCAGTTAATGAGGAAACTCATCATAAAACTCACAGCCCTCAATCTGATCCCTTAAAGGGTGTGCTCCCTTACCTGTCTTCCGTTGTCCTACTTTGCTCCTTGTTGCAAACTTTCTTTGAAACTCACAATATCCTTGACTCCTCCAAAAGCTGTGAGAGTTGGCAATTCTGTACTGGTCCTAATGGTGTTGTCTGCTGAAAAAATCCTGTTATGTGCTGCTCCTGGGCCATGGTGCCACACAGAGAGACCAGTTTCTTCTTTGGCCTCATTTTGCTCAAGTACAAATGTTGCTGAGAAAGATAAACAAGAGCTATCTACACATTCAGAGAAGGAGGGATATGTTTCTACATGGGATTTGCTGCCTTCTCATAGACGGTTTGATCTTTTTCCTCACAAAGTTTCTACTCCCCTGCCAAAGCACATATTAGTTGGGTGCACATTCCTGGGATTTGCTAAAGTTCACATGAATTTTTATTTTTATCACCCCAAAAGTCTTTTTCAGCTTAAACATTAATTAATTTGGGTTTTTTATAAGGACATATTTCTGACTCATTGTATTGCAATTACAGTATTTTACTTTTAATGTCCAGAGTTCACATGTGTTTTTTTTCAGCCGAATAGCCCTAGTAGAGCACTTGACTGTTACGAAGCACAAAGGCATCCTGCTACTTTTGTATTTTCATTCATCATCTTCCTCCCCTCCCTCTCCCATCCTCATGTTTGTCTCCATCACCTGTCCCAACACTTTCAGACTGGGAGCCCTTTGTCACAGACTGTCTGTCAGCCCGTGTATTTGCACAGGGCTGACGGCAGCGATACCCAGACCTAGGCAAGGCCTCTCACACAGTATAAATTGTGATCCACAGAGGAGATGTCTGTTTTTACAGAAAGCTAATCCTCACACATCCTCATGTGGGGTAGGTACGCCTCTCACTTTTCAGGAGGAAGGACCCTTGGAGTTCAGAGGCACTGGCTTTAAAACCAGGATAACTCTCACGGAGAAGGTGCCAGATGTGACTACTGCCCCAGGGACGGGGCTTGGTACTGGTGCAATTCTCCTCCCACCTCAAATTTCCTGAATATTGGAAAGTCCTGTGTGCAAAAGGATCCTCAGCAACAAAGCACTTCCTTTGGCTTTTCAGGTTAATGACAGCTCTGCCACTGAGCTTCAAAAAAGGCACGAGGATTTTATGAAGCGGCAAGCAGTAACCTACCCCAAAACACCTTTAACCATAAACTCTGTTTTTTCTACAGATGTTAATCCTCGAAGTGTGTTTATGGGTCTAGGTTCAGCCCTACAGTGACTTTGTGGAGAAGTATTAAGCAACTTGTGTGTGAGTTTTGCTGTCCTGGACTGGCTGTAGTGCTGCCATGAGGCTCTGCTCACACTAAATGACAAAACCCAGCAGACACTGATGCTCCCAGAAGATGTCGGGACAGTTAAGTTAATAAAATCTGTAAGGGCTGGAGGTTTGATCAGTCTTGTTTTCCCTCAGTATCACGGAAGTCAAGTGCTGGAGAGGGATGTTAAACACTTTCCATGTGTCTCAGCTCACTGGTGGCAGTTGGTGCCAATATCTTGCACTTCCAAATAGTGCAAACCACTCATTCATGGGCACTTCAGATTCTAGCAGTGTGTTGTCTTCACATGACAAGATTTCATTTGGTAATGTTGTTTTTCTTTTTCAGATGTGATGTGGGTATTTCACCAGCATCCAGATGGGAGATTTGTACTCTGAGTCTTCTTTTGGATATGAAGAAAGCTGCACCTCCTCATATCTCTCGTGGAGACAGGCAATCAAATCATATTTCACATCTACTTTAGCATTTGCAGCTCAGAGCAGTAAAAAAAGTACAATACAGTTTTGGGAAATATGTAGGTTACAATTTTGATAGTTTTTTGATAGTTGGGCCTCAATTCAAGCTGGAGACTGGCAGCCAGAAAATAACCAGGCAGGGTGGGGGCAACAAAGGGCTGCAAGATGATAAAACAGAGACAGCATTTCAAGCTCTGCACCTCACAGAACTCAACTTCCCAGCTGCTTGCTGTGTATCTATTTTGAAGCTCTAATTTCCAAGGACAGTTTAAATTGAAAAAAACCCCTCCCTGAATCTGAATCAGAAATTTCAGTGTGAAGCAATAAAAACAATTATTTTTCCCAGGAATAGTCCATGCAGCAATTGTTGATTAAAACCTGTGGATATCTTTTTATAATATTTGTTATATGTGCTTGCTTGTTTCCCTTGTCTCTGTCATACTGTCCTACGGTTTCCAGATCACTGCCCACCTTCCCCCCACTCCTCTTCACTGCATCTGAAGTTATGCATTGCATCAAATTCACACTGGAAAAATCTTGAACATCATCTGTAGATGAAAATTTATGGGTTTACATTATAATTAGGAAATAATTTCCAGTAAATGTTTTTCCACTGAAGTCAAGTTTCACCAAGAGAAACACATACATGGATATGTAAAGAAATTTCATTAAAATAAAAATAAAAGGAAAATATGCTGGTTTAGGGCCCAGTTCAGTAATGCGCTTAGGCATGTGCTTAAATTCATCAATTAACACATGTTTGAGTGGTGAATAAATCCCCTGTGGTATTTAAAGCTTGGAGTGTATTTAAGTACTTTTGTGATTTCAAATTCTACTCCTCATTGGTAAGAGGTAAAAAAGTATCCCATACAATAGATAAAAACTTTTTTATTTTCTTTTGAAAAGTGTAATAAATGGACCTGATGCTTATAGTATAAGTAGTGTTTTGAGAAAGATTAGATTGAAACACATGGCAAGGTGTGCTCTTTTGTCCATTGAAGGGTGATTAATAGGTGTCACCGATTAGTGAGAAGACTCTTGCTTGCTTTCTGCGTGAGTAGAGTCCCAGCATCAGAGGGAGAGGTCTGCCACCTTCTGCTTCTTCACCCTGTGATAGAGGGTGAGTGGTTCTCTGCATGTGGCTCTGTGTGAGGATCCAAACATGGGTCAAATCGCTGGAGGACATTCCGGCAACCGAGCTCAGGGTTGCTGAGCTGCTGTGCTGCAGACACTGCATAGTCCCACTTGCCTCTGTCTGATTCAGCTGTTAGTTTCCAATCTGAGACAGATGTACCCTGTGCAGCCAGGGCAACAGGCACCAACCTAGCTATGCTATTTCAAAGTCACATTTGGCTTAATCTGAATTATTTTCCCAGTACTGACAAAGACAGGAGAGGCTGAATTCAAACAAATAGGTCATGCCAGCAAGGAACTTACTGTCATCACGCAGGACTTGCAATTTTCTGCAGTAGCGGTCAAGCATTTTGGGCACCCTGTAACTGCCATTATCTATAACGTCTTTTTTCAGCTCTGATGATTAAAAAAATGGATAGCATGTACAATTCTGCACAGTTACTGAAAATTAAACAAAGACTGGATTTAACCCATCACTGGACTCTTGGTAGCACCTGTTTAAAGAACTGCTCTTTCAGCTCAGCTTTCATATAAACACACAATGAAAGTTCGATGAGAGGTGTAAAGACAACAATTTAAAACTTCAGTGCTTACTAAGAGTGGAGGATTGCTTTTCTTAGACAAAAGCCACATTGAACAACACAGCGTGGCATAACTCTGTTTCTCTTTTGACTTCTACCTGAGTGCTGAAAGAACTCAGGCATAGACTAGATAAGCCACTAAATATTACTCAGCTTATTCACACAAGCTGCAAAAAAAAAATTGATCTTTTTTTATTTAAAGAAAATTCTCTAACAATAGCCCTACCTGCTTCAGCAGGCTAGCCTGACTATTTGATAATGTCAGTCTGTAGAAAGTATTATTTTAAATGCAGGATTTCTCCTCTTGATGGTGTTTGAACAGATTTTTTTGGCAACACATCTAAGCCTTTATTGTTATTGTTGTTGTTATATTTTACTTTAATAGTGAGCCTGTTTGGACTGTATGAGGAAAGCTTTAAAACCAGCTGAATACTAGGCTTGAAAGTATGAGCGCAGTGTTACAGGATCTAATAAAATGTCTGAGGGGATAATAATTAGCCATTCCAGTATTCTCTCTGTCATTGCCCAGTACCGGGAATGCTAGGAACAGATGTAGAACTACAGGATATTTAACCTGGGAAAAATTATACAGCTGTGTACACAGGTGGTGCTGGATTCCCTTGTATTAAGAGGAGGAGGTAAAGAGGGAAGGAAAAGGTAGGTAGAGAGGAAGTTGTTAGCCTGTTGGTGGTTTAAATACGTAGGCAGCTAAAGTGGAGAGGGTTATTTTCCATGTAGGTACATATATGTGGTTGTCAGAGTCCCCAAAATATCGAACCGGTACAATCTTTACTACTGGGGTTGTAGCAGCCACTGTCCCTTTACTGGGTACATTGTCCGTTTTGGTGGGTCTCCTGGTCCTCCCATAGTAAATGCTATCAGTAACAGCAACACCATTGTGGAAGTTCGTACGTTGTACTTTACCAGTCGCATTCTCTCTGCCCAGATTCATCTCATTGCTTTAGCTCAGCTTCTCAGGTAGGCTGCTCAACAGCTGGGCTTTCCAAGACGCCCCCATCCCTGGGACACCTGGAACTTGGTTGCTGCACCTGCAAGAAGGTGTCACACAGCTCAGGTCCAGGCATCACACCTGCATTATCTAAGGAGGGTATTCACTGTGCAGCCACCATAAAGAACCAAATCAGCAAGAAAGGGGTTTAAGTCACTAGTATATATTTTGGAGGGACTTATGTTTGTCTTCGTGCTCATTTAGTCACCCTCTGCAGTTTTTGGAAAGCCATCAAGCCATTCAGAGTCCTGTTGCTCTGTGTGAAGGTTGGAAGGAGGGTGAGAAAATAGCCCTGATCTAGGAATTGATTACTTTGTCATAACAGAGGTTGTACATGTGCTTCATAAGAGAAAAGGAGGTACATTAACTGGCCCAGATTCAAGACAGATCTGACTAAAATAAACCTAGTAGGCTGGAGCAGTAGGTTGATGTTGCAGAAACAGATACAACATGTAAAATCCTGCTCCAATCAATTGCCAAATTACCATTGCTTTTAGTAGTTCTGGGGTTTTGTTCATGCTGTCTGCTGCTAGCATCTGTATTTAAATTATTGAAAATTTTGATAAAAACCCATACTTAAATCCAAAAAGCACTTCGTTTGCATCAAACTTAACACTTGTAGATTTTTACATAATCTGTTTAGCCTCACTAGATCTTTGCTAAATCTGAAAAACAGTATTGGTGCTTATGATGATTAGCAAAGAAGATAAACCCAATTTAACTTTAAGACTGTTTTTTTCAGGGCTAGCAATTGTGCAAACAGTGGTGGATATAACATAGAAAACAGAAATGAATTCCCAATAGCACCTCTTTTTACATCATTGTGGGCTTTGTTGACTTTAGGCTGGCTTTTTTTTCTGTGGATGCCATGGAGTCTGAGATGACTTGAAACACTCAAATGAACACATTTAAATGTGTGTATTTACGGGTAAAGGGAGGGGGATTCACACTTAAATCCTAAGTGCTGGAATTAGCTCCAACAAAGCCTGAGTGTGTTGACTTTCAAATGTATTCAGCTGATGGATCACAAATTTCTTGCCTAGCTTCAAGAGTTATCTATTTTCACAGGGTATTTTTCTTTTTCCCTCAAGAACATCTTTGCCAGCCACCTCAGAATAACAGAATAAACACAATAGATTTAAATACGAGATCTCGTCCACAGAGCGGGAGGAATGGTGGAATTCCTCTGCCCAACTTTGGGTTCCTTTTGCTGGTGTAATCTGGTGAATCCTGGACTGTTTGTACTGTTCTTAATCTGCAAATGCAGACCTGTCCATCTACCCTCAGTCCTCAATCCTGCATTCAAGGCGGCTCTGATGGAGAAACTTTGACAAGTCCTGCCACGGAAATTTAAGATATTAGACAAGATTCCTTGGACATTAGTGTTGATAAGACCTATATGGTAGACTTTTGCCATAGCAGAGATTGCAGAAGAGAGCAGAGTTGTATCAGATCAGTATGCCAGGGAGCCAACAGAGTAAGCACAACAGAAAACCCATTTCACTTCCACTTTTACAGAAGATGGTTAACCTGGGATGGAAAACAGATCAATGGCTGGGAATCTTACCTACAGGTAAAGTCTGAAAATTCATCTGTTAGAACCAAAATTAAAGTGTATGTTGCAGGGAGGGACCTTATGCATTGTTAGAAGTCTCTTTAGACTAGCTCCATTATTCAGCTTAATTGTGTAAATTCCACTGATTGGATCTGAAATAAACTTAGCAGCTTGCCTCTTTGTATGGTGTAAGGGAATAAACATTTTCAATCACCTGACAAAGCCCCTACATCACCTGTTAAAATTATTTTTACAGATTACGTCAACCCAGCTCCTCTCTTTCCTCTGGATGGTGTAAATAACAGAATTGCAGTTGGATGCTACAGTAAAGAAAAAATGATTCTTCTATGAAGAGACTAGTTGGAGCCTGCAAGGCTGTCGGCAGGTCAACACCGCCTTGAGAGGCTCTGACCAGGGCTTCTCAGGAGGCTACTCCATCATGCTGACATTTTTGTCTTCAGGGTATGAAAGAAAGATGATCTTACAAAGATCAATATGCCTAGCATCATGCCTGGCAGATTTCCTACAGCCTCTGACACTCGCTGGGGAAAAAAAGAAATCTCAGCTGCACTTGCCCCTTTCTTCATGTGTATAAAACCTACAACCTGCGTCTAGTTTTTGCTTTGCAGATGTAGTGTGCACTTTGTCTCCTTTATCTGTCTGTTTAGGATGAAGATAACTGTGCTCTGCTTTAACCCATTGTGTATCTCACCGCAAAATCTTCACCGAGACTTGATGATTCACAGTAGTTTGATATACAATTGGAGTAAATGACTGTTCTGTAACAAACAGAATGGAGTACTGGGTTTGGTGCATAATTCTTTTTCTGTAACAGAAAAGGGACATATAATGCAAACATTGTGTGCCTGACATATTTTTATAACAGAGTACTAAGAAAATACTAGCTACCTGAAATATTTCTGTAAGTCACTGAAGCAAGCAATCCAACATGTGGGTTAGATTATATTCAGAGCTGATCTTAGTTTTGTAACACACACTAAACAGCAGTATGTAGGAGGCTCAGGTTTAATAAAACTAAAACTTTCAGTGGTGCATACAGCCAATAAAGACTTAAGCATGCTGGGCATGATCAGCATACTAATTGCAGCATTAATAAATCCTGAAGCCTGGCTTGTTTTGAAAGGCAAATAAAATTATTGTAGAAACCTTGAGGAGCATTTACTTAGAAAAGTTAGCATTTGTCTGTACTGAGATGTGTGTGAATGTAAAATATCAGCGGTAACACTGATCAAAAGTATTTCATGTTTTTTCTACCTCTCTGTTCCATGCAATCATTACTTTACAGTGTCTGATGTTAAGTTGTTCTGCCCTAGTGTAGGCAAAACATCACTGAAAACAATCGTGTTTCTGTAACTACTAGTGATAATGCAGTTTATCATTAATTTTCACTGCTGCATTAAGTCATGTTGTACAAATGAACACACCCCAAAGAGTAAGACTGTACAGAACTATCTGACTACAACACTTCACACCACAATCACAGACAAAAGGAAGCATGAAGGCAATTGACCCAGCATAAACGATTGCCCTAGGTATCCCTTCCACAATGCCAGAGCGCTGGAGTTTTCCTAGGAGGTCAGAAAAACAGGAGGTGCCCGAGGTCTCTTCTCATGTGGAGACAAGGCTACAACTGGCTCTGAACTGATATGAAGAGGTACTTCAAGTGCTGCAAGACAATGCTGAGCATCCTGTCCAGCTGTCAACAAGAAGCCCTCTCCTCTGATTTCTGGTCCTCAGCAGCCCCCCCTAGCTCCTCACTGGAGGGAAATGCTGCCTATCTTGTGCAGTAAGAGGCTGGACATCAGTGGCAAGAGGTTTTCAGCTTAGAAAGGACAAGCCTGTAAATATGAAAAGAAAGATTAAAAATTTAGCCATGAGAGTTTACAGAAGTGGAAAGCACTCTTGTGCATTTCCAAATCCAGTGGTGGGAGAAATATGGTTTTACATACAAAAAATATGAAGAAAGGTTTTGCTTTCAAAGGGACCTTGCTTGCCTAGCAAAAAGTACACTCCACTGCTCTTTACTTCTTAAATAAAAATTGTTTATTAAAAAGTTTGGATTTTTTTTTAATGAACAGTAAGATTAATGAGCCGTCCTCAAGCAGCAATGATTCCTGCCAGCTTGTGCATTAGTCAACTACTAACATACTTCTTGGGTAATTTGAAGGCACTTTTTCATAGTGCATTGGAAATCACAAAAGAGTCGTTGAACTCAACAGGATCCTTACTCCCAGTTAACTTGCCTTACAGTCTGATGGCTGTGGCTGTTCTGATACAATCTGGCATTTTCTCAGTGGCATCAGTATATCTAGTGGAGAAAATCAGCAAGTAGTGTAAGTTGAAAAGGGCTTCCTTTTAGAGACACCTCATTTTTAGCACAACAGTCATCCTAAGTCTCTCTCTCTCTCTCTTTCTCCCACTACTATTATATGGACTGTAAGAACAGGGAGGTGAGATCTGGAGGCAGAGAAGATGAAAAAAACAATTGCATCTCTTTCCTGGTAAGTTCTTGTCTACCCAATCTGACAGAGATAAGAACCGCGTGCTAGAAGCTACGAGTTCTGAATCTTGAGCAGAGTGTTTCCAGCACGCAGAAGATCCAAGTGCAGTACATGATACTCCCATTGGGAAAAAGTGATGAGCGAAAAGTGTTTTGTTATTGCAGTGTCAAAAGGAATCCCCAGGATGGAGAAGCTGCAGTTTCTGGTGAAAATCAGGGGCAAAATACCAAAGAATAAAAACTACATAGTCAGGCAGCTGTTTTAGCAATGGCATTTGAGACTTCTACCAAGCAATTTTAATGGAGCAGGAAACGGGGTTATATGAAAGGATCTAGACCCAGACTTTAGGTACCAGACATGGTTCTTGAGTCTGCAGCTTACTCAAGACAGGTGACATGGATCAAACTGACCTTTCTCTGACAGTTGTTTTCAGTTGTAAGCTGGGGGCAACTAGAACACTAACATTTGGTTTTTTCTAGCATGTTTTGTCTCCTTTGCTGGTTTCCAAACACACATCCCATGGGAAATCTTCAACTCCCCATGGCACTGCTCTCTCCTTTCTTCTGCCTGAGAGCCCACTAAAGAGCTGCTCAGGACACCACAAAGGTTAGGCAGGATTCACCCAAAGGACAGGAGAAACAGCAGACCTGTTTTTCATGGCAAAAATCTATTTAGCCCTCTAAGGACGGTGGTATCCTGCCCAAAACCCTGCCTGGGGACATTTTCCATCCTGATTTTCCATCCTTTGCAGTACTATGGAGAAATACCCCTTTCTCTGCTGAGACACTCAAAGACCTAGTGCAAGAAGGACTTTTCCCATGAGGATGGGGAAACATGGTGCGTTGCTGTACTGCCTGCACAGCAGTTGCTGTGGGTCCCCTAATGCACCAAATCCACAGTCAGTTTCCAGTGCAGACATGCCCTTATTGTAACAGGTCAGTCATCTCTTTTGATGGTTTCACAGGGTATATTAAAAGAATCTCACTCCTTTTAAAACCTGGCCAGGAGAGCCAGAGGATAGCATTCCACACATGCAACTGTTTTCCCAAAACATACTCTCACAGTCTTAGAAAATATTTTCTGTACTTTCCAAGCAGAATTCAGTCCTCCCACTGTCATAGTCTTGTACCCTTGCTAATAAAAGAAGCTGAGGAGTAGTTTTAATATTCTTTGATTAGGGATTGCTTAGTTTATCGGGCTTAATACCATGGTACTGCATCCTGACTTTGGTTGCCACCATGTTGTAGGTGATGAACCCCAAATCTAAGCCAGGTTTGGCAAGATTTTGGTAAGCATAGGTTAAGGTTCAAGAAAGCATGGGCTAAATCATTGCCTGGGGTAAAAACTGGAACAAAACAAGATAATAGTTGTGTTTCTGGTTTTCATGTTTTGGTTTCAGTTGAACCACAAACTCAAAACTGAAGATTACAAGGTCATTTACAATCCATGCCTGCATTTGCAATACAAGCACCGGGTCAGTCAGTGATGAGTGAATCCTAATAAATTATTTCTGTTTATTCAGACCTCTAGATATTAAAGGTATGCTGGAAATCTATTTGCCAAGTGAGATTTACTGTCTGACCATTCTGGAAATATCATGAGAACAGTCACTTTTATTGTATCTGTTTTATCATTCGTGATCTTACTCAAACCTGGAAATCCAAAATTGCTGGGATGGATTGGCAGATGATAACAATTTTAATGCCTATTAATTTCAAGTTTTTATTGGTTGGCATAAGTATCTAGATTCAATCTTATTTTATTTAAGCTGGCTTAAAAAAAATTCAAAACAGGAGGCAAGCATGGGAAATTGCTTATGAGAGTACCTATCTACTGCACAAACCAAACTACTGATCATGGTTTGCATGGTTTGGGAGCACATTCCAAAACGTAAGCCCATCTGGTCATACAGTCACCTTGACAGAGCTGAAACTTACTGTTTTGGATTTTTAACTGCTTGTTGTCTTCATTAAGAACTGCATTACTTCTGTAAGCAGCAAAAATAATAGGTGATGATCAGCTAAAAAAACCCACTGATTTAAAATTAAAAGATTTTTAGTCCACTGTATTATTGACTAGTGATATACAGCATCTGTTGGGATATTTGATGCTGCCGGTTTTCTGATCCTACCTGGTGCACTGTGATCCACAAGAATAAATTCTCAAGGTAAGGAAAACAGAAATAATTTTTTTTACATAATTTTGGAGTGACTATGGAAAAGCTAAGGAAATGTTCTCTATGTGTGACTACTTATAACCCAGCAGTAATGAGTAAATAAGAAGCAATGATGAGTCTTGAAACAAAATATGTATTTAAAAGATCTCAAAACAGTACATTTATACATCAGCAGGGACTGGATTTCTGCTTAGTGACAAGCTATTACAGTTGCTCCGTAGTGATGCCACTCCCAGATGCAAAAAGCAAGAAATTAGAAATAATTTTCCAGGGAGAAAATAAGCCTTAATTATCTGTCGTGCTGAATTCGATATACAGCTACACTCCACTTGTGCACAGTGTAGTCCTTCCTGTGTAAATAGGGAGTCTCTGTAGCCGATGTGCTTCTTTCTGAGTGAGAAAGATGAATTACGTGGCTCAGCACTATTGGCAAGAAAACATACAGCCCCCACATGTCAGTAGACATATCCTCATCACCACTCATGTAAAATCTAATCCCTGCCTGTCGTGACAGTCTCCATAACGTGGAGTATTCTCTGAAATGCAGCCAATTTTTTGGTCATTTACTGCATCAGGAGTAGCAGTCGCTGTTCTCTGTGTGTGAGTGCATTATGCTTTCATCTACAAATACACATACTTTTAATGCTGTCACTTTAAAACTGAGAGGGAGTGGAAATCAGTGGAAATCCCTGGTGAATTCTTTTTGGGGGGTGATACTTGAAACTTTGAGTTTCATTCATAACAATATGGAAAGACTAGCTGTCTTGATGTGCCTCTCTTTGGGGAATTTTTCACAGATGAACATTTTCCCCAGTCTTATTTCATAACGTGTGAGTGAAATACAGTACACAATAGATTGATCGGGCTGTTTTAAAGAAGTCTTTGTCAAAAATTCCTGCATGTTTGACCCATTTCTTCAGTAGTAAGTCCTACCAGAAATGCAATCTGAATATACAGTGAGCAGGACAAATGTGGCTTGGCATAAGCAGCTGCAGGTCTGCAGACGTGTGCCATGACGGGAGGTGAGTGCTAGCTGAATTGCTACTCTGCTGAAAAGGCACCTGTTGAAATAAAATACAGTTATAAAGCAAAAGATTCTATGTTGGAGTGGCAATCCTTAGTAGCAATGTGGAGGTAAGACCACATACATGTCTAGGTGTGTATGTGTCTAGCACATGAAAACAGGGATCATTTTCTTCCCATGCAATCTGAAGGGGCAGTTGGGTCCCCACCAAGAGCCCAGGGAGGGGGAAAAGAGGAGCTGAGGGAGGAGAGGGGCTGGGGCAATGTGCAGATATGACAGGATCTGAATCATCACTACTGTATGAATGGGTGGGCTATTGCACACTAAAAGCAGTGTTCTAATGCATCTACCTCATTTCAAATTATTTGAACAGGCAAGCAAGCTTTTTCATGAGGTATTTGGTACCTCATGGAAACCTCATTGTGGTCATTTTGGCATCTCCTCTTCCGCTCATAGCTGGAAAATTTACAAATCCTGTGAAAGACCTCTGCATATGTGGTGCAATAGAGGGATATATGATTTTGCTCTTCTTTGTCTGACAGGTACAGGTTAGATTTCTGAGCGTGATTCAGCACTGTTTAAAAGGAAGCGGCTCCATCAGTCACTTGCACTGAGCATAAGTTTCATGGCCCTGTAATCATTGCACATTCTAGGTTTGCTCTAGAATCATCTTTTCTTCCTCCCTCCCTGGCTGTGGGTTAATTGTGGAAACTTAACACTCACCGTAAAGTTCAGGAAAATAGATTATCTGGAATTAAGTAGGTACTAAGTACAATGAAAAAGTGAACATCAAGCTGTGACTGCAATTTTTTCACCTCATAGCATTAATGTTGCTCATGATGAAAGACTAGGGCTGAAAACCATGCACAGCCGATGGACCTTGCTTATCAGGGCAAACAGCAGAGGGAAGAAATATACACTGGGCACTGAAGTATGGTTTGGGGGCAATATTTTTTGCGAGAGGGTCAAAAACTTAAAGTGTTTGTGCAATTTGACTTCTCTTTAATAATCTTAATTGCTATAATCAGTGAACCATCTGGAAAATACAAATCATGACAGCAGCTTGTTGTCCCTGGACTTGTGTAATTTCTTTCCAGAAAAAGCTTACAAGAACTGATTGTGAGGGACATCATTCATAATTTAAAGCAACTTTTCTTCTTATAGACAGATATTTAGATTCTTATTTACAATACACAGAATTACAATGCATTTAGAGTACTTTATTCCATAAACTAAACATTATTTCACTTAGACAAATAAAATATTGCTAGAATCACAGTGATATTACAAATATAGAAATCAATGATGCCAAAGCAGCTTAATCACACAAATAGTGTGTCAAAATACTTTCCTTGCCTAGTCTAAACCCATTCCAGTCCAATAGTTTACTATACCACAAGGCTTTAGTGCCCTGTTGTGAAAAGGAAAGGGAAGAGAGAAGAGAAGAGAAGAGAAGAGAAGAGAAGAGAAGAGAAGAGAAGAGAAGAGAAGAGAAGAGAAGAGAAGAGAAGAGAAGAGAAGAGAAGAGAAGAGAAGAGAAGAGAAGAGAAGAGAAGAGAAGAGAAGAGAAGAGAAGAGAAGAGAAGAGAAGAGAAGAGAAGAGAAGAGAAGAGAAGAGAAGAAAAGAAAAGAAAAGAAAAGAAAAGAAAAGAAAAGAAAAGAAAAGAAAAGAAAAGAAAAGAAAAGAAAAGAAAAGAAAAGAAAAGAAAAGAAAAGAAAAGAAAAGAAAAGAAAAGAAAAAGAAACAATGTTTCCCAGTCTAATGAATGTGGAAGTTTTGTGTATACGCACAGGCTTGTGAACTGTACTTCACCTACACCAGAGGGGAAAATTTTCTGAATAGTGCTGCATTGTTCTTCAAGGAAAAGAAGCAGAAGATAACCTCTAAACTGTATTGTAACTGCTTAAGCAGAAACAAGTCAGATCTTGCAAACAGGAAATAATGATGTGCACAAGTAATTATTGTTTTGGTTTGAATGTCTGTTATCTAAGGTTTACTTTTCAACCAGGAGATTATGATGCTTGCAAGAGGACATCAGAAGTTCTCTTTAGACTTCTGCATTTATAAATCTACTGCATTTTTATAACTTCTTAATACAGTCATGAAGCTGAATTCATTTTGTGCATTAATATCGTTTTTTCACCTCAACATTTCTTACAGTGTGTTTTTCCAAATGAAAAATACGGCATTAAAATCTTGCTGGTCAGTTGGTAAAGGTGAATAAAAGATTTGTTTTCTTTAAGTCAGCTTCATATTACTTCAATAAATAGTTTTACTTTTATTATCTTCCTATTTCTAATACTAAATAACAAATGAAAATGTGTTTATTCCCCTTGTACACAACACATGTTGGTAAACATGCATACTTGGTGAACATACATTATCTAATAACTCCACACTGTCACCACTTGCTGACCCACAAGTTGATCACGGAACATTTCTCTCTTCTTCCTTCACTGTAGAGACCTCTTAGGTGTGATATCAGTTGCTTGGATGGAAATTCTTATTTTGCTTTCCATGCAGCATGCTGCACTTTTCAAAAGTTCGATTAAAATTGAATAAAGGAACTATGGGTCCAGGATAAAGCTGTGAGATACGTAAAACTGATGCACCAAACCTAGGTAAAGGTCCTTTCCTGGACAACCAAATCATTCCAGGCAGCAACACTGGACAATCTGGTCTGGCTGGACAATCTCCAGGAACCTTCTCTCTGCTCAGGAACCTCCTGAGAAACTTGAGAGAAGCCAATGAGATGTTGTAGCTTGAGAGGAGTTTTAAGATTTATCAATTCGGTTTGAAGTTCTGCATTAGAGGAAAAAGCTACAGTTTCACAAAGAAATACCTTTATCCTTGACAGAAAAAAATTCATTCTGCCATAAAGAAGGTTCATAGGTGAGTGAAACAATATCTTGGGTCAGGCTTTTGCAAGACCAGGCAACTTGTAAGATTAGTGGGAAAGTTTTTACCACAAAGAGATGACAGAGTGTCTGATTCATGCAAGTAAAGACAGAGGAAGTAAAACACATTTCTGTAAAGACTAGAAGTACCTAATGCTACTTTCAACTGCCAGAGACCTAGTGACACTTCTTAGTCAATAAGAAGGGGATGGTTCAAAACCAAGACACAAATCTGCAGTGGTTACAGAGTACTGATGCACATATTGCCATGAATCATAGTTTTTCCAATGACTAGAAAGCAAAGCATATAAGCACTATTTGTGTTTTATATACATTCAGTTCCTGGCGGGTTTTTTTTTAATATCATCAATAAAACATTGTCTTTAATACATCATAGAAACCCTCTGTGTCTAATCTTAGTGTAGCTGTTGCCATATGAGCTATCAGAACATTAAAAAAAGAAAACAGTAATTCTACGATAAGCAAAACAGGAAATTGGAGGTTGCTGATGATGAAACTGATACCCAACCGGTAACCTGAGCAATGAAGTCACTAAGTCTTTAGTGCACTATAAATTTGATTTCCTGGGACATATTTAATGTTTTTGTTAGATTTCTTGGATAGTACACACCAGGTATTTTTAGCTTAATTTTGTTCAGTTCACTCAAAATAAGTGGCGTGCTAAAAGCATAATGTGGGAGCAGAAAGCTAAAGCACGCTCATATTATAGTGTCAGCATTTACTTACAACTGGGTCTGTTGTGCAGATAACATCAAAATGATAAAAGGGGGAGGGGGCTTAAGCAGTGCATGCTCTTTACAAAGGCTGCTTAGTAACCAACATCACATTGCCTCACTGAAAGCTTTATGTTTGTTCAGGCTATTTCATTAAAAAACAGCAAAGAGCCCTTCTGGAAGGTAGTGATGAGGGAGACTCGGAGAGCAGCAGCCAGAGTGGCTGAAATGTAAATACAGCCCACCAAAGCCTTTCCTCAAAATGGAGGCAACAAAAGATTTTGTGAGCTGCTGTGAATTCTTGAAACTGTGATAGTCATGTGTCTGATACCCAAGCATAGGCCGTGTATTTATTATTACAGGCTTACTAAAATGAAGTGGTTTCTGAGAGGCAGCTCAGATTATCAGTCAATACAATTATGAAGTGCTGCTGGCTTTATGGAACTTATACATGGTATCTGTCCCACATCTTTGTAAACAATATTGAGCAATGTTCTGGCACCTCTGTAGACACTGTTTAAATGATCCCATATTGTTTGGCTGACTTACAAATGGTGTTTTTAAGAGATAGTTCACAATGGCTTCAGTCTAAGTAGAGAACTATGTTTTGGAGGTCTTGTTCTCCTGCACTCCTCGGAGCCAGAGACAGGACCCAGATGATGGTCTGGAATCATACAAATTGGCCGCAGTGAAATATGACTAGCCTTTGACACAGTTTCTCACAGCATTCTGCTGCGGAAACTGTCAGCCTCTGGCCTGGACAGACACACACTCTCCTGGGTAGAAAACTGGCTGGATGGCCGGGCCCAGAGAGTGGTGGTAAATGGTGTTAAGTCCAGCTGGAGGCCAGTGACAAGTGGTGTCCCCCAGGGCTCAGTGTTAGGTCCAGTCCTGTTCAATGTCTTCATCAATGACCTGGATGAGGGCATTGAGGGTACCCTTAGCAAGTTTGCAGATGACACAAAGCTGTGTGCAAGTGTCGATCTGCTGGAGGGTAGGGAGGCTTTGCAAAGGGACATAAACAGGCTGGACTGCTGGGCAGTGTCCAACGGCATGAGGTTTAACACGGCCAAATGCCGGGTCCTGCACTTGGGGCACAACAACCCTAAGCAGAGCTACAGACTTGGAGAAGCCTGGCTGGAGAACTGCCAGGAGGAGAGGGACCTGGGGGTGTTGGTCGACAGCCGACTGAACATGAGCCAGCAGTGTGCCCAGGTGGCCAAGAAGGCCAATGGCATCCTGGCTTGTATCAGAAACAGTGTGACCAGCAGGTCCAGGGAGGTGATTCTCCCTCTGTATTCAGCACTGGTGAGACCGCTCCTTGAATATTGTGTCCAGTTCTGGGCCCCTCAGCACAAGAAGGATGTTGAGGCTCTGGAGCAAGTCCAGAGAAGAGCGACGAGGCTGGTGAAGGGGCTGGAGAACAGACCCTATGAGGAACTGCTGAGAGAGCTGGGGTTGTTTAGCCTGGAGAAGAGGAGGCTGAGAGGAGACCTCATTACTCTCTACAAGTACCTGAAAGGAGGTTGTAGAGAGGAGGGAGTTGGCTTCTTCTCCCAAGTGACAGGGGCACAGGATGAGAGGGAATGGCCTCAAGCTCCACCAGGGTAGGTTTAGGTTGGAGATTAGGAGGAGGTTTTTCACAGAAAGGGTCATTGGGCATTGGAACAGGCTGCCCAGGGAGGTGGTTGAGTCACCTTCCCTGGAGGTGTTTAAGACACGGGTGGATGAGGTCTTGAGGGACTTGGTTTAGTGTCTGATAGGAATGGTTGGACTAGAAGATCCGATGGGTCCCTTCCAACCTGGTTGTTCTGTGATTCTGTGATTCTGTGACACCTGGGATAGGGGATGGTTGCCAGGGAAATGTGTCTGGACACGAATAAGAGCACAGTAGGAGGAAGAAGGAGGTTACAAGAACATTAGCAGCACAATGTAGGAGGTTGTGTCCCAAAGGCAGTGAGTGATGTCTGTAGTGACACCAGTAATGAATAAAGTTATTTCATAACAGAATTTATTTGTGTATTGTGTAAGTGCGTGTGTATAATTACAGTGAAGTAGTAATCTCAAAGGCTCGAGACTGACCTGGAGGCAAGTATCCCTTGGATATGGAGATTATGCTCTTGTTCTAATAGGAAATGAACCTGTGGGAGGATAGAGCAGTGAAAAAGCAAGTCATGTGCCATTAAGTCTGTGGGACTTGTTACTAGCACTCTCAAAAAGAAACACAAGGTGACGGCAGCCATTGCTCTGATGAAGAAGGCAGTGAAGACAGATGCTAGTGGGCCAAGTTTTGTACCCAAGGATGTAAGCTAAATGCAAAGAACTCAAATCTGAAACAGTCATACAAAAGTTGTGAAGATACCAGGCATCTCTGTAGCATCCCTGCCCCCCATTTTTCTGACCAGTAATGACACAACCAGGAGTCACCCTGAGCATATTGGAGTAATCCCAAGGCCCTCGGAATAAGAGATTAGAGGTTCATGTGTTCTTCTCACTGTATCCCTCTAGCTGCCCTGCCAGGAGCTTTTTTGCATGTGGCTACATAGATGACATCGCCAAGTTCCATTTTATCCCATGTGATGATGTTGAACATGAATGGAGTTGATATCTTGAGAAAGGAGAACATCTCTGTACACCAATTTGTTACTTAAATGAAGAGATGTATAAATTCAGACAAAAGAATGAAAGAGAAGATCTTAAGAGATATGAATTAATGTGACCAGCAAAGCAGAGATTGAAAAATGTAAGAGTAAAATAAGAAAAGTACTGGGCTTAATAATGAATCTGCAGATCCAACCTAGGCTGCCAAATCAGGAAGGTCAGGTGGATGAATATTGTGTTGAGAGATGAACATTTTGTTGAGTGTTGAACAAAATTATTCAGAGCACAAAGCTTGGTCACCTGTGCAGATTTTAATTACCCAGACATCTTCTGGGAGAGAAAGGCAGATTTACTGTCCAGAAAAATTTGGGGGATGCTGTGTTGTCCATTTTATTTTTAATTTGTATATTCTAAAAAAATGAAGAAAGGTATTAGTGAGGAAGCTTTTTCTAATGCAATTCCAACTGCAGGGGAGGAACTGCTTCACACACAAGTTAACTTGAGTAGGTATGACTGAAATGACAGAGATTACAATCAATGAGATGGAAAAGCAACAAAATAGAAACCATGAATCCATTTAGGAAAGTGAATATCAGAGAAGTTAGGGTCTTTGTAGGGTCAATTTCCCAGGAAATTGGTTCAAAGTAGTGCAAAGGATTCTTAAGGAAATTATATGAGAAACACATCAGCAAATTTTCTCATTGTGAAAGGAACAGAAGAATGGTGTAGAAAATACCACGGTGACTGCATTGCTAGTTCTTTTCACAAACCTCAAACATAAGGAGAGAGCATACAGAAGTTAGAAACTAAATCAGATAATTGATGGAAACAAGCGTGAGCACACAATGACAAAACCCAAGAGGCCAAGGCACAAAATGAAAACAGACCACACAGAGCACTAAGGATAACCAATGCAGACAAAAACAGCAAGAAAGGATCACTTGGTTCCCTGTCCTGCAACAGGTGTCCTCTCTGAAAGAGTACACAAAGCATTGATTCGATGCACCAGCCTCAAGCCATCAAACACTACGTGAAACACTGTAAAAAAATCTACATCTTCTTGCCAAATACTATGTTATTTCTGTGCCATAGGAAGAAGACAGAAGAGGATCAAGCACACTGTTTCTGCCCCAGGACCCTGCAATATCACAAGATGTCTTGTAGCTCCCAGAACACTGTACAAAAATGCTTCATGCTGTTGAGATCAGCAGAGGTGAGATGGTCCTGGTTGGTCTGATCTCTGGGAGTGAAATCCCCCTACCAAACCCAAACCTGGCAGTGAGGGTGTGAGTAGGAGGTGGTAGATAGCATGGTACTTGCTACATGTGCAGCAAAAGGAAGACAACGGAATGGAATGGAATGGAATGGAATGGAATGGAATGGAATGGAATGGGAAAGCTACAGATGGTACATTTGCAGAAGATCATTGATGAACTGGAAGACTGGAAAAGGAGAAAACATCGTAGAGGTGGCATGCAAAGGTGTTTGGAGTGGTGTACTTGGGCAGTAGTTGCCAGTGGTCACTAATGACACGAGAGGTTGTGCTGAATGCTGTTATACAGCAGTCTCTCCTGGGCTCTGGTACTCATATTTTCATTACTGACTTGGATATTAAGTAATCAATGTGTCAATTACATTTGCAGATTATTCTAGTTTGGGAAGACTTGTAAGTAATGAAAGAATGAAATTGAACTGTACACGGTGGCTACAAAACTGAAGAATAGTATTGAAAATATTGAATTCAGTAAGAAGGAGCATAAAGTGCTATGTAAAGATGGCATAGGCACAGGACAGGGAACAAGTGGATAGCTAGTATCTCCCTATGAAGAGACTTGTTATAGGAGATCATTAAAAGAGCTATAGACCACTCCATTAAGGGTGAATGGCATCCAGGATTTAGATGAGAGCAGAGCCTGCAATGTAAGTAAGGAGGTTTTCCGTCCCCTCCAGCAAAGGAGTCAATTAGAGGGAATTCAGAAAACAGAAATGTCAGTAATGAGAAATACAGAAAGCAGAGTCTGTGAAGAAAAAAATGAATGAACAAGGGAAAAAAATCAGAAAGACTATCTAGAAAAAAAATAGAAATAGACATCATAATCTGTTAAATAGTTCAGAGCTTCAAGGTCCTTTATATAAAGCCTGTTAACATCAATAGGAAGTACTTTTTTCAATTCCAATTACTTTTAACAGATAAATTAGACCTACTTGAAAGGAAGATTTTGACTCATCTCCCTTGAAAGTTCCTCAGGAGAGAATGAGATGTTTTTGAAACACATGCCTTTCACAAAAACCTATAAAGCTGTGAGGAGAAACGAGATCTTATTCTCATCTGTGCTGCTACAGTGAAGTCACCAGAATCCATTTGCATAAAAACTGAATCTAAGCCACGTCTCAAATGGGATCTTATTCAGGCTTTGAGATTAGGTACACAGAGGGGTGTAGATGATCTTGTCTCCCCTTGTGGCTCAGGCCTAGACCTGGTTACGCGCTTGAATCCTCCACATGCTGTCTGGGACCCACTGCAGCCAGCACGCTGAGCAGGAACCCACACAAGTCAATGAATGAGAAATGCTTTAAAGAGCAGCATATCATGCATTTTGCTTCTTTCAGAGGTTAGGCTGTTAACCCAAGCTGTTGTTCCTTTCAACAACATAGCAAGAGGTCACTCTCCTCTTTTATCACACAAGCTAAAAAAGAGCAAGAGGTTGTGGTTGTCACAATAACCCTTTGTCCTCTAAATCAGCAGCTAAAGCACTTCTCAGGACACAGGTTGTTCAAGACTCTTGCAAGACAGTACCCTGGTGACGGAGCTACTGCTGAGACTAGGCACTCCTCTGTTTGCTGGGTCACACGCACACAAAAAGCCTTCAAGAGTCATTGTGTTAAGGACCATGATGCTCTAATCAGGTGCATGGGCTCTTCACATGGGGAGGCAGACAAGGACTTAGCCTGGCTCTCAGGCTTGCTTATACATTATACATGACAACTGTACTGGATCAAATTATTCAGTAGCTCCTAGAAAGAGCCTGAGCCTAACCTGCACAGGTCTGTGGAGGTGGCAAACCTTCCAAACATTTGTGGAAGAAGAGATTTAGACATCTTAAAGACTTTATGCACCTAAAAAATGATGCGAGGAAGAATTTTTATTATCCAGTCTCTACGTGAACGTGGTCTAGGTCCCTGCCTTTGGATGCCATGGATAATCCTATTCAGTGAAAGAACTTCTATAGAAAAAAAAAAGTAAACAATTTTCACAACACATTCTACTTCACCAAGTAAATCTACAGCATTGTTAATGCATAGACTGCAAGACAATCAGTCAAAAGAGTAATTAAAAGAATACAGTTGAGTATGAAATTATTCCTAATTATTGATATTTATATGCAATGAATGCCCGACCAAAGTTTCAAAAATAAAGAAAAAATAAGAGCATATCAATGGCTTTGGGTGATATCCATCCCTTTGCCACCTGCCCAATATTCTGAAGTGGCATTCATGACTCTCCGAGGAGTTTTGTTTTCAAGACTTAGTTCTGTAAATGCTGTTTTATGTCATGAGGCACTGAGGCTGTCAGAGAGGTAAATAAATGTCATGTCTATTAGTGAGTGCCAACAGCAACTTGATTGCAACAAAGCCTCAGTTGTTGAATGTTTTTATGAATACCAACATTATTTATTTTGCTTCTGGAATTCTGAAATCTCTTCTGTTTTGTTTATGCACATGCACACACATTATATATAATATGTATAGAAAGCACGAAGAGAAGAAATCTGGACTATTTCCCTCTGCAGTGTGATGGAGTTCAATTTACTCAACAGTCATGTGACCCACTTGATTGCGAAGTTCCAGCGCTCTTCATTTCTGAGCAGGATACCTATAAGAAGTTATGAAGAGATGAATGAATAGAGTGTTTTTATATAGTAAACCCCTAAATATGGACAATTATAAAAGAGAATATCTTGTGTAGAATAGGTAGCATATTGAATTTTTGTGTTACTTTTTTTGTCTTCCTTTTCCTTGTTCTCTTTTACAGGAAGTTTTCTTCATTATAAAGCCCCAGAGCGCTCCACATTGCATGAGACAATTCTGAATCTTCATCTAAATTTATTTTTTAGGATCTGTAAATACTTTGGTCTTCAGAGTCCAGGGCTTCAATTCCATGTTTTATGCATCCTTTACTGATGCAGAAAATGTTATATCTAGTTTCTAACTTATATCTAAAATTGAAATTTAAATACCGTATGTGAAATTCTAGGGGTTTTTTTTTAACTTATAAATGCATTCCTGTGATTCAGTCTGTAATGTTTTTATTATGGGTGTTGTTTTCTTTATACTAGTAAATATGTGAAATTAACGGTTGCTTTACTATATTATTTAGACATGCTCATGAACAGCCTTCTCCACATTTCACAGAATGAATCCCAATAATAGTCCTGGGCATCACGTTCATCAACCTCAGACAATGTCTCCCCATACTTGACAAGCTCTGTTGAGATCTGCCTCGTTAGTGGTCTTGAATTTTTTTGCAGTTCTTGATCACAAATGTATATTTCTGTACATTACTAACCACAAACTCAGGTGCTGGAACATCCTGAGCCGTTTTAAGGAGTTTCTCATCAATGGCATACAGTATTTGAGAGCATTTTCGTGCTCTTCCTGTTTATAGACTTTATCTTTTGTATTTTCATGAAAGCTTCATTGCATGTTCAAAGCAATACCTCCTAGTGAAACCAATGAATGCTTTCATTTTCAGTAAGGCAGGCCCACAGAGGAGCTTAACTAGTAATATGAGTTTCTTTTTGGCTGGTTTTGTAATTCACATTTCCGTATGTTCATACTTACAAGGAAGACTTGCTAATGTGGTTTTACGTGAGCTACTCAGCTTGATGGGGAGCCCCTAGAGCTCTTTGCTATACCCAGCTTAATTGCAGTACTTTGGAATCTATTGGACTGCCTCCACTAGAAAAGTCACGTCTGACTTTGTGTCCAAAGACTCATATTTGTTTATTAAAATGTTGCACTCAAGTCGATATTCTGTAAGCATGGCAACCCAGTCAGGACTTGCCTGTATCCTACTGGCATTATGTTCAATAGCATGATCCTGACAACAGATTTATTGTAACATTTAACACTATGTCAGGTAACATCTCTCCTTTAGGTCAAATCCTGATCCATTTTCTTGCAATTAAATCACGCAGTTTAAAGGGTAAAATTCACCCTTAGAAAAGTATATTTCACTCTGTTGGCCCTTTGTGCCTTTTTCTTAAGGCTCAGCCGAGCTTGCACAGACAATTTCTTTCCCATTCACCTGGCTTACTGCCCATGTTTTCTATTTCATTCAACCTTGTATAGATGTGCCAAACTGCTCCCAACATAGTGGGGTTTCTATACTTTGTAGGAGGAAGCTCTGGATGCTTCAATTGCGTGACAATAGCACAACTCCATAGCTATACTTGGCTCTGTTTGGTCAAGATGAATGGCATCTTAAAAAGTTCCATTCCGTACTGTAATCATTATAATCATGTGGACAACCCTTTCTTTAGCTTCTTTAGTCATGACTTTTGCCCTTTTATCTTGATTGATAAGTGACAGCTTTGCATTCTGGACCTTGAGATATATATTTACAGTAGTATAAGAAATTTGTCCTTAATCAAAGGAGGCTTGACTTGCCAGCACATCTTTAGAATATTATTGAGTAACTCATTAAAATGTTAATAGCTTCTGTCAGGGTTTATTGATCCTAATGTCAGCTTTTCTCAGAATAAGAAATAAAGCTGATTTTTATCTTGGCTTTGGACCATGCTGAGTGATCAGCATTTAAATAGAATAACGAGAAGTGCTTAAGTAGAATAATTGGCATCTAGCGCATATATCGGTTCTGAATACAGACAGAGTCCTCCAGATATATGAGTGTATTTTTTCTGGTGTGTGAAATAACACATAATATAAAGAAAATTGTGAAGACATTTTATCTGGATTATTTTGTCAAGTTTTTTCTGCAGAAGTAAATAAAGGTAATACATATACATCAAATATTTTCTCTTAGATGGAAATAGAGTTTTTAAAACAGCTTAGTAAAATAAAAGTATTAGTGTCCTTGTTGTTCATTGCATCCTAAGTTATACAGGTTAAATAACAATCAAATAATATTCCAATTAATTTCTATAAGAAAAACGATATAGAAAATTTTCTATTGCCATCACATTATTTTGGTTATATGTGGAATTGAACAAAAGACTGACGGACAAGTGAAGGAGAGGGAGGGAAGGGCATTTGTTTTTCAAAGGCAGCTGCTAATCTTAGAATCTTTCCCACCATGAGCAATGTTGTCCAACAAGAGTAAAACAGCAAATCCCATGCTGACCCGAGCAGAGGCAGGATTGTCAAGTGTTAAGATGAATGAAAGAAAGAAGAAAGAAGAATCTGTCTTTTATACCTTGCTTTAAAATGATTAAGCCAACCTTCATCAAGACATTTGAGTATGTCAACAAGTATCTTATAGCATGTGTAGGACTTTTAGGAGATGGATATGATATTGTGGTACTTTTCTAATTCAAAAGGACTATGAATACAGTACATAGAATTCGGTCCCTTAAAGGTTTATTTAAGTATCCACCTACAAAGCAATTCCCTCTGGCATGTAAGAATTGCTGTGTCCCATGTAAATATGCTGTCACCTTGTAGCTGAAAGGTGGCAGGCATTTACTGGTAAAAGGACCAGGACATTGCAAATGCACTAAAAGGTTACCTGGTTGCATATAAGCCACAGCTCGTCAGCCTGTGAAAAGTCTACATTATGTGTCTGTGTCAAAAAAAAGGCTCAGCCTTCTAATACAGGAGATTCTTATAAATCCTGTCCCTTGTAACTTCGGGGGTGGGGGGTGGGAAGTGGGTTATCCAGTAATTAATTTACAAGATAAGGGTAAGAGTAATTGTCAAGAGGGTGATGGATACTATGAAACTTTTAAAAAATAAGATATCCTGAGAGAAGTTTCTTTTTAAGTCAGAATGACTTGTCAGGATATTAAATAGAGATTGCAGTAAAGGAGAATTTACAGGATCTATAGTTAACAAGAGATATTGTTGTGGACTTGGTCAATTTGCCTTTTCATCAGATTAGTCAATATAATCGGAAATATGAAACCTGGCAAAGCAGTTAGATGTCATCACGTGCTTAGTGAATTTTAATCTGGCATTCACAATATTTGAGAATATAATGAAAAAATGCTAAATGATGTCTAGTTTAAGTGACCATTAGTGATTTTCATTAACATTTTTCTTGTGAGAGTTGACAATAAATCCTGGAATTACTTGCATTCCTTTGAAAGGATGAAGGCAATTTCTGTAAGGATGCAAACAAGAAACATTATTTGCTGCATGGTAAACTGCACATTTTTCTGAAACCTAACTAAACTGAAGCATATTAATTGTTTGTGCACAAACTACAATCTTAATGACAGTTGTCCAGAGGGACACTTATACAATAAGGTCTTCAATATGCAGACTCTTAAGCTTATGTGTAATTTCACTTTTATGTGTAATCCTGTTCGATGTGCAATATAAAGTTGCTCACGTATGTATATGACTTTAGGATCAAGGTCATGGTTTATAGAGTGATTTGAGATTCCTCAGGATAAAAATGCCATCTAAATGTAAAGATACTGTTTGTTAGGCATTAGTGTTTTACAGACAGTAAATTTAATGGACCTGATTTTCATTTACCTTTACAGTCAGATGAGGGATCTATTTTGGAAAAGTCACCACTGTGGGGGAAGAAAAACAATAGCCAGGAAATTGCTAATGTTAATGTGATGTAAAGTCAAGCAACCATTTCGTATCTCATTTAAACTTTGATTCAGGAAGGGACTGAAACATGTGCTTAATTTTAATCATGTCAGCAGTCCCAGCAGTCAGTGAGAGCACTTGAAATTAGGCGTATTCTGCCTGCATAGAGGCCTTAGTCAACAGACTACAAAATACATTACGATTTCTCGTCTGATTACCTGTGCCCACTTCTTAATGGATGGATGGTCTTCTCCCAAACCACAATGACAGAACAGATATTTAACGGAGCAGAAAAACTTTTCTGCAGAAGTGAGTGAAATAAGACTATGAGGGGAGTGAGAACCTCATCCTTTGAGGGACATATATTTTAGAGGGAGTAAGATGGAAACCCTGGCAAAATCCGTAATGTAAGTGCTCTGAGATATGAGGCAAATCACTTCTTGGTGGCTCATACTGAGAACCCGAATCCCTAACTGTCCATGCTAACTATCTGAAGTAATAGGACACAAACATTTTCCATAGAGATTTAGCTGTCTTCTGCTATCTCCCCCACAGGGCAGCACGTTGTGCCATATCATTCATCTATGCCAGCAATAAATGATTGCATCAAAGAATTCACTACAACTGTGCAAACCCAAAGGCTACTTCAGAACTGCCTTCCTTTCAATGGCACTATTCAAATTATGTGTATTATACTTTATTTTAAGAAATAATCTTTCAAGGCAGCTACTTTGAATGTCTACTTAAAACAATATCCCCTTGTGTATTGAATTTAAAAATAAAGTGTACATTCTGGCTTTCTATAGCACATATTTATAAATAAGACACAGTCACAGTTCATATTTTGCACTTTCATTTTTAAATGCTATGTGATCTAGAATTTGATGAGGCACTTGGGGTCTTTTCATAAACACAGAGATCAGAAAGAGATATTTTTGCTGTTTCTAAGGTAATGATGTGCAACTTAATGTTCTGCATAACCATTCATATGTGTATTTATATATGTGTGTCTGTGTAGAGATATTTTTATGTATTATGAATGCGTTTATGATTGCATCTTTTAAAAAGTTATTCACAACAGAAAGGATTTACGCAATTCTTCAGACGTCTGCATTCTTTTGAAGAATCCATTAAAATAATTTAATTCTGACAATCAGGGACTTAAAGAATTGTTAGTATGCTTGAGGGTCTTTTTTTTTTTTACTTAAAATTGGTAAGATGCATTTATTTAGTTTATCTATATTTTCTCCCAATAGGCAACTATGTATTGTGAACACAGCTAAAAAGTGAAACTGGGAAACAAGTGCTTTTCAAACTTTGTAATCGTCATCTTTCACGATCTGGGGCAATTTCATAGTTTTTAAGATTGCAAGGGATCGTTACAATTTTCTCTTCCCTTTCTCAGAGATCTCTCTGAATCTCCAGCAGGATCCAGGCTGCAGGAGGCCATGCCTGTGACTTCTGTGTGTTTAGCCTCGTGGAAGTGGTATGTAATTTGAAGAGATAGAAATGTGACTTTTGAATCAACATGTTAAGTATCTACCCACCCAAGTTAAATTTAAAGACATCAAGTTATGGGAAATTTATCACATTCCTTTTTAAACATAATCTTATACTTAGGCTGAACTCCACATCATGCAGTTGAATACCACTTGCCTTTGGTATGACAGACAAGGAGCCTCCCTGGGGTTGGACTTTCTCACAGCACATTTCCAGCAGAGAAATGGGGAAACCGAGGCACTCAGATTCAGTCATTATTTCTAGCCTTGGATCTGTTGCATGTTTGTGATCCCAGCCTGACACCTTATGAAATTACTTTTAAAATCACAGGTAAGGTCTCCTGTAATTGTGGGAAATATATCCAGTAGAAATTTAATGGTGTATGAAACATATCATGCATTAATACAGGACAACTTTAGACCATGTTATTTCATTTTCTACTATTCCCAGGCTTCCATATAAAAACCCTCTTTCTTAATTTAAAGGTTCTCGTTAGGAGCAGTTACAACGTTTCTTCAGGATGCTATCATTGCAGGAGATGTCCCGCGGAGTCCCTTCTAGCACTGCAGAAATTTCTACCTCTGCTAAGATCAGGAAGGTCCATGGAAACAGATGGAAAAGGTATAGAATTTAAAGTCAAAGTAAATCTCTACCTTCATTTAGTAATTTATTCATCTTGATTCTTATGGGGATATGTATACAAATCTAACTAAAATAAGATTTAAGCAAAACCAGAATAAAATGCTGCTGGCAAATATTCAGCTGACCATGTCATGTCTCATGCAGCTTGGTAATCATTCACTAGTTAAACTCAACTTCAAGGTCAACAAATAATTTTAAAAGACTTGTTAAAAGTATTTTACCAGATAAGACCATGAGCATTAAAATCGCTTGGAACATAAGTAAAGATATTAAAATATTGACCAATAAAAAAATATTACAAGGGTATTTTTTATTCCACCTCCTTTAGATAAAATTTGCTTTGAAGAATTCTGTTCTTCCATCTGACCCAAAAGATCTGAATTTAATTGGTTTCCCAACAACAACAATACATCTAAAGGGGCAGCAGGAAAGAGACCTTCTTGGGGAGAACACCTATGGGTAAAAATCAGTGGAACACACAATAAGGCAGATGTCATGGTGTGGTTCTGCTACAGACCACTCAGTCAGGAAGAAGAGACTGGTGAGATATTCTATAAGCAACGGGGAGAAGTCTCACTAGCCCTTGTTCTTGTGGAAGACTTCAGCCTACCAGATATCTGCTGGAAGTGTCATACAACAGACAGAAACAATCTAGGAGGTTCCTGGACTGCGTGGAAGACAACTTTCTGACAGAACCAGTGAGCACACCAACCAGGGAAGGTGCCCTGCTGGACCTGTTGTTTGTGAACAGAGAAGGCCTTGTGGGAGGTGTGACAGTTGGAGGACAGTTGGAGGACACCTGTAGTATAACAAACACAAGATGATAGAATTCTCAGTTCTGGGAAAAGTAAGGGGAGGAGTGGTAGAAGAACCATCCTGGACTTCCAGAGGGCAGACTTTGGACTGTTTAGAAGGCTGGTTGATCAAGTTCCTTGAGAGGCAGTACTAAAGGTCAAAGGAGCCCAAGAGGGGTGGATGTTGTTCAAGAAGGAGATCCTAGCACTGCAAGAGCAGCCCATCCCT
This sequence comes from Coccyzus lansbergi, assembly GCA_033558105.1. Lineage (NCBI taxonomy): Eukaryota > Metazoa > Chordata > Aves > Cuculiformes > Coccyzidae > Coccyzus > Coccyzus lansbergi. The sequence continues at coordinate 1,146,449 of JAUMJK010000986.1, forward strand.
ATGTCAGAAAATGAGCTGGTGAGGAAGAGAACTAGTTTGGCTGAACAGAGAGCTGCAGGTGGATTTCAAATAAAAGAGGAAAATATACAAGCTTTGCAAGAAGGGGCAGGTATCTCAGGAGGACTACGCAAATGAAGCGAGATTGTGCAGAGAGAAAATCAGAAGGGTTAAAGCCCAACCAGAACTTAATTTGTCCAGCTCTGTGAAAGATAACAAAAAATGTTTCTACAAATATATTAACAACAAAAGGAGGAACATCTTTTAATGAGTGCAGGGGGAACAATAGTGATAAAAGATGAGGATGAGACTGAGGTACTTAATGCCTTTTTTGACTCAGTTTTTAATAGCAAGGTATCTCTGAGTATTCAGCCTTGTGAACCAGAAGACAGGGAGCAAGAGCAGAACAAAGCGCCCTTGATCTAAGAGGAAATCATTAGAGACCTTCTCAGCCAATTAGACATTTACAACTCTGTGTGGTTGGATGGGATCGATCCAAGGGCATTAAGGAGCTGGTGGAGGTGCTCACCAAACCCCTTTCTATCATCTATCAGCATCCCTGGATGATAGGGGAAGTTCCACACGACTGGAGGCTGGCAGATGTTACACCCACTCACAAGAAGGGTCGAAGGAAAGATCCAAGGAACTACAAGCCTGTCAGTCTGACCATGGTACTGGGGAAGGTCATGGAACAGGTCATCTTGTGTACGATCACATAGCACACACAAGGACATTGGGTGACCAGGCCCAGTCAACATGGGATTTTGAAAGGCAGATCCTGCCAAACTAAGCTGATCACTTTCTATGACAAGGTTACCCACTTAATGGATGAGGGAAAGGCTTGGATATACAGTACCTAGACTTTAGCAAAGCCTATAACATCATTTCTCACACTATTCAGCATTAGAAACTGGCTGTCATTGCTCTGGACAGGCACATTCTCTGCTGGATTAAAAACTGGCTGGATGGCCAGGCCCAAAGAGTCATGGTGAATGAAGTTAAATCCAGTTCAAGACAGATCGCAGGGCATGTCCCCCAGGGCTCAGTGCTGGGTCCAGTTCTGTTCAATATCCTTATCAATGCTCTGGATGAGGGCATTGAATGTACTCTTAGTAAGTTCATGGATGACATTAAGCTGGGAAGAAGTGTTGATCTTCTTGAAGGTAGGGAGGCTCTACAGAGGGACCTAAACCAGCTGGATCGATGGGCTGAGACCAACTTTATGAGGTTCAACAAGGCCAAGTACAAAGTCCTGCACTTGGAACACAGTAGCCCTGTGCAGCACTACAAGTTTGGGGAAGAGTGGCTGTAAAGCTGCCTGACAGAATTGGACCTGGGAGTGTTCATTGACAGCTGGTTGAATATAAGTCAACAATGTGCCCAGGTGGCCAGGAAGGTTGGTATCTTGGCCATCATCACAAACAGTGTGGTCAGCAGGACCTGGGAAGTGATTGTGCTCCTGTACTCAGCATTGGTAAGGCCACACCTCAAATACTGTGTTTAGTGTTGGGCCCCTAACTACAACAAAGTCATCGAGGTGCTGGAGCACATCCAGAGAAGGGAATTTTGCTGGTGAAGGGTCTGGAGAACAAGTTCTATGAGGAACGGCTGAGGGAACAGGGGTTGCTTAGCCTACAGAAAAGGAGGATAAGGGGAGACCTTATCACTGTCTATTACAATCTGAAAGGTGGGTGTAATGAGGTGGATGTTGGCCTTTTCTCACAAATGATTGGGATAGGAGATAGGACAAGAAGAAATGGCCTCAAGTTGCACCAGGGGAGATTCAGATTGAACATTAGGAAAAATTTCTTCACTGAAAGGATTATCAGGCACTGGAAAAAGCTGCCCAGGGAGGAGGTTGAGTCACCATCCCTGGATGTGTTTAAAAGATGGCGAGATGAGGTGCTCAAGGATATGATTTAGTGAAGAGGTATTTGATAGACTCAAAGGTCTTTTCCAGTCACATGATTCTATGATTTTAAAGAATACATTTCTCTTTATAGGGGTACATTTCCTGGGATATCCATGGGATGAACTCTTAGAGTGTAAAACATGCTGGGAAAGCCTATGAAGTTCAATTGGATCTGCTCTAGCAAAGATGCTGTCTATGGCTCAGGCAGTGGCCAGTGTATCAGATGTTTTGTGTCCCTAAAAGTATTTAAGAGTTTGTGCCTATGACTTCGGGCATCTAGGATGAAATCACTAATGTGCACTGCTGCTGTTTCATTTGTGACACAATGCTCCGTCCCTGGAAACATTCAAGGTCAGGTTGGACAGGGCTGTAGGCAACCTAATCTGGTTGAAGATGTCCCTGCTCACTACAGGGGGTTCAGACTAGATGATCTTTAGAGATCCCTACCAACCCAAACTACAGTTCTCTGATGTGTCACTAATAGCAACACCACATGAACCACCCAGGCCACACATTTATACTCAGGTAATCTAATAATTTCTAACAGTAGGCCGTAATTTCCAAAGGTATTTCTCTTTCTCTTCTGGTTGCATAGGTGAGGCAGGGGATAGAGGCATGTTTCATTGGGTGCTTACAGCAACCAAGTAGAGAAAACCAACACTAGGAAAAGCTGATTGGTTTCTTTTACTCACTATCCCGTAAAAAGTGGTAATTGACATTTTGATGCATGACATGTCGCATTCCTTCATAACGCTACAGTAATTGAATACACATGAAACTGTAGTGCACTGGGTGACCCTGGAGTGTGCCACACACCTGGAAGTAGTGAAGTTCAATTAATGTGTCATTGCTACTAATAACAGCTACTAGTGAGAACCTCCAGCCAGTTGCTACACCAGAGGAAATAGTAATCCTTGTATTTAGAGAGACAGTATACAGTAAACACCAAGTATCTATTGTTTAAATGCAGAGCTGGTTTGGATGGACAGTTAAAATCATGTTCTTTAAGTAACATGGTTTTTAACCTGTCCTGTATTTGTCTAGCTTTGTGTGCAAAAATTTGAGATACTAAAATAAAACCAACTGAAAGCCAGTAGTAGACTAAATAAAATGGTATTGAGACAAAGATTCATGCAGTGAAAGCAGGATCTGAATCACAAACTCAAGCAGAAAAAAATCCTATAGTAGAATAGCCTTCAGAATTTGATTTTATCTGTCAAACCCCAGGAAATTTAGAGTTAAGAGGTGAAACTCCTTCCTCAACTCACCTTATTTTTAAGATCAAGTTATCAAAAGTTGTCTGTCAAGCATATGCATAGAATCATAGAATAACTAGGTTGGAAAAGACCCACCAGGTCATCGAGTCCAACCATTCCTATCAAACACTAAACCATGCCCCTCAGCACCTCATCCACCCGTGCCTTAAACACCTTCAGGGAAGGTGACTCAACCACCTCCCTGGGCATCCTGTTCCAGGGTATATTAATGTGCATACACAAACAGTTTGAATATTTTCTTCATTTAGTTCACAAAACTAGAGGACATTGAAACTGAAAGTGTACATCTGCAGTAGATCGGAACAGAAGCAATAGGGCTGATGTTCTCCTTTTAAATATTTCATCATCATCTTCATTGGGCTCTTGAGACAAGTTATGTGTCCTAGGTGCTGAACCTAAGAAATTATTAAACTGTTTAACCAAAAGCTCATAGGGAAGGAAATATCCCTCCAGTACGGCCTACAACATGTCTATCCTCAGTAGGATTACAGAGTAGAATATCGAGTTACAAACATTACCTCATTTGAAAAAGCCTCCACTGACTGAAAGCCATGTTAATACTGAGGGCCATGATTCTGATTCATGAGGAGTTTAACCTCTTCACAGCAACCCTGTTTGCAGTATCAGACCCATGCATTTTTACTGGTGTTGACACAAATCTCAGAGGAGTTGTAGTTTCTGGTTGAGTAATCTCCAGAGATAAAACATCTTATTGAAAATGGGTTTGACTTTCTGCAGAGCTCCACTTCTCTTCTAGTAGTTATCAACACCACATCTATTTTATTTCTCCACTCATGCTATTCTCTCATCTTACATTTGCCTAAGATTTATCTGTCAGCTTTATCTCTCCCTAAATTCATTTCAGCTCTCTAGCTGATTTTCTTAGGCATTAGTGATAAATAATATTCGCTGTTCTTCATGCTTCTCTTCCCCCTCATTTTGCTTTTATATGTCTTAGTTTAAAGTCTGTCCTATTGACCTGGCTGAAATCCCATACGTTTATGGAATTAGAGTACAAACTTCCCCAGAAATGGGTCTCTAAAAGTCACTAAAGCACTAGTAGGCAGTTGAGAGAGTATTTGTCTTGTATTAATTGCACAAATATTCAGCTCAGCCTAAGATCCCTTCCATTTTCTTTTAACTATCTCGTCCACGCTGCACGTGTTCAGAGGGTTAGAGGCATCAGTGTGATCAATCCCACTGTGAGTATTTGCACTGTCCGATACTTGCAATCTATTCAGGGTAAACAGTTGTCTGCCAATCCCCACTGCAGGAAGGTTTCCTGAGATAAGCTAATAACATGTCTCCAGTGCTGGAGAAAAACTGAAGTAGAGAGAGATTAGAAACAATAAAAAAAAAACAAAAAAAAAAAAAAAACAAAAAAAAAAAAACCAGAAAACGTTCTCCATTCAAAATGGAGGAAAGAAGAGAAAAGCACTTTCAGAATTTGACTTCTATATTGGGTAGCAGGAGGCAAAAAGACAGAAGACCTTCTGAAATCATTCAGGTGATAAAATAAGTGTTTAGAGATTAAAGTATGTACCAGATTCTGTTGTCTCTGTTGTTTTCTTCACTCACAAAACAAATACATTCCATTTCTGGAAATGCAAGAAAATTCTATATAGGTTTTAGGGGAAAAAGTAATTGGAGGCGAGGATGTCTTTTCATTGCAACATGGTGGCCACCATCTGGGAGACTTAAGTTCAAGAATTGTATTTGGCTGAGGTTCATTCTATGGAGATGTTTATAAAAGAACAGATCTCAGAAATGTTCAGAAATTCATAGTAAGTTGCACCAGAAAACAGTGCAGTGATTTCTTTTATTGCTTCATAGTAACATGAAAACAGATTTCTCTTGGGTTTTTTTAGATAGGAATATATATATAAAAAAAAACTTTGGAGACATAAACGTAGATGTTGCAGCTCCTTGTAAATAATCAAACGCCTAACATCTTTTCCAAACTCAGTGTTAACTACTTAAACTGCTATGGGATTGTGCTCTTCCAAAGAGAATGCATAAAAAAACATGAGCCTTTTTTTACAGCCTCCTTCTTACCTTAGGCTTAGACATCTTCCTTATCATGAGGTTTCTTAACTGGGATTTAATTCTAACCTCTTCTTTTTTTTATTTCTTTGTTTGGTTTGGAGTGTTTGGGGAATTAAGAGAAGAAATAAAAGAAAATATTGTTTAAGCTCTAAGACTGGAGGTAGAACACCAGTTCTCCTCATCTTCCTGCCATACCACAGAGTGGTCCTAAATTTATTAAATAAGGAGAACATTCAATTACCTTTGAGGAAATTCAAACTTTCATCTCCATCTTTTCAACAACTGGAGTTGAGACTTGCAGTCCTTCCCTTTCATACAGGATTGATCTGCCTAGAAAAATGAGGGGAAAATTAAAAAAAAAAAAAAAAAAAAAGGAGATAATATGAATCTGGTCTGTTTGCAGAGCAGTTGGTTGAGAGAAGGGAACCCTACATTTCATCCTGTTTCAAAGACTTTTAATGCATTTGAGTGCAATATCTGTTCCCAAATAATACACATTTAAAACAAACAAAAAAAACCACATTGAAAAAGACATTAAAGTTTTGCCTCTTTTCCAGTAAATCTTGATTCTATTGTGCAGAGTGAAGTCAATTCAACAGAAGAGTATCCTACATACACACTCAAGGATACAGTGGTCTCATATCTCTTCATGGACAAGTGTATTGGGTATGCATGGCAAAGTTTTAGTAGTTAGGGGGCTGCATGAGTGTCTTCCATGAGAAGCTGCTGGAAATTTATCCTACGTCAAATAAAGCCAATGCCAGCCAGCTCCAAGATGGACCTACTGCTGGTCACAGCTGAACCAATCAGGAATGGTGGCAGCACCTCTTGGATAACACCTGTAAGAAGCGGGGAGGAGGGAAATAAACTTGTGCAACAGCAGGAGCCAGAAAAGTGTGAAAGTATGTGAGAGAAATAGCTCTGCACACACCAAGGTCAGGGAAGAAGGAGGGGGAGGGATGGCTTCAGGAGCTGGAGCAGAGATTCCCCTGCAGTCCATGGTGAAGACCATGGTGAAGTGGGTTGTCTCCCTGGCGGGTAACACTGGAGCAGATATCCACCTTCAGCCTGTGGTGGACTCCACACCAGAGCAGGTGGATGCCCAAAGGAGGCTGTGACCCTCTGGGAGACCTACACTGGAGTAAGCTCCTGACAGGACCTGTGCATCCATGGAAATACAGAAGCCCATGCCAGTGCAGGTTCACTGGCAGGACTCATGGACCCATGCTGGAGCTCTCTTTTCCTGAAGGATTGCATGCCATGGAAAGAACCCACGCTGGAGCAGCTCATGGGAAAGACTCTCATTGGAGAAGTTTGTGGAGAAATGTTTCCTGTGGGAAGAACTCTTCACTGGAGCAGGGGAGGAGGGTGAGGAGTCCTCCCTCTGAGGAGGAAGAAGGGGCAGAGATAACGTGATGAACTGACTGCAACCCCTATTACATGTCCCACCGCGCTGCTGAGAGGGAAGAGGCAGAGAAAATGAGGATCAAAGTTAAGCCTGAGATGGGGCAGATGTTTTAAGATTTAGCTTTTATTTCTCATTATCCTAAACTGATTTGATTGGTAATAAATTGAATTAATTTTCACCCAAGTCAAGACTGATTTACTCGTTACAGTAATTGCTGAGTGATGTTTACTTGGCCTTATCTCAGCTCACAAGCCTTTTGTCATATTTTCTCTCCCCTGTCCAGCTGAGAAAAGGAGTGATAGAGCAGTTTTGGTGGGCACCTGGCATCCAGTCAGGATGAACCCACCACAACAAAAGGCCTGTGACTGAATCTCTTTGGATAAAGGAGGGAAGTGAGCCTAGAAACTCATTATCATATCTGACTAATCTATCTATTGTGTAAAATGAGACTTCTCCTGTTGATCATGGAGAGGAAGAAGCTTTCAACATATTTTTACAGTGTAACTGTTGACTGCGTTTGACATGGACCAAAGAAGAGAAGCAGAGAAATACTTGCTTCCTAGGTCTGCATTAGCTACTGCACTAACTGTGCACCCATGTGGCTGAAGTGTGTCTATGGGTGTGCTTGGATATCTAAAATGATGAAAAAATTGCTTTAGATGCATCCATAATTAGCCAGCAACTGAATGGAAGTGCTCAGCCTTCCCATTTTAGACTTCAGCATCTGCATTCATCCTTAGTCCTTTTCTGGATCTGGCCTTGAGCTCCAAAATTGAGAGCACATTCAAATGTCATCTAGTGACTTAAGAGTCTAATTTACTGGTATTTGTGGGTCTTGAGGATCAGATTTCAGGATCAGTGTCTAAAAGCTGAACAGATCATTTTAGAGGGCAGTATTTTCTGAGTATCTTTCTGTTGTCAACAGGGACTGAACTTAGGTCATCTTTGTTCAGCTTTATTGAACATATCCCAAGTTCTTGTAATAAAAACATGGAAATCTTGATAGTATGAACCCTGACAGAAAGAAAAAGACATGTGAAGTTAGAGCCAAAGCTGGAAACATTAATGAGAAACAGCGGCAAGTTCCTATACTGAGAGCACCTCCACACACAGATCAGAGATGTTCCTGCCCATGCGGCGGAGGTGGAAATAAATTATGTTTAAGGTCCCTACCAATCCAGACCATTCTATGAGCTATGATATGTTTGCTGAAGACTAGTAGTTTATCTACAAAACCTGCTGATGTGAGTTTGTTGAAGGGCCAATTATTGATACAGCCAAAATACCTTGTATGCCTGTGCAGAATGTTTTTCAAATGTTTCAGCATCAAATGTATTTGCATTGTTTTGATTACTGTCCACAGGGATAACTTTTCAGTATCACTGCTACTGAGGAACCTCATGGTGACCAAAAGAAAACAATTGTCTGTTTTTAAATTGAAAGACATGAGCAGAGACGCAGAAAGCCTTTTGCATTTTTCCTTTGGTGGAATCAGCCCATGTGCTTACACACTCACAAAGCCTTAACTCTACAAGAATGAAGGCTGGGAGGTTTGCAACCCATTTCAAACAAGACACCATGGTATGATGCTCTTCTCTTCTTTGCCTTTTGAACCAAAAGGGTTCACATCCTTTGAACATCACCAGTTCCCCAGGAGCTGAACTGGTGGACCCTCACTTTTCCCATCCCCATGACAAACCTTCCCATCAGTTCACCCATGCTGGTGAGGAGACAGAACCGCTCTTCCCATTCTTCTCAGTGCCTTGTCACGGCAGGCTTCACTGCTGTAAGTGTTCCACTGAATTACATCTAAGTGAATGACTAGGAAGGTTGGCCGATTTGCATTATTTTGCAGGGACAAGGCCTTAAGTTCACAAAAGTAGCCTTCACTAGAATCTACTTCCCCTCTCCACCCTTTCTCCCCCACAATAACTACAGTCCTAGTCCCATGTGAACAGATTAATCTTGACTTTCTCTGCCCGTACATGGTAAAATATCTGTTTAGAAATAAGCTGCTACATGTGTTACAAAATGTTCAATGGACAAATGCAAAAATCTTGAATCAGGATATTACAACAAACCAAAAGAATGGTAATTAGCAAGAGCATATACATTTACTTGTGAGTGTGCTTAAAACTTAGCAAAACATCACATAATTATGTATAAGTAGCATTTTCCATCAACCATTTCTAAATCATGACTAAAGTATTTATCAACCTTACCATAAAGTATTACCAAAGTTCTTCTGACAGCCATTATATAATATATTGAATGCCAAGCAGCATAAAACATCACCAAAAAACAGAGAGATGTTTTTGCATCAGAATTCCTCTATTCCTCGCAGATCCATTATTCATCTCCACTAGATTAGTTACACTATTCATATAAGTCGAGGGCCACTGAGAAAACTAGTTCAAGTCACTGAACATAACTTAAAAAAAGGTAAATGAAAATACTTACATTGAGTTTCATAATGTTCAAAGGATTTCAGACAAACAGAGCAAAAACGCTTTACTGTACTCTACTAGGTTTTTCCTACCTCTTCAACCTAGAAGCTTCCTCTGTATGATTGATACATTCTGTCTCCTGTTCCCAAGGACAGCTTTCACCTTTAAACTATCTACTGTAGTTGAAAGAAATATGGTTTGCAACTTATATTAGCAGAAGTAAATGTTTGATCGTGAAAGTTTGGGTACCATAATTAATATTAATTTTCTGAGTTTTATGAAAATACTTTCAGAAAATTCATCAAATTCCAGATCCAGTTGGAAAAAAAAAAATAAGTTGGCCTTCACAGAATAACTTTATTCTCCTCAGAAAACTGAAATTGAAAACCTGACCCAAACATGAGCGTTTAGTGTTTTTAATGTAAGACATGTCTTTTATAGACGTCATCCATTTGGATCAGTCCATCAACTCCGACAGCTCCTGCAGTGTTGCGTGCCTGTATTATCACCATACATTATGTACAGGCACTGTATATTATGTACATTGTGCACCCTTTTCTGCATCGTACGCAGAAAATAACCCCCACAAATTTATTAGTTTTAAGGGGGAAAAAAATATCCTCTTATTTCATTTTTAAACAGCAGATAATTTTCTGGATAGCTGGCTGAAGTCACTTTTGACAAACTCTAAAAATACTGTCTGTGTAACTAGAAAGAGCATTGAGTTTTCCTTCCCTCCATCACGATTAGAAATGGGATCTACGCCCCAGCTGGATGTTTCCAATTCATGCCCGGTAGAAATAACTTTCTGTCCGATTGCCAAATGTTGTCCCATGTGGCCAGCAAAGGTTGGACAATAGCAGTAACACAGCTTCAAGTAAAGAGCTGAAAACGATCCCCTGCAACCGGAGGCCTCAATTCTGCATAGTTTAATAATTCTAGCACCATGATTTAACTTCCTTTTTTTCCTTTCAAGTGTTCCGTGCAAATTAATCGTATTGTCAATGCTTACATTTCCTACCTTACTTATTTGTAAAGACATGTTCAAGTGGCATACTAGAAGGTTGATCCTGCGGTCTATGCTTAACTAGTAATCCTCATGCACACTAGTAACCCCATTGAATATCAATATAAGATTGTGGTGCCAGGGAAAGTTAAACAAATCCTGAGGAATCTGTTTTATTAGCATTTATAGGATTTGTGTGTGTGTGAGCATGTGTGTGTATACATCCACACTTGGGAACAGTAGTTACAGGGAAAAAAAATATAAGGGCTTCCTCTGGGGACGATAAGGGCTGCTCGTTCTTGAGCTCATACCAGTGCTGATGTTGCAGACCATAAATGTTAAAATATCTGATGATATTTTCTTTCCTGAGGAACTCAGTGATATTTCTCACAGTTAATACGTTAGCTAAGCACCACATCAGACAAAAAAAAAAAGTTAAGACCTGCACTGCGCTGGGCCCCGTTTTCTCCAGCCTGGACCCATTCAGCACCGCGCGTCACACGAGAGTGCAAGACCGAGCAACACGGGGAAAACTATTACACACGAACACGAAAGACCAAAGGCACAACCCCTCCTGCGCCTCTCCTTCGGGATTCCCAAATTTAAAAAAGGCATTAAACCCCTGGAGTGTCCCCCCACCCCAGCCTCGGTGAAAACGAAACCGCTGAGGCTTTGCCCCCACACGCCTCCCTCCCTGCCCCTCTGTCCCCTACCTTTGTCACCCACCTCCACACATTGTCCCCTCCGCGCAAGCGGGACTCGTGGTGGACCTACCAACAGAGCTTTTTTGTGGGGTGATGGATTGTTTGGTTTGTTTGGGGTTGTTTGTTGGGTTACCCCCCACCTCCCCCCCTACCGGATTTTCTCCTTTATTTTCCATTTTTAGTTTAAACGGTTTTTTGGGAGGCGGAATATTCCTCTGCACAGCTCACCTGGGAAAAAAAACCTCTCTCCCTTTACCTCTTACCCTGTGAAGAGTTTCCCCTCAAACCAAGGAAAAGGGCTGTTAACTAACAGTGCTTTTTTCTGTGTGAGTCCAATTTATGATTCAATAATAGCCTATCGCTGAAATTACGATCTGAATCTTTAAATAATAAATAGCTTTATCTATCTCCCTATATATTTTCGCCCCCGGTGTGGATTTTCTTCTTAAATCGGAGAGAAGCCACTCCCCGAAGGTCCCTGCAGCCGCATCCGACTCAACGTGTCGAATATTGCGAATCCACCTTGAAATCTTTGGGCCACCCTTTTGGCAACGTGGGTTTTTTTTTTTTTTTTCTTTTTCTGCCGGGATTATGTGGCAAACCTGCCTTCGCTCCAAACCACAGTCATTTGTTACAAAAGCAACGTGCTCCTTCCTCTCTTTCCTTTTGAGAACAAATCTCTTGTCCCTATATATTTTTCACAGGACAGAGAATTGTCCTATGTAGCTCCAGGGGATCGCGGAGCTTGTAGCCTGGAAATACAGCTACTTTCCCATATATATATATATTTTTTTTTTGATGCTTATACACACATATATATAATTTTTATATATTTAATGCTTATACCTATATATATTTAATTTATATATATAGGTATATGCCTCTCTCTATATATATAGTTATAAGCATTATACATATATGCTTATACATATATATATATATAATTTTTATATATTTAATGCTTATACCTATATATATATTATTTATATATATATATATATAAATAATATATATATATATAGGTATATGCCTCTCTCTATATATATATATATAGTTATAAGCATTAAAAAAATTTTCCCCGTACGATTTTTTTTTTTTTATTTTATTTTTTTTACCTCTGGTAACGAGTCCAGTTTCGGCAGCGGGAGGAGTTTCTATTGATTTTTGAGTATTTTCCCCGTCACGCCGAAGTTTCTTTTCGACCGGTGGGTTTTCTGGATTAATTTTGGCGAAAAAAAAGTCCGTAAGGATCAAAACACAGCGGCGGCTTTTACTCGCCGACTACGTCTGCTGTCCCCAAGCCCGCTCCAGGTGTGTCCCCCCCAAAAAAAAGGGGACACACGGGGCTGCTCCCTGTTTTGCGGGTGCAAAGGACTGTGCGGGAGGGTTGTAAACGGGTCACACCGCCCGGGCTCACCCGTGCAGCCGCTTCCCTCGGGTTTCCTTGACCTGGAAAGCAGCTCTGAGCCTAAATCCCACCCAGGACTGCGGGCGGAGAGCCCGATCCCCGCGTCCCCCCCTTTTCCTCCTCCGAGCGGGGTGGGGAGGGTGGGGGATCTGGGACGGGACGGGGCGAGAGACCCATCGGGGCTCCTTTTCCCCGACTCCTTGCCCCACGTTTCGAGCAGCAGAGAAAGAAAGTGCCCCCAAAGCTCCCTACCGGCCGCTCCTGGGGCTCGGTGAGGCTTTCCCTGGAAGAGGGAGAGCAGGGGGGGAAGAGGTGCCGCAGCGGGGACGGGGAGGGGGGTTTAAAAAGGCTTTTCCCTCTCGATAAACGCCGAGACGGGCCCTTTCTGGTGTAATGGGATAATTAGCGAGGGGCGGGTGATCTTAAGCAAACACACTCACCCGCCGGCCAGGCCTCTCCGAGGGATTAATATTAAGGAGCAGCCACCCCATCCCAACCCCCCCCGCCCCCTCCCCCTCTTCCCTCGACGCCCCTGGGCGGGTGTGGAGCTGGGTCTCCACGGGCTTTGCCCTCCTTCCCTTCTCCCCTCTGGGTCCCTCCTCACTGTGGTCGCAGCCTCGACTGTCCGAAAACCGATGGGGATGTGGGGAAGGAGGTGTGTGTCCCCCACGCAGTGCCCCACGCAGCATCCCGGCTGAGCGCTACAAAAAAAAAAAAAAAAAAAAAAAAAAAAAAAAAAGTGGATTTTTTTTTTTATTATTTAAGCTAAAGTAGAGTTCAATTTCATTCAAGTAATTGTGTTCTATGTGTTCTAATTGTGCTCTTAGAGAGGCGGAATGTCCCTCTGATGGCATGTGTGCTTCAAAAAGGTGCTTTTCCAGGCGGTTTTCATTCTTCGAAGATGATAACGCCTTGGGTGCAGAATGATCTGCGCTGATCATTCCTACTGTAATCACCTCTCTTTGCAGAACCTCCCCGTCTTCAAGGCAGAGGTTAAGCAGAGAGCTGGAGCCAGCTCCAAATTAGAAAGAGGTTTTACTGCTGTGACGTTCCCAATGACATTCATAGAATCATAGAATCACCAGGTTGGAAGAGACCCACCGGACCATCGAGTCCAACAAAGCTAGTCCTCGAAAAATAACAGAATATGAGTGAGATTTCTGGAAAAATTTGTCTCTGGGCACGTGAGTGGGGAATCCACCCCGTCCCAGCTCTTGTCTGGCTACACACACGATGGTGATCGCGGTGATCAAACGATGGTGATCGCTCCATCACGTTGCCCGGGCCTGACAAAGGACGACGCTTTTTCTAAAACTCGAAAACTCCTCCTAGAGAGTTTTTATTTGCGGCGTTTTCCCTATCACCCTCGAAGGGCGTTAAGCCAAAGCCGTGTCCGGCTTAATCGGGGACGTGGGACAAGGAGCACGCCTGGAGCCGGGAGCCTGGAACCGGGAGCCTGGAACTGGGCTTTGCAGTGATTTCGGAGGCTGCCGCGACAACCTGTCCAAAAACCCGGTTCCAGCCCTATGAGAGCCGCGGAGCCCGGTTCTACCCCCTCCGTCGTGCCCGGGATCGCTCCCTTGGAAAAGAAGGGATAAAAACCCAGGCGCTCAGGGATTTTCTTCGCCTTTTTTTCCCCCAGGGAGCAGATTCGGCTGCTCTGGGGTCAAGCCCCGGTGACGGGCGGCCCGAGGGGCGTCCCGTCGGGGGCTGATGGAGGGAGGCACCGGCGGAGAGCACGTCTAACACACACGTAAAATATATATATAATGTGTAGATATAGTATAAATGTGTGCTGTGCCTATATACGTGTACATGAGACATATGTACACATGTACATATGTGAAGAAGATGTGGAGATTAGGAGGAAGTTCTTCACACAGAGGGTCATTGGGCATTGGAATAGGCTGCCCAGGGAGGTGGTTGATTCACCTTCCCTGGAGGTGTTTAAGACACGGGTGGATGAGGTCTGGAGGGACTTGGTTTAGTGTTTGATAGGAATGGTTGGACTAGAAGATCCGATGGGTCTCTTCCCACCTGCTTGTTCTATGATTCTATGATTGTTCGATGTACCAGCACATACCTATGTGCACACGCGCGTGTGCGTACGGACCCACGTATGTTTCCTCCCTTTTTACCAGTCGTCAAAACATCAGGGGGAAAGCTCTGGGGTGAGTTCACGACGGTGCAAGCGGGTCTGGAGAAGGTGTGTCGCAGCCCCACGCGTGTCCGTGCCCCTGTCGAGCTGCCGGGAGTGTGTGTGTCCCCTCCCCCCCCCTCCCCGGGTCACGGTCGGTGCATCAAGCGTGAGCGACAGCAGGTTATGGGGCGAGGGGGGCGCGGGTCCCCCTGTCCGCTTAGGGAGGTCGAGGTGAGAGGGCTCGAGCTACCACAGCAAAAGGTCCCCGCACCCCCCATCCCCCCCACCCCCACCCCCACCCCCCACCCCCGGCCTCCCGTCCCCTCTCGCAAGTGCTAATTGCGGCTCTTTTTTTTTTTTTTTTTTTTGGGCTCGTCTCTATTTGGGTCCCTCGGAGGGCGCTGCGCGGGAGGACACGTCACGGATCCATTATCCCCTCCCCTCTCGAGGCTCTCCCGGCTTTCTGCAGCCTCTGCTAAAGAATTAACTGAGGGGTCCACTTCAGAGCTCCTTCTGCCCCCGTGAAGAGGGGAGGGGGGGAGAAAAGAAAAGAGGAAAAAAGAAAAGGAAAAAAAAAGAAAAGAAAAAAAAGAAAAGAAAAAAGAGAGAGAGAGAAAGGAAGGAAAAAAAGAAAAAGGGAAAGGAAAAAAAAAAGTGGAGATATCGGTGCTTTCAAGCGATGATGGTGGCGGCTAGGATTTCCGAGAGGAGGGGAATTTTACCTTCGATCCTTGCCGTATGGTGAGGGTGGCTGCTCCTTGCTGGAGGTGAATGTAGCAAAGCCTCCCTTTGCCTTTGAAAGGCGAGTCTGTACTAAAGAGCCACCGCTTTGCTTTTGAAATATATGTCAAAATAATAATAATAATAAAAAAAAAAAAAGAAACAATTCCTGATCTTGCAAATACTTTTTTCTTTAAAAGGAGGGAGGGGAAAAAAAAAAAAAAACACACCAAGAAAACGATAAATAAACCCAACAAAACCAACCCCGCGCCTCTGCCAGCGCTCGGACTTGTTTGGAAAAGAGACAACGCTGAAGTGGCACCGGTCCCGAGGAAAACGGATCCTTTAATTTGACTCCGCGGGAGAACTCCATTTGGAGCCGGGCGGCGCGGCCGGAGCGGCCCCCGCAGCTGAGCCGCCCCGAGGCCACGGGGAGGGCCGCCCGAGAGCTGCGGGACGAGGAAGGAGAAGCCTGAAGGAAAGGGCGAGCTGGCGACTTGGGAGCGCTCCGGCCACCGGCTTCCCCCGGCACCGGCTCCGGCTTTCGTTGAGCGGGAGGCTGCCCTGCCAGCAAGTCGTCTCCTCGGGATCTGAGGGTCTGGGACCAGATCGTTTTGCACTTCGTTAAACGCGCAGAACAGTCTTTTTCCTCTATTTTCCTTTTTTTTTTTTTTTTTTTTTTTTTTTTTTCTTTTTTCCCTCGGTTTGCTCAGCCCAACGATTTCTCGCCTGGACGCCCTATTTTTAACGTTTTATTCGTATTCTTTTCGAACGGGGGAAAGACTGAGCAGAAGAAATCCTTCAGTGAAGGGAACCCGGCTCTTTGCCTCCCCCGTTGAGGAGAAGATCCGATTGCAGCAGCAGGCAGAGGAGAGCCCTTCACTCAAGCTCTTTTCACTCTCGGTTTCGAAGCCGAGTCTCGGGGCCGGAGCAGCACTGCTTTCTCCCGAGCGGCTTCTCTCAAGAAATCGCCTCCCCCCTCCCTCCTCGCACCGTTTCTTTTGGTGTTGGTTTTGTTTCGTTGGTTTGGCTTTTTTTTTTTTTTTTTCCCTATCCCCTCTTCCCCCCTTTTTTTTTTCCCTCCCCTTTTTATTTTTTTTTTTTTAGTTATTATAATTTTATTTTATTTGCGCGAATTCCCTCCCTTCTTTAAACGAAAAATACTAACTCTGAAGCCGAAATCCATGCCCCCTGCCACTCGGAAGAAGCGGGTCTAATATGCCAGTGGCATCTTCGCCTGGCAGGAGTCGCGATGAAGGAAAAATCCAAGAACGCGGCAAAGACTAGACGGGAAAAAGAAAATGGAGAATTCTACGAACTGGCCAAGCTCCTGCCCCTGCCCTCGGCCATCACCTCGCAGCTGGACAAGGCGTCCATCATCCGCCTCACCACCAGCTACCTGAAAATGCGAGCCGTCTTCCCCGAAGGTAACCACCGACGGGTCGGGGCGAGGAGGGAGACCCCCCTTTCCTCAGCCCCACGGTGTGAGTTGTTGGGGTTGTCCTCTGAGTGAGGGTGTAGAAGTCGGACTGGATGGTCCCTGCGGGGTCGTTCATTCATTCTGCGCCCCGGGAATAAGTCCGCATCGCCCCTACACCCCGGGAGGAAGGAGTTGGCAGGGGATCCCAGCCCCTGAGAGGAATGGAGATATTCGGGGTGGGGGGGTGGGGGTGTTAGAAAGGACCCCGCTTGCCTGGGAGGAGAAGGCAGCGCGGAGGGGAGAGCTGCGAGACGCAGCTCTGCTCCTGTGAGGCCTAAACCCGAAAAAATAATCCCTCCGTGTCCCCACGCAGGATAACGGCATCCGCGGGGAGATGCGCGGGGACCCCGGCCGGGGGGTACCGGGGCGGGTGGGCAGAGACACCCCTTTAATTCCCCTCTTTTTCTCCCCTCCTCTGCTTTCCTGCCGGCTCAGCTCTGTCTGTCCCGAGGAGAGAGGGCTCCCCTCGGCTCAGCCCCGAGAGTCAGGGGGGGCAGCCCCCCCAGGCCCCCGCGTTGGCCCCTCGGTGCGGCTCTCCCGCCGGTGCCCACGCACGGACCCGGGGAGGGGGGGGGGGAGGTGACAAAAGAAGCCCAACAGCGTGGGTGTGATTGTTATTTTGGTTTGGTTGGAGCTTTCTGCCCGGGTAAGAAGGCAGCCAGGCCCTCCGCCTTCTCCTGGGGCCGGGGAGGACATGGGGGGACACCCCGAGCCCACCGGGACCCTGCAGCATCTCCCGAAGCGACAGAGCCGGACAGTTATCCCTCCTTCCCCTGGTGTCTGGTGAAAAAAAAAAAAAAAAAAAAACCCCAGATACACACATCCCTACCATCCCGGGCCGCCCCGTGAAACGGGAGGCGTGAAATGAAGCTCTGGCGGGTGTCTACGGGCGGCTAAATAAAGCCCGAGTCGCTCCTTTGTCATTTGTTTGTGCCTCTCCGGACGGGACAGGTCGGGGGGTGTGTATGTGTGTGTGTGTGTGTGTGAAGGAATAAGCAAATTGCGGAGTGGAAGGTCTGTTCTCCATCGCGGTTTCTAGGGAGATTTATTAAAAGCCTGACAATTAGAAAAAAAAAATAATACACACACACACATATATATATATACACATATGTGTGTTTGTGTGTGTATTTTATATATATATGTGTGTGTGTGTGTGTATTTTATATATATATGTGTGTGTGTGTATTTTATATATATATATATATATATATATATATATATACACTAGAAAAATGAAAGGTCGGGAAAAATCTCGCTCCTGAACCTAGAAATCTTGCAATTATGAGCAGATCATTTAGTAATTTCGAGAGCAAATGCTAGCACTGCTATGGAAAGCCGGGGCTAGAGGAACAAGGGGACGCGAGGCTCCACTCTGCTGCGATTTCCAGCCGTTATTCCCTAATTTCCCGATGAGAAAGAGCGTGTCGCGATTTTGGGGGGAGAGGGGGAGGCGCTTGCCAGCCCTTGCCTGGGGGACGTGCCCCCGAATGGCTTTGATTTAAGAGAGGGAAAAAACCGGCACGTTTCGAGATGCCGCTGGATGTGTCCCTGGCTCTACCAGCCCTGCTGATCCTCAGGAGGAGCTGATCCTATGAGGAGCGGCTGAGAGAGCTGGGGTTGTTTATCCTGGAGAAGAGGAGGCAGAGAGGAGACCTCATGACTCTCTACAGCTACCTGAAGGGAGGTTGTAGAGGAGGGAGCTGGGCTCTTCTCCCAAGTGACAGGGGACAGGACAAGAGGGAATGGCCTCAAGCTCCGCCAGGGGAGATTTAGGCTGGAGATTAGGAGGAAGTTTTTCACACAGAGGGTCATTGGGCATTGGAATAGGCTGCCCAGGGAGGTGGTTGATTCCCCTTCCCTGGAGGTGTTTAAGGCACGGGTGGATGACGTGCTGAGGGACATGGTTTAGTGTTTGATAGGAATGGTTGGACTAGAAGATCCGATGGGTCCCTTCCAACCTGGTTGTTCTATGATTCTACGATTCTGTGATTCAGGAGCAGCAAGACGACCCCGAGAGCAGGTTTATACCCACAGCTTGGGTGTGTTTTATGCGTCTGTCTCCCTTCAGCAGTCCGGGCGTGCGCTTCCGCACACTCTGCTTATTAGGAGCAACGTTTAAATACATACAGCGAATTCCTGATCTTTCATCGTCTTAAGTACGGACGGAAAGACGTTTAAAGCCAAAAGCTTTGTATCCAAGGGATGACAGGCCGGGCAAATAAACGCCTCCGGTCGCCGAGACGGGTGTTTAGTGCCTGGGAGGGTGGAGGGCTGCCCGACGGCAGGCGGTCCCGCATTACCCTCCCCTCCCTTTCCCTGGGGATTTGTCTAGGGAAGGAGAAGGGGTTCCCGGGGGCAGTGGGAGCTGTGCAGCCCGCTCCCTTTCCCCCGGGATTCTTTCTCTCGAAGAGGAGGATGCTGCTGGTCCCGTGTCCATCCCCGAGGTGTCACCTCCGCCAGGCTCAGGGGAGTTTGCTTCTCCCAGACTGCGGTGGCAGGGGATTGGGGAGGGGGGGGGGGGGGGGGGGGGGGGGAAGGACAGGCCTTGTGGCGCCTCCAACATGCAGGCTAAGCCCGGGGTAGCTGCAGCCAGAGTGATCAGAAGTGTTGCCTGGCTATAAAGCTGCCTTCCAGCGCTGCCTGGGCTGGAGAAAGAGGATTTATTTTTTTTTTTAAAAAAAAAACCTATGGATAGCTTTCCCACCCGCTTTACTTCCAGAGCGAGCTGACACTTAGTTTAGGCAAATTCTGAGACCCTCACCGAGGCGTCCGGTCTCAGCGTTTCGACACATCTGTCCCCGCACTGCTCCCCCGAAGGGGTTTCCCGAAGATGCACCTTTGGAACTGACCTCACTGCTCCCCCAGCCTAGACTCCCGATCAGGCTTAAAGAAGTGAGAGTGAAAGGAGATTTATATTCCAGCTTTCCCCCCCCCCGCCCCTCAAAGTGCACAACTTCGTGCTCTGATACCACAGATTCTGCCGTGCGGTTTCGCTCTGACCTTCAGATTCATGAATTAAAGTCCAGGAGGAGACAGCAACCTCCAGCCTCCCCCGCGCTCCCTCTCTCTCTTAGCTCATCTTCTCTTGTGTTTTGATTTTTCGCCAAGGCATTTATTACTGCAGAACAAAAAATACACCACGGGGCTTCTGTCCTGACTGTCAGTATTTTTATTTTTATTTTTTTCCTTAAACATGAACAAATGAAAGAGACAGGAGAAGAAATCGTGTTTTGAAACCGCTGTTCTCTGCCTCCTGGTTGTGGCGAACTGGTTAAATCGTGACATTCTCCCTTCCCCATCTCCGAAGCTGTTTCCAAAAATGACTTTAAGACCGGACGTTTATAGGCGTTTAAACCGGATAAGTAATAAGTGACCCAAAAGATACAAAATAATCGGAATAAAATCCCTCAGAGGCAGATTTTAGACCTGTTCCCTAATCCGAGGGGCAGACAATAGAAATTACGAGGAGCACACACAGAGTTCTCTCTGTCCCTATTTAAACGTGACCGTGAATGCGCATTTCAACAAAACCCAAGACGAGCTGCAACAATTTCATCTCGTTTTCTCTGAAGAGCTTCATTAACGCATTGAATAAATAAATAAAGCTCGAGCCGGCGGCGCGAGTAATCCTGCTATGGATCCGGGCGGCTATTGTAATAGCCTCTAATTAAAGCTCTTACTAAAACAAAAGTGTCATTAGGGCTTCCCCGTTCCCAGGCAGAGGGAGAGAGCAGTCCCGGGGTGCGAGGACGGGGGTGAGGGTTGTGCGTTGGGGGTGTCACTGTCGTGGGAGCCGTGGTTCTGTCCAGGACCTCGCTGTTTGTCGAGGGACGCTTGCAGACTCGTTAGGACGAGGTGGAGTTTTCTGGCTGGTAGGGAAGGGCCGTATTTGGGTTTCTCCCGCTGTTCCTGGAAGGCGGTTTTAGTTGTTCTTTTTTTTTTTTTTTTTTTGTTTGGGGTTTTTTTTTTGTTTGGGTTTTTTTTTTGTTTGGGTTTTTTTGGTTTGGGTTTGGTTTTTTTTTTTTTTTTTCCTCTGGCCTTTTTTCATTTTCCTTTTCCACTTTTGTTTTTTTTTTTTCTTCCTTTCTTCCTTTCTTCTTTTTTTTTAAGCTGAAATCTTGATTTTTTTTTACTTCCATTGTTCCCATCGCCCATCCCTTTCCAGCCGGTGACGCTGAAGCCCAACAGAGAGGAGGCGGGTGAGCTGGCACATCCTAACGCAGCCCTGCTTCTTTCCCAAAGGAGCCTCAAGCAGAGGTCCCCCCAACTAGATCCGACGGCAGCCTCTCTGCTCCAGACCCGTCCCCTCTGTATCTCTGTCAATGGAGCCATCCCCTGTGCCCATAGGGGCTGAGATACCTCTCCTAAGGGCAAGATGCCAGCTCTGCCCCTCGCCCCGACTTCCAGGGCCGACAGGTCACCCCATTCCCATCCAGCCCCGAGCCTCGAATAATCGAGGGAGCCAAAGGCGAGGGCAAGGGGCTGCCTCCTCCCAGTCCCCGGGGGTGGCATCTCGCCGAAAACCCTCGTCATTTCCCCGTTGCTTCTCTGGAGGTATAACCGTGCTGGGGGAGAATCCCCCTGGAGAGGCGGCGCTGACAATCCAGGTGCTTGTGGTTGACCCAGGTGACTGTCGAATATCGCGGGGGGACCGTGCGCTCCGGCGAATAATACATTAGACAGAAAGGAAACGCTCCAAGTTACAGGGCAACCCGATACTGAACATAATACATCTCGAAGTAATTCTTTTAGCAGAGTCCCAAACAGAAAAGCTACTGGGCTTTCAAGTGTGTATGTGTGTGTGTGTACGAATTCATATTTTCGGAGAGCAGAAGTGGGAGTTGTTCCCAAATATTTCTAGAAGTCATCGCAGTTTAACTCACCCCTCTTCCCTGGAAACTTGGGAAATCGTACAAAGTGAAGGCTGAGGTGCTTTGAAAAGCAGCCAGAGATGTCAAAAGGCGGAGAGGGAGGGAGTGTGTGTGTGTGGAAATCGTGCTGGGGTTTGCCGAAGCGAGGGGGATGTGTGCTTACAAGGACCCCCACGTCTTTCAGCGGAGGGGTTTGGGGGACGGGGTGCTGAGGGACATGGGTTAGTGTTTGATAGGAACGGTTGGAGTCGATGATCCGGTGGGTCTCTTCCAACCTGGTGATTCCGTGATTCTATGAAAATAGCACGTACTTTGGGGGGCCCGTGCGACCCCTCCTCTTTGTCCCTGGGAACCCTGAGCCCACCCTGCCCTCCCAGGGCAGCCCCGGACCAGCCGTCCTTGTAGACCCCAGCAAACGGAGGGCGACCAAGGCGAGGGGGGATCATCTCATCCATGTTTCCCGACGGCGAGATGCCAAGTCACCTTCCCGGCAGGCAGCTCCTGCACTTCGAGCCCGGCTCCGGCTTTCCGTGCTTGAGGCTACTGGCCCCGCACCGAGTGGCCTCAAGTCACCGCACCCAGTGGCCTCAAGGCACTCGCCTGTAGGCGACCCCCTGTCCTCTAGCGCTGAGAAAGTGGCCGCTCTGGGGGACAACAGAGTCACCGCCGCGGGTTCCCGCAGCATCTGCGGGAAGGATGCCCCAGCTGCTCGCTCGCAGGGAAATCCCTCTCCTGGTCGGTTATCTGGGACAGTTCCTGCCATAATGGGGCGTTCTTCGACCTTGCCTTAGAAAGGACCCCTCCGGCTGCACAGCCGTGTCGGACACCCGACAGCCTTTCCCCGCCGGAGCCCCCCTTTCCCGGCCGGGGCCACCCCAGCAAACTCCCACCGCCTTGAAGCGATGTAGGAAACGCTCTCGCTTTGTATCAGCAGCTCTTTTGGCCTCGCTCCAGCCCAGTGAGTGAGAACGTGTGTTATTTACTGGCTGGGCAGGAGCAGCAGCTCGGCTGGCTCTATTGCATCCATATGTTTACGGGGAGGGAACGCTCCGCGTTTGCAAAATCGTTGGGAAGGCGACTTAGTGGGCGTTTAGTCCTGTAGCTGAACGTAAAGTTCCATTCGTTTCGTTTCCATCTTAAAAAAAAAAAATAAAAAAAAAAAAAAAAAAGATCGGCTGGAGGATTAAATGATAACATCATCGGCTTTAAAATAAGCTTCGACGAATGCCAGGCTGATCCACCAAACGCGAGTTCGCGATTGCGACTCCAATTTACAATTTGAAAGGGAACGAACCTGCGGGACAGGCTTTTTTTTTCAGTTCAGGTTAGGAAAGAACCTCAAAAATAGCGTAGATTTTGGGCGACGGAGCCAAACCTCACCTGGCCAGGTGTGACGGGCAGGATGGGGTTGATTGTCACGCCCGGGTGCGGCACAGATTCGGTTGGTTCTTGACTAGCTTTTAGTCGAGTGGCTCACAGGTCAAATCCGCTTCGTCCTTCAGGAAACGGTTGGACTAGAAGATCCGATGGGTCCCTTCCAACCCGTGGTTGTTCTATGATTCTATGATTCTAAATCAGGGCTGGGTTCAGGAGGGTTTTTACACCCATGTTATGATCCCATGTCTCTAAGGTTATGATCCCATATTTGCAATTAGTAAATCGAAATAAGGGCGAGCCGCGTCGCGTTGGGACTGACTCTACCTGCTGTTTGGTGGTCTTTGCGATCCTCATTGGATCATTGGGCATTGGAACAGGCTGCCCAGGGAGGTGGTTGATTCACCTTCCCTGGAGGTGTTTAAGGCGCGGGTGGATGAGGTCCTGAGGGACTTGGTTTAGTGTTTGACAGGAATGGTTGGACTCGATGATCCGGTGGGTCTCTTCCAACCTGGTTGTTCTATGATTCTGTGATTCTAAGATTCCTCAAACTTTCCGCCTCGGGGGAAGCAGAAAGAACATTCAAACCGCTCATTGGACGCTTACGGTTCTTCTCCAAACGGCGAATTGTGAGAAGCCGCGGAAAAGCACGACTTTTCGTTCGCCTCTTCGAAGCAACTTCCCCAACGCGTGGCCAAGCCCTTCTTTCGGGGGAGGGGGACGTTTAGAACCGTTTAAGCTCCGCAAGCTGGAGCTTAGGGCAGGGGCTTCCCACCTGGATGCCGAGTTCTCCCTCCCGCAGCAGAGCAGAGCAGAGCAGAGCCGGCGGCCTCTGTCCCTTTTTTTCGAAAGGGAGAGGACACACCGGTTTGCAGCCACGCTGAAGGTTACCTGGGCTGAAGGGCTCTGCATCCACGGCAGGTGAAACGCTACTAGACCGTCCAAAGCGAGCCAGGGCTGGCACCGAGCATCCCCCCCCTTTCCCTCGCCGAGCAGCCCTTAAGGCTCCGTGGCCTCTCAGAAGCCGCCTTGCAGCCCCGAGGGCTTCACCCTTCTCCAAATAGGAGGCATTAAATGGATACGACCCCGTCTCCCTTCCCACTCCCCCGATCCCCGGGATAAGTCTCTCCGCGGAGCTGCCATCAGGTGCCGACGCGAGTTTCCACCCTCTTACCTGGCACAGGAGGTCGTTTTCGTTGAACGAAAACGACCTCCTGTGCCAGGTAAGAGGGTGGAAACTCGCGATTTTCGATGAACGCTTTCTCGGCGTGGAAGAAACGAAAAAAGGAACATACGACCCCCTAGATCAGCTCCCCTGCCCCCTCGCGCCCCCCAGCACAGCCCCTTCGGTAACCTGTCGCCGTCACCCAGGCGGCGCCAGGCGCAGGGACCGTCCCCAGCCTGTGACCACGGGCGGGGGACGAACTGCTCGGTCCCCGTCCGTGGGCAGGTGAAGAGGCCGTCGGGGCTGTTTCTCCCTGAGTGAGCTCTGGTCTCCTTTTCATAGAACCATAGAACAGCCGGGTTGGAAGAGACCCATCGGATCATCGAGTCCAACCATTCCTATCAAAATTTTTTGCTGCCCCAGCCAGCAGAGACTCGCCTTGGCCAGCGCGGGGGTGGTCGCCACCGGCACCCCCGCTGCCCCCAGCCCTCAGAACCCACGGCTGGGAGCCAGGGGCCGTCCCCACCGGCTCCCGCTGGGGTCACGCGTGGCGAGGGGCAGTAATCGAAGGCGAGTGAGCGCCTCGCAGCTCCTCGTGCCTTCGCCGAGAGCTTCGCCCTGGGCTGCGCCCGGTCTGGGGCTCTCGGCGTGTGAGAAACGGGGACAAGGAAGGTGCTGGGAGAGGGGCAGAAGCCCTGCCCTTCAGCCCCATCTTCGTGGGGAACGAGGTAACTCAGCGGGCGTGGAGGAGAAGCCGTCGGGGAAGGCGCCTCCCGGGGGACGAGCGGCTCTTCGCGGTGGGAGAAAGGGCTCCCGCGGGGTTGTCCTGGCCGGGACCTCAAGGAACCTCAGGACAAGAGGGAATGGCCTCAAGCTCGGCCAGGGGAGATTTAGGCTGGAGATTAGGAGGAAGTTTTTCACACAGAGGGTCATTGGGCATTGGAACAGGCTGCCCAGGGAGGTGGTTGATTCACCTTCCCTGGAGGCGTTTAAAAGACGGGTGGATGAGGTGCTGAGGGACTTGGTTTAGTGTTTGATAGGAATGGTTGGACTTGATCATCCGATGGGTCCCTTCCAACCTGGTTGTTCTATGATTCTATGAAAAGAGCATTCCCCTTCCCACGCGTGTGTGTAGGAGGTGCTCAGGCTTTCCCCAATTCCCCAGCCTCCTCCCCGACAGCCGGGCCCGGAGAAGCGGAGGCTGCGGGCAGCGTGGGAGCATCCCTCAGGGGATGGGGGGTGCCAGGGGGGGACCCGGCTCCCCTTCCCCTTTTAACCGGCTCCTTGGTTCCTTTTGCAGGTCTGGGCGACGCCTGGGGACAGCCGAGCAGGATAGGGCCCTTGGATAACGTGGCCAAGGAGCTGGGATCCCATTTGCTTCAGGTAGTGGACGCCTCCCTCCTCCCGTGCGCGCCTGGGGCTGCGAGGGGATTAACCTCCTCCACCTCTCCTCCTCTTTCTCCTCTCCTCGGCGCTCCAGGGGAGCCTGGCTGTAGCCTCTTTTTTACTCCTGGCAGGGAAGGGAGAAAGAAGCGAGGCGACAACCTCTCCAGCTGTTATTTTGATTGTTTTCACCTTTGGTACCCGTAGAAGCGGCCGCTCACCGCGGCACTGATGGGCTCTCTGCGCACTTGAAGGTTCTCCCAGCCCTAAAGGCGTTAACCAGAATCCAAGGAATTGTTGGGGATGTCCCGCAAGCGGCGGGGAAGGGGGATTCGCCCTTCTCCACCCGTGTCTGGGGAGGGGAGCCCTGCGACAGAGAGCAGGGTGAACGTCTGGGTCAGGTCGCCCACCGACCTCAGCACCTGAAAACACCCTTGTTCCCAATCCCCTGGATCTGCTCTGGAATTCCTCCGAATTCCCCAGCCCAGGAGAATTTAGGAAGCCGTAGCTGGGGTGTGCGTGCCAGCCGGAGAGGGGAGAATTTACTTTTACCTCCATTTTTTTTTATTTTAATATGTGAACTTAATACAGCGAGGGTTTTCTCCCCCGATTTTAAAGACCTAGTAAATCGTAATCATTTAACGGCCGTTTTTTTATTGTGGGAGGTTAATTCCTGGTCACAGGGCTGGAGCTGTTTTAACTGTTGGCTCGGGCCGGGGATAAAAAAACCTCAACAGAGACTCTGTTCGGGGCTCTGTGGCCGCTTCCCACCCCGGGGTCCCCCAACCTTCACCCCCGGCGGCTTTTGGGGTGAGTCCTGGCCTTTCATCCCCCCTCCCAGCATCTCGGCCTGTTTGTTTCCATTCTTACCCCCCCCCTCCATCTTCCCCATCCCCCTTAGGTAGCTGCTTTTTCTTCCCAGGCTCAATCCAAGCTACTCCGGGGGAGGGCTTGGCTGGGAAAGCTGTTGCGAGGTCGTCCGGGCGTTCGAAATGACGTGCACGGTTATTTCCTTGGTACTGCAGCCCTGCAAAATATCACCGGTTCTCCTGAAGTGGAAAGAAAGCGCTCTTTTGGGCGGAGTGATTTGAAGCAGACGTTACTTACGTGTAGTTAAAAAAAAAAAAAAAAAATCCATAAAGTTCGAAATTGTCCCAAATTGTTCAACTTGTGGGTGTTTCGATCCTTGAAAAGTTTTTTCTCCATAGCTGATGTCCTATCAGCTGTTCAGAATCTACTTAGAAAATACGCATCTAGTTATACTACAAAAATAATCGTTGTTACACTTGCTCCTCCTCCTCCCTGTTAGCTGTTTCCATGCCATTTCTGGCATTAAATGAACTTAAATCACATTATATGCTAATCACCTGTAATATTCATTTAATTTACTTCTGAATTACGAATGCTTCACATTTTAACAAATCCACATTTACTGTAAACATAAGGGTTCTTAGACTGAAACCATACATGTGAAGCTTCAGCCGCAATTTGCTTTTCTGTGTAGGGAAGTTAGAGACCTAACACACTATGTAATGCGGTAATGGAAGCATTGACACGGCTTTAGTTATGATCCCAGGCAGACCGATCGCAAAATGACAGTGTTTAAAAGCAAAATTATGGCTAAGGATGCAATAATTTATTTCCCATTTTAATACTTCCACAACATTTAATTTATGTCTGAAAAAAAGGAAAAAAAAATGTAAAGGCAAAGAGTAATCTGGTTTCAATTACATGCTGTAGAATCGTTAGTAGGCCAGAGAATAATTTGGACTATTTTCTTATTGGGGCAGCACTGTAAGAACATGAAACATACAGGATTTTATTGCTTCTCTCCAGTAACTTAAAAGGTGAATTAAAGTAGGCGTTTGCTTTCTCCATATCCTGTAATTTTTTTTCCTGCTCCACATATATTTTCCAACGATGCTCGTGTGTACGTGTTGATCAAGGTTCCCTAAACTGGTTATAGACAATTGATACTTTTTGGCTGAGAATATCAGATACTTTTGAAAAAATGCCTCAAAATAGACACTGAAGAATCAAGGTAACTCCAAACTGACAATTTGTCTCCCAAAAGCAGGGCCAGTTTTAGGTAGCCTATGCCATTTCTACCATATTATTTCTTTCTCATATAAATTATATGTGACTAAATAAAACTTCAGCTTTTACTCACACAAGTAATATTTACCTCCTAATCAATATGCTGCCAATAAGAATCTGTAAGGTTGGACCTCAAGTCTGCATTACGTGTTACTTTTAGTTGCAACTCACAAAATGTAGGGATACAGCTTAATGAGCATAAATACTTCTCTTCAAGTGTGAATTTTTGATTGCTGATTTATTTTTCTTCCTTTTCCTAAGTTTGTATAGCTACGTAGCAGACAGCCCTCCGTTCAGAGAGACTTTATTAAAAATATAGTCACAGAAATTTAAAGCATTGCTTATGGTATCATTAAATATATTGCAAATAGCGGTAAGCTGTGTCTGCCAATTATACCATAATAAATGGCTTGCATAGTACTAGCCTTTCCCCTAAGTACCACATAGCTCAGGATTTGTACTAAGTACTAAAATAACCAGAATCAACAGGAGAATGTTAACCTAAAGTGAAGCAGTAAAGCTAGCATCTGCAGGGGGAATGAATTGGATTTCACAATGTGTGTGTGTCCTAGAGTTTGTAGGAACGGCACTGGATAAAGCTTTCCGTTCCTTAAATTATGCTGCTGTTGGAGTTGGACAGAAATCTTCCTCCAAAAGGCTTCGAAGTTTATTTCTGTGTAAAAGCTTTCCACTGGGTGCTTGCTTTTTAACTTGTGTATTTATCTTTTTCAGACCTTGGATGGCTTTGTTTTCGTGGTAGCATCAGATGGCAAAATAATGTACATCTCAGAAACAGCGTCTGTACATCTTGGCTTATCTCAGGTATGGGTGACTTATTCTGTCTATCTGTTAAATACGGATACTAGATTTGGATCAGTTCACGCTCGTATCTTGACATGTGTATAATGATATTGTATTTTAGGGGTATTTGAAGCTTCGACTTCGTTCTCTGTCAAATGGCCTTACTTAAATATTTAAGTTTCTTTTACTTGCAACTGCTTCATGACTGTCTTTATATCGTTTCTTGTTCATTGTATTTTACTCCTTGTTACCTTTAAGAAAGGCAATAAATAATATGATATTGCAAATTGAAGACATACACAGAGCTTGAAACCCAGACCTATTGCCTGTACGGTAATGCTATACATCTGAAATAAAGTTTAGATTTTGAGTCTATGTGTTTTAGATCGTGTAAGATATTGAAACTTGCTATGAAATAGAGAGGAAATCTAATGTGGAACATGAGTTTTATGGTAAATGTGCTTCAGGAAAAAAAAGTAAAAGGGGCAGATTTATGAGTGTTCACATGGAATTCAGGGTAGTTTTCCCTGAGTTTTTCCAGCTCAGTGGTCTTTTCAGTAAAGCGTTTTATATGGTTGTGATAGAACTCATAAAACTCAGTTTACTACTGTTCTGCACAAGGAGTATAAGGGTTTTTTTATTATTGTTGTTGGTTTTTTTTTCTTAGAAGGATATTTCTAATTTTTTGCCTTCTTAGGATAGGCACAAGAGCAAATAGACTGGATTTATTGCAGACAGCAAGTGTCCATACCTTTGTCTGTAAATGTACTACACAAATTCATTGATAGCACCTGACCTAAAGCTTTGCTCCAGTCCAATAGAAAAACCTCTTTCACTAGGCCCTGGTTGAGACTCACAAGAAACAGAAACATTTCTTCAGAACCATTTGTAGCTCAAATACTTGTGAGAGCTAAAGGGAAATAAAGACTTAATTGCAGGGGGAATTAAAATGAGGAGATGAAGGTGAGAGAGCACAGGATGTTCTGAAACTGTGTGGGGAATACACCCTCTGGCTCTTTCAATAAACAGAGAAGAAGCTGAATTGTGGAGATTGTATATGTACTTTAACTTTGGGAGTAACTAATATTTTAGATTGAAAAACTGCAGATTTATTGGAATGTGTGTTACATTAGTGATACTAGAATTAGTAGCTGTGAGAAAAGAATAGTGCTCTAAATAGTCAGAAAAAGCAAGTATATAATCTCATAAACATCACTTCTACATCCAAAGGCAACTACAGTCCCTGTTTTTGTAATCTCTTTTTAGAAAAATTGATTCTGAGAATCAATATTCTGTATGGATAGTTTTTTACTGCCAAGTTTTAAAAGTGTGTCCAGGGAACATTCTTAATTCAAGTAAGTTGTTCGGTTGAGGCTGTTACAGCATAGTATTAGTTGTTTCATAACATTTAATGCATGTTCAAATTACTTTAAATATTGCTTTGTTTTAGAATAAAGTTTCTCAGAGAATGGCCATATTTTCTACTCTGCATCAACAGTGTTATTAAAAGTTCTTCTTGCCCCAGCTTTTGAAAAGATCCACCACTGTGGTGACTGCTTAAGTAGGTTCGTTTAGTTAGCACAATTACTCCAAAGCCCTGAGCATTCCCATATGTCCTCCCTGAAGTAGAATCTCATTGTCTTGTGCTGCTTGCTGTTTGACAAGTGCTAACTGATCTTTCAGGTTTTGTCCAGAAATTGTTTGGTGGTTTGGGTTTTTTTCTTACTTTTTTTGAGGAATATCAAGTCATCAGCTTATGTAGGTCTCAGTGTTAGCCAGTCATCTGCTGCAATTAAAGAACTAGGGGATCAGTAGGACGCTAAATAGACTTGGCTGTGTTCGGGAAGAGGGGAGTGGAAGTGTCATTTGCCCTTACAGCCCTCTGCTCTGACTGAGTTCCACGTCCATTGCACCTATAAGTATCTACAAACCGTTAGTGCAAGAAGCGCTAAGGAGAACTAGAGGCTTTGGTCATATTAATTATTAAAGTTAGTTTAATAAGCAAAATCACAAATATGTCACTATAGCAGAGATCTGTGCAGGAATGGACTGTATCCTTGAGCTCCCCAGAAAGCTGTAGATTGGAGAAGGCAGAGGAATATGAAATTTAAGAACACGATATAGACTCTCAAAACTCTAAGTGTTCCAGCAGTTTCGCAGCACATATTTTTTTCAATTTATAAATACAAAATCCCAGCTAAACAAGGCACTGATTTTCCTCCCGCCCCTTTCTTAATATCGTTTTATCATCTAATCTGTTTTTGCTGCTTCTCAATGTTCTATTTCTGAAGTGACATTTTTTTCTTTAAGCGGTACTAGAATGAATACTACGCTATTCCTACGTACTAGGATATTAATACATTAACACTAGGATATTCCTGTAAGTTTCCCAGGGCTCTAAATGAGTTCTTGTTCCTGCTTCTCTGGAAATTGCTGGGAGTTTGCCACTGACATCAACAAGAATGAGATTGGTCTGTAGAAGGAAATTCTGCAAGTCTCCCTCACCAAGTCATAATCCCGCACTATATTTTCAACAAGTGCTCTTATAGAGCTCCAGCCAATACAAGCTGAGACCAGAGTGATGATGATTTTAGAAACTCTCTTAGAGTGTGCATAGAAAGGCCTTTTTATTAAATAATTTGACAATTAACTAGTCCACACATCAATTGCCAGTTAAAGTGCAATCTGTTGAAAAATATATTTAAAATGAATAAAAAGTCCATTTAAAAATATTTTGCAGGATATTCTTGAGGCTGTACTACAGTAGCCTTTATCTTCTAGTTGACCATGAATTTCACTTCGGCAGAAAGAAATTAGAGCTTTGGAGCAACCTTGCACTGGCTGGTGTAGTTAAGCTAGTTTAAAAATTAAAAACAACATGAAGGCTTGTTTTTCAGCATTACTTCGCTTCTGTCTGCACCATCGGAGAATCAGAAACAATTTCTCTGAAAAGGCTACATCTTCATTCGTGGACCTATCATTTAATTTGTGGCTTTGGATTTTGATCCATCTTTGCTCTCAACTGTAACAGTGAATACTGATGGCTAGGACGCCCTCCTCCATCTAATTTCACCAGGCCTCAGGCCAGCACTGAACTGACTTGTGCTAACTGAGAGAGCCAATTCCTTGCTTTTTTTTTCTTTTTTTTTTTTTTCCCCTCCTGTGGATAACAAATAGGTTCAAATTCCCCAAGTATTTTTTTCCCCTTAGAGTCCAAAGACAGAATGGAGAAGAAAATCCTCTTAGGAAACAATGGTGAAAGATATTTTTTTTTAAGTTTTCAAAAATCTGGAGCTTATTCCAGTCAATTTCTGGGTCCATGAGGGAGCCAAGCTTATCTTTGACTTTTGATACATCTTGAAATCTTTAACCACAAACATCTGAACTTGTCCAAGAGTTTATTTTACTTTCATCAAATAAGTATATGAAAGGCAAAATATGTAATTATTTGCTCTAGAATCCATCTACTTAGTCTTTTGTGTTTATTATGAATTGTTTCTTGGCAAGAAAAAAAATGTGCAGCTGAGTTACATATAAAAAACCTCTTAGTAGGAAACAGCGATGTTGGGTAGTAAGCAGGTATTTACAGATATTAAAAAGCTACATTGAGGAAGCTGGTTTAATAAGCCTGAGGCATGGGGTTTTAGAAGGTTTATGAATTGAACCATACACTTTATTTTTTTAAGTTTTCAGTGTTACATTGTAGGATTTAAAATAGCATGCATGCACTATGCATAGCAGGAGACTGTGGTCAGTTTCCAAATTATGTATACATATTTTGGTTATTTGAATCTTTCATAGCCCCCATCTCTTTGCTAACGGCTTTATGTTTCCACTTGCATTTTTATAGTCAATTTTGGTTCCAGTGTTGCATGTTCACCTCCCCCTGATTTTGCTGGGGTTCCAAATGCATACATCAGGGTAGAAAATATTCCTGTGTGTTTAATGAGAAAAAGCAGTCATTAGTTTGACAAAACATTTTAGTTTTGAATTTTAGATTTAAGCCCTGGGATACAAATTACAGTTTGGATAAAAGTGCGATCTTGGGTGCAGACCTGTGAATCCCGTGGACAAATATGTATTTTCCCGAGTACTCCTTTTGAAATAGCTAGTGACTTTTGGAAAAGCAAGAGATACCCATGATTTATACTTTATAAGGGAGTAGATGCATGCTGATGTGGTTGTGATTATACAAAGTAAAAACAGAGATGCAAGAAGTTCTTTTGGATTACTACAGTTGCTGATGTTGCTAGTCAGGTTGACTGGTGCTGGTTTTGCAAAATCTTTATATTGAAGTGAGAGGATTTTTGCACACAGCCATGTGTGAATAATTTTTTTGAATGCATATTTCCTGATACAATTATTTTATTTTCAAATGCAAAACGTATTTTTTAGTAAAATCACTATTAGCCAAAGATAAAATGATATAACAGGGACATTAGTGATACTCCTTTTGATTTTAATATTGACCACAGTGGTGTATTTTTAAATGTTTTTTTTCATGTTTTGGTTTACTAAGCGTATAGTCCAAAGAAATCCCATCATCATAGGAATTTTTAGGTTTTTTTAAAACTGTTTTCATGAGTCTATAGGTGATTATGATATCTGTGGAGATAGCTATGGACATTTAAAATATGTTTTTCACCATGTAATTAAAACCAAAATGAAGCATTGAGAAGCATGACTCACAGTGAGATTGTATGTTCTCTTTCCTCTCCTGCCACTAAAGCTTGAATATAGTGTGTTACTACAACAAGTCCCCGCCTATTGCAATCCTGAAAGGTAACAGCCAGTGCTTTTTAAGGAGGATATTTAGGGAAAATTATATAAATGACAGAATGTGGATTTCTCCTCTTCTCTCTCCTCCCCTCCTCTTCTCCCCCCCCCCTTTTTTCTCTCTCTTTCTTCACCTCGTTCACTCTACCTTTCTTTCTCTCCCTACATCTCTCTTTTCCTTATTTTATCTATTTTTTTCACTGTTCAGTGAACAACAAATATCCTGGTTACAATATCAGATCAACATTGGTGTTTTCATTTTTGCAGGAAGGGGTTGTTGGAAGGAAGCAGTGGGGAATAGATAGCTAGGAAAAAAGTTAGTTTGCATAGTCTTTGGAAGAGACATTCCATGAATAATGCAGAAAATGGAACTATGAGAAACATTTTTGGAAAAAGATTTCTTTGTAGGGTAGATGACTTCATTTATTCTAAAGAAAAGGCAAATCACACATCTTAGCAAATCAGTAGGATTGGCTCAGAATAATAGGTTAAATTACTTCACCTCTCAGCTGTCTCTGATCTTGGGGGCCCAAGGCACATCAGGCCACACTGAACAATTGGGCAGCCTGACACTAATTTAAAACACAGGCTCAAAGTATTGGTTCACTCCTTAAATCAATTACTGCATCTATCTGGAGACTTTTGTTGGTAAGTTTTATACGTGGCAAATAGAGTTAGAAAAAGGACATATGGTGCAGGCCATTTATTTTTTGTGCAACAGTTACTATGGGTATGACAGCAAGAGAGACAGAAATACATTTTTATGCCAGCAAAGTTCAAGTGAGAAAAGGGAATACACAGATATTTAATATAGATCTAGTCTTTACTGTGTGTATTTACCAAAACCCAAGAAGGCTCAGTCCAGTGCCTAGGAAAATCTATGGGATTCTGCCTTTTGAATTCATTGGCTACTGTTCTGAGCCCTTCACACTACTGTGGATTGAGTGTGGTCTTTGAAAAGGCACAAAAGGAATTGTGTAAGTCTAGTGATTTGTCTTTGAAGGCTCAGCTGCCAGTTGAATGCAGGTGATAGTTTCTGGGAACCTGTAGAAACAGTATTTTTTTTAATACCTGTCTCCTTGAGAGACTTTAATAGAGTTCACAAATATTTATCCCATTCTGTGGCAATCTAACATTTCTACATCTAGTTTAGTTTATATCTTAATTTGCTATCTCTCCCTAATAGCAGCTCTTCTGTATCTGGAACATCACCAGAAATTCTCACAAAAGCCTCTATAATAATATTAGCTACCGCTGAAGAAGGAATTGATTCAGTCTAGTGCATATAACTTGGAACATGATTTTCATACATTCAACCTATGTTTTAGAAATGGTCTGCAGTTACCTAGATGCAGTTCATGCAGGTTGCTGAAGAGCACTTTTGGAACAGGAAAAAATCTCAGTCAGCTGCACTGCTTCATGTTCTATGTGTCTTTTCACAGGTGGAGCTTACTGGTAATAGCATTTACGAGTACATACATCCTTCCGATCACGATGAGATGACCGCTGTTCTTACTGCTCACCAGCCTCTTCATCCTCACCTCTTACAAGGTACCTGTGTGATCTGTGATCAAACTAACACTGAGAACTAAGAAAAGTTACAGCCCTAGGCTAAAATGTGACGAGTCCATATTTATCCAATATGAAGCTACACACATGCAGGGAGGAGCAGTGTGAACTTGAAACTGTGACCTACAATTTTGATTTGTTGTAGTAAAGGGAGTAAGATGTCCTAGATTAAATAACAGTTTCCATACCATGGAATCCATGCAGTGTTAGACAGTTTCTTAGGTTTTGCTCAGTGAGCATTCAATCTTTGCTATTTTGTCATCACTGCTGTGGTGGCAGGAATATTACAATGGTCTAGCTGTGCACAGCTGTGACTACCTTAGGTCTTAGTGGAAAAACAATAAATAATAATACATTAGACAATTGGGAAAGAGGAGAACACTTCTGATGAAAGCAACTGTTAAATTTGAAACTTGAACAAAAAGCCAGACTTAATACCCTCCACTGCAGGAAAAGCAAAAAAAGTGGTTTGTCCATGACTTCTGTTTAGAAACTCTCCCTAAAAAGGGATCTTTCCAGGTCCTTTTACCTTGATACTAGGTCGCTGATTCACCAAGCAGTGCTGCAGAAGATTCACCCATGCATACCTATACAGGATGACGCTAAGATGGACGGAGTGTTAGGAAAGACAGAAGAACTCTTATTGATTATGTGAACACCTGGATCGGACTGTTCCCCCTGGCTGTGCTCAGACACGACACATAGATATTAACATAACTATTTGTGTATTAAGTTGTTACTTCAGTATTGTGACTATTGCATGAATAACAAAAAAAAAAGCTCATCTTTGCACTACCTTCTTCAGTAGCTTTTATTTCCTTAGGGGCAATTCTTAGAACTTCAAACTATCAGAAATGATCTGGCTCCACCACATACAAAGCGCTTTCACATATATTTCATCATTACTTAGTTGGAACTCATATCCTACCTTTTTTTTTTTTTTTTTTTTTTTCCTGGACTTCCTAAGACACAGCTCCTAAAAGCAT
Source organism: Coccyzus lansbergi (assembly GCA_033558105.1). NCBI lineage: Eukaryota > Metazoa > Chordata > Aves > Cuculiformes > Coccyzidae > Coccyzus > Coccyzus lansbergi. The sequence goes on from JAUMJK010000986.1 coordinate 1,182,019, forward strand.
TAGGAGCTTTGGGCTTGCACTACAAGTCTGTTCAGGATCAGACAGGTTTTCACAGTTCAGGTGCATCTGCATTTTCTGTGCTTGGTCATATCACCACAGTTCTGACCATGACAATTCCACCAGCACAGGATCATGTACTCTCTGCATGCAGGGATGTTTAATGTATCTGGAAGTGTATGTACTGCTCTTATTGGTATGAACGAATTATCTTAGCTTTCTTCTCTCTTCTTCCTCCCCAGACAACTCCCCAGACAACTTGTCTTGTGTACCCCTTGGTGTCTTGAAAAACAATCTCTTAGTTTTCTTGGCCTCTTTTGATTCTTGTAGCTACTTGACTGTTTCATAGTTTGCTCATTCCTCTGTCATGCATTTTTATTTTTTACATTGACATTTTTGAAAAAAACCAGCATTTTTTTCCTTTTTCCTACCTTATTGTTAAGCAGAGGGGATACCTCTGATATAAATCCATGACTTTTCATGCAGTTCTGCAGGTATCCAGAATTGTTAGTAAAGCATTTTTATACCCACTGTCTTGCTGATGGTGATAGCCTCCTGTTTCTGTTATAGTATTTTTGTTTTAAACCTGTTATTTGGACATTTTCACAAGTTTAAAGTCATGAGCAACTGATTGAAATTTATTTCTATGCCAAATGCTCTCCTGTTTCTCTGTTCAGCGTCTATCATTACTTTGGTTTGATAGAAACAGTGAGTCAGCACACTACTACTGCGTTACCAGAAGGTGTTTGTTTGTTTTTTTTTTTTTTTTTTTGTTCAGAACTAGTTACTGCCTGTTTCTTGCTTATATTTGGATATCTCTGGATGCTCTGAAGCAATCAAATTCCTCTAATTTTTATTATTTATGGTCAAATTCTTTATTCCCTTAACAGATTCTCCTCATGGTGAAGTGCAACTGTTCTATTCTGGTTGTGTTTGAAAAGTCTTGTCAGACAATTGAAACTGTTCATTTCAGTTTACTTGCAACTGTTTCAGTCCAAAATTCTGCTGATGGTATAATTAGCATCAGATACATGCTCATTCTCTGTAGCTTTCTTTGCCTCATTCTACATAGATGTCATTTATTATTAGCATGAAGCTCTGGTTTCTCAATCGTGCAAAGGTAAAGGAAAATTTACTCTGAAATGTGATCTAAATACATATTTTGTTTTGTGCAAAATTTTGCGTAGCAGAGGAAATTGTTAAAAACCTCGAAACAACAGCATCTTATTTGGTTTCCTAGACTTGGAGAAGATAAATAAAGCAGATGAATTATGTTCTTGTTTGTATAAGGATTATTTTGTGCAAATTTTACTTCTCTGTGTCTCTTCCCCATACAACATATGACACAGGTGTATTAAAATATAGAGAATCCATAGCTAAATATTTTTAAAATTAACAGAGTGGCGAATATTTACTGGTATTTGTCTTCTCTGAGCCAGAAGAAAAAAGGTCCATTTTCTGCAGCATATACATTTAATCTTGAGACATAACCTGAAATTATCTGACCCACAGAAATCAAAGAAGTTTTCCTGTTTTGTTGCAGTGAATCCCTGAAATCTATTTAATAGATGTCAGGGATGAAGAAACTTCTGTCTATTTAACAAGTATTTTGAATATTCAATGCAATATGGAATTTACAAATAACAATACAGTGGGAAGTTGAGTGAAAGTGGCTTTATTTTCTGTTTAAAAAGAAAACAGTTTTTTAAAGCACTTTTTTTTTGGGTAATTTCAGTTTTATTTTATCTCTTTTAATCTTTTAACACACCTGAATCATGAAGTCACTGGGTTAAAAAATAATTTCCATTTATTAATTTATTACATTATAGATTTCTCCAGTCTGTGGTATTACTCAGAAGTAAAATCAATATTGCACTGCAAACACAGGCATTCATAATACAAATTTACAGATTGGCTCAGATAACTTTACTGGCTCAAGATGTGTTCTTCAGCTAGTTCTCAGTACATATACACATTTTTAGTTGCTATTTCTGCAGCTGGATAAGATCTGTTACGACGGAAATAAAATCACAAATGTAAGCATACATGGTTATATTTTGTGATATTCTGTTACTGGTATTGAAGAACCCAGAGTAAAGATTATTTTTTACTTTAGTTTTACAGTCTTTGTAAATTTTCATTATCTCGCTTTATTGATTTCTTCATTTGCTTTTGATTTTCCTCATTGTTTTTCATTATTCCTAAAATCTTCCCCTGCATTTCCAGTGCTTCATCAGTTCCATAGAAGCTTCTCTGAAAGGCCAAACAACATAAGAAAGGTAGAAGACTTGCAGTTGTTGAGCTCTAGAAATATTATTTTTATGAATTTTTTTTCTCAGAGAAATGCAAATTCTTGCTCACCGCATACAATCTGAGAGCATTGATTTGTTTATATAATGCTCTCTGCCACATTACTTTTCTTTACCTATCTCAGTTTGGTGCTCAAAAAATCATGTATTTGTTTAATCTTGAATAATCACATGCTTTGAGAAGCTGGGACTTTATAGCAATATTAAATATCATAAAATTTGGGAACTAGCTTTTGTGCCATCACTCTTTGGAGAAGTACTATGTGGCACTACATTAAATTATGATAAGGACAGCTTTTGGGGCAAGGAACTCGAATGCAGTGACTCTGAGAAGCATTTAAAGGTCATAAAACTCGGTGTGAGTTCCTGTTGTGATACTGTGGCTAAAAGGGATAATGGAAAATCCTTATGCAGGGGAATGATGACCAGGAATGCCAAGGTTTAACAATTATATTCTTTATACAGTATTAGTGAAGTGGACGCTGGATTTTTCTAATACTGTTGTGCACTTTATAAAAAAAATGGCAAATGAGAGAAGCCCCCAAAATTATTGGAAGATTGGAAAGGCTTATAACAAGAGATGAAAGAACATCGTCTGTTTCATTTATAAAAAAAAAATTGGAAGGTGACTTGACTACACATATTGAGGTCTAATGTCTGTGGGCTGAAACCACAAAAGCTCAAATTAGAATTATGTGTACATTAATAACTAGGAGTTTGATTAACCAAAGGAACAAAATATTGAGGGAAGCAATGCTTTCTTCTTCTTTTGATGTTTTCAGTTGAAGGCTGTGTGCCTTTATATAAGATAGACTTTAGGCAAACAGAAGTTCCTGAGCTTAGCACAGGAGCAAGCGACTGAAGTTTAATGAACTGCAATGTACAGGTTAGACCTATGATCTAATGTTCCTTTCTGGCCTTTAAAGTCTATAAGCTATGACTCAATGAAAGATCTAACCCCCATGATCTATGGAGGCTTTGGAGAATTTCAGCTTTAACTTAGAAAGTCTTTAAGCTGCCTTTTTACTTGCATGACCAGAATTGAAAATGTAAAGCAATACGCACTGATCCCTTTGTATGAAAGAAGCCAACAGCTGGAGTCTTTCTGAGGGTGGCTGGTGTGGGGAAAAATAATAATCTCTCTCTCATAGACATTAAAGTAGCGTAAGCATCAGCAAATCACCTTGCATGAGTCTTTAGGCCAACTTTGCACCAGATGCCACAATGTGAATCCATTATATTCAAGTGGGATAGGTTAGCAGAAAAAAGGAGGAAAAAAAAAAGAATAATTTGATATCTTTCCCAAATGTTGTATACTGGCTGTGCTCAGAACTCAGATGACTTCACTGGCCCTTTACACTTATCCAAGTACTGCTTAGTGTATTTCTGGTCTGAAATATTTTTCTGTGTTTTGGCTGGTTTTTTTTACTGGGAAGATTACACCTCATTTTTGCACTCCCTATACCACCTGTATCTGTTGCATAGGCTGATTTCACAATTCCTAGGCCTCTGTCGTAAGGAATGCCACCCTTAAGTAACAGGAAACTGGAATTGTTTCATGGGGTAGAGCTGAGAGACTAGTTTCTTAGTATGTGGAAGAGTGTTTTATGCATGCTGTCTGTACTTGAGCACTTACAGCTCTGGAAGCCTTTCTTTTCTGTTTCTTCAAGTGGGTCCACTGGATGAGATTCTCCTGCTGTAGCATCTCTAGCAGGGAGACTTGGCTGCAAAACGTGAGGAAGATGATGTAACAATAGTGTCTGAATCTTGACAGATTGCAAGTTTATGTTTATGCCTGACTATAGACATTCGGCTGTTTATCTCCCGTGCCTAGTGAAGAAGACCTAGTTGGTTGTGGTGCTGTGCAAAATTCTGCCCAGCTAGCAATAGCTCCAGAACTTCATGGAGACATGTGAGGAGTTTGCCTCTTTCCTCACCTCACATACAGCATAGAACTGAGTAGCAAACCATTTGATTCTCGCATTGTTGTGGGTACAATGCTGGCAATGCTGGTTGTGAAGTGACTGCTACAGGGTATCCTAGCCAGAGGTGATAAGCATTTCGAATGTGTCTGAAATAGTGGCTGGCATTCAAGGACTGAATGCTGAGGAATGCACCAGGATTATGGACTACACCCACCTCTTCCTAGCATGGAGACATGTGAGGAAACAAGATATTGACACAAACTGGCATACACATACCAATACAAGTCCGGATTTTAAGCCCTCAAATGATGTTGTTATTAAAAATGTCTGTACCAACCGTTCTTTGCAGAAAGTTTTCTTTAGCAGTTAGCAGCATGGAGTGACAGGGTGTTAGCAGAATAGTAACACCCACTAAACATACTGGAGTTTTTTGGGAAAGCCTGTACATCTTGAACCATGTCTACAACAATAAAGAAGGACATTTTTGTATGAAATATCAGGGTAGTGCAAGCTGGGTATGACTAGTCAGTGCACCTATCATCACTATGGTTGAATATAAGCAAGTAAGCAAGCAAAAGAAGAAATATTTACACTGCAGGTCGACTGAGACAAACAATTAAGCAATGCTGAGAGGGATTCAATATTATATGCTAGTTTTCCATATGTGTAGCTGGAGTCAGACATTGTGTGTTTTTTATTGGTTTCATGTGCTTTTTCTGAAATTTTAATCCTTTGAAACTTATATAGTTTCCCGACTTTTGCTGACTTGCACACCAAAGCATGGTGTACTGAAAGCAGTTTATTAACATTCCCCAGAGCAGACAAAGGGAAAGAGGAACACTTAGTTACTGTAGACATCCTGCTTGTCTGCTAACAACTGCGTAATTCTTATATGATTAGTTATAAGCCTAGTGTAAGTTACGCAAGGAATATGGAATACATTATATAAGGATTTCTCCATTCTGGTTGATGCTTTAAGGGCACCGTTTCAGTCAGCTACGAAATAAATACCAGTTCATACACTTCCTCTCAAGGAAGAGCATCTTCCCTACACATTTAGTTCAATAGTAAAATAAAGGAATAGAAAATTGTGTATCTGGAAATATCTTTTGTACATTCAGTTTTAACGATTTTTTCCCAGTAGTACGTAGACAATGTTGATATGAATTTTTATTTTAATTAATCAAAAAATATTTTACCCAAGAACTGTTATTTAAAGACAATGGTTTAACACAATGATCTTCTTGTCACTTCTTGTTAGCATTATTTTGAACTTCAGAAACATAGAAAATATTATTTTGGATGCACACAAGTGGAAAAGATGACAGATGTCTGGTTCTCAATTTAAAAAATCTTTTTTCATTGGTAGGTAACAGTAAAGTATTCCAAACAGAGCAGAGGTCTCTGACTGAAAAACCTATTCTTTTCCTTTCTGCCTAATGCCCTACTGAGTTTCTTTAAGAAAAGTTTGGAAACATCACTTTAAGGAGCAAAGGAAAATTTTGGCAAATGATAGCAAATGGTTGATTTTGAATGACAGGAATAATTTACCCTCTCCAGGATTCTGGATACAATGAGGACAAATAACAAACTGTCCAAAAGGGGAGGAAATTTGGACAGCTTGTGTAATCTTGGAACTCTAGGACAGCAGCTAACAGCAAAACTGACTGCTTTCCTACCGCAGGCCAAACCAAGTCAGCCCACAGGCTTCATTTTTCAGCTTGGTATGTGCATAGGAACTTGCTCTCCCAATATATATAATTTGCAATTTTGCCATGTAAAGCCTTTATATTTCATCATTCAACTAGTGCCACTAAATTGCTGAAAAGCAGATGGAATATGCTCAGAGGTATATGCTTAAGCCTGTAGCCCGCATGTGTATATATGACGCTGAAGTGTAACAGGGAGAAGGGAAAATACATTCACCTGTTTTATTTCTTCTCTCTTACTTGGAATCAATTTTGACCATGCATACCAAGAAAGGACAGAGAAATGTTATTTTCATACATCCCTTTGCAAGTAGTAGTGGTAGTAAATGGTGTTAAGTCCAGCTGGAGGCCAGTGACAAGTGGGGTTCCCCAGGGCTCAGTGCTGGGTCCAGCCCTGTTCATTGTCTTCATCAATGACCTGGATGAAGGCATCGAGTGCACTCTTAGCAAGTTTGCAGATGACACTAAGCTGGGTGCAAGTGTGGATCTGCTGGAGGGTAGGGAGGCTCTGCAAAGGGATCTGAACAGGCTGGACCGCTGGGCTGAGGCCAACGGCATGAGGTTTAACACGGCCAAATGCCGGGTCCTGCACTTGGGGCACAACAACCCTATGCAGAGCTACAGACTGGGAGAAGTCTGTCTAGAAAGCTGCCAGGAGGAGAGGGAACTAGGGGTGTTGGTTGACAGCCGGCTGAACATGAGCCAGCAGTGTGCCCAGGTGACCAAGAAGGCCAATGGCATCTTGGCTTGTATCAGAAACGATGTGACCAGCAGGTCCAGGGAGGTTATTCTCCTTCTGTACTCAGCACTGGTGAGGCCGCTCCTTGAATCCTGTGTTCATTTCTGGGCCCCTCACCACAAGAACTATGTTGAGGCTCTGGAGCAAGTCCAGAGAAGAGCAACAAAGCTGGTGAAGGGGCTGGAGAACAGACCCTATGAGGAACTGCTGAGAGAGCTGGGGTTGTTTAGCCTGGAGAAGAAGAAGCTGAGGGGAGACCTCACTGCTCTCTACAACTACCTAAAAGGAAGTTGTAGAGACAAGGAAGCTGGCCTCAAGCTCCTCCAGGGAAGGTTCAGGCTTGACATCAGGAAAAAGTGTTTCACAGAAAGGGTCATTGGGCACTGAGACAGGTTGCCCAGGGAGGTAGTAGAGTTACTTTCCCTGGAGGTATTTAAAAGACGGGTGGATGAGGTGCTGAGGCACATGGCTTAGTGATTGATGGGAATGGCTGGACTCGATGATCCAGTGGGTCCTTTCCAACCTAGTGATTCAATGATTTTATGATAGCATTTCTCCTTGAGAACTGTTTCAGTCACAAACTCACTTTTGCACTTCCTGGCATAGTGATGACAAAAATGATCAGTATGTACCAGGCATACAGGTCTGTCTTCTCATTTGTCACTAGCTGATCTCCAGGACTGCTTCTGAACTTGTAATTAGAAAAGTCCACCAAAGGCATTTGCAAGCCCCTTCTCATGTTGGCCCTGTTTGTCAGTCCTACATTCATAGCTTCAAGGACTACCATAAAACTTTGTGTGTTATTATGCAAGCATCTCTTTTCCATGTATTCTACCATGGTTTTACCTCTTTTTTTTTTTTTTTTTTTTGTTCTAGAAGACAAGTCACCAACATTCATAATTAAGGGATAGAAGTTGTGGCATTTGTCTCTCCTGTGTCTCACAAAAAAAATAACCTCGTTATGCTCACGGAAGAGACTAGCCAAGATACTCTCATGCTATTTTAGTCAGCAATGTGCCATATGGGATCCACATGTTTTGCAGATTACACAAGAATAAGAGCAGAACATGTGCAACTTTATAGTATAGAGGAGGTAAGATGAAAATAACGAACTGAAAGGGCAAAGATATGCTGAGGGCTTGGGGGCTGGGAGGTATCCAGATATGAACTCATGGTATCTGTGTTTTGAGCCTGTAAAACAGTCCATCAGGGACATGGAGCATATCTTACCACACATGTGCCTTATCCCCAGAGGAATGTACTAGGCTGAGCCGTGTGTGTTGAATGGGAGGGAAGGTAGAAACAGGTGACCATCTATACAGTGCTTTGGGCTAAATGTGCCCTTTGAGAATAGCTTTCTTCTCCTTCACTACAGGTGTAATTTGACATCACACACAAATTGCCATGTAGAGCATATATGAATCATTAGCTGTGTCAAGAGCTCCTAATTTTAATGCTACTTCATATCTTTCCTAAAAAGAGAGCTTGATGCAGCAGTGTGCAGTTTGCATAGAATTGTAGAACAGGTTGGGTTGTAAGGGACCTTAAAAACATGTAGTTCAAATCCTTCTGCCACAGGCAGTGACACCTTCCACTTGATCAGGTTGCTCAGAGCCTTGTCTAACCTGACCTTGAACATTACCAGGGAGGAGGCACTGGCAATTTCTCTGGGCAACCTCTTCAGTGCTGATGTATATTAATATGTGAACTGGTTCTGCAACAAAGTGATGCCGTATTTTGTGAATGTTTAAAGTTCAGAACTTTGGCAAAGAGATATAAAATAGTAGCTTTTACCTTAGAGAAAATAAAGTCAAAAAAAGATGAAGTTGTGGAAAAAAACTGTTATGAAGCTTTTTTCTCATTCTGTTATGCAAGCAGCATACAAACCACAGAATTTTGTGGCCATTTTCTTTGAAGAGAGATGAAAGATGGATTAGAAAACAAAGACAGATTTCATAGTTGCACCCCCAGGGTTGGACAATTCTGGCTTCCATAAAACTAACCATAATTTCACACAAAAGCTTGGAGAATTCTGTTTGGCAGTCATGTGCAATTTGAATGAACAAATGCACAAATTCTTTATAAAAAAATAGTAAGAATCATTTTCTTTACTATTATGTTTACTCTGTTCATGAAAGTAAGAAAATACAAATCTGCAAAATGTAATCAAGCTAATTTATTATTGATTAGCTCTTGACGTCAAACTATGTTGCATTATACGCCAGGCTAAGAAAAAATAAGGATTAACAGAGAAGGCATACTTAGTAGGAATAGTACTCGGTATTCTGACAAAGAAGTACATCTTCTGTATGTCCATAGACAACAATATTTTTCTGTGTTCTCATTCACAGGTTTCTGTGTTTCAGCTCTGTGAGGATGTTAACATATGGATAAGTTTGGTCTGGGATTTGAATGAAGTCATTTACTCTCTGCCTCATTTATAGCTTTTACTGAATCAACTCAACTACATTGCAGCAGTTCTTCAGGGAGGGTGCCTCTGTAAGATGACCAGGCAATATGGTAATATATTAATAGAATAGAAAAACTCTAAATCTGACAAGGGAAACAAGGAGTTAGGTTAAAAAGCAGGTTATGATGCATTAGAAATGGACATGTTGGATATGGATATGGATTCTGACTTGTAGTGCCTCCTCTTACAAAATTCATTATAAATGATACATCGATTTTATTAAAATATCTGCTAGTAGACATATTGAAAAAGTCACGATCTCAGCAAACACAGGTACATCCTTCCAAAGAAGTGCAGCAGGAAAGTCAGAGAAATCAGCTCACAGTACATAATCATGTTGATCAAAACTAGTGTTTTAACTGCATCAGTTTTCATTTCCAGTTCTTACCAATCATCTAATTGGGGGAAAATGGAAAACTGGAATTCCAGGATAAAAATCAAGAGTCATTCTTTAAAAGATTTCAATAGAAGTTTGTGGAGCAGTGGGGTGAAGGCAATAACTTTCAAATGCTAAACATTGATCCAGAGCAAACAAAATTAGAAATTTGCCATCATAAGTAAATGCAAGTTATGACAAATATTGGAAGTGGTTGTAACAGAACAATAGACCCACAATCATATTCCACATGACTGGATAAAGAAAAACACTATGCCAAAACTAGGAGGGTAAACATTTAGGAAGAACCCTAAAACTCTCCTTTTGATTTCTAATTCCTGTAGTAGAGAAACACAACATTACTAAGTTCTGAAAAATGTTAAGAGCTGTATTAAGATAGTTGGTCCACTTTTCAGGAAGCTATTATCATAATCTTTCAAGATACTTAGGTATTTAGAAGTGGGGCTGAGGTTTCTTTTTAGCTATAGCAGCTATCAAAACATTTCCTTGACTATGCTACTGAAAAAAAACTTACAAGAATGTACAGACTTTGAAAATTATTCAACTCATTTACAAAGTCAAGGATCAACTTTCCAATTATTTTGAGATTGTTTGGGAGAGGGAAGAAAGTCGCATTCAGGTAAAAAGGGAAAATAAATGCTGATATGGATAGTAAGGGAAGGTGGGAAAAGCAGACTCATGCTGTATAACTTACATTAGTAAAGGAAAACTGCATTAAGACCTTTCATGGCAATGTACAGCTATTTGTCAGAATTATAGGTGGTTATAGCAAATGCTAGAGGTGGTTCAATTAAACAGACAAATTTCATCATGTGTGGTGGGCTTGCTGGAATAGTAAGTATGTGAAAGAAATGGTGCTAAGTAAGACATACCATAATAGTGAAATTAATCATGAGTTGCAGCAACAAATGCCGTCTCTGTGTGGTGACTGCTCACTGTTTTGAAACCTCAGGTGGCTGGGAGAGGAGTGTCTGGAGAGCAGGTCTGCAGAAAAGGATCTGGTGGTGCTGGTTGGTGTTAAATTCACTATCAGACTGCAGTGTGCCCTGGTAGCCAAGAGTGCAAATTGCATCCTGCGGTGTATTAAATACAGTATAACCAGCTGATCAAAAAGGGCAGTTATTCCACTGTAACCAGCATTGGTGCAGTCCCACCTGGAGTGCTGTGTGGAATTCTGGGCCCACAATTTAAGAAAGATGTGAAGGCCTTTGAGTGTGTCCAGAGGAGAGCAACAAAACAGGTGAAAGGGCTGGAAGGTGTGTCTTGTAAGGAGTGACTGAGGACACTGGATTTGTCTCATCTGGAGAAAAGGAGACTGAGGGGCAGGTTCATTGCTCTCTACAGCTTCCTGATGTGGGGGAGTGGAGAGGAGGGTGCTGTTGTCTTCTTCCTGATATCCAGCCACAGGACATATGGTAATGGTTCAAAAGTGGATATTAGGAAGCATTTCTTTACCGAGAGCATGTTAAAACACTGCAACAGGCTTCCTAGGGAGGTGGTCGATGCTCCAAGCCTGGCATTGTCTAAGAGGCATTTGGACAATGCCCTTGATAACATGCTTTATAACTCAGCTCTGAATTGGTCAGGTAGTTGGACTACATGATTGTTTAGCTCCTTTCCAACTGAACTATTCTATTCTATTCTATTCTATTCTATTCTATTCTATTCTATTCAGTTTGTCAGTTTTCCGTTTTATCAGACTGCTTCTGGAAGCTGCAGTCAGTGAAACAATATAATATAGAATGCCTCCTGCAGTGACAAATATGAATTTATGTATGAGATCATTTTATTCTAATCTAAAATGTCCCCAATACCTTATATCTTCACTATGTGAAGATACAGTTGTCCCAGTGCCAGGTGTTGTGAAGGTACAGTTGGAAAGTACCATTTACCATGAGTGACAATGCTATTCTTAATGTCTCCCTTGTTTCTTGTCACTCTAAAAATGCTATTTTATGTATACATCAGTTTTACAAACGCACATAGAGTACACTCACAAAAGTTACAGTGCTCTAACAGTGTTCTCTTAATCATTATGACTAATAATAATATGAAGTACATCCTCGTGCAGAGAAATGGGTTTTCTTTTGTTAGAGATGAAAACATCTTCACATTGTATTGGTTTTATTTCTTATTCTCATTTTTCATAGGAAACAAAAAAAGACAACAAAATCAAATCTGAGCAATATGTAATTATCAACATTCAAAGGGCTTGAATACATTAATTTTTCTTCTGTAGTATATATGGAAAAAAAACCCCAACAAAGAATATTATAAATAGGTTCTTTTTTTTGTTAACTCAGCTGGACCATCTCTGTAAGGCTTCCTGGTCTTCTCAGTAGCGTTTTGTTTCTTGTCCTGCTTTAGCTGATGTCTACAACCTGCTGGTTTCATCTCTTCTCTATAACAAACATAGGTACTACATATATTTTTAACACCTTAACACTCAAAGGAAAGGTGTTAACATCACTTACAATGATTCATCTATATAGTTAACATATCAGAATAATTTAATAGAGTGGTTAAGCTCCAATTATTGGATGGTATGAATCTTCTCTAATACTTAAGAAGGCTCTTTTCCTTCAGTGGTAACATTTACTATTTATTATTCTCTCTTAAATTTCATATGTATGTGCTTAACTCACAGTTCTGTCAGCCTTTAACTACTTAAGAGCTGATAGCACTCTTTTTACAGAAGAATGTAAATCATTAAAATTGATAGCAGTTCAGTTCATGTCCAAAGACAGCCTTTGTACCCTTATTACTGTGTGCTAATTGTTTTTCTCCCTTGGTGCTCATGAAGGGAGAGTTACTTTTATTTTCTGTGCATGGGACTGTGGCAGAAAGAGAGCAAGAACTAGGGTTAGGTCACACAGAAAATCTGTACTAAAGCCATGAATTGCACTGATGTTCCCAAGTCCCAGTTCCATTCTTTACTTCTCAGACCATGCTTCAGCAATAATAATCTGTACTGTAACACTTCTTCCCACTGAATTGCATATATTCATATTTAAGACTCTACAGTAGATGTGCCACTTAATTTAAGTGCCTGATTTCCCTCATATGGATCTAATTTACATTAGGGAAATAAATTTAAAATTCAAATACTCAGGAAGGGTGACGCTATTTGAGATGCACTACGTATTGCATTTCTTTAAATCCTCTTTCTGTGGTTGTATCTTCAGATCTGTAAATTCAGAACTTAATGCTCACAAGTTTACTGGTTTCCAGGTGGTTTCCCCAGTGGTCTGAGGCTGAAACCACAGCAGGTGTGTGGCTAAGACATGATAATTGGGCGAGGGATGCAAAAAATTGGGGATATAACTCAAAAGTTAAATCAAATTAAAGCAATACTCCAACTGATTACAGTGGACTTTCAGTCAAACCCTGTGGATATTTAGGAGCTAACATGCATGGTGGCAAATTTGAAAACCCCTCTGCTTCACCGATTTTCCTACTCATGGGTGTACAAAGTGAGAGATTTTTTTCCTAATATAGTTGTGTTCTACCAAACCACAACTTTCAGTAGAAAGTCAGAACTATTAATGTTGTCTGAACTGCTATTGAGAATAGTTAATGTAAAAGATAATTACTTACTAACTTATTCTTGGCAGAAAATACACAGGTGCATGAGCAATATTTAACTTTAAAACATCTCTGTAGATTATTCATGAAGATATTTGATTATAAACCATCTTCTTTTGGAAGTCAGTGAAACAGGTAATAATATTGCATATGGAGACCAGAAGGTCACTGGTCTGGGTATGACTATCTACATACATTGGAAATATTACAAACCAAACTACTTTTCTTGAGTTTCACTCTGTTATTACCTTGGAGAGTACATTTATTTACCTGTACTTCAAAGGAGACATTTCCTTCCCTTTTTACCAATATGGACTGGTACTTAGCTGTCCAGAAACAAGGCAATTGCCTTGTGCAGGGTGGTATAAACAGAAATTTGGAGACCTGATCATGTTGACTTTTCCAGCTTTCCAGTGAATCCTAACATGAAAGTGAAATAAATCTTGAGGGCAGAGATTGAGTTGGAAAAATACTGTACTGACTTTTATTGCTGCCTAAGGCTGAGACATAAACACATCTATTAAATCATGAAAGGTAATGTCATGAAAAGTTCTGAAATCTTCAGTTATAAGTAAGCAGTGTGGTTTATGCTTTCAGAATATGAAATTGAGAGATCATTTTTCCTGAGAATGAAGTGTGTCCTAGCCAAGAGGAATGCAGGATTGACGTGCAGTGGCTACAAGGTAATGTGTATAAACTTCAACCTCCCCTCCCTCCAGCCCAGTATTCAACCAGTTTATTTATTTAGGTTTTCTTACTTGTGTATAGTTGAAAGCCAAGTCTGTGATACAGAGAATCTAAACAGAGAGAGAAAAAAAAAAAGCCACTACTTAATGCAGATTCCCTTAATAATGCAAGTCTAAACTCCTGCAGTGAATTGGAGTTCGCTTTGTGCCATATTACCACATCCTAATCCCCAGACTGGGGAACTGGCTGGAGCACAACCACTGAGGTGCAAAGAGAGTGCATAGCCAGGTCTTATTCCGCTATGGAACTGGAGGTAGATGGGGTAGGAACCCAGACACAGGAACCTGGATCTTTTCCCACTTGCCTCTGTCGCGGTATTACAGTGCTCTGGCTGAGCAGCCACTCAGTTGCACAAGTCACCTCATTGGCCTGGCCAGAATTGCTTCAACATAATGACACTATGATGACACCCTAAGCAATCGTTACTATTAGCTCAGGGTTGAACTGTTCAAAACTAGCAAGTCTGTTTATAAATCTTATAGTTTGTATTAATTTATAGTTATTACATGAAACCAGAAGCCACAGAGAATGCTGAGATTCTATAACAATACACGCATTTAGGTAGTTCTTATTTTCAGCTTTGCAGAGTGTGTTTGCTGGCCTTTTGATCTAATTCCATCACTTAAGCATCAGGAGAGAAGGGTACTTCACACACAGTCTGGTGAGGATTCATTTTGTTGGAGTCATTGAAAAACAAAGAAGGAAAACGTGCAAGAGAAGCAGAGCTCTTTTAAGGAATGTGTTCAAGGTCTAGACATATATCTGTCTATTTGCACTGCTATCTACCTGGTTATACCGATAATTCTTCATTAAATGGACCTTTGTTTGCTCAGCTGCTTCCCAGAAAAAAATTATTCTATCCTAAAGCTGAATCTGCAATCAAGTAAAAGAGTAGAGCTTGTAGTTGTGGTATTCCATCCCAGTTATGACTGCTGATCACAGGGATCACCTTCTTTCATCTTCTGCTTGCTTTTAAAAGTTTATGCAGTTAAAAATTTAAGGATGTATTCATCTAGAGAGACGTCTGCCTAAATTTATTTGCTTTGACAATACTTAGAGTTAGGACCTAGTAATTTTGAAAATATCATCCAATTAGCTGGGTGAAAAGCTCATGAATCCAATAATAGGATCTGCTGGGAAAACTTACTTAAGTTTTGCTTGCTACTATGCTTTTGCTAAATATACTGATCACTTATTGATAGGAGAAAAGGAAGGAAGTAAGGGAGCATATTTATAGGTGTCTGTTTAGTAAGTTGTTCAGGAGTACTAAATACAGTGGAAATTAATTCCTTTTCATTGGACACAGTTAAAAGTCATACAAGTACAAAAATTATACTGAAGGACATGTAGTCTGCCTACTGTTTGGACTAGAAAGTTGGCAGGAGCACAAATGATTTCTAAACACCAGCATTACATTAAATAAATCTTATGTGCTGGAATAGTCCCCAGTTATAATTCCCCCTTTAGCTGACACTGTGAATTTTTAACAGTCCAAGACTGAAGTTATCACCCCTGTGATTAGGAATTGTATATGGGGATTCAAAATCTGGCATCAAGACCCTAGGCTTGGTCACATGTCAAAATAACATCATCTGAACTTGACTGGAGAACTTAAAACTACTTTTAAGTGCATTTATATATACAGTAGTTAATCTTTACAAATGGGATGCATTCATCTCCATTGGATTTTTAAAGTGTCTCTTTTTCACCAGAATAACAACTCATTGAAAAGGAATTTTTTTGTATATACCTCTGTGTTGTTTGTGAGACAGTGTCAATTTAAAAAGCAACTTCCTTTTTTTTTTAATTTATGAAGAGGCATTCTGAATGTATCTACAAGAACTCTGTATCAAAGAGATTTTAAAGTATTAACTTGAAAGCAGTCAAGATGAACCCAAAGAACTTGTGTTTTAATACTGGATTAATCACTCTGGCAGTAACACAAAAGCTTGTTTTAATCTCCGTTCATAAATTAACCAGTCTTTGAAGCCTTAACAGGTTATGCAGTATTTGAGTGTTATAAGGGTGTATTACTTTATAATCTTGTTGAAATTGGGTGGTTGGCTGACTTGAGGCCTCTTCCATGCATCAGATATTGAGTGTGTTTTCTTCTCATGCCAGGTGATCCATTGCAGTGGCTATTTGAAGATACGGCAGTATATGCTAGATATGTCTTTGTATGATTCCTGTTACCAAATCGTTGGACTGGTGGCTGTAGGTCAATCTTTACCTCCCAGTGCAATTACTGAGATCAAACTTCACAGTAACATGTTTATGTTCAGAGCAAGTTTGGACTTAAAATTAATATTCCTAGATTCCAGGTAAGCAGCTATTTCATTTAGCATGAAATGTTTTCGAAGTTTAGTGTTGTCATAAGCTACATTGGTTCCCAAACAGATCAAAATACCCATGAAAAAAAAAAACAAACATTCCAAAATATATCTGGAACACAAAGACCATGTGAGTTCTTCAGAGCTATTCAATTAGCTGGATAGACCACTCTTTGTCTTGAATACCAACATTTAAGAGCCTGTACAATTTAACCTACAGTTCCTTCAGAGGGTCAACTAAAGTGTTCTTGCTGTAAATAACAGGCACAGGAACAGTAACACATTTTTGCCTTAACGGACATAAATTTTGACATACAAAGCCAGCGGAAGGAACAAAGATGTATCATTGTCCATAACTAAAAAAAAAAACTCAAATGAAACACCGAGGTCAAATGACTTGCTGGGGTCATCCAGAAATCTTTTAACTCAATAGTAAGAAAACATAGTCTTCTGGACAAAGATAAAATGATTAATACATTTGAAATTAAACAAACCCAATTAAGACAGTGGGGAAGTTTTACCTGGCAGGTCAACCATGCAAGAATATGCTTTTTCTCCATGCTATTTATGAGATAGTGGACCATCCACTGCTATAACACAAAGAACTGCATGTTCCTAGAATTACTCCCTTTCTTTGGCACACTTCACTTAATATAACAGCTACAAAGAAGCACAAGGGGTACAGTAACATGTCTTTGCATGTGGAAGAAAAAGGAAATTATGTGCCTAAGAGGAATTGCCTGGAGACATAAATGTCTTCAGAGGAGACAGTATAACTAGAGGTGTTGACAGGAGCACAGATAGAACCAGCACCATTTCATAGCTCTGTTTACTGAAGAGCAGGCGGGTATCATCCGCACACAGGACAATGAGGGGTATTAAGCATTACCCTTTGCTCTCCCAGCTGAATAAACCAAATCATGTCTGCTCAGAGCAGAAACATATTAGGAATAAGATAAAACTGTTTTCAAGCTTATTTCTAGTATCTGTACAAGTAAAAGTGTTGCTGGATCTTTAGAGGTGGCAAACACAGCAGAGAGGCCAGTATGAAAGGGGAAGGAGCAGTTAAACGAGCCTTTGGAGACTCTTGATACAATATAAAACATGCAGGAGTTAATTTATCAAGGTCACTAAAAATATGAGACAGTTACTTCCCTACAAAGGCATCGGTTGCTTCTGATTTTTGTGGTGTGTCTGACTTACTCCTTGCTACATAGTTTACAAAGGCTTTAAAGAACTCTAGAGGGCAGAACTGGCCACTGGGGAAAGCATCGTTTCCTTCTGTGTGTCCTATCACACCCAAATAACAATCAGCTTCAGAGCCCAAACTCTGTACAGTAGCTCATTGAATGGGGGTGAGTCTGTGTCAAGGAAGTCAAGCAGCTGACTTCATTTCCAGATTTAAACTTTTCAAAAGTTTGGGTGTCCTCATAACTGTTAATGATGTTTTTTTGGCCTGCGGGAAGAGTAACTTCAAAGTGAGGCTGCACTTCCAGAAAAATTAACACCTGGCTTAGGTTTGTGGTCTTTAGTGTGGTTTTGGATTAGCTGTTCCTGTACTTACCAATTAAGTAAGCAGGGTGAAACTGTCACCCTTGTTTAAATTGCACTGAAGTCAGGAGGAGCACTGAAACCTGATCGGAATCTTACACCAGTAATTCACCGTGTTGATAGGTTTAAGTGAGAATTTGGGCACCAAGAATTGTAAGCCAGGAGGGACAGGGCACGGTGCAGACTCGAAACGCAAGCACATATACACATATCCACCCACAGAAAGAGACCACACGTGCTCACTGTGCATTGGCAGTCCCTGATTGAGGCAAAGGCATGCAAAAGTTCCCTAGAGGAAGGCAAAGCTAGGGTAGGTATGGATGTATTTGTATTTTGTTTATAATAAATCAGATTGCAAAGACATTCTGTTGTTTGTTTTTCTGATTTCCTTCAGAAGAATCCCACCTTCCAAGAATCTCTCTGAAGCAGAGTATGAAGTCCCCAGTCTCAGTGGGGTTCGCGCAATTACTTATCATTAGAGTAAGAGTGAAGAAAATACAAAGATAGTTACAAAAGAAAAAAATAATAAAAATTTACATTATCTGCAACCACCAGTGAAATATTGCTTGAGACCCTTGTATTCATTTCTATAGATACTGCTATATTATTATCTGATACAGGGTGTATCCTCATTAGTGTTTAAGTTCAGATCAGAAGCATGCTTTTGGTGCAAATATCCTGACCATCCCCACTCATTGCACTACTGTTCATGTCACAAAGAGGCCTTAGGCATATGAACTATACTCGTCCGCTATCTGAACTGGAAGAAAACCTCAAAGAGCATATCTAAGACACTCCAGCTACTATAAAGCTTTCGGTTCACAGCTCTGGACTAGAGCTAGTCCCAACTAAAAGCGCCAAATTTAAAATATGCAGATACATCTGATGCTGCGGAAGTAGATCCTTAGCTGTAACAATTTTCTCTACCAACCACCTGCTATTGGACTGTGTTGCTTGTTAACACAGAGATGCATTTGTACAGTACTTCTGTTCCACCTTTTTAGGCAAAGAAAGCCCAGGACAGCACAACCCCTCCACCCCTGCAACAACACTGGATAAATAACCTACACTATAGATGAGCTGCAATGTACTTTAAGGACTTTTGTTCTCAAACAACAGTTGTAAATAAACAAAAGTCCATTGTAAACCATGAAGTTTGATTCTTCAGGTCTGACCTAGTGTAAATCTGGCCAATATAATCTGGTTCTACAGCATCTGCAGAGATACTGCTGTTTCAAATTTGTTTCATTATTTTGCTTCTCATTGTGTGAGAATGTTTTTCTGATATCTAGCGTCAAGCTTACTTTTCTTAGCTTGTGATCTTTACAGGTCCTTGTCTTTCCACATTCTCAGCCTGAAGAAACTCTTGCTCCCTTCCTCCTCTGTCAGGCATTAGCCTGAATTTATTATTGGCCATGATCACAGATTCTATGTATTGACATACCTGCTACACTTGCATGTTTGCAAAAGCAAATTAAAAAGTGTCAGCAGTTCACAAGAGTAGTTTTATTGTTTCATGAATGGCTGCTCAACTGGATCTTTATGCAAAGGGTCATATATGGCAGTAGCAAAAGCCCCAAGTGGAAATAAGTAAAATAAGTAAAATAACTCTTTTTCCTGTCCATGTGTAAAGTTGGCCAGGGAATAGCTGCACCTTGCTTTGGCTGGGTTGAGAGGGTTTGTTTTCTTACAAAGATGAGGATTCTGTTTCCAAAACTAACATTTTGTCCTGCAGTTTTTAGGCACTTGATTTGTTGGCACAATCAAATGTTAGGTTAATGAAACTGAATATTCCCACAGACTTGCTTATTATGGAATCTTCCTTTTCCAGAGTGACTGAATTAACTGGATATGAGCCCCAAGATCTGATAGAAAAAACCCTCTACCACCATGTTCATGGCTGTGATGTGTTCCATTTACGATACGCTCATCATTTGTGTAAGTGAAAAGAATGCTGGACTGAAATTTATTAAGTAGAGTGAAAAGTTTTGCAGACAACAAGCGCTGTGCTGGAAAGCAGAGGAAGATTTCCAAATCTTGACGGGAGCTAGATTTTCAAAAGTGCTTGGCTATCACTTAAGGAAACCGTTAGTTCTTCAAATAAGTTGATACTCAATATGCTGTGTTTCTGAAAAAAAATATCTGGCCACTTTTATCTTTCTGCTTAAAGGATATAGGCCCTTTTGAAAATTTGGACTTGATTCTGGGTGGTGATATCTTGAAGGAAAAAAAGCTTAAAGAACAAGTGAGTGAGAGGGGAAAATCTGATCTTTGCTAGTCTCTGTTGTTGAAAGAAAAATTATGCAACAGCTCCCCATGACTCTGAAATATGTTAGTAATAATCATCCCATGTTTGAAGTGAATACAAACTGAAAAAGTCCTTAGATGAATATTCATTAATACCATGTGGATGAGGTTTGGAGAATAGAGCGTTAGGAAAAAAAATATTACACATTTAATAATTCCCCATCTGCTAACTAATCATATCTTCAAACATCTGGATTTGAGAAGGAGTTCATTCAGTAGCACATTAATTTGAGAAGCAAATTGAGGGAATAGTTGAACTCTGGATTTGGCTCACTCTGTCGCTGCCCATATGATGCAAAGTTGACACTGAAAAACCACTATCAGTGCATTTTTTCCCAGATTGCTCCTGTAGGCTGAAATTGCCAGAATGAAATCCTTCCCTTAGGTTTCCTGAAGGAGTAAGTAGTCAGTTCTTCACCTAATATGTGCTCTTCATGAAGACTTGGATTATAAACGAGAATGTAATTGTGTTTGGCAAGGAAATTGCCTTAAGTTGTACCAGGGGAGGTTTAAATTGGATATTAGGAAAAAATTCTTTATTGAAAGAGTGGTGAAGCATTGGAACAGGCTGCCCAGAGAAGTGGTGGAGTCATCATCCCTGGAGGTCTTCTAAAAATGTGTATACGTGGCACTTTGGGACATGATTTAGTAGCCATAGTATTGTTCTTATGGTTGGGTTTGATGATCTTAGAGGTCTTTTCCAACCTTAGTGATTCTATGACTCTAAGTTGGTGCTGAAATTTGAAGTGATGAATTCTGTTGATGGCAGCGTGTGCTACACCTGGAAAAGCAAAAGCTGATCTTTACAGCAAGTCCATGTTTACCAAAACACCACCTAATACTCTGGGCAATGGCAAATTGAAAACTAGAATGTCCACCACACACGGTAGTGTCCTGCATCTTCTTTATACTGTTAATATCTGCGTCTGGATGTGACTCTTGACTTGTATGAAATATCAGTCATTATTTTCACAAGACTGAAATACCTATGTCATCCAGTACAGAGATTTTCTTATAGCCAGAGTCATCTCTTGGAAAACAGTTTTCCATATTAGAACAAAGTGACGTATAATTCTGTGTGTGGTACTACTGGAGTTTTAAATAGAAAGACATATCATGTTTACTAAATTACAACCCACCCACCCCCCCAAAGGAAAAAACCTTAACAAAACAGAATAACTTAAAGCAGCTCTCTAGATGCTGTATCTGAGTGACAAAGATAAATTATTGTAAAGTTTGATACCAGAAAAAAAACCATGAGACATGCAAAGAAATTTATGAATGTTTCAAAGAAGGTAAATGTCAAGAAGCAAAAAATAATGGCTAATGTTTAAGCAACAGTGGGAACAGTGCAGAATCATGGTTAGAGTACCACGTAATATGAATTATTAAAACAGATGTAAAGTGTACAAGGTTCCTCTAGGGAACACTGTTATAACTCCCCCACCATCCATTAGTAAATGTCTTAGGAACATGTACAGCAAAAGGTTGGCAAGTTTGACGTACCACTCTAAAAAGCAATTTGATGATTAAGTGTCATCTGATGAAGAAATCTGGAAAGAAACATCTTACACCTAATAAGGGTACTAAAAAAAAGAAAAGAAAAGGAAAAAAAAAAAAAAGCAGCCCTCCACTAGAGTAACTATTGCTTTTTAGAAGAAAAAGAATTCCCAAACTGAAGACCAAATGCAACTGAACTTTAAGTTAGGCAACACAGAGAACAAAACAAGGGAAACAGTGAGGAGAACAAGTTAGAAGGGGTATAACAAGAACGTCTGACTATGAGGAGAATGTAAATGTGAATATTTGCCTAAGGTGTGTTGGCAGCAAACAGTATTTCCTGTTTTACACATTTCATTAGCTTCCAGCCGTATGAAAAAGCTTCCGGCATTTGAACTAGTGTTATTTATTTCCATAGCACCATCAATATACACAGTGTTTGCTCTGCAACTGGGAAAAATGTGAACACACAAATAATGAGCCTAAGGATCTTGCATTCTAAAAGACAGGATAGAGAAGCTGTTCTAGTGCAGAAAAGGTATTCCTTGCTACAGTATAGAAAAATAACGTTGCTGACCTCAGAGAAATCACTTCATTTGTACCATTGTCTCTCTGTGAGGAGGTTTTTTTTGCATCACACATGTTGTAACATCATTGCTCTTCCGACAAAAACTTTTACAAGAGCCACATCTCTGTGCCTTGGCAAGCCAAGTCCCAGCCCCAGCTAGTATAATCACCAAACTGCTCTGCCACTTCCTGGAAGTCCACCTGTGTCTTTTAAAACCTATCTTACAGCAGAGCACAGTTTATACTTTGTCTATGGCATTCAGGCTACTTTTGCTCCCACAGCAATCAAGCTGTCTGGCAGAGCTGCACTGGTTTTTAAGAGGGCAAAAGAACTGTAGAGTCTGTTAGGGAATCATCCACTGACCACACCGCTCGAGGGCTGGGCCAATGACATGCCAGGTTGTGTGTGCCAGGGAAGCTAAAACAGTAACTGCTGAGAGCATGGAACCAAGAAGTCCATTTCTCGCAGTGGTATTCTTAAGTGCAGACTAGGAACTCCTAGCCACATGCCCATGAGCTTGCAGGAACCTTTTAAAATAGCCATCTATAACAGACCAGAAGGACCAGCCCAGCCAGCTCAGTGCCCTTTTCAGCTTCTCTGCTAAACCAGGAGGGAACCACAAGAGCGGAACACCCAGTTACAAATGGCACATCCAAGAGCCAAGGCTAAAGCCACTGACTCCTCCCCATTTGATTGCAGCAGAGACCACCAAGAAGTCTGAGCCTGCACACATTGTCTTGGTAGTGGATTTACCTCACGACCATTTCTGAGGTTTCCCAGTCAGCATCAAGCAGGGTAATTTAACACAGAGCCAAATGAAAATTGACCCCATTTACTGTATCAGAAGCACAGCTACTGTCCCCTAGCCAAGGTCAGACTTTCCCCAGATTGCTAAAAATGCAGGAAACATGGAGTCCTCCCCTGTCCCAAGAGAAATATTGGTTTATCCATATAATTAGGAAGGACAGTTGAACACTGTAGTCCTCAGTGGCTTTCACATCTTTTAAAATACTGTCTTAACGGGAGAGCTAAAATTTGTTAAAAGGATTTTTAAAAAGTCAGTGAGAAAGTCAAAACCAGTCCCAAAGCATACAGAAGAAGTATTATAGCTGACAATCCATAACAGTGTTCATTTCTTGTTGTCAGTGAGGACAGGGTTTTGAATGTTCTATAAGATGTTGTGTTGTCGCTTTCTGAAAAAACAGTTACAATATCCTGTAATAGAAGGAGAACGGACATTTCCAGAAAGACCTGTCTAAAGCCATTTTGTAAGAGCCTGATTTTCCTAGGGAGATAACCTGGATTTGAATAAAAGTTTAAATACATTGTGATGTGTACAATGGATAGGAGGGTAAACAGTCCAGACAGAGATGACCTATATGCTACAGACTTAGAGGACCTTTTAGCAAGAAGGAGAGCTTTTGCTTTTCTATTTCTGTTATCTTATATTGGGCTATTCATATAATTCATGTTATTGTAGTGTCTGACTACTACTGAAATTACAAACAGGTATTGAAATTACCCCAGGTAACAACTGAAAAAAGCCAACCCCAGCAATGACTGATAGCCAAGAAGTTAATTACCAAACAGTAAACAACCTCCCAAAGGTTATGCACCATCCAGGTCCCAGTTTAGCGTCGGATGCCCTCCCTATCAGAAAAATCTTTTATGAATACCAGTTATAAGGCTGTATCTTTTCATTTCAAGTGGTCATTTGCTCTGCTAGAGTTGGCTGAAAGAGAAAGCTGTTATTTGATTTCTTAATTATGCATCTGCTTCTGTACTAACCATGTACAATGAGAGAAAAAATTTATAGTGAGTTTTGCTACTAAGTGCAATCTAGTACCAGCTGTACATTTGCAAGCAGTAACTCAATTTCTTAATCATACATTAAATAAAGGATTTTCTGCTATTGGTCACTTTTTTTTTTTTGGACATAGTTTATGTAGCAAGCTCAGTCCCTCATTTTCTAATTTGAAATAAACTAACAGATCATATAGAAGAGTAGGAAGATAGAGTTTCTTAGAGGAATGCTCCAGGGTCACACAGGAGAAGAATTACTTTTCAAGGCTGGGCATTATCTTCTAGTGAATTATCAGATAAATTCCTGGCACTGAACCAGAACTATTTGTGGCTAGATTCAATATTTAGAGATGTTGCACAACTCCTACTATAGCTTAGCCTTATGCCCAAACGTCTGTGTTCGCAGAGAACCCACACTCATGTAGAGGACTACATTTCTAGTGAAACCAATTGGATAACTGATTCAGCTTTCTGGACCTGTATTTATTTGTATATTTAAGAACCAAAGAGTATTTATTTCCCCCCTTTTATAGCAATCTTAAAAATTTAGGGCTTATAGAGGAAAAATTATCATACCATAAAACATATTGCAAAACATACATTAATCTATCAAGCTATGAATGACAAATGTGCTTCCAAATATACTGGTAAAATTCAAGCTAGTTGTGTCTGCTTCAAAATATTTTTGCTGCCTTGAACTTTTCTTTTTCATTTAGAAAATTAGAAACAGTGGGGTTTTTTTCAGAATGTAAGCCTAGGAGAGTAAGGTGAACTGGAAAAGAAGGAAGACAAGCCTTAACAGTTTGAAACCTACTACTTGTAAATAATAACGTGACCTTGTGAAACCATGTAAGGACAGATACCTTTGCAGGGGAGTTGTTTAAATTTTGGTGGGAGAAAGAGATTTAGGGGAGGGGGAGGAAGGAGAATAGTCCCTGCCTTGCAAATAAATCTCTCCAGGAGGTGACCACGAGTCCAAGCAATATGAAATGCTTTTTTGTGATGTATTCACAGTGTTGGTGAAAGGCCAAGTCACAACCAAGTACTATCGACTACTGTCCAAGCATGGAGGCTGGGTTTGGGTACAGAGCTACGCTACTATTGTGCATAACAGCCGTTCATCACGGCCTCACTGCATAGTGAGTGTCAATTATGTCCTTACGTAAGTCAAAATACTTTGTACCATTACATGTTACCAACAATTGATTCATTTTGCGTGTTATCAATAATTGATTCATTAGTAATTAAATTCTTGGAGTTTCTGTATTTATGTCTTTATGTCATTTTGTGCTTGCATGTTACAGGCACTTTTCTTTCCTCATATTGTCCCTCTTTTATTTACATTGAGCTAAAAAGAGCTAGTATTCCTGATGACTACCTCGTAATATATGGAATACCACTTGTAGCCATTTGTGTTAGATCTGGACCCCAGTTCTGTAATGACCATGAGAAGTGCTACCCAGCAGAGGTCACACTGCCAGTTTGGGAGACAGAAACATGGTAGGAAGCATTATTTCTCTCAGGGAGAAGCGAACCACAGAGGATTCCCTCACTTGCCTTGGGTTGCACGGATACCCTGGGCAAACCTCACAGTGGCCAGTAGCTCCCACTGGGCTGGTGAGTGTACATGGCCGTGATTCCAAACTGCAAGGTGCCACAGATGACTGAGAAAAAATTGGCACAGGTTAGGTTCAGACAGTGGGGACATTAGGTACAAAGATGTTAACATGTTTCCCAGTGGCATGTTTGTAATAGACTTGCATGGGAACAGGGTTAGACCATAGGATTCATTGCCTGCTGACATCCCCAGCCTCACACTGCAGACTCTTGGAAAACTGAAAACATTGTGAGAACTAACATGTATTTTCAAAGGAGCTATTTTGGATTTGTGTGGTATGTTTAAGTATGTAATTTACTGGACTGTTTTTTTGCAGAGATATTGAGTATAAGGAGCTTCAGTTGTCACTGGACCAGGTTACTATTTCTAAGTCACAGTTTTCATGCAGAAACTCAGTATCTACCTCGCAGGAAACAAGGAAAATTGTAAAACCCAAAAGTAATAAAATGAAGGCAAAACTCAGAACAACACCTTACCCACAACAGGTAATTTTTTCCGCATTTTTTGCTTACTAATTGCTGTGGTAGAGTGACTGGGGCATGATAGAAATCATCCAGAACTGAAATTACTGTAAAACTCACTACAGAGTTGTGAGTTCCTTTGCTGCAGGAACTCCCTTATAGACTAGAAGACAATTAAACATTTTTGTTCTTGGGTGGACAGCACAAGTAGTATGAACCAGCTCTGGCAAGTAAAGCAAAACCAAAAACTTTTGGATTTGGACTATGTAAAGTACTTCAATACCAATGTGTTTTTTCTGGTAAAAAGAAAAAAAAAGTACTAAGGATAGTTGTGTCATGAAAATTTGAGCTAGTGCAGGATACATCTTTCACTGTCAATATGCAGAGTTCTTAATGTCAAAGCGGTATTAGCAGTTTCCTTGCACAGAGGTATGCATCGTAAGAATGAATCCTAGCAAACAGAGCACTGGAGTGGGATTTGGAATACCTCTTACTGTCACTGGGTGAGCTAGAACCAGGCGTGAGAGGAAACTATGTAAATTGTCCATAAAATTGGATCAGTGAGACTGACACCCACTGTGAAACGTGCCGAGACTTTGCAATGAATATCACTGGAAGAGGCTGCTATTACCTTAAAATGGCAGTGAATGCAGGTAGCACACATACCATGTTCAAAACAATGAGATCCCAGAAAGCATTTGGAGTCTGGAGAGGAAGGTGGGAGACAGTGGGAAGAGAAAATAGTTGTGACAGAAGCCAATGCAAACGGACAGATTTTGCCTTCCTAACATTCTAAAGCCTGGCATGCCAACATACGCAACATCATATTTATGGTCTGCTACTCCATTTATGAGTGACTTCCAATAGTTTACAACAAACTTCTGCCCTTCGGTATTTACAACCACCTACACTTACTAGCTAAAATCCAACTGGCAAAATTATCAAACAAGCTCTTAATATCAGGATGACAAAATAGCTTTTTGTTCCCAAGGTAAGTGAAGGTAAATTAATCATGATGAGAAGGAACTTTAAATGCACCGGTAAGCAAGTCCCTTTAGCCAGTGAGATTGCTGTTCAAGGAGATCAAGCTTTGGGAGCGGGTATGATATGTTATGTGGTTTCACATAAAAGTCAGTCATTTAACTCTCTCCCCCTCATTTTTTTAACTTTCCCCCAGCAATACAGCTCATTCCAAACAGACAAACTGGAATGCAGCCAGGTGGGAAACTGGCGATCCAGCCCTGCAGTGAACGCTGCCACCATTCAAGAACAAAACTTCCATTCAGAAAACAGTGAACTTTTATATGCCCCGTCTTATAGCTTGCCTTTCTCCTACCATTATGGACACTTCCCTGTAGATTCTCACGTCTTCAGTAGCAAAAAGCAAATGTTGCCTTCAAAGTTTGGGCAGTCTCAAGGAGCACCTTGTGAAGTGGCTCGATTTTTCTTGAGTACGCTGCAGACAAATGGAGAATGCCAATGGCATTATGCCAACTCCTTCGTACCCAACAGCCAGTCACCAGCCAAGAATCTTCCCGATCAGCCAGTGAACATCATCCGACACAATCTTGCACAGAGTTATGAAGGTGAGTGTCACTTAAAAAAAAAGAAAAAATAATAAAGAAAAAGGAAAAAAAAACAAAGCAAAGCTGTGGGATGTCTGAGAATGATTTGTAATTGTAGCTTGAAAACAGGTATTACAAAGTGTTTAGGAAACACAGAAAATCAGAAATAGTGAAGTATAAAAACTGCTATGGTTATAATAGTTACGTGTTCATCCTTCTTCATATTAACATAGACACTTGATTTGGAATGTTATCAAAACTTCATCACCAGTATCACTTTTAGAACAGGGCAGAGATACCACCTCCTTTAATACTGGTACAGTTTACCTTCACTATCAGAGTTACTTAGTGGAATTGCTAAGGTAAGCCATTGCTGAAGAAACAAATTTACTTCAGTTCACATAGAGAAATTAAAAAAACCCAAGATCTATTTTCATAAAAATTGCAGCTTGTCCTTTCTGAGGCCATTCTGTATATCTTTGCCTTAGTTACTATTGGGAGTGAGTAAACGAAATGCATTGCCTTGTGCTTTATTTAAAAATGTCTTCCGTGTTCCTCCTCAGTCAATGGAGTCAACTCTCAGTGCAGATGATCAGCTCAAACACTTTGAAGGAAGCACAGAAGACATTGATTTCTCTGAGGTGAAAGGAAAAGAGTGAAATCCGAAATGCTGCAAAGCTATGAAGTAAATAAATGTAAACAATCTCAAGATATAATCCAATCCTTAGATTTCATATACGTTACATCTATCTGCATACACCATTCTGATTATTTAAAAATCACTGATGAGAACTGACTGGCTGATAGGCTGTTATTAAGTTAGGTAGAAACACGCATTTTTTCTAGCTTCATTAAGGACAGGGTGGAGGAAGCAGTAGTGGAAACTTAAAAAAAAAAAAAAACCAAACCTACAAAAAAAGGTTCAAGATTCTTGAGTACCGGAAAAAAAACATTTATATGCATAGGGACAAGACATTAGACATCCTAAATCCAAAGAGAATACCTGCAGATGTTAAAAGCTGAGCTTGCTGCATTAGCCAGAAGGTAGCATCAGACATTGAATGTGTCTGTCACGGAGGAGGAAATAACTTCTGCCCAGGGTTTTGTCTTTCACAGGACTGTTTGACCTCACCTACCTGATTGACCTGACCTAACTGATTGTAGCATTTTATTTTACTGCTCTGTGTTTAGGTTGAAAATGAGCAAGTTTGAAGCTCTTCTAACAGTCTAGTGCAGGCTGGATGCTTTTTCTTAGTCCATGCTCCTTTAATGCACTCTTTTTATTTGCTGTTATGGATTGGGTATGAAAAGGTATAGGTGTAGACCAAAAATAAGGAATGGGTTTGTTCTTTCTGAAGTTGCTATATCTTTCTGGAAAAGGGGGAAAAAAAGCCACATCCATGTATAATGATTGAAGTAAAGTACCCCAATATAGTCTTCAGTAACAAAGTTATTCCAGGTGTACAGAAGTCAGCCCAGCTTTTCTTTTCTGCTTTCAGACTTAACAGATACCATGAGACTGACTGAGACAGTAGATCCACTCCTTGCTGGTCAGAGGGTGCCATCAGATACACTGAGAATGGATGTGGAAAGAACAGTCTGTTCAGAGAACAGGCTGTAAAATTGATCATGGCCATAACATTTGCCAGAAAAGCCCATTCAGCATAGCAGCAGACAAGACAATTTACCATCAGTCGGTTGATATGGGCAGATAACTCCTAACAAATATATTAAGTCAGAAGGATTCCACAGGAATACTGTTAAATATTTCAGGGGGAAACAAATGCCAACAAAAAACCGCAAGCGACTCCTAGTATTTTTCAATTTCATGAACAGGAAAATGGAGTTGTGGTACCAGTGGTTCTTACTTTCAGTTCTACTTCTACTTAAGATTTTCCTGCTTAAGTTGGAACACGTAGGTTTTCTTTTGAGCACAGATACGGTTAAATGGTTGTTTAGCTATTAGGCATTTGACAAAAACTGATTTGGTACAATGAATTCTCTGCAAAAGCATTTACAATTGTACTATTTGGGAAGGAAAAAAATAATATGGTCAAGCTTAGGCCTGGTTAGAGATCCTTGCTGGAGTTCATACACAGTGTTATAAAAAAGGAAAGAGGATTTATATCAAATTGTTCCAGTGTTTGTTTCCTCCTGAGGTAGAAATAGCTCTGTAGTCCTTTTGCTGAGGCTGGTGGCAGAAGAGGAATCTGAGTCTTTGGAAGCAACTGTTTGCTTTGAATTGAATTGGGGCATCTGATGTTCCTTACATTGTCAACTGCTGCTTTTTCCAGTGGTTCACTGAAAAACTGACAGCCAGTAAGCTTCAAAGCAGACAGGATCTGCTTAGCATCATTATCTTCAATCCAAAAGCAAAGCCAAATATGACATCTGGCAACCGGGTTGGATGCGAGGGCTATTCCACATCACATCCATAGAGGCATCTGCCAAAAATGCCGTAGGCCAGAGACATTTTTCTCTATGGAAAATAGTTTCTTTTGGAGAGATCAGAGATTTTAAGATGATCATGCCAAACCATCAAAGCTCTGAAAAAGCACGTAGCAGATAAAACTGCCTGCGAATCAGATGGTGCTGCCTCCGAATCTAGTTTCAAAGCTTCTTCCACTTTTTTCCAGCTGGCCTAGTCATCAGAAAAGAAACTCATTTCAGAGAAGGCAACCATCTTCTTAGGAATGTTTCCTTTGCAGAACTGAATGGATAAATTACTACAGGGGTACCATACTACCCACTTCTCATTAAGATACGCTGCCTGGCCAGTCTGTAATACCTGTGTGAATCTTGGTGTCACTAACCACACCAAATCTCAGGAAATGAAGAAAACAAAGAATATCTGTGAAAAAGCTCTGGTCTGTCTTCCTCCCCCAACTCAACTCCCAACGTTTAGCCTGTAAATACTAGAGAAATATTAGGCGTCTTCTTTGAGAAGTGTATTTCGCCAGAGGCTTGAAATTAGTGTTCAGATCAGGACACGGAACAGATATTAAGCTGATCTAAAAAACCATCTTTTTCATGGGCATAGACAGCATTAAGACCTATTTTATCTTTGTCTTGTTTCATAGAAAGGAACACCAGCATGACTTTGTGACACAGGAGTCTGTGACCTGAGCAGTACAGCAGCTCTCTTTGCTGGTCTTCAGCGAAACTCAGAGCAATTGAGTAATTGCTCCTTTTCTCTGAAGGCCGTCTGGTACAAAGGATTAGGAAACACTGAAACATCAGGGCTATGTGTTGACATTTGAAGGTTGGCATATTTTCTTTTCAAAACGCGTAGTAACTGTCAGGCTCAGTAACTCACACTCTTCTGAGAATAGTGTAGATCAGAAAGCCCAAGAAAAATTATGCAAGGCAAAACATGCATGAGGAGAGCATCAGCAGTGTTCTAAACACTGAGAAGTTTTTTCACAGACTGGAAGCAAACCTCTGCTGAAAAGGCATACGTACCTTTTGCATGAAGATCAGTGCTAAGTACCAGGTTTTCTTTGCCTTAACCTGGTTCCAAGATGCTTTTATTTGACTTTTCCTGGTATAGACAGGGGCAATAAGAGAACAAGGAGCACATCTATCAACATTTTGGTATAGGAAGGAATGTTTGTGAATGAAATACCTTCTTTGCAAACATTTCCCCCATTGAGCACCATGTGATCTCCGACTGCACTGTGTAAAGGTGAGGAGGGAGTGCTCCTCCCTGCAACACCACGTTTGACAGGGAAAAGATTGGTTTGGTGTGCTGTAACTATGAATATACATGATACGTTTTAAACAAAGACCAATACCTGCTAGCATAGCCTTCCTGTTGCTTCAGCATAGCCATCCTACTTGGATGGCTGGATGCTAAAGTCCAAGCAGGCTGCCAGATGAGGGTCTGACCTTCAGGTTTCCTCTCAATTTTCTCAAAGGGCACCCTGTGCTCCAGCAGGAAAGTTGATCTACTTGGCCAGAATTAACAGAAGTAAAATGCAGGAAGAACTGAGTCCACAGTTGCAGTTGTAGGCTGCTGTGAATGGAGGCAGTGCCAGCAAATAGAAGGGGCCCTCCCCAGTCAATGCGCTGTCTTGAATGACTGTAAAGCATTTCAGGTGCCAGAGAAGTGTGGAATCCATGGGATCCCCATGCACCTGCTGAGGCAGGTAGTCTGGCAGCTACCCATGTGCCAGATGGGTGGAAACAATGCTGGAGCACTGTCCTACGGCAGCACAGAGACACCAGTCGGCTTTCTATTCATTTCTGTACGTAAAATACCCCAGGAAGAGTGTTTCCCAGGGCATCCCTGGGTTTTTGTCTGCAAAGGAAGACAAAAGCAAGTTTAAGACTAGCTCCAGTAACCATTCTGAATGCGAGGGGGACAAAAACTACTGGGCTTTGTTGCACTGCAGACACGACTTGCTTAACTGTCTGGTCTAACTCTGCGAATGTGCTGACAACTTTAATGGAAGCCTGCAAACATTAAACCAGATGCTTAGCTTCTTCCCCAACAAAAGAGATAAAAAACACGTTTGAGAAACAGGATAGAACGAAATGGATAATATCCTGTAAATCTCCCAAGCATGCAAATTACTTCTTGGTACCACGAAGGCAGCCATTAGCCCAGCAGAATTTGAGATTACAAAAACGAAGATAAGAGTGGGGCCATCCAGTAGCTGTGGTGCTTCATCTTCTTACAAGTGTGGGCTCTGAAAATAGAAAAGGGCAATCTTTTGTTCAGAGATTAGAGTAGAACCATAAGGTAACAATACTCCCTGCTACAATGAGAGAACAAACCCATCACTCTTGTGAATGTGCCAAGTGGGAAAAACATTAAAACCAGTATACCAGATTAGTTAAACTATATTAATTATATGTCAGTAGCTCTCAGTATGGGTACTTATTTCATAGTAAAAATGCCAAATGTGAAGCTAAAATTATAGCAGCATAATTGCACTGGCAACATTTCCAAGTATGTGGTTGAATCCCTGGTTTGATTTGTGATCTAAGAGGGTAATTTTTCAACAGCTGATGAGAATTCCATTTACCAAGGACTGTATATACTTCTTGGTACAAAATACATACATGAAAGTTAAAAAGGATAACTTGAAAGGTTGTTGTTTCAAGCAGGGTGGTGGGTTGATCAAGAAGAAATTGGAACCAGATTCCTGTTTAAATTCTGGTGTTAATTATGTGGTGCAACTCCCTCTGAAATTAATGAAGGTCTGAATATAAAAAAAGGTATAATTGAGCTATTTCTGCTTCCTCTGTTATACATGAAGGGTTTTTCAGTCTACTACAGCACAGGGAATATTTAATTATTAGCAGGTACAGTTACATCAGCAACCACTACAGGGAAACTCCAGAACTTTCAAGACATTGAATAAATTTTTCAGAAGTACAGAAAATTCAGTTTACAAAAAGTATAAAGAAAAGTGTCCAGGGCTTTGCATAACGCAAAATAGAATTTAGGTTTGATTTGAGAATTCGGGAAGTGCCTCATTTAACCTTTAACATAAAACTTTCAAATCTGCCTTGGAGGAGTAGTATAACTGTCAAACTGTTCATACAAGACAGTGCAAGAAAGCCTAGTACTCACTTAATTCTAGTACTACTGTATAGGAGTAAACCAGTGGCTTCTTCTCTTACCGTTGGTAGGTAGGTGTGTACAAAAAAAGGAAGAGCTATATAACCAAGCAGAAAATCATAAAACCAATTCAAATAGTTTCAAGAGTTGAACTACCATATAGAAGCTTAAGGGAAAACTAAGATTACTCAAAATATTATAGAAGAAAAGCCTGAATAGAAATCTTAGGTTCACACTCTCTTGAAAATTTAAGAATCTAGCTTCGGGTTTTCCAAGCATACCCGGTTTAGTACTCCCACATTCAAACAAACATTTTCATTGTAAGTTGTAAAGTACATCCATATTGTACATATAGCTTTATTCCATGATAGTACCTGAAAAGCAGAGATACAGCATTACTTAAGAACTGTTTATGTGACTTTTCAAGAGACATTAATAGCTGATGGTAGTTTTCCTAGGAGAAAAAGCAAAGCCTTTAATGTAACACAAACTAGACACTACACGTATCACAAATAGATCTCACGTATATACTACACACTCTCTTCTTTCCTTACAAGGGTGAGTGTCCAAGTCACTTCCACAGTGACAGAAGAATAAATACTGTTTTACTGTAATCATTGAATCACTGACATTTAATAAATGCTATTCATCATTTGGTAAATGGTTAAATAAATCTCCAAAAAGAGCTTACTCAAAGCCAAATTTTTTGATTGCAGGCCACATTTCCAAATACCTCTTTGATTTAATTTCCCTAATTTAGCCATATTAATAATGACAGTGGTTTATAATTCTTCAGTAAATAAACAACCGGGCATTTCCCATGGAAAACCTTTTCAGAATTGTCCAACACTGTCAGCCCTTGTGTCTTAAAGAAAATTATCCTAAGCCACCAAAGGAAATGGGAATGTCCCTGGTGTCTTCAGTGGGATTGGATCTAGCCCAAAGAAAAAAAACATTAAAATTCAGTCATAAAAAGTACTATAGTCTAACTATTACATGAGCTTGTTGTCAGAAATTAATGTGTCTTCTTTTTCCTGCAAGTGCCCATATCAAACAGAAGATACAGCCAAGATGCCCTATCTGACAATTTTACAAGCTGCACAGCGTCCATGCCAGACAGCAGATACAAAGAGCAGCTTTATGATTCCAGCATTGTGAAACCCAGCAAGACAGAAAACAGGATTCAGCCACCTCACCACCTCATTAAAGAAGAAAACAAGTTTGCTTTTAACAGAAACCTACAAGAAAAAATGAGCATCAATGAAAGTTCTTTTTCAAACTCAATAGCTAACTCCTTGCTGCCAAAATCAGAATGTTTCCAGTCTAAAGCTATAGGACAACTAAGTCATCTCCTGCCAATGCCCTCAGTGTATGAGCAAACCAGAAGGATTTGTATTAAAGAACCTAAATATGGGCATATTAGTCATGATGCCACAAATCTAGATGAACTGGACAGCGATGAGAGAATGACTGTAAAGCTTGATCATGACTCTGAAAGTGAGCGTGTGATGGATGTGAGACCCTCTGGACAAGTTCCATTTGTGCTTCTAAACTATCATCATGTTTTAGCCAAACACGGTACGTTTCAAACTTCATCATGTACAGCGACAGGACATGTAGGAGAAAATTATGGATACAGTTCTGAGGAAGTAAATACATTTATTTACAAAAACCAAAGCCCCTCATCAGCTTCTTCTCCAGAAACCCACAAAGAATCTGCACTACCCCATTATATTGGAACTTCTGTAATAATAGCCAATGGAAGGTGACGGTAATAGAGGAGTATTTACATTTAATTAAGAAGCCAAACTCTAATGATTTGCAAAAGGCATGAGAAAACACAGTTACATTTACTGAGCATACCTGAAGGTCAATGAGGGACAGACTCGTGTGTTCCTGACAAGCCACACGTAGCAGTACCTTCAAGGTCAGGAAAAAAACCTCCATCCAGCTTCAGTGCTTTGTTGTCACAAATTAAGCTCTGGTGCCAGTGAGAGTACATGTTACAGATCTTATTTTTGTTATTTTATAGTGTGCAACAAAATTAAATGATAGGTGTTATATGCAGAGATTTATATGAAGAATGTTTTTTTTTCCTTAACCCTTCCTCTTCAAAATACATTCAAGATGTTTTTATCACTATCATGAACTATACATTCTAGTTCAGGTATTTTTGACAAACTGTGTGAAATCTTACATCAGCTCTCCACCCACACGTTAAACATCTTGACAAATGAACTTTGCTCAGACTGGTGATTTTTAGTATCTGTAATACATCTGTACTAACTAAGCATAACTCTGCTTCGAAATAAGCATATTTATTAATCATCCAGAAGTTTTTAAACTAAATGAATCAAACCTCATTTTGATTTATTTAACAGATATTTCAGTGTTCTGAGATTATCACCACCACCATTTATCTTGACAAAGAATGATATGACAAATTAATACATTCAAAGATAAGTATTAAAGGGTTACAGGTCTTGTTATAGCAAATTGGGACAAATCACACAGCAGGAAATAAAGATTATTCCCCATAAAAATATCATAACAAGAAAAAGAAACTTCTAGAAAGTGTGTTTGAGTGATTAATCTGGGAGAAGGCTGTGCAGGTTTTCAAACCAGCTGGTCAAAAATACATCTTAATAATAGCACCAGAAATGTTTTCTTTATAGTCAAGGAAATAATGAACACTTCTGCTTCATTTTAACTTACCAGTAGCCTTCTGAAGTCTGAAGCTCAGCTTTTAACACACAGAACTTTATGAAGCATAAATCTCATTGTCAGCACAAAGGTAAGATTAAATATTTGACCCATTCATGCACTTCACAAATAATGTCAGTGGACAATTTGAATACAGAAAGTTTAAAGTTGCCACACAAACCACAAAGCCCAAAGCTGCACTTGAAATAAAGCAGACTTCGAGTGCGTTGGGGTTCGGAAAGGAACACTTTGCACACATCTCAATTTGTGCTAGTTAACTGTAGCAAGCAAGAAGCGTACAGAACACATTTACATTTTGTCCAGCCCACTAGGAACAGATTTCCCTCCCTCCAGCTTTTTTTAACTTCTTCGTAAATTTTGCTGATGAGGAGACCATGATCCATGTGTGTTTAATTGATAACAGTCTGTCCACTTTGTTTTCAACCACTTCCCCAAACAATCTTTGTGCGCTCTTCTTAAAACAAGGAATGGCTCCCTAAACAATAGCTGTAAATATCAAAAATAAAGGCTGTTGTAGATAAGTCAGCTACACTTAGCTATATTTCTTAGCCCAAATCAAAGCTAGGTTACATTTTCGAAATTTTCTCATATCAGACTCATTCTCAAGAGACCTTCACTAAAGAAAATGCTTACCCGGCTTGTGCAATATGGAAAATCATTTGCTCATGGATTGCACCTTCTCAGATAAAAATGTAATGAAATACACACTTAAAATTACGTGTTCTCCTCCTTTTATATGCAGCAATAATATTCAGTTGCCTCCTTGTATGTATGAATATTTATTGCTACAGCTACATAAAAATACTTTAAAAGCATATGTTTGAGAACAATTTTCAGTATTTTTATTGCTTCCTACTAAAATGTTAACAGAGAAAGCTTTATTATGAAGTTAAACTGATGTTCACTATGAAGTCTGCAGTTGTCTGACTTTTTAATTTGCTCAATGAGCATTAAAAAACCTCTTTTGTGAGAAGCATAGCAGAAAGTATCTCATCAGTCATTACCAGAATACTGACTTAAAACCAAAAAATCAGAACCAAATCAGCATATTTGTTGACTCAGTATTAACAGTGATTAGGTTTGCCTAATGCTAGAGGAGTAGCAAGTCTACAGAAATGTTGTGAGTGTATATTATTGTCCTTCTGACTTCATGAATTGAAGCGCTGAGACCCAAATTGGTTTTACAGTGGCTTTGGTTAACAGCCTTCCCAGCCAGTGTTACTAATAAATGGGCCCAACTCCCTGAAAGATACAATTATGCTAAGACTTGTATGTTAATTTAGTTAAATTAAAACCATGCCCCATAAAAGAGTAACTGACATTGTCCGCATCATTAAAAAGAAACCTGATGCACAACTTTCATACTACACTTTTCCCTGTACCTCATTAGTGGCATTGCTGCACAGTCAATCTGGTGCATTTTTCCATTCTTCCAAGTTCTTTTCATTATATAAACCTGTTTTCAGGAACATACAAATTAGCCTTCGGTTAAAAAAATGCCACTGACATTTTTCAGTAAAATGTCACAGAATATTTTTTCCAGTATCTACTTTGTTATTCACACCTTCAGGCTTTATTCAATGAGCCTGAGCAGAGGAGGTGTTCCATCATTCTCCTGCAGATGTTTTACAGTGTATAATATTTGGGTATGTGAACTTTCCTTGTTAGGCAATAACGAAGTAATTATGCATTCACAAATGATAATACTCTGCAGGTTTAGAAAAGAGCTGTGATTAAAAAAGCAAACGTGTGAAGTGTTTTTCCTGCCATTCCAAAATAGAAACAGCAATTTCATGCTCACATGTGAGTAAATTATATTGAGATAGAAGTATGACTTTTAGTCAGTTAAACTACAGACGTTCATTGCTCACTTGTACTCTAGAATGCAGCACAGCCATTGACAGTGGCAATGTTCTTAATAATTGGAAACAATTATGTCACACAAGTGGAGTGTGAATTGGAATATATTATGACGAATAACCTCGTTTCTCCCTGCTGTATGTGTTCGAGCCACTAAAGATACCTTTGTCATGCATCTTAATAGGATTTTAACTCTTAGGGGGGAGTTCAGACCTAGCAAGTAAATAATACGAAGAACGAAAGAGAAAAAGGAGTGAAAGGGGGACTATTTTATGAAAACGTAAAGTTGGAAACATTAATCCTCTACTGAGGTCTCAAAGTTTTTATCCTATTAACAGCAGAAACACCATAATGTAAAAAAGCTGATAAGGGGACAGACTTCTCTCCAGGTTGCAGCAGCCCTGTAATTTGAAAAACGGTCTTAAAGTAATTTGATTTAATTAACCACACTGAACAATAGGTGCAGAACTGTAGAATATATCAGTGATATAAAGTGCAAATGCATGGGAAACCTGCCAGAATAACAGTATTTCTCTAAAAATTACAAAACAGAACATCAAGTATTTTTTCAGTGTTTCAGTCATACTTCAAAAACAAAACAGAGAAAATGTTATTATTCCATTTTTTGCCCCTGGACAGTAGATTTTGCTTTCTTTTGTATGATGCAGATAAAAGCTATTTGGCAAATGTAGGTAAAAAAGCACGCAAAACAAACAACCTATTAATGCTCAGAATTATATATGTATCCCCTAAAAATGTAAAGCATTTTTGCTTATTTATTATGTAAAACAAAACTGTTAAAATGTTAATAAAATCCTGTAGCCAAAGGAAAAATGAGTTGGATTTCTTCTTCAACTACAAAACACAGGGTTTCACAAGGAATAATGCTGCATATTTGAAAATTTATTTCAATTGTAATATGTACTATATTTCACAGGTAATGTA
This sequence comes from Coccyzus lansbergi, assembly GCA_033558105.1. Lineage (NCBI taxonomy): Eukaryota > Metazoa > Chordata > Aves > Cuculiformes > Coccyzidae > Coccyzus > Coccyzus lansbergi. The sequence continues at coordinate 1,220,698 of JAUMJK010000986.1, forward strand.
CTACAAAATACAAGGATTTTTCTTTATTTATTGTATTTTACCCCATTGCATTTCAAAGGAAGACTCCTGGAAAGCTGAGAATAACACCGACTCACTAATGAAACATGCTAATGCAAGATACTAAAAGATGACATCAGTTTACAATTCTTCCCTGCAGTTCTTTTTTCTCAATTGTGTGTTATATGATCGCAGCCCAAGACACACCAGCATTTTTTGACCTCTGCTCTTTCCTCAGTCCAGATTTAATTTCTTTGGTGCCTCATCAGTGCGGTGCATCACTGCAGTAACTTATGCATGCAGATGCTTTTATCAAACCAGTTACCCCAGGAATCAGTCCTTCCCGGCACACATATTTATTGTTCATGACAGATATTGAGCTGTACTTCAATTATTTTTTTTTTTAATATATCTACTGCATATTCCACAGCAGTTGCAGAGAGTAATTTTTTAGACTGCTGATGTCTCGTAGCTGAATCAGAAAGAGCAAAGAAATAAAAAAAAAACCAAACCCTCATTGTACAGTGAAGCAGAAGCATAAAGAATTAAACGCTTTAATATTATTTCTAGGTGATAGCCCTTCAAGTAGATTATAACTGTTGGATATATTTTTAAAAATGCTCTGAAGTCTTATAAAACCTTTTACTAAAATGAGACGTACTGCTCAAACTCTTAAATGTTAAATACATTATTACTTTTTCAAATCTTTGGAAACAGCATTGGTGCTGACTGGACACAACCCGCTTACTCTTTCTGAAAGCAGATGTGAGCCAACACGCCCAGCTTGCTCGGCAGAAGTTTTCCTATCAATAAACAATCTCTACAAATATTTTCACAATGCGTAATGAGAAATGTTATAACAGAGCCTGGGAGGGAAAAAAAATGAAGTCACAGAAATATGGACATCATAGTAAATGTTTTTTTGAAAGCACTTCATCAAGAAAATAGTTTAAGATATGACTTCAGCCTCACAATGAAAGAGGTGTTTTACTAATCTAGACAGTTGAATGAAATTAAACATTTTCAGCGCCTTTACTTCTGGATCTGGAGTTGTCTGATTCCTTCTGTACCTTTGCCCAGGTACACTCTATGCTACATCAGTCTGTCTTACATAAAAACCCCAATAATAACAATGATTTTTATACAAAAATGTGGCTTTCTGGGAGTGCCAAGTTTGGCTCCCCATCTGCCTTAAGGTGAGTTGTAGTGCAGGAAGGTTCACCGGCTTCCCCAACAGTAACAGCCGCTTGCCATAAAACAGAAGTTTTCTCTGTGGAATTCTTTGGTTCTTCAAAAGCAAAGCTCAAGTTTGTAACAAACACTTCATCCTACTCAAGGCTGTTTCCTCAAGACAACAGTTTTATACACATAGAATTGGTCACTAAATAGTAGAGGCACAGCAGTAATTACCCACAGCACCCACCTACGCCCCAACTAATCCTCACTTGGTTAGTTTTCATTTGCAGAAAGGAAGTTCAACACAAAGTTTAATTCCAATGCAAAAAAATAATCAGAATAATCTTATGACTCAAATGAGAGCAGAACAAGCTTTTCATTAAGAACGGTATGAAGAAATCCAAAAGGAACAATAGTAAACAGGAACTATTGCAGTATTTTACTATTAAAAAATCCATCTACCTATTGCTCAGACACTGTAGTAGTGTAGTTGAGTGAAGGTTTGCAGGTCCATTCTGCCCTTCATAGAGAAACATGTTTTATCGATTTTACTCATCAGTCATTTAAAATACTTGTACCTAGCAAAGGGAGAGCATGTTTTAAGGAAACAATTCAAGTTAAAATCTGATGCATGACCTGATGCACAATCTCCACAGGCACTCACCATTCTATGTGGAATATAGGTGAAATCAAAGGTGATTCTTAAAGGCATATTACATAGTACTGAAACAGAGACAGTGCCTCAGCCAAAAATATCCCATTGCGGTACAGATCTAAAAATTTGTAAAACTCTGTGGTTGGAAAAACAGTACCAGAGCTATGCTTTCCACAGCTGACCCGCAGCAGCATGCATTGCTTGTAAGTTCACTGGAGGAAAAGGAAGAAAACAAGCAAAGATGCACAAGGAAGATGTGAGCGTCCATATGCATATTATGTGTAAACAGTTTCTTCTTTTTATTTAGACTTTATTAAGACAGATTTAATTTTCATTTGATTATAATATGCATCAATATTTGATACTGAAATAAAAGCAGGTACCAAAAATTAACAACCACGAGCAGTTCTGAAAGCATTTGGTGGAAAAAAGCAAAAACTGGTGTCCATGTGTACCATTTTTACTATGTCAATTAACAGTTGCCTACACTCCACTGTACAGTTTTATCAGTATGCAGTCTCATTTGACATGGGTCAAGTGGAAAAACAAAACAGCAGAGTATGGACAAGCAGGCACACAGAAAAATCTACTCTGATATGGTGCATAAAATCCTAAATGTAAAGGGGTACAACTTAATTTCTAGCACTTGCTGCCGAACCACCTAAACTCTAATATGTGAGGATTACTCTAAACGACCATCACAGACTAGTTTCCTTGTTTTAAGACTTATTGGATTTGTAACTGAAACAATCTTCTAACATGTTCAGATTGTTTATGAGGCACATTTTAACCTAAAACCCCCATTTCTGGCTAGTAGACAGAAGTCCTTTGTGGAAACCAATCCAGCTGATCCACCTTCAATACGGACAAGGTAACCTCATAAGCAGTGCTGCCTATTTGAGGAAATGAAGCTGGCTACATCACACCTATGACAAACTTCTCATTTGCAGAGAACTGTTTGAAGTGCTGTGGTGGCAAAGCCTCCTGGTGCAAATTTGGTTTGCCCTGGAGAAAAACCCAATAAGCTGCCACCACACAGAAGCTCCCACATGCCTGCTTCATGATGCTTTACAATTATGACCAAGCTGTTATACTTAACCTGGAATTGTGCAGCCAGCCCCCAAAGCAAGCTACTTTCAGTTCAGCAGGTGTTAAACCTCTTGTTTTTAATAGTTAGCAGCAAACCCGGATGCCATGTTGTTTATGGTAGGGATTTTAAGAGCTAGGCATTTTCTTTATTTTTTCTGCTTAATTTCATTGCCATTACTTCGGTCTTTCCTCTCTTGACATGGCTTCTGCAATAACCTAGATGAGAAGATTGCAACTAGGTGAATCTCTGCTCCAGTGGGCTATTCCTACAGGGGCTAAAAGCTTCTTGGAAGACTGTAACTCAAAACAGCTAGAAGATGGCTTACTTGGATCCAATTGATTAAGAAAAGCAGAATACAAATAATTTGGATAACCAACCAGAGCTTGTAAATGCTTATGAAAAACTCTCGAAAAACTCAAGGCAGCCATAAGAGAGTTGCAGACCTGAGACCAAAGCACAGGAAACTGTGGTACAGGCACAACACGGAGAAGAACCAAATCAGCAAGGCTCTGCACTTAGCCCTGAATTTAAATGCAGTGGTAGTCCCAGTAACTGAGAAATCTATGATGAGCTCTTCCAGCTGCTTCCGCTGCAGACAACACATAAATCAGAATTATGTTTAAAAAAAATAGTAAAAATTTAAATACTGTACTGCATTGTGTTAAACTACAATATAAACACAGAGATAAAAGGAAATATATAGTCAATTTGGTTTCTCAAATACAGCGTGTAAATAAAAAGTTCTGTTTATTGCAAAATACTCTTTTGCAATCAGGCTCCATTTAAAGAATCGATGTTTAAAGAGAATGACAACGTAGATGTGTTTTAAAGTTAGCAGAGAGGAATAAAGGCCGTCAGCAATGAGACAATTACCTCTTCTTAACTGTTGAAGTTATCCATGTCAAAACACAAAGATACCGGAGAATCAGAGAAAAAAAGAAAGATCAGGTTATCAACTACCCTTCCAACCTTCAAGCAAGTTTAGCTATTTGGTGTCAAATACTAAAGAGCCTCCCTCTGCGCTGTGAGCTCTGAGGACTATCAGTGCTTTGGGACTATGAGGTTCTTCAGCATGTCAAAAGAGTTGCCATCTGGGTGCACAGACTCTACACCCTTGCCTTCTTCGTGAACTTGAAGGAATCCATAATCATCTATCCCAACTATCCATGCAGTTGGGCCCTCCTCATTGTAGAGACGGACTTGCTTACCACTGCAAATAAAGAGAACCGAAGGGTTAGGAAGTAATTGGTGGACCCTGCACAAACAAGTAAAAATAGCTTAGAGGGATGATGTCTAGCAGAATATTTTTGTTTTGCACTTCAGTTGTTCTTTACAGAGATTTTCAGCTGCATTTGCTTTCATTTCTTTGTGCAGAATTTATAGAGTTGGAGCTAATGCTAACAGTCTTTTTTTTTTTTTTCCAGAGTATAGCAGCTTCAGCAGCAGCTAAACAAATAATTCCCAATTCCCTTTGTTTTGAGATGATAACATGTAAAATACCTCGAAGCACTCCTTAATTCATACTAGTTCTTTGATTTTACTACATGTTATTTTTTATTCTCCCTCAAAAACTTCATCAGCTTGGGAGTATATTTACATTAAGTCACTAATATTAAAGGCAATCTAGTATAAAAAGTGGAAAAAGACAAAATAGGCATGAGAACTTTCTAGCTTCCTTAAGAGAAAGCCAGAGAAGAATATTACACTTACCTGTGTATCCAGTATTTGTAGTAACGGGGAAGAACTCCATTGGGCCCTTTCTCCTGAAAAATATCTATAAGCTTCTCTAGCACAGTTACAGTTCTTGCAATAAGACAGTCTGTGGTTAAAGGCTTCAGTGTTGTCCCCTCTTCCTTATTAAATTTTGTGATGAGATCATTGATGCATATGGTGGGGTTGCTGTTACTCACATTAAAACCAAAGCCTGAAGAAGACAAATCAAAAAAAGAGGACATGATTTGTAAATACAAACACTTTGTTACCACCAGAAAGTCAGTACTTCATTCAATTACATGATACAATTAGCTCTAAAGATGTCTCCAGTGGCTGTTTTTCTTCATTCTCTTACACCTTTACATGTTCCTACTTGTATAATTACAAGTTTCAGTCCATATTTTTTGTTCCTTGTCCTTAAAACACCTTCTTGGAATTGCAGAAGCAAATCCAGTGTAGTCTTTCAACAGCACACCACCCTAGCAATGAGGGTGAGGAACATGGAAGATGCACACTGGTGACAATAACATCAAAGTGAGAAATTCTTTTATTCCCTGGAAGCTGACAAGTCATTACCTAATTGACAGTAAATCACCAAGTATACTCTAAGCTAGAGTTTTATCTTTCAGTCTACAATTTAATTAAGAGAACTTTCTGTTTGGTATAGTTGGTTAATAAGCTTTGTTTAGCTTGCTCTGAAAAGCCCAGAAGACTTAACTTTGCCATGTAAGACTCCAGTTTGCTTAATCTGTCTTACCACAGAATATCCTTTAGAAGCCTCAAGTCTTTCACTGAGATTTCTCCAGCTAGAATAACGCTGGCAAAATGCCCTTCTTATTTAAATACGGCTCTTGGGGGCTTTTCTGCAGCCTGCTGAAACAGGCTTTGAGGTATGTAAAGAAATATATAGTACAGCCTATTTATTTTTTGTCCTAATAATTTGGATTTTTCTTTCATCATTTGGGATAAAAACCAGTCCTGTCAATCAGGTTTACGTATGATGCATCTCCATCTGCAAGAAGGTCCAGATGCATCATTTTGTAAGTTTATTATTAGTGACACCATTCATATATGGAAGTAATTCATATCAACTAGAAGGGGTAGGATCTCTTCACATGAAAGGATTTTTTTACTTTTAACTAGTCAGAGAATGCATGCAAAGAAAGCCGCAGTGTTACCAGAACCAATACATCAACCCTCTAGAAAAGAGGAGAAATGCATTATCATAAAAAGACAAAGGAAAATGAACTGGAAAAAACTAATGTGCCACACCAGCAGATCCCAACTCAGCTGTTTACACTCAAACAATGCACAAGTGAACAGAGAGTGCCCGTGGCCATTGACCTATGATTGGTATTGTCAGGGTGCATAACATGGCCTCAGAGTCCATCTGCAGGCTCGGGTCACTCCACCTTGTCTGTACAGAGATCACTAAGAACTGAAACACAGGAGAAATGTACTGAGATGGTGAACTCAATTGAGGCAGAAGCATCTGGGGGTAAACACAGTGGCAAAAATGTAGCCAGCTAATTTGAAAAAATACTAGGTGCTCAGGACTCTTAGACTATCTCTGCATTGCATGCAGAATGTGAGAATGAAAAATAAACACTTAGCCCTGATCTTGCAGTCACCTGATGTGGCTAATACATCTTCCAGTTCTAGAGCTTACCCTGCAATCAGCATTTGTGTGATGTTCAAACACGCCTTAGCTGCACACAGAGACATACAGAGTTTTTGCTGATCAACCACATTGGTTGTCCCTTGCTTTACAGTTCTGTTCGGCTATCTACATCTGATCTTAGTCTGACCCTTACATTAATGAAGTATATTCTTCCGCAGAACTCTTCTTCCAGAAGTCCCACAGTAATTAAGTTCTTCAAAAAAATTTTTTTAAAATACGCTGAAAAATATGAACATGAACTGTGTCATCTGCAAGGCCCTCAGTATGTGGTACAGGTGAAAAGGCAGGTTTGCCTCTTTCTTTATTATTCTGAGGGACTTCTCAGAGCTATGAAGCCACGTAGATGATCTTTGATTTTGATAACTTCCCTCACATATGGAAACTCTTCATGAGTGCCACGTAAGCAGTGAGGTCTAGGAAAGAAAACTCCATGAAAGTGGATGATGCACCTGGCTTACCTTTCCTGTTGCAGAAATTTGATCCTATTGCTACTACTAATACAAGAAGTGAAATGTCACGAGTAACCTCTACTACCCTCAGTAAGGTACATCACTGAAATGATGGAAAAGATCCTTGGGCTAGTATGTGGCAAGTACATTTCAGTCTTAGAAGCTTCCAAGTGAAACAAATTTGATGAAAATGCAGACAGACCTTTGCACACACCTCAGACCATGACTCTTATTGACATCAGGGAGAATGTATACAGAAAGTTTCCATTTGAAGTGAATGTTTTGATATTTATGGTATGAAATACAAGGTTCAACCCAGATATTTTATGAGCAAAGAGAAGTTTGATAAGATAAACTGTGTTTGGAACCTGTTTTTTTCTCTTGTGCACACCAGAACAGGCTCTGGAAAACCACTTGAAAGCATTAAATGCTTGACAGGCTATAGAAAGACTCTTTTAAGTACTTTGTTTCAACCTGTATTCTATACATGTAGATCACCTACAAAATGAGGGTATAAAAATTGATCAGAAAATGTAATGGCTGGACTTGTTTCACAGAAGGAGGTGATGACTACTTCAACTGCTCTCCTTGTTCATGCCTCAAACGATATGCTCGCATTCTCTTCACAAGATACTTTGCTTATCTACTGTGTTATATTCAAATATAACCCAAATATTATAAAATTCACCTTTAAAATTTGCTATGGAACTTTCATTTAATTTTTTTGATATACCACAAATAACTGGTTTTGGAACTGGAAACTAGAGCTCTGCTGGCAGGTTTCTGAGCATGTCTGTACTCCTGCTGGTTAGGGGAAACATTTTCTTTAACGATAGGATGATTATCAGGCTTGAAACAACAGAGGCTTCAAAATTCTTATTTGTGCACCTAAACATCTTTTCTTATTACAGTACTGGGACTTGTTGAAAAATACATGTACGGTCTTTCTGTGATTGGCTGTGTTATATTTTCAGAATGAACCTTCTTAATAGACTGTTCATGTTCACAATGCACAAACAGACTGTCACTCTTTGTTCTCTGACTCAGCCTTCCCAGTTACTTTGGAAATTTTTCTTTTTGAGAGAACTAAACAAAGAAAGAAATTAATCAAATAATTACATCACTGCTGCTTCACTAGCAATATTCCAGTTTCTAGAAAGATATCAACAGATACAAGTTACAAATAAATTTTAAGAGGATGAAAGAAGCTAAAACATCACTATGTGTACATAGCTCTTTCTCTCCAGATTTCAAAGGCATGTTATTTACTGAACTATTTGTCATGTTGCCAAAAATAAATAAATTTTAAAAAATGAATACATTTTTCAATATATCCTACTAGTTCTGCAACAGATCAAGCAGGGCACTTTCCTCTCTTTCCTACAACACTCTTTCTTTGAACTCCACTACACCAGCCCAGATGCTTGCATTTATGTTTTCCTTGTCAAGCATATGGAATTATTAAGAAAAATGAAAATATTTACTTTTTGTGCTTTCCTGATTTAATGTTGTGCTTTATTTCCTTATGCCTGCTGTCATTATTTGTTCTTGTCCTTATCATTTGAACTCATAAAGACATTAATAAATTTATTCCGAAAAAAACAATAAACCCTGAAAAGACATTTACCAATAAGGATGTGAAATGTTGTTTCGATAAGCGTAGAGTTTACCAGAACTCCACCAAGTTTCATAAGATCACTGTAGTAAATATCATTTGGCCATTTTACTCGCAGATCAATATCCTAAAGAAACAAAAACATACATTTAGACACGCTTCAACACTGATTATAAGAACATGGCTCATTCATTACTCCATATTCTATATTGTCTGTATGTCTTTGCCACACAGAACATGATACAGAATGTCAACTCCTCTTCATAATAAGAACCTATTTAAGTGCTCCACAAGTGTTGCTGAAAAAGTCGTAGTAACATCGTTACATGGTTTACTAAGGAGGTTCACAGCTGTCACAGAAAAGTGCCTATTTATTAAAAAAAAATTATGGCAGATAATAAAGCCTTAGAGCAACCAAAAGGATGACTAAAGATTCTAGAGATTTTCAGTCTCAAAATGATAAGGCTTTATAGAATGCATTTCCCTCATTCATGAGTGCCTATTAAAGATTTAAAAGATCCGTTGAAGAAAGATGCAAACAGGAGCAGCTGCTGTGGCTCACTACTGACAAACAACCATGGTAAGCCCACAGTAACATCAACACTGTATTTAAGGATCTTTGCAGAAAGCACACAAGGAGACAATGACATCTTGAATTTCAAAAAGGAAATTTAGCAGACAGGAGGAATTCCAGTTCACAACTATATAAATACTCCAGTAATGTCCTAAATATATTCATTCTTTCGGCAGCTATGGTCTAGCAACACCACGGAGCTGGAAACACAAACTGTGCTGTGTGACACCATTCCAGTGCAATAGAGAAGTTTTTGTTGAAACCACGGAACTGAACTCAACTTTGCACTGGCTACTTAAACACAAAAGGAAAGCAAATGTGTTTCCTGTAGTTTTAAAAATTGCGTATGACTGCATCCCCAGAGGCAAATTATGGGAGGTGCTCCAAGACTACAAGAGTTGCATTCCCTCCTATTGTAGATTATGAAATCCCTTTACAGGATGTGTGAAAACTGCACCTGGGTCCATGTCTACTTTCCTGACAGATTTAAAGGCCAGAGAGGAGTCCATTACACATACATTGACAGGAAATACTACCTGATTTTGCTATCGAACTATTCTGGGAGAGTATCCCAATTCATATCCATTATGGAAAACAACTTGATTCCACACTGGGAAAAGATTTATAGAAGACTCTTGAAACATGTTAAGGATGATACAGTTAAACAGCACTGCCAATGTCAAGAGATCTTTTGAAGAGCTATTCAGCTGACTGATGTTAAGGAAAACATATACCTGTGAGACACCAGACACTAGCTCTCCAACTGAAGTGATAGCAAGCATGAAGAACAACCAAGTCAAGTGGATATTCTCATGTCATAAACTACACAGCAGAGATTTTGTCACAATATGGTGTTACAAGGTACTGTACAACTACCTGTGTGTTGAAGAGGCGATGTGTGTCACAAAATGTGTGGGAAATGGAGCCCATTATCTTCACTTACTAGAGAGAGATGCCTGCTGTTCTCAGAATGGGAGAGCAAAGCAGTCTTTTGATATAAGGCTGTATACATTTGCAGCACTGACATCTGACAGTAAAACTTTCAACTGAGCAGTCAGATTTCCTCCATGTGGACCAAGAAGCAGTTGCTGCCTGCTCAGCACAGTTGACACTTGTGGCAATTCTAGAAACAGCGACTGGTTGATAAACTGAGACACGGTTATTTCAAATTTTTGAATTGAAATCCTGAAACAAACTTGGAGTATAACGAATGACCTTAAAGTGTGTTGAAGTATTACTAAGTTGGTGGCATACACCTGCAAAAGTACGGAAACTTGGAGGAGAGAATGAAACCTCATCTATAGATAAGCCCATCTTTTGCAGCTAGTGCAGACTGCATGGCATGGATGTTCACCTGTTGTAATGAAAAGCCTTGTGTTACCAAAGTCTAAAAGGGAAAACTAAGCAATGAGTTTCCAATAAATCTTTGAATTTCCTTGTTTTAACATATTTGAATTCAGAACCTTAATACGGTTTCAACCATTGTCTAGAGTGGATATACTGTCAAAGAGATTCAGTAGCTTTGCCTTGGTCATAACAAGCTATGTACTTCACTTGTATTATTATTATATAATATTTTTATATTAATTTTTAGTCCTTCAGTCATCTTTTTCCTCTTGAGTGAAATAAAACAATAAATGTCACAGTATACCAGGGTAGGTGTACAGAAGCAAACCCACCTCCATTCATAAATTAACTCCTTCCCTAGTCAAACTTACATTGTACAAACCTGCCTCTTTTCCCTTCTATTTTAAATGGTTAAACTATTCACTTTAGCCAAACATTTTATATTGCAAATTTTAGCCTGAACTATTTTGTTTTTATAGTCAAGTTATGAAGCACTGAAGTTAGAAGGTTTTAATAGAAAGGCTGACAGACCCTAAACTACAGCAAAGCTACTGGGTGCCACTATAATAAAGTTCATGTGTAAATGTGTATAAGTCATTGATTTTCTCTAATATAGGAAACATATGCTTTAGTTAACCACTTCTGTAAAATACCAAAGTTTTATAGTTAGCAAATATTAGGAAATGGCAACATTAAAAAGGAGATATACGAGGTGATGAAGAAGACTGGTTCTTCAATTTAATACTGATGACAGGACAGTTGATTCCCTCTTGAGAGCAATACTCTTAAGTTCTTGCTTCAGAAATCACTTTTCAACTTTAAACAAGGGTTGGAAAAATCCTTTAAAAGGGATAAAGTGACCACTGAAACAGCAACACCAAAAAAAACCAGAAGACAATTTGTCAGTTTTATTCATTTTTCCCTCTTCCATGACTTCTTCAAAATCAAAACAAATCAACTGAATTGTCAGACAAACAAAATCAACATTTTTAAGACTGAGTCTTAAGTTTCATAAGATTACTAGTGAAATGAATGTTGCAGTATACTTAATCAAGCGAGTAAAAGACAATATTGTTTGTATACTAGATTTCTTAAAACACATAAATAATCAAGCAGTATGAAAGCTAAGTTTACCACTATATTAATCCTGAAGAACTATACTATGCTTTCAGTCATTCTACACATAGAAGGCATAGTTAAAATCTGAATGTAATGAAAGCGAAAACTAACTTTTCGATAAATTAGAATGAAATACCTCATATCCTGGTATTGATCTAACTGATTCTACCACTGCCAAGGACACCAGGTGTTGAATAAAAGGAATTCTCTGGCCAAGGTTTGAATGTAGAGGAATGGTGATATGTAAAGTGGACAGTGCACAGCCTATAGGACTAAGCCAAGTATTTCCACCACGACCTGGGGAGGGAGAAGAAAAAAAGTTAACTTTAACTCAAGAAATAAATATTTAATTAAAACCAACGCTTTGTTAATGTAGACAGCTACAAAAGAGAATGACTCCATAGTATCCATCCAAGAATCAGCCATAAGTCCTCTTATGGACTTATGTAAACTAATGTAAATTAATTTTGAAAGAGCAATGGTTAAAGCACAAAGCTCTCTCTTTTAAAAATCAGGAGGCTGTTTAGGGTGCATGCTACTGATCAATAACCCAGAACGCTTCCAGGACTTCCTGGTATCTGGTAACACACACATTTCAAAAAATCTTGCTTTTTGAAGTCAAGAAGAATTTGTGAGAATGCCCTGTGTGCTTCTAGAGATCTGTCCACATTGTGAGTCAACTTGCTACAAGCTAGATCTGTACAGAAAGCCAGGTAACTATCTTCATGTAAGCTTGTGCTTAGAAGAGCTTATTAGGCTGGGCACTGTTCTTCAAATAAAATGAACGTGGCTTATAAATCAGTGCTAGTAACTTCCTGGGAAAGAGACAGAACTTGTTTATATTTATCTGCACAAGACTGTGGGAGCCCATAGGACAGTTCAGGCAGGTCCTGAGAGAAACCTCTATCACACATCTAGTCAAGACCCAGTCTTGCTCCAGTTAAGTCAAAAAAGGAGTCCTGGTTTGGAAGACCAGCTTGTATTACACTAAATGTAGTGATGGCAATTTCCATAATTGAGAAGACTTTTGGCAGAAACTAGAAGACCACTAAATCATTTCTGCAAAAGCCACCAAACATCCTGAAAATGTTTACTTTGGTCTCTATTAACTTGGGTTTTGAGTTTGAATCTACAGATCAAGCAGGAGGAGAAAAGGAAATGCTTATTCTACAGATTATACTATCAAAAATACTCATATCTCTAGGGTAGATAGATGACAGTAAAATGTCCATATCACATGTTTAATACACATTTATTAGCACTAGAAGGAAACTTACTGACCTTTCCCTTGTGTTTGTCGAACAGCAATCGCTATTAAACCCATCTCCTCTGGCAACTCGAACATTAACCTGCCAATTAGGAAAAAAAACCCACAATGGTTATCAACTGGAACATTAAACTACATTCATGAAAATCGAGGCTTAAATATCAGGTAATATTTTAGGTTAACATTGTACTATCATTTATCAATTTTCAGATAACATTTATTCTGGGCCAAGAAGCATTAGAGCAGTAAAAAAAGATTAACTGAAAAATGATAATGTAAAACATTACTATATCTATTACTCTGGAAAAAGTTACAGCCATAGTTCATTTAAGGTGCCTTCTGATAACATAAGTTTTGTATTTCTTCACATTTTCTTGAAGTGCTTATTTTTTGCGTGTCATTATCTTCAGTAAATGACAACTAGCAATTCTAGACATTTGTTTCTACTTACAGCAATTTTTTGTTCATACTAAAGAATATAAGAGCAGCAGTTTCTGATTATTTAGAAAACCAATATGGTGGCAATAAAGCAGTTTAAAAGATACACTATCCCCTGAGAACTAATTATGATTTAACTACAGTAAATAAATCTACACCTTCTGAGAACTCTAGAGAACACTGGCTTATTTTAGGCTTGTGTTCTGCTTTTAAAATAGTTTCACTTAAAAGAATACTAACTTTCCTCCAGGGATAAGTAGAAAGTGCACTTTAACACCACCAAATGAGTCAATGTTAGACTTAGAAGGAAAAAAAAAAAACCTCTACTGTGAAAACTTCATTCAAGCCACTTTAAAACAGATCTGAACTGTACTATGATCTTCTATTTCACATTTTCAGGAAGAGTTATTTAACAGATAAAACAGATATTCAAGATGCTGCCAGCACGGTAAACCCAGAAAGTGATGTATAGCCTACAAATCTACTTCTGATATGGGCACAAATATCATGTTGTTCCTTCATATGAAAGGAATCTTGTCTTGGAGATAAGTGCAGACCAAATCACCAAAGAGTACTGCTCAAAATTATTTCCTCTGAAACAAGGATCCGTGGGCAGCAAGGTACAGCCACAAGCAGACATGTCCCCTGGCCACCCACAGACACACATGTTTAGGCAGGCTACAAGCTAAGGACTATTAATCTCTCCTACTTCACAGATTGAAAAGCAGGGGTTCAGCAACTCTTCGGTCTCTACCGGTAGCAAAATGGAAGTAGAATCCTCCCTGAGGTTTCTTTCAAATGGTTGACTTGTTTTCATGATGATCAAAATGGGAGATTATTAGAGGGCTTACCCAAAGTCTGGACCACAAATGCCTTTGCTAATTAGAAATATTTGAACCCAAACTGTCAGTAGCTGTAACAGACTCCACCGTGTTTTCCCACATTTCTCCTGAATCAGTGAGACACTGTTGAAGAGCAACAGCCAGAAGATCTCTTTGCCAGTCCCCTTCCAGTTCATGTGAAATACAGCCCAATAATTCTTTCCTTTGAACCCTATGGATTACACACTGAGACCAGGTTCACTTATATACCTCCTTTTATGCTGGGATCTAGGGGAATATCTTCTGTAGCTCATGAGACTTCAGCTTTGACTTCTGAGAACAGCATGATTTCAGTTACAACACCAAGTTCATGGCTTTGCAACATGAAAATCTAATTTAAATTTGGAAGCATATTTAAGAAGAGTTTACAGGCTTTGTCAAAATACACTGATTTCTTTTACTTCTCCGTTCACATATTTATTTTTAAACAGGCAAATAAAAGAAGTCATGTGTTGCCATGATGGGAGGAAAATAATGAGAGCAGGAAAAAAGTTAATTATGAATCCAAAATACGGGCTTCTAGAACAAAAAGACATGCACTTTTTGCACTTTCAAGGGCCATGAAGAAAATCTTTAATGGACACAACACTGGGAAGTTATTAATACTCAGACTAATAGAGCAAGAGAGAGATCTATTTATTTTTATTACTTCCTTAGATTGTGCTGGAATTACTATGAAGCCTATGATAATAAAAAGACCCAGACAACCACCCTCCCCCCTTGAACTTTAGAGCTTTGTAAATTGCATGCACTTGTTATTTTTTTTCCTGGGATAAACAACTTGCTTTTTTCTTACCAGAAAAAGTAACTGTACGTGCACTTTTTTACATATTGACTTCCCTTCTTTTCTTTCAACTTAATCAGTTGCAGATTTAACAATTTCATTTTTCTGTATAGTGACTTAATCACAGTGCTCACCACATTCTCCCTTCCCCTCCAATTTTTTTCCTTCAAGAAATTCTCTGTTCTTTTTTGTGCTCTTTAACTAACTTGCTCTACATAATAAGTCAAAAGACCACACTGAGACACAAAAGTAGAGAAACATGAAACATCTGAAGACAAATTTACCCATCAGGAAGAATATCAGATGGCACCTACATGACCATAGAAGATGATCCCCAAATTTTATGTAAATTTTTCTTTCCTGCTTTGAACATTTTTGTGGTATTTGCCAAAACGTGAGCAAGGCACTTTTAGTATTTGAGAATATCAACTCAGCTGAAATATTAAGAGAGAGATTCTAGCACAATTTTTTACACAAATAATCTCTCCCTGCCCTGCAGTGCATACTAGGAATGCTGTCAAAAGTAATAAACAATACTTAAGTGCTTTATAGACATTTCAAGTCTACGAAAGGCTCTGTCTTCATGGCTAGTCAACACAACAACTTTTCTTCCTACATGAACATAAAATGGGAATTGAAACCACAAAAAAAATAATTTGAATAATGCTAACAGCCCCACAACTATAAATTTCATTGATGTTGTGGGTTTAAGGTTGAAACTCTCATTAATGCATCCTGCTGTGTTACAGTATTGCAGAGGTATTACAACAGGCAGCATTACATTCCAGATGTTAAAATACCTGGGCACAAGAGGGTAAGTTATGAACAGATTTCTCCCTTCACTTCAAGTTATTTGTCTGCAAATCTCACTGTCAAATAGATTGTTTATAGCGTACTATAAATATAAAAAAAAAAACTTTCGATTTTTAGTCAATCTTTTTGACCAATTTCTTGTATTATTTTGACAAAGAAGGGTCCTGTATGCTTGCTTTTCTACTTCTTATCTACTGCTTCTGTCCATTATGTCCAATTTGAAAACAAGCCGTGTGCCTATTAACGCTTTTCCTAAGCTCTCCTCCATAGCCTTCCACCTCCCTTTCATATCCTTTAACTGCATGATGTTGTGTGTGATTCCAAGCTCTGTGTGCTGAATTGCCTGACAGAAGGTGTGCTGGCCAAGCAGAATAAGCAACCCTCGAGTCCATGCTGCAGACTCCTTGGTGACAGCACTGATCTAGATGTCTCTTTACTACCTGTAAGCCTGTTTTTGCAAGAACACGAATCCCTGAAGAAGCCCAAAGATATGGTGGTTTTTTGTAAAACAGGCAGTGGACTGGACTGAGAGCTGGTGGCCCAAAATCAGAGGAGAAGCCACCAACAATGACATCATGGTGGGAGTATGGTACAGACCATGTAATCAGAAGGAAGAGGAAAAAGCCTTTTTGAGCAACTTGAGAACATCTGCAGATCACAGATCCTGATTGCTATTGGAGACTCCTGTCTCCGGTACCTCCTAAAAGGCAAACAAACTGGGATGCAAGCTGACTTGGGGGTAATGTTAAGGACAAGCTCTTAACACAAATATCAGATGATAAACTGGAGCGATCAACTCCTTGATCCGCTACGAACAAGGGAGAGTGGACTGGAGAGGTGATAATCTGTGGCAGATTTGTCATAGCAAACATGAACTAATGCTGTTCAGGTAAGCTCTGGATTTCATGAAAGCAGAAATCAGTTTATTCAGGGACCTGACAGATGAGATCTTATGAGAGAAAGTCTGAAGGGCAAGGGACTTCAATGCAGTCTTTAAAGATAACCTTCCCAGACAAACTAACAGTCCATCACAATAAAAAGGATGAACAAGGAGTCTGATTTGGCTAAAAAAGGGAATTAATGACTAGAAAAAGAACATGCAAAAGAGATGGAAGTAAGAAGAAATGCTACAAATGAGAAATGCAGAAACATTGCCCAAACAAGCAAGGATGCCATTAGGAAAGCCAAAGATTATCTGTAACAGACATGGGCAAGAAACACGGCAATAGGAATTTCTACTGCTGTATTTTAAGAATAAACAAGGAAAATGTGGGCTCACAGCTGACTAAGGCAAAAGCACAGCAGACACATAACACCAGTTAATAAGTGCATTCTTAGCCCCAGTCTTCACCAACAAGGTCTCCTAGGCTTTTACATATAACACATTTGATTCCAGGAGAAAAGGAAATACCAACAGTAGAAAAGGACTTATCTCATAAATCTCTTGAGAAATCCTGACTTATGCAAGTCCATGAGAGCAAATAGGATACACCTGAGAGTGCTGAGAGAGCCAGCTGATAGCATATCAAGGCATCAAGGCTAATTCCTGTCGTCATGGTCGCAGAGATCAAGGGAAGTGCTGGATGAACGGAGAAGGGCAAATGTTGCAACTATCTTCAAGATGGTCTTTTGCAGCACCCTTGTATCTAAGTTTGGTCATTGATCTAGATGGATGCACTACTAAAGGAACAAAAAGTGTCTAGATTCTGGGACTGAAAAAAAATGGTTTTACTCTACCTGTAGGCTGGATACAACTGCAGTTCCTCAGAGGTTTATTCTGAGATCTATCCTACTTAATACTTCAATAGCTTTACCAATGGCATGCACATTAATCAAGTTGTGAACAACGTTGAACAAGCACTGGAATAGAAGGCCCAGAGAGGCTGTGGAGTATTTCAGGATCTGACTCAAAAAAACCCACGAGCAAGCTGGTTTGAATTCATTGTTGATCCTGCTTAAAAGGAGGTTGGACTAGAGACCTTCAGGGATCTCTTCCAAACTGAATTGCACTGTGACTCCAGGAAATGTACAGAAACTTGGTATCTCTGGTGTTTCTAGCAGTCTTTTAAGTTTGGCTGAAACCAGTCAGCAACTAGCCATTAGCTACCAATTACTAATTTAGCAATTTAGCCCAAAGGCTGTCCACTGGAATCCACTCGCCTAAGTAACATTCCAGATTAAAGTAATTTTCACTCTCTCTTACTACCCTAAACATTTAATTTTACGCGTATTCCACTTTTCATGCACTATTTTAAATGTGACATGGAGGTGCGACATGGAGGCTCCCAAAAGACTGGCTCCCACAGCTGAGACAAGCAGAGGCTTATTTAAAAGACAGGAATCTTATGGCTCTGCACTGTCACAATTTTGCCTATGTCCAAATATGTGCTAGAATACTCAATTATATGAATGCACTCATCTGTTCTATTCTATTCTTACACTTTATAGTGGGTTTCCCTATAGCAATGCTAGTACAGAAAGGACTGTTTAGTATCAAATTATCTTTTAAGTGTTTACATATATTAAAGTCCTAAATCAGTGAGAAAATGTACTAGGGATTATAATGTCCTGGACATGTGGAAGTCTGGAATCTTGGACTGCTAGTTTCTTGCACCTTACTAAATAGATACTACAAAAAAAAAAGATTGTCCTATATTAGTTACATTTTCAGGAAGGAATAATCTGCTGATACTACCTATGACAGAGTTCATCAAATCATGTATACTTTGGCTAGTTAGGCATGGAAAACAGTGAACTGATAACAATATAATTTCAACAAAACTGCAATATATAGGAAGACTGTAAGTAGGGCAAAGTCCTGTGAGTTGTGAGCTGGACCAATGCTCTAATCTGGCTCCCTATAAATGAACAGTGCTGTTGGCAAAAGAGAAGCAACAGTAAAAAAGCCCAGTGGATAGAGGGGAAGATTAAACCACCTTTTTCTTACCACCCATGTACTTAATGCTTGATTTAAATTTCCATATTAAGGCATGAGAATTGTGTGTGCTTTGCTTGTGCAATTGCTTTGAGAATCAGGCCTGCTGAACAGGCAGGGTAAAACTCTACCAATAAACGCTCATTTTTTAGTGCTCACTGCATTTTTCAGCTGGTAATTTTCTTGTCTCTCTATTTTTATACCAGATATTTTATAATTAGTCCCTTGTATATGTTTATAGGCTTTTCCTCTTAAAAAAAAAAAAGAAAAAGAGAATTTTAAAACATAGTACCATACAGCCAAAGGTGTCAGGAAACATACCCAAATAAGAAAGGACTCCAAAAAATTGGTTTGCCAACAAAATGCCAGTAAAATTTGAAACCTGGGTTCAGACACACTGGTAATGTTCCAAAACTGAAAACTTAAATAACTTCTTTATTCAGTAGATCAGCTTCTCTGTGAATATCATTGAGACCACAAAGTACAGTAAAGAAGGGAGTTTCCAGTGGAGATGTGAAGAGAGTTTAAGTTGTTTCAAGTTTTAATTTGAAAAGCAAAAACTTCTATAATTCTTTAATTTTCTTTCCCTATAATATGTAATCTTCTCAATTAATGACCTTTCTTTATTTGAAAAAACTACCTGAAACATTCCAGAAAGTTAACACAGGACAAACAGAAGTTGGACGGATTTCGTTCCAAAATGAATTCCAGTGCCAACATTTAAGAAACAGAATAGTTACTGGAATGCAGTGAAACATATTTATCATAACATGTTAAGAATAGAGTCTTCAGAGTGGAATAAAAAGTTATAAACATATTGATCAAAAACAGATCCAACCACTCTTGTCCGAAGTAAAGCACAGTACAAATGCTATAAAAAATGTAAACCATACAGATCATTGCAGCCTGCAGTGATGTCACTTTCACCAGTAATTTCATCACACTTCATTAGATAAGACTGTACAAGTTTGGTCACTGTCTAAAAAGGGAACCTTAAAGTAACCCTACACAGTATGGCAAGAAACAACAGCATGTCAGTAAGGCAGAAAATCTATATTAAATCAGGACTGAATTCACTAATTTATAGTATAAGGCATCACAAACTTCAAAAGTAAACCGCTGTGATTCTGAATTCATGCAATATTGCTTAAAGTCACCTCTCAGATAAAATAGCAAACTGAGAACTTCTTGCACATACACATTTTAACTCGATATTCTGGCCAATTTCTAGCCTGGATAATTACATTTCCTTTTAAAAATTTCTTTGCAATTTACTAAGACAGCATTTCATTTCCTGTCTTAAATCATACAGGGTGCTAAATAGTTGCCATGTTCTACCAGAGAAGAGATGAAGCTGTTCCCAAGTAGCCACTCAAACAGTTAGGGTTAATGTAGAACAAAAGACGCTAGACATATTGTATAAATTAAAGTGAGCATGAAAATGAATTCTATGTGAGTAGGAACAAGCTGTCCTCCCATTGCAAACTGGGAAAAATTAAAGCACTTCATTCCTTGCTAAGTAATTGCAGAAAACATACAAAATTAGGTGTAATGCTTATTTTCCTTCAATTCCTATATTTTCCTTTATCCTTTTGCTATTGGAAGTTTCATCAAAAGCAATCATACTTAAAATCACAGAAGTAATTTATAGTAAAGAGAATACTCTAAAAGAATTTCCTCTGTGATTTGCTTTAGTTTCTTTTATTTTACACCTGCAGCAAACACCATGCTCCAAACTTAGGCCTTGGTGGTTCATGATGGTAATGTGGTTGTTGCTAGAAACCTATGGATGTCGTAAATTTCTAGCCTTCCTAATGCAAGGTTAACTAAAAATTAGTTGTGTTTTTTCTCTTTTCTAAAGGCACACTTGATAGTATTCCTGTACTAAAATAAGAGGTAGCATTTTCTTACACTGTTAGACATTTCTTCTGGTCTAGATTAGATTTTTACCTTTGTGACACGTGTTGGTTAGCTTAACATTATTTCTGAAGAATATTTTTAACATGAAACAGGTTCATGGAACAGCTGATCTTGAGTGCTATCATGAAGCACATGCAAGAGAACCAGGTGATCAGGCCCAGTCAACATGGGTTCACAAAAGGCAGGTCTTGCCAAACTAACCTGATCGCCTTCTGTGACAAAGTGACTCGGCAGCTGGATGAGGGAAAGACTGTGGATGTGGTCTTCCTGGACTTCAGTAAAGCCTTTGACAGAGTTTCTCACAGCATTCTGCTATGGAAACTGTCAGCCTCTGGCCTGGACAGACACACACTCTCCTGGGTGGAAAACTGGCTGGATGGCCGGGCCCAGAGAGTGGTGGGAAATGGTGTTAAATCCAGCTGGAGGCCAGTGACAAGTGGGGTTCCCCAGGGCTCAGTGCTGGGTCCAGCCCTGTTCAATGTCTTCATCAATGACCTGGATGAGGGCATTGAATGTACCCTTAGCAAGTTTGCAAATGACATTAAGCTGGGTGGAAGTATGGATCTGCTGGAGGGTAGGGAGGCTCTGCAAAGAGACCTAAACAGGCTGGACCGCTGGGCTGAGTCCAATGGGATGAGGTTTAGCACAGCCAAATGCCAGGTCCTGCACTTGGGGCACAACAACCCTAAGCAGAGCTACAGACTGGGAGAAGTCTGTCTAGAAAGCTGCCAGGAGGAGAGGGACCTGGTGGTGTTGGTTGACAGCCGACTGAGCATGAGCCAGCAGTGTGCCCAGGTGGCCAAGAAGGCCAATGGCATCCTGGCTTGTATCAGAAACGGTGTGACCAGCAGGTCCAGGGAGGTTATTCTCCCTCTGTACTCTGCACTGGTGAGGCCGCTCCTGGAATACTGTGTGCAGTTCTGGGCCCCTCACCACAAGAAAGACGTTGAGGCTCTGGAATGAGTCCAGAGAAGAGCAACGAGGCTGGTGAGGGGTCTGGAGAACAGGCCTTCTGAGGAACGGCTGAGGGAACTGGGGTTGTTTAGCCTGGAGAAGAGGAGGCTGAGAGGAGACCTCATTACTCTCTACAACTACCTGAAAGGAGGTTGTAGAGAGGAAGGAGCTGGCCTCTTCTCCCAAGTGTCAGGTGACAGGACAAGAGGGAAAGGCCTCAAACTCCGCTGGAGAGATTTAGGCTAGAGATTAGGAGGAGGTTTTTCACCCAAAGGGTCATTGGGCATTGGAACAGGTTGCCCAGGGAGGTGGTTGATTCACCTTCCCTGGAGGTGTTTAAGGCACGGGTGGGTGAGATGCTGAGAGACATGGTTTAGTGTTTGATAGGAATGGCTGGACTCGATGATCCGATGGGTCTCTTCCAACCTGGTGATTCTATGATTCTATGAAATCACATCTCCATAATTTTGCCCAGGTGCTACAACCATTATAAAACAATGATGGTTTCATAAACTGTCAAGTAAAGCACACTTATTTTACTTGCCTCTTTTTTCCCATGAAGAACTGTCAAAGATGATATTTTTTTTAAAAAAAAATATTGCCTGTATGTTTTTGCTGTGTAAAAGCAATCAAAAGCACTGTATTTCTTCTAAAAACATCTATAAGCCCAGAACTGCAAAAGTCCCACAGACAAAAATGCCACATTCTGTACTTCTCTATTAAGAAAGATTCTTGATATGTAGAATCTAGACATTTAGTTGAAAGGTAAGATATTAAAGCAAAAGGAAAAATGTACTGCAAGCCTTAAAAAAAGTGTTTTGTTTAAAGAAAAAGCATTCCAGTAAGAGCCAGGTTTCTAAGAAATCCTTAGCTCTATTTAGCTCTAAAATTTTAGTTAGCATCTGAAATACTTTGTTTAGCTAGTAAAGTCAAAAATTTTTTAAAATCACTATCAGACCTGGTCAGGTATTTTCCATATTTCCATGGAAAATTCAAATTCAGAAAAGCCGCTGTTTTCTAAGAGAAGGAGGAATTATTTCATCTGAAACAATGTAATTTTTCCTTTAAAACACTTGACACTTTTTGGAGCTATTTCCAGCCTAGTCAGACATATAAATTCCTTCAAATATATGCGTATGGAAATGTTACAGTTTTGATTTATTTAAGCTTTGAAATCTATCTACCCATGGTACCACAACTGAATTTTCACATGCTTCACTTTCCCCTGATGCCTCAGATTCTGTTAAGCAGACACATTTGCCATCCAACTCGTAGCTCCCCTTTGTTAAATCGTGTGACGCCTGACCTACCAACGGGAACAGCAACACAGGGTATCCTAACTAGAATTTTCAGGAGGTGTAAAAGTCCTATATACACTTCTAATTCACTGTTGAACTGAGGCACTGAGCTAGGTTAAAAATCCTGAACGTTACACTTCAACATCCCTAAACTGAATTTCACTGCGGTTTCTTGTGAAGAAAGAAACGACAAGACTTCAGCTTTTTTTTTGATTTCAAGTTGCAGGTCATGTTAGAGATGATAATGTAGAAAAATTACTGCTTTTTGATGGTGTATAAAAAAAAAGCAATAAACACAATAGCTGAACTCAGTTCGCTCTGTATTCATGTGTCTAATAATTAAAAACACAAAAATGCTCTCATCAAGTACTGGAGTCTTATACTAGCTGCTCCCTCACAGTGCCAACAGAAACCACAAGGCTTCTAAATTCAGTACTAAAGCATACGGCACTTTCCTCCTGCAAAAGCCAACATCCAAATATGTATAAATAAAGAACAGAAAGGTCCTGTTTCCAAATACATTTTCAAATATTTTTAAAACCCCTACTATCAGTCTGTGCCAACTTGAAGGCAGACTCCAATAGTTAATTTCATGGGTGATTAAGAGCGGATTTCAAAAGAAGGAAGTTACTTTATGCTGGCCACAGCATCCTCAGTAGACTCCAGAAACAGTCATCATAATGTTGACTCTAACCAGAGACTCAACACAAAATGTAGTTAATATTCAAATCCCCAGACAGTGGATTCTCTTTGTCAGGGTTGGTAGGAGAAAATCCAAAGGTCCCTACGCAGGCTTGTTACTTCAAATTGTTCTTCAAATGCAGGAAAAGTAATAAGTTCCTACTCCTGTAAAGTCCAAAGGAATGCCTGCCCAGTTTAAGACAATAAAATACATGCAAATTCCTCCTACCCTGTGAGGTGGATGAACAGGAGAAAGCTGACATCCAACTGGGGGGAAGGCTGCACAACCATCCTGAACCCTGTATCTGGGTCACGTCTGCTGCTCAGACAGCAGATGCTAGGGAGCAAGAAACCATATAGGTCCTCAGGTACATCCATACTTGGATCTCAGCATCTTGCCCCTTTTCTGAGCAATGACCACTGGCATTTGCATGTAGCAGATAATGAAGTCCGAACATACCAAACACTGTCAAGGATAAAATGCCTTTCATTTTTGCATTGTCTTAGTAAACTCAGGAATTACTTGCAAATGCTGACAAATACAACACGTCAAAGTCTAACTGTGTATCAATATAAACAGTATTTAAACTTGCTTGTATGAAAATG
This sequence comes from Coccyzus lansbergi, assembly GCA_033558105.1. Lineage (NCBI taxonomy): Eukaryota > Metazoa > Chordata > Aves > Cuculiformes > Coccyzidae > Coccyzus > Coccyzus lansbergi. Next base: position 1,244,691 of record JAUMJK010000986.1, read on the forward strand.
AATGAAAATTCTAGGATGGCTCACCCCTTACCATTTCTCCCTCTCCTCCCCCACCTCTGCTGCAGTAATATGTTGGTGTAGTAACTCAAGAGCCAGGATCTGGTCCCAAGTCCTGTTCTCTGTTACTAGGTCTTAGTGGATGTGTCTGATGATGTGCCACTCTTGTATTTTCTTGTTAGATATATAAACAGTACTCATAAGATAACAGTTGAAATCTGTTGTAAACAATTAATGAACCTCCTAACAGTCTTCTGGGTCCTCCTTCACCTAATTTCTTGCATGTTCTTAAGCCATAAAGTGAAAGTAAAATACAGGCATAGGAAAGAAATTTTCTCATTCAGTTTTACTGATACATTTCTACAAAACAGGTGTTCCATAGACCCCTGACACTTGAATTGAGTTCCACTAAGGCTTAGTCAGATGTGAAGCCTTAGCAGAAGTGTTCTGAGCTAGTAAGTGAATGAGCAGAACCAGTCAGATCACATGCAATAGAAACAAGCATCAAAGAGAAGGAGGAAGACTTGGAGGATTAGTTATACGATACTATGACCCTTAGCAGTACTTAACACTAAGCAAGCAGAAATTGTGAGACAGACATGGTATTTTATTTTAAACGAAACTGTAAGGTTTTATCCAAGGTTGGGGTGGTCTGTAGTAAATAATTAAACTGGGAAGAATGTCTTAAATCGGAAGTGTCAGCACAGACATATATATGGTACTACACAAACCCACTCAGAAATAGTAAGAAATTAATACAATTAAGAAACATATGGAAGAAAAAACCCCACTAGTTAGCACATTCATGCAACATAAAAATCCACCCCAGCAGCAGAAGGCCATCTCCCAGTACCCAGATTTGTAATGATGGCAAAATGAGCCACAGCTGCACAAAAGCAAGCTGAAATCCTACTCTAACCAGTGTTGGCAGCTACAGTGCAAGCGTAAGGTACAATTCTAAACCACGGTCACAGAAGGCTGGAAGGAACCTCAGGTGCTATCTCTTTACATCTTCCTCTTCTACATCTGGTAAACTTTTCTCTAGTTTATTCATAAAAACTTAAAACAATAGAGAAACAACAGCTTACTTAATCAAACTGCCTTTCTTCAGCAATTTTAAAGGAAAATTCACTGCATCTGCATTTCTGCATTAAATTGTTGTCCCTTACCCACTGGAAATGGAGAAATGCTTATTAATTTTCCTCCTGTAATGGACCATTGCCTTGAGTAAAGTTTTATTTGCACCAATCTTGTCTTCTTTTGATGAAAGAAACACAGTTATTTTATATACCATTCTCTCTATCTAAGGAGTCATATTTCCTAGACTTTTCTCTGCTTTGTACCACGCCCAGCAAATCTATGCCTCTTTAAACCTGGTACTGAAAACTGGACCAATAATTCCTGTTGAACACTCTCAGTACTGAGCAGATCTGGAACGATTATTCTGTACATTTTACATGTAGCACATGTTCAAGCACTTCATATGAATTTTGGTCTCAGTCATTACCTCCTTTGTTACAACAGTTAAGACTTTTCTTTACCTATACTCAATAGCTGACTCCAATTTCCAGAACCTCTCCTGAAAACTGATATTTTGCCACCCTATCCTTTTTAATGACTTGCATTTGATTATTACTTTATGCCATGCCTACTCATAAAGACCTGCATCCTATTTATTTCAGAACATTTTTTGATTCACCAAGATTGTTTAGATTTTGAAACCTACCTTCTTAAAACCTTATAGCTCCTCCCTCCAAAGTTTAGTTTTTGATAAGCATACCCTCAATTCTGTCATTCAGATTACTAATGAAAATGACTGAGTTGTGCTCAAGCATTGGCAGACAAGAAGCCTCAGCAGTCTGATCTATTAAGTAAATCACCAGGACTGCTAAAGTCACATGCAACAGAAACAAATATGAATATTGCTTAAGTGAAATCACACAACCACAAGCAATTGTCTAAAACGTATACATCTGATAATGAAAATATGATCTGTGATGCTGAAGCACCAAGCAGGGAGATCAATAACTGTAATCTTCAACAGCCCTTTAGATGCCATCCACTTTGCCTAAAGGAAATTAAACTGAACCATGACTAAGAAAGGAAGAACTACAAATACAGTAAAAATGGAAGCAAGCGAGCCAATGAAATGAGGTTTTGTACTACAGGTAAGAGGAGCCTTAGCTGCAGCACCTTAATTTCTGTCTTCCAAGAAAAAGTACAAAGCAGTTACATAACTAGTATACTGTCCCAGATAAACTGATTTTTGGGAACTACTTTTCACTCTCCAAGTGCTAACAGTAAACATACCATTCCTAAGCAAAGCATTTGGATTTTGGGAAATGTCAGAACTATTTCCCAAGCTCAAGAAGCTCTAATGAAACAGCCAACCCTATTCTGTAAAACAATCACGGATTTTGTATAAAACAAGATCCACCAAGTTATAACATGCATTAAGAGTTGGAAGATCTTTGGTAATGCATGATCCACATAGGTGTTAGTTGTAAGAAGGGTGTTTAACCACCCCAGCTGTGATATTAAGGAGTTAATAATCTAAAAGGAGAAAGATCACTGAAGAAAAAATGGTCACCTTTCCCTTTCTCCACTAACAGAATAGAATTTTAACAAGAAACTCTTCACAGAATTCATAAAGTGGCAGTTATAAATGTCAAGTGCTTGCAGCTGTCCGTTTCCTCTACCCTTCACAATACATTTAGTGTTGAATATAACTAAGAAAGAATAAGGTGAGGAAACACTTTCCTCTCAGGTGTTTTTTTAGAAAAGTGACTTTTTCAACAAGTACTCCATAAATACTTTCGACTTTTCAACTACCAAACCAGAACACTATATTCCTATCTGTCCAGAATAAAACTGTAAAATTCACCTTCCTATAACCCTTGTTTTCTTCTGCTTTTTTACTAGGGCAAATCTGAGCTTCTTGTGTTCCCTTTTGAGATGCTTTTCACCTGTTATTCAACCTAGTATTTCATAGTCATCCTGTCTCTGTAGGTCTTTTTCTCATTCACAGTTTGTAAGCTCTGGGTCAGAAGCCATCATTTTGTTTGTGTAAATTTCAGCCTCTGAGCCATCGCTAGGGTGGCTCAAATAATTCAACAAGAGAAATTCAAACAGGGTTCAAATTTACATACTGTAGGCTGACAAGGTAAAATGCAAAGTTCATCTACCATGGGAAAATTATTCTCTCTCACATACCAAACTCCCACTAGTATTAGCAGAACAGACAGAAGAAACTGATTTTTTGAAACCAGTAAATGAATTCACTATCACCCAATACATGGGTTCTTATCATGAACATGTGTAGATCATAAACACATAGGTTTTCGAGAATTCTGGGAGCATTTCCCATGTATGGAGACTAAACTGTTTCAGGTATCAGGTTGCAGAAGTGTTACATTAATTCCACGGCTATACATCAGCATGTAAGCAGAGACCAAAGTTTACTAACAGGCAAGATATATGCTAAGTGCTCAACTTAGGCAGAATACTTTTACACATCTGATACACTTACGCAGCAAGAAATGGCACATTCATTTAAAAAATCAAATGCAGACATGATCAAATAGACCTCTGTCGATACGTGGGGCAGAATCTAATCCTCCAGTGGGGTTTTTTGTTCTGCAGATCCTGAAAGCTGAGACATGCAGCGGTGCAAGCCAAACATAACAAAAGGAGCATTACTCTCAAACTGAAACTATGTGGCACATATTTACAGTGTGACACTACCTGGAAATTCTCCATCATTTAGCAACAAAAAAAAGTTGAAAATATGGGGGTTTTTAATAAACCAAAATTTTTGCATCTAATGCAGCAACTGAATGGTTGGATATTGTCAAGTTACACTTGCTTATTGCCTATTAGTATGTTCATATTTTTAAATGAACTACGTATATGACTACCAATTTTTAAAAGCTATAAAATCTTTCCAATATTAAAAAAACCCTTCCCACAAGTTACGTACAACAAGTGATAAAACTTATTTTAACTATTCCAACATAAGATAAAGCAAGGTGGCTTCCAAAATCATGAAGCATATTGTCACATTCCCAGTTTTAAAACGCTATTGTCAAAAATTCTTGGAAGTTAACATAAAAAACATCAGACTCTATAACTCCTCTGACATGAATGTTTATTTTTATTATTGAAGAGTTCCTATAATTGAATTTCCTTGTATTCATTAGCTTTTAGGATACCTCTACAAAGAAAAGATGACTGAATTTTAGAAAGGACATCAAAAAATATAGAATCTGACTGTAGAAGAATGCTTTTTTCATCCATCCATTATATGACTTAAGCAATTCTTTCCAGGTGGAACCAACACTGTAAGGAAGGAGTAAGTTTGAACAATTCTTGTAATATGCTACAGTTGTACGTGAAAATTAACTCATTCTAGCCACCAAAAAAACCCCATTTGCACTTAAGTTAGTCCCTTAGCCTCCCTTTTGTTGCCAGTGCACAAGCACACCAATAAATTCCCACAGGTCTTCTCTAGTGAAAATTTTTTGATAATCCAGTTATACAGCATTCATTTTATATGGAAGGGTTGAAAGGAATACATAGTTATAGATGTGCCTTCCCATATGAACACAAAGTTATTTGCATGGCTGACTAACATCTCTAGACTATGTTTTGATGGTTTTGGTCATCTTGCAGCTCTGTGAAAACTTTATCTGCAAGGCAGTTTGCCATAAGGCCTCATGAAATGCAGCTGTTCACATGGCTGCCTCTTTCCCAGACAAACTGAGATTAAGTTTCTGTTGCCACAGAAGTTCTGCAGTCCTGACAAGCATTCTTCTACCCCAGTGTCTATGATACGAGGATGGCATAAGCATGGTAGAATTCAGTTTAGACAAAGAAAATCTTATATATATATATATATATATAAACCACAGAAAAGAAAGAAGAAGCTGAATAGGATAAATTATAAGTATCAGTGTGCACTTAACAGGAAAAACTATGTCACTCAAAGTGTGGGGGGGAATAACACTGAAATGTTGATTTAAATCCACTTCTAGCAGTTTTGAATATTCAAGACTGCATGCAGGGAATGACTGAAACTTTGGTTTCAATTAACTATTATTAGATTTTGCTAGACAGTCTCTACTTGCTATTCAGTCCTCTTTTGACAGTATGAGATCTTCCCAGAAACATTTTTTTCATGTATGCATTTGTAGGATCCAAAGCAAAATCATAATTTTTAGGGTTCTGTTTCCTCATGTTAGTATGCACTTAATCACCATTTACCTACAATGCTCCTAAGAGATCTTGGAAACATAAATGATAGCTATTGGCAAAGCATTTCAAAATCCACAGATGGATAGATGATGATATAAAAGTGCTGTTTCTGAAAAACAGTTAGTAATACTGTTCTGCATAAGTAATGTTATGAAGAGGTTTGCATGTTCACCAAAGTACTTAATTGGGAGCAACTTGGAAGACTCTGAACTTCTGACATCACACAGGCTGTGAAGGTCTGAGCGTACTATATTAGAAGGTTCTCAGGCTCCTGGAAGTGGTGTCTACGAAATATCTTATGTTCAAGAAACCGAGATCCAAGATTGCTTTCAACAAAACAACTTAATCTAAACTACACATTAAACAATATATAGTACAAAAGAAATTACTTTGTCATGCCTTCCCACCTTTAAATGCGTATGGTCTCTGGTAGTTAATCAAATATTTAATCATTTTCTTCAAGTTGAAAAATTAAAACAGTGCCCTTTTTTCTTCTTTAAATATGCATTTGATGCTCAACAAATCAAGTTAGAAAGAATTATTTTGACTACTTCTGACTGTACTTCTTTTGACTAATTCTCATTTGATCATGAAAATGAGATCAAATACATCTGCCACAATCCAAGATATTTTAAATGCATTCCACAACACACAACCCAGTCCCAATATACTCATGCAAAACCTATGTACAGTTACTGCAAAAAAATGCTTAAATCTCACTCTAGTCCATGAAATTACAGACACAATTGAACAGAGGTTTATCTCTGTGCAGAGGTACAAGGTACTTCTAGGTCTTAAAGTTTTAATTATTTGTGAAACACAGGAATTATACAGTGCAAATATCCTTTGAAGATACTGCTAGCTGCATTGCAATATGCTGAGTATTCTGGTTTTATTCTGCAAAATAACTGATGCATGATATTGCAGAATAGTAATATTAGGCTCCTGGCTAAATGCCAACTGTGAAATTACTTTCTGCCTATCTAGAATTCCAGTGCAGTTTTGCTTAGTAGTGGGTATGTTCCATTCTTAATGTTTGCCTGGCCCCACTTCTGATTAAGAAATACCCCCCATCTCAGAAACGTAGGCATCTCATTTTATTTGAAAGAAAAATTTGAGATATTTGCTCATTCAACACTGTAATTTTTAAAGGTACATCTTTTTGGTGTGTATAGAAAAACATGCAAACACTGGAATTCAGGAACTAGGAAACAAATCTCAATGGGAAACATCTCTGCTCATTATATCAAATCACCTCAGCAACAAAGTACAGTAGCTGTTTGTCAGCCAAACACAGTATTACCTTGCTCTTCACAGCAAGGAATCTGAAAAATATCTTCCAAATGAAAACTGCAAGTGAAATTCAAGCAGAAAATAATAACCCTCTCTCAGTTATGAAGGAGACCTCATTATGCAACTCATTAGACAGCAATCTGTCTAATGAACATTTGAGACAGTCTCTGTCTCAGAGAGACTGCAGTTTAGGAATAAGAGAATAAGACAGAAAAAGTATGAGATAATAGGCAACAACATTGACAAGAATAACTTTTTTTTTCCGAAGACTTCAAAGCTAGAAGACAATTCCCAAGAGCGTAAGAGGAAAAAGTGGTCAAAACCTTCATATCATGTCCAATCTGAACACTCAATATGTTACATGTACATTTAGGCTCATAAGACGCACTTTATAAACATTTTTTTCCCCTTCTCCTCTTTTCTTAGTAGACAGGTTAATCCATACAGCATTTATCATAATTAAGAAAATTATACTGCCCCAGGGAATGATATGCTCTTTTTCTTGCCATTTTCTACTGAATCTATGCTTCCGTTTGTGGGTTCGACAATGGAAATCTAGTCTTTCATGAAGCGTTATTATTCTAATCTAACTTTCCTCTCTTACAGTTATGAAAACAGAGCAAATAAAATGAACAGTTATTGTCAGACTTATATAGATGCAACTAGGTTAAAAGTAGGACCTGAATATAAATTTAAATAAAGATTGATAAGATTTTTTAGTTCAGTAGTGAAATTATTTCAGTTCCACATACATCTTCTCCTCTTTATCTTTCAGAATTTGAATTGATAAAAACATACTATTAGAAAAAATGGCAACAGAAGGGACAAGCAAACCCCAGAGGACAACAACTAGCATCCTACAAACAACAAGCTGAAAGGTTTTACGAAGCACCCAGCTTTCACACTTCTCAGGAAGACAGCAGACATTCACGTCTTCAATTCTTACTTGGTACATACACCACACTGTCACATTATATAGACTTAATAAATATACAATTAATCTGCTTCATGACCTATTGAGACTGTATCTTTACTATTTCTTATCTTTAAGTTTAAATAAATTGTACTATGACATCTTGCAAATCTTTTTCTTGTTGTAATGAGCTACTTCAACAATTATCTCAGCAATTTTAAGTATGGAATTTTGAGAAACAAAGAAATACTATTATTCTTTATTTAGAAAGATCTCTACACTATTAAGCTTACTCTTTATTAAATTAAACCTGCAAGTAGTTAATTTCTTTTAACTTGGTGGTTTACAGTATCTTCCCATGCTGTACCAAAGAAAAAGAAACTTTCTGGGCTTTTTTCTTCCCACACTCAACATTCCTTATATATTTCAAATAAAAAGAAAGGAGGGTTGAAATGAGTATAGAACTGAAACACCTTACACAAATTTACTAACAAGTTTTCTGCAAGCCTATAGAAATAGTAGTTAAAAGTTACAGTTTCCTCCTCCTCCTGATTTTCATGTTAAACATCTGCAACTACAACTTTCATCTCTGCTGAACATGACCTTCATTCTGCATCTTTTGCAACTGACTGGAATTCCTATTAGAATAGCAGGACGCTTTTCAATGTGCGCTTATAATGAGATCTTTAATTAAAAAAACTGATCTTCATTCACTTTAAGGCAGGGCCTCAACCTTTTAGGTCAAATAAGCATTTTCACTGGTCCAAGTAGTAACTTTTCTTCAAACTTTATTGTTACGGATATTCTGGCATTTGCTATGGTTTATTTTCAACAATTTTGTCTATTTAATGGACCTCTTTACTTGGAGTTACTCTTACAGCAACAAACTATTTACTTTGCACTCTTCGTTCATCTCTGTTTATCATCGTATTACAAAGTATGTCACTACATCTGTGGAAGTCATAATCTATATACCCTAATTTCTAATTCAAGACTTTTACTTTTAAAGGAATTCATCAGCTAGCACCTTACATCCTGAGCTCTACTTGACAGCTAATGGCCTACCAGGCAGCCACACCATTCTCAGAAAGTTCTCTCCAACAACCCAGAGACGTGCATTATGCATCATTAGCAGTTAAGCATTCAAACATCACAAGATCTCCTGATGAGAACAAAGAATGCACTGCAAGGCATCAGTGGCCTCTGCTTTTATTTTTTGTAGACTAGGAAATATTCTACAAAATAACTTGAGTACAGGGCAACCCCTCCCAGGCCTGAATCAGACAGAAAGTCTATGAATTTTCACATTCTTCAGTACTATGATGAAAAATATTTTTCCCTCAAAAACCACAGAACATTCCATACAGAAGAAGAAATCCCTATATCTTTCAAAAAAATAAAATTTTACTCTGTTGATGGCTGTTTCAAGGACAGATGATGGCTTGCCTGCCTTGCCTCTAGGAACCAAATACATGTTTTTTAAAAAAACCCAAGACATTTGGGATCAGTTCTTGGGTGCTTTTTAGGCTGGCAGTGCATTAGGAAGGAACATGACCTCCTCCGTTCTGTGGCAGGTTAAGCAGTCTGATTGAACATTGCTGCTAATTAAGAGCTCTTGTTGTTTGGCAGGACCACCAGAGTACCTTCTGCACTTGTTCATGACAACAGCACCTCTTTCAGAAATTAACTCTTGATGAGTGCAGACAGGGGGCCCAGCTGGTTCTCCCAAATCCTCCAACTATATAAATGAAGCATAATAAGAACACTGGTGACTACCGAGGGAAGAAAGGCTATTCGTGACCTCTTTTTAAAAAACAGAGTATACTTTTACATTGACTTAATTTTCTATATTGGGGGTAGATAATGCAGCTGGGAACTGTGTGAACAGAACTAAAAATCACAGGAGGTTATAGTGAATAATTTTGTATGAAATATTTTATTAGACAAGCCAAAACAATTTTATTCACAGAGCTTTCAAAATCAATAAATAATATTCAGTAATCAGACTACAAAAAGTTTCACAACAAAAGGTAAAATGAAAATGGAAAAGGTTTTGTGAAAAAAGCATGCTACTAAAACTGATTTGAGATTTCATTTCTGAATTTTAGGATGCATTCAGAAGTGCTGCTTGGTAATATTCAAAAGGGTCGTTCCACATGTATAAGTAGTATAGGTTATCCTGTAAAACACATACTGAGCTAAATCCCCTACAAAATACGAGCCACCCCCATTCAACGTTAATATTGCAGTATATATCATCAACTGACAATTACTGGCATCTCTGCTGACTTTTCCACAGGTTAGCATGATTTTGCCCCTCAAAAGAGGTGGTCCCTGAAGACTTAGCATGAAACACACTGGAAGAGCAATGGCAGGAAGCTTGCCATTATCTTGGCTGTACTTAACTCTGCACAGATTTCAGACTCCAGGACATCTTGCTTAATACATTCAAATCAAATTCATAAAGTGAAGTCTATAGATTGACTTCCAGATAAAACAAGAATGGACACCAAGCTGATAATTAAGTAGCAGAAGTACTGTCTATTAATACACCAAGATGCCACAGCAACAAAAGAGTAATGTTCTATTCCTTTGTATTGTTTCAGAATCCAATCTTAGTACAAAGATCCTATGTGTCTGTCAGCCTTAACTCGGTTAAGAGTTCAAGCTTACAGAGATGTAACAACAATTATTAATATTTAAAAATTATTACTCTTTTATAAAATTTCTATAAGTATGGCCTATTATGTTAAGTAGTGATCAGAAATAATTACATACAGAAACAATTACACGTGCAAAGTGCTCAACCGCACCCTTCTGTTCTAGACACTATCAATCAGATATGATGAAAGAATGTGAAAAGCTACAGTGACTGGAAACAATCATTTCCCTCTGTTATAAAATGCATTTGAAACAATTCAGTCCTTGTATTTCCCTTCTCCCCTCTAGATTTTCAGTTACGTCTTGTACGAAGACTTAACTTCAGGGTAGCTGATACTAGATAAAACTGAGAACAAGCAATATATATTTGCTTACTTTAGAAAAAAGAAGTAAGAATACAAAAAGAGTAGTATGCAAACTTTTTCATTAAGTACCTACGGGAAGACATCTTTACATGTTTCACTGGCATGAAAAATACCACCAGAAACAAATACTCAGACGCATATATACAAAATGAGAATGGCACATCTTTTGTGTGACTGAAAAGTTTGCAATATTCATCCTTATTTAACTCTTATTTGCTGGTTTTTTTTGCTAAGGTAATTTCTACTTCGAAAAAAGTAATGAAACATTCAACCTAAACTAAGATTAAGAGATGCCTCAGTGGTCAGCACACTCGAGAGAGCATTCAGATTAATCACAATATTTTAGAAGTGGTAAGATATTACTGCAAACTTCACACTCTGGTGGTATATGTGTATTTTTTAAGGTGCCCCAGTGTCCAAAACCTTGCAAATACATACTTCAGTATAAAATCCCAATCACTAGCCATGACGGGTCCCATAGACAGTCAGAAAAGACAACCCAAAAGTTCAAATAGAAAATAAGTACTCCCACAGCCATTTTTTTTTAATTTGAGTATCAGTGAATGTAGAGAGCTAGTACCAACATAGCATCTTTTTCTTATTTGTTGATAAAAAATAAGAGAACTGACTTTCCTTTTATAGTTGTATAGTTTCAACAGTCTTCTTCCAGCTTTTTCAGAATTTTTCTTAAGGAACTGAGCATTGTGGAGTCACAAGAGAAGGGCTAGAGGGCAAAGAGCAAGTACCTATGAATCAGATGAATCAGAAATGAAAGACTATAAAAGAAAAAAAGAGTCATTTTTAATAGCTGTACCTATGGCAGAGGTGTACATAAGCACAGTAAGTTTTCCCTGACCATTTTCAACTGTGAAATACAGCACTAAGACTGGAAGCAGCCTATCATGGCCATCTTTCAGTATAAGGTATCCATTGGATAAAGTAAGTACTCTCTCTCATATTCATATCCCAAAGTAAACTCAAATAGACAATGTACAAGAGCAGCAACTGAAGACAACATGTACAACTTTGACCTTAGTTTCTCAATAAACCTCTTTAGCTTATAGGATTAATACTAATTATTATTGAAGTCTGGAGTAATTGCAGTTTAAGATTTCACATAAATAATTTTTTAACAAAGAATTTCCATTTATACTCTTTCCACTTTTCCATCACAGCTTTAGGAAATGTTTCCTATTTGTTCCAACTCCTATTCTGTCAAACCATCTCTCCACTTTTTCTGGATAAGAGCAAAGGGGGAAGGGAAACCTGCATACTGAATCTCAGGCCTTCAGTTAGGAGCATAATTAAGTGTTGTAGTAGGCTTCAGATTTCCTCTAACAAGTCCTTTTTCCAAAATCACCAATCGGTAAGTGCTCAAAGGCAACACAGCCTCAATTAAAGGTATCTTTAAGCCATCTGTTAGTTTTGGGAGGAAGGCAATTCAAGTCTCCCCACACAACCAGTAATTCTTTTTGCAATGGGAAACAGCTGCATCCAGACTAAAAGAAGATATATTCCTCAACCTGGAACTGTAGAAAGAAAAAGAAAAAAAAAATAAAAAACAACTTACAACAAGATTTCAGAACAAATAAGAGGCAGGGCATTGTGAAAGGAAAAAAGTCAGAATATGGCTTGAGTGGCAGACATCAAAAGAACAGCTCAGGTTATAAAAAGAGGAATGAAAAATACCTTTTATTTCAAAAAGCATTCCAGATAAAACTATGGCACTCCACATCATACCATATGTTAGAGCATTGAACTGTACTTGGCACATATGCTACTTTACACAGTCAAAATGCTATGTAACGTAATAATTACTGCCTCAGTTAGTTCATCAATGAATTTCTACCTGAATTGATGGCCTACAAAACAAATGCAAAATCAATGGCTCTTAATTTAACGTAGATAGCTTCTCACATAATTTCAAAATTATCTCTCAAAGCCAGGGAGACTTTTTTTTCATTGAAAAATCTATTGGTAAAAAAAAGAAAAACCCAAATCCAAAAACTCCAAGGGAAAATTTTCATACTGGATTAGTGACAACACTGTAATTAAAGGATCAGGTTCTGGTCTGACTGATTAAAGGTTCATTTCTTCTTCTCACATCAGAAAGACCTCCTTGAGGCAGCATTTCATCTTCACCTTTACGTAAACATCCACCAAGGGCTACACTAAACTGTGTTATGTGTGCTGTAAAACAAATCTTTCAAACCTGGCCATAACACCTGGTAGGTCAATAACATAAGAAAGACAATGCTGTGCCAGAGCAAAGCTTCAGCTAGGTTAGCCTAGCCAAAAGCAGTATCTTTCCATTTAACAACCCTCAGTGGATTTCTTTTCTATGAACTCATCTGTGCAGTGATTTTATTGGCATTTATGGAATTACTTTTACGTCTTTATAGACTCCGTCATCTGAAAAGTTATACTTTATATGCACTCATTGCTTATTACATATCTTTCGCCTCTTGCTTGAAGCTGGTTACTTTCACATATTGACAGTCCATTTCTTGTAAGTCACGGCCCTAAATACTTTCAAAACATTTAGCTGGGCAATGTGACACACAAGTCTTAAAATCGAAAAGAAAAAATGTTCAAAGTGGAACAGAAAAATTAAGCAGCTTTATTCTGCAGACAGAGCAAGCGACTCAGTCTTGGAGAAGATGTCTATATACAGCTGGTGCCCTCACGGGTGACGGGGCTAATCTCAGAAGACCAGTGGTGATGTACAAAATCCTGCTTTATAGACAAGCATTTTTTTAATGATAATTGACCATTATTATAAATAGTTCACTTCTTTTACTCAACTATGTTTACCTAAACAGATTTTAAGATGCAAAAAAAAAAAGAGAACTAAAGAGAGAATGAATTAAGAGCTGAAAGAAAGCTACTCAACAGCCAACACAACAGCTGCTTAGTACTCTTAACTTGCAGAGTGCCAGTAACCACACAGGCACAGTGAAGGATACAGGGCCAAGGGGCCAACAATAAATTCAAGAACAGATGGTCTGTTAAGAGATACTACCTTTCTTTGCATCCTATACCCAATTGAAACACCACCACAGCTAAGAACTCTAACAATATTACAAATTGCTTTTCTATAATATTCTTAATTTCTCTTCAAGACAACTTGGTTTTCTTTGGCTAAGTCATTTCTCTTCATACTATATGTAGATCCATGAGGATGTCATCATGGTCAGGGGATGTCAGCAGATCGAGAGAGGCAATTCTCCCCTCTCCTCTACTGTCATGAGACTCCACATGGAGTACCACATTCCGTTCTGGAGTCCTCAGCACAAGGATGTGAACCTGTTAGAGCAAGTCCAGAAGAGGTCGCAAAGATGATCAGAGGGCTAGAGCACCTACCCTATGAGGATAGGTGGAGAGAACTGGGGTTGTTCAGCCTGAAGAGAAGGCTCGAGGGAGACCTTATAGTGATGGTCTAGTACTTGAAGGGGGCTAAAGGAAAGCTGGGGACGAGCTCTTTAACAAGGAATGTTGTGACATAATGAGGGATAAGAGTTTTAAGCCGAAAGAAGAGAGATTTATGTTAGGTATTAGGAAGACATTTTTTACTATGAAGGTAGTGATGCCCTGGCACAGGCTGCCCATGGATGCCCCATCCCTGGAGGTGTTTAAGTTCAGATTGGATGAGGCTTTGAGCAACCTGACCCAGTAGAAGGTGCCCCTGCTCATGGCAGGAGAGGTGGAACTGGATGATATTTAAGGTTTCTTCTGATTCAAACCATTCTATGATTCTATGGTCACCATGACCTAAAAAGGGGCTTTTCAATTAAGAAGCATTGCATAAGAAATCTGCTACAATATTCTTATGCTAAACAAGTTTTGTAGCCCATTCATTATTGTAACAAAGAAACATGATCTTAAACTCATGGTAAATTCATAAGTACTCATAGAGAAATACTTTTAAATTGTAGATAATAATAAGCAAGTCAGGGGGAAAAAAAGGAAATTTATTTACTCCTGTATTTCTTCCTTCTTTTTCATAAAGATTCTTAATTCAAAAATTCTTAAAAGCACCTCTAAATAAGTCATTTCCATTAGCACCCCTGGATATGTTATTTGCTGCTTGAGGTTTCACTCACATTTTTTGAAGTATCATGCCATGGATTTTGCTAGCGCTTCTGTGCATTAACAATATACTTAGCCTGGAGTAACACTAAAAACAAAGCAACAGACAACACCATGACTGACTTGCAGCACTGTACCTTTTATATATTGGCACAAGTTCTCCGCTTAATACCACAAGACCTTTCCTGCTATAGTTTTGATGGGTAGAGTAGATGTTTTGGGCTGACGATTGCGCTTTAATTTTCTTTTTCCTTACAAATGCTAATTTAGAACGGTTGTTTTCACAGTATTTATGTTTACATATCCGAATTATAGTCCATTAACATTTTGTGCCATTTTAGGAATAACAGAGTTCAACAGACTCCAGTTCAGAATCCAGCGTTTAACAGGCTAACCCTCACTCCACCTGCACTCAGACCTGTGGTTGTCAGCCTTTGCAAAACAAGGTATGTATTAATTCTGGACTTCTTATTCTGTGAAATGCTAAATTGCAATAATCATCAATGACAAACGCTGTTTTCCTCATTAGTGTCCTAATTCTAAATGTGAATTCAGAGGCTTTGATTCCCCACTATAAACACTTCACCTGAGTTTCAGGTTTAGCCATTTTATCAATCATTTATGATTTTATCATGGGATACTGCAGTATCTTTGTTATTCTACGCACTCTGCAGTTACCAATGGGCTTTCAGCTATCAATGACTCAGAAAAATAGCCAATTAGGCTGTAAAAATCACAAAATATTATGATCTGGAATTATATTAAACCTGAATTTATTTTTTCTCTTTATATTAAACTAGTGTTCAATTAAGCAGCTTATACTTTCAGACCAAATATTATCAGGTGAATACTGACACTACAATCATTCCCAACAGCACAAACACCTATGTTCAAATTTTACATGTATACAGTTGGAATCATGAGGTTCTGCATAAAACAAGTTTCCTGAAGGAAACCACTAAATAACAGACCTTTCTTGGATAAAGGAAGCACTTTACAGCCCACAGATGATGAAAGAAAACTAAAGTATCAGTTTATATTGTAGCTAGAAAACCCATATATATCCATAGCATGTGTATCATTGTACAATAGTATTCACAGTAACTAAACTCTTTTTGCATATTTGGTAAGGAGGGGTATAAGGACCTTTTTCTTAAGGTCAGAGATGATTAAAGATGTACATGAATAAAGGTCAATTCACTAGAATGAAAAAAAAATTAAAAAAAGAAAAGAAAAATGGAGCACATCTGAACTCCATAAAAGACTTCACTACTCTTTCAGGGAGCAATGCAGTCAAATTTATATATTTATAGGCTTTTGGGGACAAATTTTACCTGAAACAGTTTGAACTCTTACAAACCAAATGTGAATTCAAATTTTTTTCTTGTAAAATAGTTATATGTACATTGCACTCATGAAAGCTGAAGCAGAAAAGGTGAAAATACAAACTGTAAAACATTTAATTTCCTGATATTATTGTGATGGTTTAATGAATCTACAAGTCAAAGCAAATTATAATTAAGACTTCTCTTGTATTTTAATATAAAATAGTATTTATTTTTAAAATAATTCACACAGTAAAGAACAATCTGATTTTGTGCTTGACTTTTTGAATTCATACAAATATAATAGGTTGTTAAATACCAAACTCTATTACCACTCCATCACAGATTTTTACTTTCAAACAAAAATAATTTCAGCATGTTGCAGCTGCAACTCAGTTTTGCTTTCTCAATATTTGCATTACTTTATTTTATTAGATGTCCTTACCCTGCTCTTGCTATAATACTTCGTCATTCGAGTTCCCTTCTCTTTTATGTAGCTCCAGATAAAAAAACCCTATTTATCCACAGTGGTCCAACATCAGCATATCCCACAATGAAGGGTTTTTAACATGTGTATTTATTTCCAGTTTTAGCAACTTTAATAGTTCTGTAAATATGCAGTCAAATAAGAGAAAAAGTAAATACAAAACAATGAATTATGTTAGGTTTTGTTCTTGATTGCTCTTAAAATTCAGTTTTGCTGGTGGTTAAAAGACAGAAATATTCTGTTATACCACAGGTTTTCAAAGTGTAGTTGTGCCATTTGCAAGCTGCAATTGGTTAATGAAGTTAAATTTAATTAGCTCAACTACTTTGCAGAACCCATCAAACGCCACTATTTGATGTATTCTGTAAGATGACCAAGTCTCCTACAGCTGGCTAAGTGTCACAATGAAAAGGCATCTATACTTATTTCTGGGAACTGAAATGAGCTGTTTTAAGTGGAGCTTTTCTTCTATTTTCTGAGGCTGCACTGCTCTGACCTTCCCAAAATCAATCCTTTGCGGATTAACATGTAAAGCAGTGTCGAATTAATTTCAGAAAGCGAATATGAGATCAGCCTGGGATCATACAAAACATCTAACTCCTAAATACACTAATGCTTCTAGCCGCTCAATGAGAAGCTGTCAATAAAAAGAGGGAAGGGGTAGTTAGAAGGATTTGAAGCGTGGAGCAATCTATCAGGCTAGTTAGAGCTTTGCCTACTTCTGTGGCATGGCTAATGCATTCCTCTAGAAGTTAATCCCATTTCTAAAGACCCTCCCGTGAGGAGCACATAGGCCGTGCCGAATGAGAACTAAAATGCATTAAAATTCTCAACAACGTCACCAAAAGGCACACTAGTAGATTCTGAGAGTTGACAATAAGATGGTTCATTAAAAGTGCAAGGTCTTAAAGAACCAACTTTTGTTACAAAATGTCAGATAGAAAAAAACTCAACTCATCTTTCCTGATGCACCTGCAAACAGCATAATCTCTCAAAAACTGTTAAAAAAATTCAAGAAATAAAAATAAATTTACATTCATGCTACCACTGTAAACAGAAATTGTCACAGTTTCCATGACATTGCAGATCCACTAAAGAGGACAGTCAAGCCTCCTTTAAGCAAGTATTTACATATAAAGCTCAATATGTTACAGCCATACAACATATGCAAATAAGTTTTGGTATGCTTGATTGTACTTTGAAAAGAAATAAAAGTAAATTATCACGTTCCTACCTGAGAACACGGCACTTGTAATACACCAATGTTAAGTTTTAAAAAAGCCAATACCATTGTCAAATGCACTTCCAGTCTGTACACCATGATACAGACAATTTTCAGATTTTTTTAACTGAATATTGTATTTAAGTCAGCAATTTAAGCACCCATGACTAAAGCAAGGAAACCTCTGAACAGGCTAAGTATCATCTGGATATATTCTGCTCTGTAGGCATCATTGTCAAAAGTCTGAAAAGTGAAAATAGAATCCTTATTCTTCAGTAAAGAAAGAGAATAAAAGAAGATGGGGACCAAGAGAAAGCAGGCATATTTCATATTAAGAGAGAAATTTTCTTAGTAATTATAAGAGGACAGTGGAACCATATTATCTGAATATAGATGATGCCAATCTTTATGAAATAAAATTATCCATTTCCAGATAAAGAAATTTTGCAATGCAGAATTGTTTACTACTGTTTTGTTGAGGCTGAAGTGTGATTGGGAGAACCAAAAAGCAAAGCCTTTGCCTTCTGCACACCTAGAATCTTTTTGTGTTTTCTGCATGGAAAATATAATTGAAGCTGTTTACCAGCTGTGCAGTTAAACCAAAATCGGATTTAAGCAGGTTTTCTTGTCAAAAATCACACTATGCACAAAATATTTTATAAAATTACATTAAATATATATATTTCTGTCATTTTCTACTCCTCAAAGTTTAGAAAGAGAAAGACATACACACTCGTAAGATTACATATATCGTAAATCTTATCAGTAATAGTGAACTATATTTCACAGAATACTTCTTGATTATCAGATCCCAAAATAAACCTTATGGTAAGAAAGGTCCCATTTCATTTGTAACCCGATAAAATCCAATACAGTATACATTAATATAACCATACATACAGTATACATTAATAGAACTAAGTGCCATTTCCACAAACTCATTTGTCATCCCCTCATCATACACATACACTGTCTAGTGTGGTGATTAAAATGTGCTGTGATTTTGTCAGCAGAACAAATCAAGAGTTATGGTATGTCTATCTATCAAACTCCTTCAACTCAGAAAAGGAATGGAAATCAGTTTTTTAGGCCAAAAGACTCTAGCAAAAAGAACTTTATGACTGTTGGATGTCTAGTTATTTTTTTAGTCAATATTATTCATTAAAATGCCTTGCCGACATCTCCATATAAAGAAATTCAGGATATAAAATGCAAGACAGTGAGCAACTCAAGTTGTGAGCAATTCTTACTCTAAGTAGGGGAAAGAGATTTCCATCACCACATTTTGCTAAGTTGTCACACACCTAACTTTCGTTTGGGTCTGCTTTTGTGATATAATCCTGCAATCAGCACACAAGCACCATCCTGAAGATACTTTAAGAGAAAATGGAAAATCCAAACTAATATTTTCCGCTATTTCTGACTACCACAAACTGACCTACTTAAAGATGAAAAAAAAACTTATTAATGCATTTTTTCCCCCTCAACAAAAATGACGTTCAGTTAGTCTTTCAAAAAGGGAACTGAAGGGCTAGTGAAAGATTGCAATGTTGACATTAAAATATTTCACACTGTAAAATCACAGGAAACAAACCAAAGACATAGTTTCCACAATACAAAGGTCTGGCATAAGCTCGCCTAAGCTTAATGGGATAAAGTCTCTGCTCACAGAAATAACTGAATCATGACAAATAGCTAGAAAAAAGGCCATTAAGAACAATGAAGTAAAAAGTTAAAATAAAATTAAAAGTTAATGTAGTACTCAGTGTTGCAATTAAAAACTAAGGATTGACTTTTCACTGAAAATCCTATAGCTGAAGAGCTCTTAACACAGACTTCCATCCAGAAAACAAGGTAATGGCTTCCTCAAATTATTCAGAGCAACCAAACTTTAAAAATTTATAGAAGTGACACAACACTGGTAATTTCTAATAATTCTGTTACAGAACCATAAAGACAATTTAGTGAAGGCAAGCTAAACAATACTCTTTAATTCCACTTTAACCCACCAGTTAATGTGCCACAGGTATTCTATATACCTATGTTCACGTAGGTTTACAGAAATTTATGCAGAAACTTCACGTGCCTCAATCTCCTAGAATTTCCAGATTCCATCTTTAATATTTTGTCAGAAGAATTCTGACCAAAGAATTATTGACCAAAAATAGATGGAAGCATAAATGTAACTAACTTGGACAGCACAGCAAACATGCTGAAGATTAGGAGCCTTTTATTCTCTGGTTTGAAGCAAAGAGAAAGAAAAAGGAAAAAAAAAAGATACCTTCTAATGAAATACTGTTTATTCTGACTTTATTTTCCCAAGAGAGAGGCAAAGTAGGAGGATGGGGAACAGTATTTTGAGCCATACTTATTAACAAGAAGGGAGTTACATTATACCATTGTGTTAAGTCTGATATTACACTAAAACAACGCTATGTCCTTGCAAAGGCAGCTCATAGGAAATGCCTTATTTTCTCGTAACCTAAAAGACACCCACAACACATGAAAATGTTCCTGTAGTTATAGAATAAGTTTGTGCTGTAGAAAAAACAGTGATTTTGAACAACTGAATTGAACAATCGGACTTTGAAAGGGACATGATAGTGCCTCCATTTGCTAAAATGACAATATATTTTTATGTCCCAGCTGTTAAATTAGGGAGTGAAATGAAATTCCATTAGGAATGAAATTGCTATGCTGCTATTGTGTAAGTAAGGACTAGACTGGCCAACAATATATAGGGGGTCTAGAAGATACAGCCCACAACAACTCACCATGAAAAAAGTCATGCATATACAGAAAGATTCTGAACTTTCAGAGTAAATGTTTTTCAAGGAATGTTATTGTCAAAAAAAAGTATAGATATCAAAATCCAACATACATTCTTTCTTTCCTCATTTCTAGTATTTCAGGGAAATTAAAGTGTATACTCAAAGTATGTAGACAATGGTGGTAACATAATTTTCAAGACTCAATCTTTTGCATTGCTTGCCACTTTGCACTTACTTTCCCATACTAGAATATCAATTATTATCAGGTTACAAAGATAAGCCAGTTAAAGGAAATAAACTACTACTATCACCATAAAGAAAGGGGTCATCACATCCTAGAAAGGCTAAGTTATTGAACTGCATTTGGTAAAAGCATGCTCACAATTACAAAAGGTATCGGTTGAGGTATCAAGGTACTTTATGTCATGCCTAGAAAAAAGGTCACTGATTTCTGTTGCATTTTGATAGCTGCATATCAGAGCCAAAAACCCCAAAGCTCTCAAAAGGGCAGTATAACCACTCCAGGCTCTGCATACCTTCCCATAGGGCTCTTTCATAACCAGCCCTGAAAATCTCCCCAAAACAGGAACCTTGGTGCTTATCCCTCAGAGGGCCGGAGGCACAGCAATGGACTGCTTATTCCTAAAGATATCTACACAGCTACAGTATTTGATATTTAATGGAAAAACAGGTTCTATGCAAAAATATCCAGTAATATGCAGCTGCCAACACACATTCATTTGTGCATTCACACTGCCAGAAAAAGCTATCCAACTATCTTTAGTGATTAAAACCTGCCCAGACAGTTATTAGCTACTATGATTTTAACACAGCAAAGATGTTTTAGAATGCATACAAGTGTATTCATGCACCTAAGTGTACAAATTTTACAAGATAGCAACCATGTGAACCACTCATAAGCCTAAAAGAATGCACACAACAGGCAATTTGGTGTACAAGAACAATTACAAGCATGTTTTTCTCATGATATTGCAAAATTAATTTCATAATACTTTCCATTTAATGTTCTTCAGCTCTAATCTAACATCGAAATACTAACATTGTCTAAACGCTCATTTTAAGGCCTACAACAAAAACAGTATGGGAGAATCCACTTAGACTTTTTTTCCAAGTCATCTCAAGACAGACAGATGTTCAACAAGAACCAGAAAATGCTGCTTCATGGATTGTAAAGCATTTCTCTAAGTGGATTAAAAGACTACAAGAGTCAAGATGTTTCTATTTGTGCTCCACGTAATTATGCTCTTTAAAGAGACTGTGTTAAAACTGTTACCATGGTGTCTATATTCTAAGGTTACAAGTTGACAAGTATGTCATTAAAAAATGGCAGACACTTCAGTGAGAATCTGCTCCTTATCACCAGAGATAAGTTGTTTCAGAGAAAACGCTCTGACCATGCATTTAGCACATTCAGTTCTTATCTATTTTAAACACCAATCATAAAGGTTACTTGTTTCCATGCAACAGCATAAACCATATTAAAATGGTATCACACTTCTGCTTGGCCACACTGCTTTTTAATAATTGATTACCAACAAGTAGTTTTACCTAGCTGAATGTATCCAATTCACCAAAAGACAGAGACTTCTACTGCCTTAAATCCAACCTACGCTCCAGATCTTTTAACATAGCAAAAACTTGTTTGGTTTAACACCAGTCCTATAAAATTGCAAATTCTTCCAGGAGGACAAGAAGTGTATAACTGCAGAGTCTTTGGCACTCAGTGTATGCTTTGCATAGATGCTTCAGCCCTTCTATCAAAGCTGCACATGCAGACCCATTGTCCTTTGTTACATACTGAAGACTACAATACACCAAAGGACAAAACAGATCTAGGCAACCCCTTTCTGTCCATATAGCACTGCATATGCCAAGAGAGGAGTCTACAAGTGAACCAGGGCCCAATGCAGGCTTCCCTTCAACAACAAAAGTGCAGTGCGTGCATACCTCGAGCTAGCATGCTGACAAAGGATGCAATTTGCTTCCTTGACTCAACGAGCATTTAATTTGCCTGCTAAATCATGTGAAAATGTAAAAGAACTACCTTGCCTTTACTATGATTCTGTTAGCTAACTTAGCTTTTGGTCATAAGTTTGTAGCAGTAACAAAACAAACAATGACGGCGAACTTTGCTGTGTCTTTAATATTCATCTGCTAGAGAGATTTTCTGGTTTACACATTAAGAATGGACACAGAAACAATTTATATTATTTTATTTAATTCTATGAAATGCTGTGTTTCACTTAAGGGAATTAATGCCTTAAGCAATAAACAGAAGTATGCAATAAATGGCATATGTGGGATCTATTAACTTAAGTGCTTGACTCTGTCATCTAAATATTTCCCCTTTTGGGTTTCAAGTTTAAAATTTATATATAAATGATTACTAAGAAAGTTTATTTATTTAAAAAGGGAGATTAAAACAGATTGTGGATCTAATGGCATGCGTCACTGCTGAGGATGCAGTGGTGATGTTGGTCTAACTTTTGATCTCCTGAAAGTTTATTTTCCCACCCACAGAAAAATTACAGCGAGGTTGATCCAGTATCACTAGGTTAATAGTCAGATAAAGCAGGAACCAGTATGAAGCTCCTGCAAAATCTGTTACCACCTTTTATGGGCAAGACAGTTGAAAGGTGTTTTTAACGCACCCTCTCTTGCTCCTTTTGTCTGTAGCTACTGTACATTTTGCTGTGCTGAGGATTTGCTGCCTGCCTGCTTGGTCCAGCAGGTCAGGTTGATCTAAGCTGGATGGATGTTCCCATCTTCTCCCACCTCTTCCTAGCACTGTTTTGGAAGAGAAAAACTGTCCAAAGATCAAACAGTAACAAATCATGTAGTCTGGGGTTTGCAGATGTTTAGCCTGGGAAAGAGACAGGTTAAGAAACCGGGAAAATAGCATATTGAGGTCTGTCCTCCCTGTTATTCACAAGCCACTCTCCGAACAGACCAAGAAACTGGCACCTCCAGATAACTGTGGATGAGGTTGGTAACTTGGTATTGGACACTGACCGTAAGAAGTCTGGTTAAGTCATCATTCAGTGCACTGTTTTTCCTGCATGTCAGCACTGCTTCTTATGCACTGTCCCAGTTAAGTAAGAGCAAGACATTGCTCAAGTAGAGACATAAAATCTACAATCATTTTGTCTCGTATTACAATTAATACCATCCAGACATGGCCAGCCCTTCATGTTTGAACATTATAAAATTGCAGCAATGATTTATAGTGATCAAGGAGATAAGTACCGTCCTGATTAAAATGAGAATAAATTCCCAGTCCTAAACATTAAATGTTTTATTACCTTCACCATACCTTGTATACCTCTCCATATAAAATTAATACATGGCATCCTAATATATGTCTAACAACTATTATGTCAAATATTAATTCTTTAGCCAAGAGCAAATCTTCAGTTATAAGCAGAAAATTATTTGTTTGCTTTTTGTACTTTTCTTCCCATAAATGCCTTAATGGATAAGAAAGTATTTTTCTGCACCCCTTAAAAAAATCAAATGAGCAGGGATTATACCACAAACAATGTTAATTCAAAAATGGATTAAAAATTAAAGATTTCAAGTACATTAGCATTGATCTCCAGCACGAAATAGTTGTGATCAATAAGCTAATCTGTAAACTTGATTAATTGGGCAAATCCTGTTTACTAAAGTATTCTATAAGCATAATTTACAAATACAAGATGATGAAAATCCTTCTCTTAAAAAAAAAATATTCAAAGCTATCATATCTGTGTTTAGACAGGAATAGAAAACCAATATTTTCTCATTCACAAGTATATTCCTACAAAGATACCAAAAATTCACTGGCACAGCACTGACAATATACAAATTAAGATATGTCCTCTCTCTCAATACTACAGGAAAGCCACTGCTGCACAGACAGCTTGGTCAGTGAAATAAGAAAAAAATAACAAGGCAATAAACTCTGCTGGTTGTTGGGTTTTTGTACATAAGCAAGCTCTTAGAAAAGTTGTACCGCTTTAAAACTATACTGCTAGACAGGAAAGGGAAACAAGATAAATGGGTGGAAATATATCCCTATACTATATTTATCCTACAAATTGTCTCAATACAACTACATTGGTTAAAAAAAATAAACAATATCACTGGCTGACAGGTTTAAATAGGACAAAACTGTTCAGAGCAAACCTTAGCATTGAATATGTGACTTTAAACTGAGTAGGCAAGCGCTGCTATTTGACAATAATTTAGGCATGAAAATGACAAGTAATATGATATGGTATTTAATTTTAAGAAAGAAATAAGGAGATTTAATTAAGAATAAAGTGATTTTTCTTCTAGTTGTAGATTGCATGCTTTACTGAGAAAAACAGACAAAAAATAAAGATTCTATGCCTTTTAACTCTGAAGTTTTGTAATGTGTCAAGTTAAAATGGTTGAACTTCAAAATGTATGAAATAATAGCCCTAGTGAAGACAGAGAAATGATAAGCACTATTCTAAGGAGTTTTATGACAGTTTATGTACCTCACACCGAAATGCAGAATTCTTTCCAATTCTTTTGTTCTTCTCTTAACCTCAGCTGTGAAAAAACACCGCTTAATTCATCTTCTATGCAGTCATTGCTAGAAACTCTAAAAAATGGGACTGATAGGTATCAAGATACAACATATCCTACACTATCAAAATAGAGGAAAAGAACTGTCATGACATTTGAGATCCGTATATATATATTGTAAAACATGATTATATAGTAAAAAGATCCTTTGTCACTTACTTCATGAAAAGAAACAAATTATCAAAACCTAACATAAACTAATAAACAAATTAGTTATTCAGACTGCTAAATATTCATTCACTCAGATTTAACTCATGAGCCCTCTGAATGACAAAGGCTTTAAGAACATAAGCCTATCCCAGTGGTCACCTGTAGTAGGGGAAGTCCCTTAGTCCACCACAGCAGTAACAGACCAGTATATTTTGTGGCAGTCTGGCCCCAGAGGAAGGAACCTCTGAAGTCAGTCGGTCAGTTTGATAATGCTGCACTTCTCTAAAAACTACATGGTCCCTCTGTCACTGTAGGTAACACTGGCTATGTATAAATTGCAAGTAGTTCAACATAGCTTGAGCAGATCTGCAAAGCCAAACAGCTGGTGATCAGGACTCAATGGCTGCACTAAAAAAGAGTTGGGGGGTGGGTTTTGCACAAAGTCCAACCTGCTTCCAGGGGCTAATGCCAGTAACTGGTTGAAATGTACTAGTTGCACTTCTGGAGTACATCTGGTGATGTTTAACCCAAGAGGAACCCAGTCCTGACGTCAACTGAAGCACAGTAAGGATAAACATTTCTTTCAGAATCATAGAACAGTTTGGGTTGGAAGGGACCTTAAAGCCCATCTAGTTCCAACCCCACTGTGATGGGTGAGGACACAGTACCCCCTAGATCAGGCTGCCCAAGGCCCCATCCAACCTGGCCTTGAACACCTCCAGGGATGGGGCAGCCACAGCTTCCCTGGGCAAACTGTGTCAGTGCCTCACCACCCTCATGGTGAAGAAATTCCTCCTTACGTCTAGTTTAAATCTGCCCTTCTCCGATTTATACCCATTGCCCCTAGTCCTGTCACTACAAGCCTTTGTAAGTAGTCACTCCACAGCTTTCTTGTAGCCCTGCTGGTACTGGAAGGACATTCATTTCAGATCTAAACAGGTAACAGAGATGGACTTGCTGCCAGTCCAGGGCACAGCTCTCATATATCAACACTCCCCTTACTCGCGAAATAGGAATGTGGAGGCACACAAGGTTTCATACAGAACTCTGACCATTTCAGAGTTTTTAGCTGCATGCACCACAGTTTACACTATCTCCCCAAATAATCTGTAAACTACAAGAGGTTAAATGTTAAAAATTCAAGTAGCATTAAAAATGCAGAAACAGCTGTATCATGCTTTAGTCCCTTAGAGAATATCATTGTCACATTATGATTTTTAGACCTGCTGTATTATCATTTAACTAAGCATGAATACAGTAGTTTGTTTACTGGATCTTCTTACATGCATTTTTTTTTAATGTTTAACCAAAATTTGGGTTAATTTTTAAGGATGTAAAAAAGTCTCATGGCTGGCACATTCAATTTCAAATGGAATTCAGGTAACTGAGCTTTAAAGTTTTCTCAAAGATTTGTAACAGAGATGAAAATTGGAATTTGATTTTACCTTTGCTAAAGGAAAAGCAACAACTCTGCTACAACTCTCCAAACCTCCGACAGAATATAAGATATTTTGAAGTCTCATTTTTCCTCCCAGCAAAACTAGAACATATGAGAATAACTAAGAATTAGTAAGATCAACAGAGGTCAAAACTAAAGAAACAAATGGTAGTTTTTACACATTGAAAGAGCTGCTTTCTCACAGAAGTCTAATTTTCAAGAAATTTGCAAGTCAACTGCAATCATGAACATTTTGTCAAACTATATAATGAATGCTACTGTTTTCAATACAGCCCACATAAAACCATGAAATTCTATACATTCAGGTAGACTTTCTACTCTGCACACTCAATATTGCTGATTACTCCCACTATAGTTTTTATTTTATTTTACAGAAAAGCAGTATATGAATTAAAAAAAAATCTTAGGTTATCTCCTGAAAATTAAAAAGGAGCTACCTTTGGCTATAATACATACACATTGCTTATTGATGCATTTTATCTCCAAGCTTGTGAAAATAGTATCTCACCTTGTATGTTTGACTTCGGAGGAAAGGAAGTTCAAGTTATTAATTCCTACCACCTGACTTAATCTATTTCCTATTTAAAGGAAAAGTGATTGTAATGGGACTTGAGGCCATCTTCATCTTAAGAAGCTACATTACAAAAAATGTTTGTGAAAAATAAATGTACCTTTTCTTCAAGTAGCTTATTTGGTTCTTCTTATGCAGCCCATTTGACTGTAAGAGCATGTAAATGCATTGGTACTTTGATGCCATCACCAAGTTTTACAACAGTGTTACCACCACCTTGATTTTATAAGAAGTCTTCAATATTTTTAACATTTCAGAATGAAACTAAGGGTCTAGTGCTCAACATTTTCCCTGTCAGATAAAAGAGATTAGGAACAGTTTTTAAGTTACCCTAACTATATTCTGGGGGGTTTTTTGTTTGGGTTTTGCCTTTTTCTTTTTTTTTCTGTTTCTAGTTGTAAAAATTCCTAAGTCAAGTCATGAATTCTAGAACTATGGTTGAAGATTAGCAATGTGGGTAGTTTTTGCCCTTTAGAAGCACAAAGACAGAACTGACAACTAACATGCCCCCTCAGGAACTGCAGACACATCACACATTACTCCAGTAAGTGCTGAACTGACAGAAAAAAAAGAGAGGCAGCAAAACATCAAAGGAGAAAGGAAAAACTGGCATTGTCCCAAAATGAGGTGGTTTAATAATAAGCTCATCACTTAAGTAGCTCATGTCAGAAAGTGCAGAATAGCTAGCACAGTAAAATGCATAGTTAAAAGTTACAGGCAGAATGGATTTAGCACATGTTTTTGTAGGGTGAAAACTGCCATTACTTTAAAATAAACAGACAGGACCACTGATTTAATTAAAAAACTGTACATGACTGTGGTGGCTGCACAATACCTGTATGTGAATAAATGTGTCTACCACGCATTATACAAAAATTGATAGATACAGGAAGGCCAACATGGTTGCAATGCCCAGCTCCCCAGCAGCTTCTTCTCTTTCACCTGTTTTCTGCTCACAAGGAGCCGGATATTGAGACTTGGTACAGGAAATATATGCCATGAATAACACTGCTACTGTAAAGGAAACTCATACGTAATCTTGTCTAAAAAAAAAAAAAAAAAATCCATCAGTCTGTCCTGTATTACTCCAAGTTTGGCAGGTTCCTGTTTCTGTTATTTTTCTGGCAAAAACTCTGGTTTTGAACACTAAACCAGTCCTGCACATTTTACATACTAAATAATTTTAGAACTCTCAGACCTGTATCCAATGATTTTTCTTTAAAAAAAGAAAGGTGTTACATGCATCTTCAGTGTCTGCAGAAACTAGAGGTGTGGGGGGAAAAAAACCCTAACAAACTAACAGCCTTGGTGGAATCTTTAGAGTCCTACATGATGTTCACAGATGTTCTCCACTCTTTCTCCAGGCTGTAGAAACAAGCTGTCCAAGAGTATAAATACTTTCAGATGACTTATCTGTAACTTAAAAAAAAATCGTAAATATAAAATAAAATCTGATTCTCATTCAGGTTTAATAAAGGAAAAGTTGAATAAGTGAACATCTGATCTGAAGGATATCTACAGGATTTTTACATATTCACCTCAAGAAAACGTGCAACTTTTTAATTATGATCTGGGACATATATGGAAAATGATCACTTATTGATAGCGTCTATCAAATGAGTTTAATATTCACAGGTACTATATTACCTTAAATTAAAAAAAAAGAATAAAGAAAAAAGAAAGGAGGCATTTAATCCAGAAATGTATTCCTTTGATATTAGCACAGCCAGTTTCCATTTATTGACGGTACTTGTGGAAAATAAACGAGGAAACATCTGATAAATCTTAGTTGTATTCTACAGAATATTTCTGCATGTTGTTCATTTTTTTTAACACCTGATGATCTCCACAGAAGACTGACATTTAGAGTGGGTTCCATTACAAAGTCATAAGTGCCAAGGGCACTCAAATGAGTGTGAAATATCAACTGCAGAACAGTTTCCCAATAATTCCTACGACTAAGTCTAATTTGACTGAGTACCTAACTTCTTTCACCCTCAGGCACATCCATGCATCCTCCTCCCTTAAAAGCCATACCTAAAAGCTAAGAAGTACTATGTAAACACCACAGTGAATTGAAACTTGGCATAATAACTTTGGGATTTTCACAACAGAAATCTTTCTAGTCTTACTTTAAGTATTAGAATGTTTTTACTTGACAGCTTTGATTAGATTTAGATTAGCCTACTTCAAAACAGAAGGCTAATAAAACCAAGCGAAGAAAAAGGCTTTCTCGAAACAAAGAACAAATATTTTTAAAAGCTGAACTGCACGTATCATTTAGCTATAAAGTACTAACTCCATCACTTATTTTGAAAAGATATTTTAAATAGAAAGGAGAGATATGGAAATAATTTAGAGTAGTAAATGTGCAGTTCCTCCATTTCATAACTCTAAGCATCAATGAAAGGATCTTCACTACATTAAAAAAAAAAGAAATGGTTTGCAAAAGTGCCTCTGTGTATCAGCTGGTTTTCATAATGATGTTCTCTATTTTTACATTTGTCTATATAAACAATGAACAAATGTCTCCCTTGCAATAAGTCAAATATGTTTCTTTTTGGCATCTTGAGAGAAAACCTGTTTCATTACTATCCACATGATTTCAGGTCTACATAAAGAATAGTAAATAAGCTGGTTTACATTTTGTCCTTGGAAAGAAAATGGAACTTGAGAGACTATTCAAGTATTTTTTTTTTAAATAACAGTACATCTGCACAGTCATTACAGAAACTGAACTAAGAAAAAGTTTTTGTGAAAAACAACACATTGGAACCTTCTTGAGAATGGTGTTGCTAGCAGAAAATATGTAACACATTCTTATACCTTATACTCTCATATTAATATACTCTCATATTAATTTCTTATGCAAACAAAGACTACAGGAAAAGGAAAGGAAGATGTAAAATGTTCCCTCTTTTTTTTTTTTTTTTTTTTTTTTTGTAACCCAGAAACCCATAAAGTAAGTCGAAAACTAAAGGACTATCATTAATGGGAGTCCTGGACATTTCATTGGTTGGAAAAGACAGCAGACCCCAGACTACTTTTATGTCTTGCTGAAATCACCATGTATTGTGGGACTGTGACCTCCAAATGTTCTTCTGGCTGTAACTGTCTAAAAGGTCTCTTTCTACTAATCTTGCTGCTCTCTACAGTTGCAGAAAATTATGGTTACAATACTACTTCTTAGTAATATGGCTTCCAAAATAAATAACACTAGTGCTTCAGTAAGTTTGATATTTATCCAAGCATTAATTTAATATACAGATAAGGTAGCAAAAGACACTTGGACACATCTCTCTAATAATGTAGTCCTGCACCTCAAGTTATATTCCACAATTCAACACCATCAGGGGATGTTACACTTGACAAGAATCCCCTTTCCTGAAATTCCTCCCTCACTTACATTCAGGAAGGGGGAGTTCACAAAGCTATTTCACAACAGTCTGTACCTGCAGTATTGTCCAAATGATATAGCTAAAATTGAATTTGTTTAGACAATCTGACTGATACATAATACAGTCTTCAGTTCACAGATTTGAAAAGACATAGGGGATGGTGTAGAAATCCCCTGTACTTTGTAAAGGGGGGGCAGCATCTTTGGAAGCTAGCAGAAAATTTCCCAAAAGATTCTTCTCTTTGGAAAAGAGGCTATTCCTCTGCCAGTGACTTATCACCTATGAGGTCCACATGGAAACAACTGGAGTGGAAACTTTATTGGCAGCTTTGCACAGCTCTCCCCTGGTTACGTTTTCCATACTACATTTTATAAAGTAGGAGTTAAAGAATAACTTTCAAATTGTAGTTTATTTTAAAAAATGAAGCCATGAGAGCTATGTAAGTTGGCAACCAACACAAGGTTAAAGTTGAACCTTTACCCTTGCAGACTGTCATAACAATTTCTTTGAAAAGAGTGCTGTATAAACTGAACAAGGAGGCGGCTTTTGTGTTCTCACATAAATGGAAACTAAGTCATATAGAAGAACCTTAATGAGGAAATGACATTGGCTTTTTTTTTTTCAGCAGTTTCTTCCTTTCGTTCTTTTTTTCCCACTTGAAATACACATTCTGTCATGCATATGAGCAGCACAAATGGATAAGCGTCATCAAAAGTTTCAGGTGAACAGAGTATTTCATATTCTGTTTTTTCACTATCTACTGCGTTTTGTCAAGTGTTGGTGGGTGTATTGGTATGGTACTGCATTTTTTAAGATTTCACAGGGAAAAAACCTATTACATCACTCTATTTCATGGAAAAACTTTACTCTTTACAAAAGAAATGCTGCAATATTTATTAAAACAAAAGTGCCAATAAGATTTTTACTTTAATACCTGAGGGAGAAATGTGATCGTCTGCACGAATAAGAAAAAGATGCATGCACTAGGTGCTCTACTAATTACAACTGCTTTGGTGGGCAATATCATTGGCGAAACAGATGTTAGGGACCTATTAACAAAAGTTTTTCAAACATCTGCTTACAATTTTAAGGCAATTGTAAATACAGCACAGAAGGTCAATTGGGCTCATTAAGGTCTATGTGCAAATCTACTGCTGCAGGTTTCTTTTTAGCTAATACTGACTTTTTTTAACACAGGAAATAGAGTTTAATAGCAACTTGTGTCAATTTTGATTGTGATTTCATACAACAACAAACAACAATCGCGTGCCCTGTGCTTCACCAAATAACCCACTTTCCTTCCTCTTTTTCCTCTTTACCTACAGCACACTGCCATGATTCTATGGGGTGAAGCACACAGTAAAGAAAGGTTATAAATTGGGCAATTATATAGAAATGATTGATTTTACTTTTAAACACCAATTACAAATCTTGTTAGGAGATCTTAATTTTTTGGACCAAAGACAAATGAGCTTTGCTTAGTTATGATATGCAAATTATTCTTAACAACTGGAGTCAGTAGTTAGAACAAGAACACAGATGTTCAGTAGGTCTAAAACATGTTACTGATTTGAAATATTCCTCCTAGTCTTTCTCGAATTGGAACAACCCAGTAATAGTGTTTTCTGGTTAACTGCTCAAGACTGCCCCAGCAACAGAAGCAAGGAGCTACATCGTTTCCATTGCAGCTCTTAATTAGTACTCCAAAATTCAAGAACACTTAATTTGCACAGGAGCTTCCAAGACTGCTCTTTGAGAAGACATCCAGTGAACTTACTATCTTGAGTAACGTTTTGAACTAACCGGGTGACTTTGCACTAAATGAGATCTGGAATATTTGGACATTTCACGAAAAGGGCCCAGCTGTCTGCAGCAACATGCAGCTGAAAGGCTTCCTGAACCAATTCAGTTACATTCCCAACAACCTGTTTTCCACTTGGTACTGTATTGGTTATATACGGAAAAAAGTCTTTGTAATAGAAAAACCTTAAATACTTTAACACAAAGAAAACATTAATGAAAAGGGGGGAAAATGCTGCATAAAGGTCAGTCACTATTAAAATCACAGACTGTATCCTTCTAATATAGTTCACAAATTTGATAGCAAGTACTGATCTATGAAAAAGAAAAATTACTTATTTTGTAAAAAATTTTATAAGCAATTTAGAAAGACAGTTCTATAAATATCTGTTCTAATTCACTATAGGAAAACTAATGATTCTACAGTAAAATTGCATTTCACAGCTTCTGAAATTTGTACCTTGCAGATTATTGTACTTTAAGTAAAAGCAATATTTCTTCAAGTGCGTGGCTGCACATTTTACAGCAAACTGAGCTTAGGAAATAACACAAAACAGCACCTTCTCCTATCAGCCATAGCACATAGTTGTAATCATTAAAAATAAATTAAGTATAATATAGATGAAAGTGTAAAATTTGTAAAAGTTCTTTATATCTGCAACCTTGAAGCTGTGTTCATATAGATCTGAAAAAGTAATATGAGCCCTTCTTGTCCAAACAACAGCTAAATCTGAAAGCAAACATCAGAGCTTTCAGAAAACATTCCCATCAATAAAGACTTGTCTTTACTCAGCTTGGCCCAATATTGCCTGCTTTAAAAACTTATCACCTTATCCATCTTCCCTGTGATTTACCAGAAAGACTATTTTCAATGTCTTACAAAATTTTTTCCAAGCTATTTTTCCTTCATCTAGCATTTAGAAGAGTCTAAATGGACTGTGGATTTCTTTATTTCTTGTACAAGAGTACAAGTGTGTAGCTTAATTTTGTATGGCTGAGGAGTCTGGAGATTACCACTGATATCTATATACTAAGTTTTTTGATTCCCGTGTTTTTAATCTTCAAATTAAATTTAGCTGAGCAGAATATCATTAATTATGTACTTGAGGTTGAACAAGTAAAAATATTAGCATTACTCTTTATTTTTAGAAATCTGAATTGCAGAGACTCCAGGTATATTTCATACCAAAAAGGAAAAAGTCTAGTGAAATAAACTACCCCATCTCCAATCTTTCCCTCGGAATTCAAATAATTTAAAAAATGGTTTGGATTCACCACACAAAGTTAATTTTAGTGGCCTAACTTGCTTTTACTGAACTGATCCGGATATTTTTCTTGCCTGAGGAAGTGAGGAAAGAGAGAGAAAAGAGGGAAAGGAATAACATTTCCTAATAAAAACAGGACTAGGGGCACCTATACATGAAGACTTAGAAGAGAAGGAAAGCTATAATTACCACTTGCAGAAAATATTTAAATTTTCCATTTCAATACTTAAAGAACTTCATCTATACAACTTAAAATGGGATGCCAAAGAAGGTTAAATCCTTACATTTTACTAAGAGTTAAATGAAAAATATGTCCCTTTATTATAACACTTACATTTGCTGGATATTATTCAGGACCACTTAATTTAAAAAAAGCATATACTCCCAAATCAAATCACAGAAATCCCAAAGAAACTGGATGTGGGAAATGCAAAGATCTAACTAGCAAAAAACCAGCACAAAGGTAACACTGATGATGAAAAGATTTGCTTTAGCGGAGGAGGACATAAAAGATGAAGTTCTACAAAGACCACTAAGTATTCACTAGCTCACTGCAAATTACTCTAAACACTTGGTAAAGAAACATTTGGCAGATGTCAGCAATATGTAAGCCAAATATGTTCTTTACATTGAAGGATAGTGTAACTACAGAGAGGGTTTGTTTTGGAACGATTTCTATAGCACAAAAATAATCTGGCCTCCTCTCCTGGCAAGGCTGGAATTACCAAGGAAGAAATAAGAGAGAATCACGACTACCTATGTGACAAATTCACATTTGTGCTATTTAGATACTTAATACCACTCCTGAAATAAGATATTGTACACAAATTTGGATAATAAAACGTTTACTTTTAAAAATTACTGCAATCGACCTTTAAAAACTCAAATATTTAAGTAACCTCTTGTTTTAACAAGTGTAGTACATACACTACTGCAAACACACAACTACTTTAAGTTAAACTCTTCCATACTTTGGATTTTGCTATTCCACTATCTTCTGCAGCTTTGAAACTACAATACTAAGTGTGATTTACAAAGTTAAAACAGAACATAAACCCAGTGAAATCTATGGGATTTTCTTCTCTCAATCTCAAAGTTTATAGAAGTGCATAGGTTCACCCTCCCTGTTATTAGAAAGGCAAACTTAAATATTCAATGTTAAAATTAATGTACTGTTAGGTTCCACTTTAAGAAAACTCTGCTTAAAAACAAGACAAAAAGGATGACATCTGGTTATAATTAGGAAATATATCCTTAGCATAACTGACCAGGCTGTCAGAATGTATCATTGCTAGGTAGAGATTTTAGATTTCTTTTGTGGCATATGGTTTTCCTAGAATCAGGTCACATCCTTACAACTGATGTGCTCAGTCCTCCAGTACTTCATGTGCAGAGCAAACTAAAAGTAGCAATTGAGATTCATGTGGGATTCCCAAATTTGCTTTCACTAGTAAGCTCAAGTATCTGTAAAAAGTAAGGAGGGCAGCAAAGCACAACACTCAAACTCACATTAGAAATCCAGGCTCAGTCAGGTGTCAGTGTTGTATATGCTAGTTTGAAATTATTTTATAGAATCTACACAAGCATCATATCCAGACTGATTTCACTGTACACCTATCTTACGCCAGACAAAGCATTCCCTCATGTTGGTATTTTGTCTAAGAAAGTTAGCAAGATGGGTTTTATTCACTCTTCTCTTGTTATACATGTGTTTGAAATCTCTAGTTCTTACCCCCACCCCTTCTCTAATGTCAGCAGAGCATAATTTGCATCAGCACACACTTAGTATAAACTACATCAACATATTTTAAAGTAGACAGTCCACCATAAAATTTTGCTGCTTTTCAAATTCTTTAAATAAAGTGACTGAATATTAAAATTGCTAAGTTATCTACTACCGTCACTTACAGAGCTGCCAAGTTCCAGGCAGCTTACTGAGACATTTCAAGAAAATGCTACCGACTTTTATCATTGTAACTGTTAGCCTAAAATCGCATGGCTCTAATCCCAGTGAAAGACATCACCTTGACAGATCAGGTCACTGCTTATTGCATTGTAGCAAGAGTGGCAGTTTCTCAAATAAAACAACTATGAGTGACCTGGAACTAATTTAAGTAAGGTAAATTTCTATTGGCATTATACAATCCTTTGCACCAAGTCACAGACAGAGGTGCAAATGTCTGCTAAAACTGTAGTGGTTGAACAATGACATACATTTGTGAAAGCAAAAGGGTAAAAAAAAAAAAAAGCACAGGCTTTCCCCCACATACACAGTCCCTCATTTTCCTGTCCTCTATAGAACAGTCTTTCACTCTCACCTCATTTAGATTTCTGTTAAAGTTCTAGTTCAAGTTTCCTGAACAAACTCATCTGAGAACAAGATCCCTGGGTTCTCATCAGCTGAAAATTTTATTCTTGCTGAAACTGACTGAAATCGAGCAGCTGAAAGTCTCTGTAGATTAGCAGCTGGACTCCCAGCCAGGAATACAGACAGTTTCAGAATCTCATGCAGACTAGCTGTTCAAACAACTGGACTAAAACTACAGCCCACACATCTCTGTAGAGAAAGAATCAGCAAGTGGACACATCTTCCAAACAGAAGACAATCTTCTGAGAAACAAAATTCAAGATCATGAAAACAGAGTTTCAACTGTTTACACTAGTCTTAACTGGGTGTGCAGCTAGCTGTTTATTGTGCTTCTTGAAATGCTTGACCTGTTACTATCTCAGAGCAGCTGAATTTCTCAGAATTAGCTCTTCTCACACATAATGTCACCAATGTCAGCTCCATATATATACCCACAAAGAAGCATGCTGGTTGTATCTGACAGTTAAAAGACTTAACAGTTCAGTTAGCTGCATTTTTCCAGAGAACTAGGCAGGTGGTTTCTTTAGCAACTTGCAGTTTTTCATTGGGCAGTACTTCAGAATGATGGCCCTCCTCTGTGACATTCATTCTTAAAAAGGACACACAGTGTTGATGTCACAGTAAATGTGCAAGTGCTATTACAAATCAACCCTAAATTCTCTGTCAGGAGTTACAGTGCCTGAAAAAGAAATATTGCATCCCTAGCAAAACAAACCAATGAACCACCCGCATGAACCAGCACTTACCCGATGCAGTGCAAATGAAAATAGTGGTCTATAGTCATCGAGTCACCTAACCACAGTAAGGAAATGTTGTTTCCTCCATGGAATTCTTTCTCAAGGTCTCTGTTTAAGCACTTCATACTTCCATAATTCTGTCATAAGTACTTGGCAGAAGCTGTAATAAGAACATAATGAATGGCAACCCTCACCAGAGTACAAGCTATAGTCTCTGAAATTTGGTCTCCAGAGACATCTATTTTATATAGCTGTTTTGTATGTGCAGAGATGTATCCAAGTGGAGCTGGAAGCTACGCTTGCCAGAAGCCCAGTAGCTGTTGATAATATTCCTAATTGTAGGCATCACTGCTTTCTGAGCATATTCAGATGATACTGGGGTAATGTATAAAAATTTCAGGCAGTATTTGGCAATGTTCAAAGAATTTCCTGGAACACCTGTTATCCTTTCCCTCAGTAGTATGTCCAAGGTGTTGTCTTGTCTGACTTGATGAATGAAGGGGTTTGGAGGACAATTCCTGACTGGAATTTTTAAACTGATGAAACTGACTTACCAGTGTTCTGTGTTTGAAAAGATGCTTGGAATGACCAAAGACACATAAAGGATATGTTAAGAAAGCTTTGTTTATTCCTTGTAAAACTATGCGAAGGACCACAGAAACAGTTCGAGCAGCAGTAGTTTACCATGATAGTGCTGCAGAATTAAATTAGAACCTGTTATCAGATAACCTACTTCTTTAAGGTGGGGAGTGGGTCAAAGGGTGCAATTTGTATTCCTAGTTGAGTTTCCAAGGCTTTCTTCTTGGTCATGCTTCTGTTCAACATAACACAAATATTGAATTTATATCAACAGCACCACTATCCTTCTATAGTCACTTCAGTGAAAGTAATCAGACATCTATGTTACAAATAAAAAAATCACCTGATTTACACCCTCTCTGTGCTATTTTGTAGAATCCACAGTACTGTAGATCTACAAAGTACATTTAATACTGTGTCCTATTACAAAAAACTTCATATAAACTCTGCAGAGCTCTCTACCATTCTCTGCAGAGCTCCTCCCTTCACATTCACAAACTTTTGGTTTCTACTGGAACTACATCTGTTACTTACAGCATTCCCACTCAGCATCCAGTGTAACAGCATAAATACAATTCAAAAATATGCTTGCTGACCATTATGTTCAAATGTAAAAGGATGTAACCTTTAGTTTTCTACTTTTTCATTTCTGTGATATGATACTATGCAAGAAATTACTTGTTTTTCTCAAACATTTATTCTGGAGGTTATATTGCAACTTTTATTGAATATCCAGTAATACACATACAGACATATTCTCCCATAGAGAAGAAAACTCATTTGATGTCACTTAGAACCTGAGAAGTAAATTGCATTTTAGGTTTTTTTAAATGTATTTTTTTAAATGAAATCTAACCATTCAAATTCTCCTTTGTGCTGAAATGTTATTTTAGTAATTCTCCAAATTATATTACGTCAACACAACAAGAAAGAGCATCCACAAAATTTTTTCAGTTCTAGCCTGTCACAAACCTTGTAAACCAAAGACACATGGTGTTTTGACAACTAGAGGATGAGGAACAAATTAAATATATTATAATTCAACTTTCCAGTAAAGTTGTAGTTAGTCCCTGAAAACAAACAGCATAATAGTCACACATTAAAAAGGTCTGAGGAAGACCCTTGGAAGGTATTCTAGCTACTTTCCAAAACAGGACTAAACTTGCTCAGATGCCAAACAAAGATTACAAATTCCTTATTAAATTATTAATGTAAATTGTGAAAGAGATAATTGAAGAACTCACAAAACCACTTCATAAGATTAAGTTCTGTCACATAAAAGACTAGAAGTTGATAATAGAATCATAGAATGGTTTGGGTTGAAAGGGACCTTAAAGATAACTAGTTCAAATCCCCCTGCCACGATACATGGAACATGCCAGACACTTGCTTCCTTTCAGAAATTTTCACATGCTTCCATTTTCAAAGCTCGTAACTGCAAATACACTTCAGGTACTCAAGTATACATGAGTATATCCTAAAACAACACTCTTCTACCAGGTATATTTGTTAAAAATACAATATCTACAAAATGAAAATAAATATACTTAGAGGGCTAGTGCTTTTTGTTCTCGAAGCAAGATTATGAAGTCCAAAGAGAAAAAAGAAGAAATTATCCAAGAAAGCCCAAGGAGGACTGTTCCCATATTAGAGAAGGTCAAACTATGCTTTCAGTTACAGGTTGTAGTTACAACCTGTGTAGTTAGAGCCTGCTGAAAGCAACTGTAGATTTAAGAAAAAAAAAAGTTGGAAAATGGCACAAATATGAAAGGTAAATTTAGGTCCTGCACCAAGTTCTGCCTCACAAGTATCTTTAAAACCACATATAGCCTCCAAAAACATGTATGTGATTCAACACATCAGTAAAAAAATAAACAAATCAGTCAAGAAGCAACAGCAGGAATACCAAAGAGAAAATATTCTACCAAGTACTTTATGGTCAGTACTATTTCTGGCCTTAATTTATGAGTCCACTTCCACATTGAACTGTGGTACGACCTGAAAAATAAGGCTTTAAATCATGATATGCAGGTAGATGGGGCAAAAACAGGGGCATGGCAAGGAGATTCTAATTTCAGAAACAAACAAAAAATGCGAAGCCAACTAGATTTACCACAGTCACCAAAAAAAAAGAAGTTGTTCTCCAAGAAGAGGGTAAAGGCCTCTGTTGCTAGATTACATCACTTCTGCAGCTTGTTTAAGCAAATGGCATAAGACTGACAAACAGTAGACTGGACTCACAGACAATCAAAGGAAGTAAGGACATGAATATAGTGAAAAGTAAAACAAAATATAAACATATAATTTCTTGCAGGTAGTGATGAAGTTTTGAGTTAATAGAAATGAACAAGCAGAACAGAATTTCTTTCCCTTTCCCATGTGGATCATACTCATCAATTACACTCTGAGAAAAGAGAACCATAGTACAGAGAAGAGGAGAAAATTAAGGAAACAGGTTCGAGTCAGCAGATTTTGACAAAGGACTGAAACAGTTACACACCCATGATTATGGATTGGCTGAATATGAAGGAGAAAAATCTGTAGTAGAAGAAAATAAGGTATCCTGAGAATGTCTTGATTCTGCTCAAAACTCAAAACCATAATATAAGCATCTACCACACAGCTGGTACTTTAAAACAGACATAGGTAAAATCAGAGCAGACATAAAACTAGCTCACATTTTCTGAAACCAAATCCAATTTAGATTACTGGCAAATAATGCAGAAACCACACAGGTCCCTAGTAACACAAATATCAGTGTTTCAAACCACCCTTCAGAATGTGTTTGCACAGAAAAAAAAAAACCCTTCATATAAATATAACTAATGTTAGGAAGACCTAATACACTATGTAATGTGTACAGTGCAGAAATTTATGCACAAATGGCATACACACTAATAATCACCTACTTACGAAAACCAAACCTAGGGATCGTATTCTCACCCTTCTTGTAATGAGGTGGGTATGAGCCACTGCATAAGATGGAGAAATGATTAATGTATTTTGAAACCTGAAAACCAGAACGAAGCACCTCAGATTTACTAGAACACATAAAACTGAAAACACAGACTAGGCAAATACTTCTGCCTTACAGTTCGTTCCCTTGATGATATTCATGTCACACACAAACACACGCAAAAGACCTTTAGAAATACTGAAATATGTGACAGATTCAAAACAAGACAATCAAAACTCATTATTTTTAAAAAAATTAAAGGATAGTTTGTAATATACAGCATTCACTATTTAGCTTTTTTAAAAGTTACGTGGTTGAAGTTTGTAAAGATATTGACAACATGATGTTTTTGAATCCAGGGCTGAATGATTCTGTTAAATACACATGAGAAAAAAAAAAGAGGAAAAAAAAGAAAAAAAAAAAAAAAGCTTGGTTTACTGAGGAGTAGTTAATTTATGTCCCCTAGCATTGTACTGGATGTGACTGTCAGTTAGTCGGCTTCACAGCCAGCTAGAACGGGTGAGCAGTACCAGTACTTTAGCCTGCAAAGCTGCCTGGCATCACTTTTGTGAAGTCCAGAATGGGGTGCCTGGAGCACTTTAACTTCAACTAAATTAATACATGAAGTCTCCTATATGAGCAACCATTAGATACAGACTACAAGATAAACATTCACATAAAATGTTCATCTAAATTATCTCACAGCATGAGGAAAAGTGAAAAAAATTATAGCACAGTTTGACTTGGGGTTATTTTTTATATTTTATTAATCTCTGATAGTACTTTCTAGTCTGAATTTAATTTAGGCTTTCTTTGTATAGCTACCACCACTGTTGAAAAGACTTCCCTATTTCCAACAAGGTTTTGTTAGGTACTAAACTCAGTTGCAGACTTCGCCAAGTAATTAAGAGAATCTGGTTCTGGATCTAGGAAATGAAACCTCCATTTCTACATTTCTTGTTTGAACACTACTTAAATACTTCTTTCTTAGAACTAAATAAAGCATGCATTTCAAGTACAGGAATAATTCTTCTGAGAATTTTAATTAAAAAGCTATAGCCCACTATCACTAGAAAGCCTTTCTGCAATGAATTACAGAACAGTTAAATAAAAGGAAAATTTACATTCAAAATCTTGAAAAATCTAGGGTTACCAGACTTTACGAGCCATGTCTAATTTGTATGTGGCACATCTGGTATAATAGATACAATATACAAGCAGGCAAATATTTGAAATAAGTGTTTCACAGTGTTAAAATAAACATCTCAGCACTTTAGATTTTGGCTCAGCAATTTTTCCTCAGCAGGAGAGGAAGCAGGGAAAGAAGGGTCCTTATCTGCTGTTACACTCTATCACTTACGAATTATCACTCACTCACCGAGATTTTTGGTTTCAAATCCAAGTAGAAAGCATTCCATTTCACTTGGTTCGCATTGACAATATTTCACTGCTTAACTTGGCAAAACATCAAAATAGAACATTTTCACCCTTCTTAACCTGTTCTGTTGGCACACTAGTTTATTAAGCTAATGCCTCATAGCAAATTACCATTTTCCCCCTAAATCAATGTAATACTGTTGTCATGAACACCCTGTATTACAGTTTCAGCTAACTGGAGGGATTTATTCAGTTCCTCCTTCACAGGTAAAGGGTTACAGTTTCTGCCCAGTTGTTCCCCAGTCACCAATGAAATAGCAGTTGTATTAGTTGACTAAGTATTACCTGTTCTGATGACTATTGAACACTGAAACCTCCAAAGAGTAATCAAATAAAAAAGCAGGTTATCAGACAGAATCCTGATGTTCCAATTATCCGCACTCTCAAAAACACCTACCATACTTTTTATGCTCGTGCAATGTTGAAATAAAAAGCAGAAGAGTCTTGAACAGCAACACACCTTCTGCAAGGAGCTAATGATGACCAGCAGACATTATTCCACACTGAATTATATTATATACAACATGTAACAGGATCTGCTTATTGATCAGCCTCAACTTCATAAAAAACAAATCATCAATTTTAGTCCAGGTTTACTTATTCTTCACTTTTCTTTTCACCCTCCTCCCAAAAATCTGACTGTCTTGTATAAAGAAATCTTCAGAGTGAAAGGTTTCTCTCTTGCCTTTACTAGGTGGTTTCCATAGAATTCTAGTTCAAAATTTCTGGTGAATTTTACAAAATAGTAACAACTAGCATTAAGTGCACAAAGTCTAATACCTATTCTTGCAGATGTCCCAAAGAGACATTTAAAGTCTGTGTCTTCTTGTCTACTCCCATTTCAGCATAAAACACTAAGGAA
This sequence comes from Coccyzus lansbergi, assembly GCA_033558105.1. NCBI lineage: Eukaryota > Metazoa > Chordata > Aves > Cuculiformes > Coccyzidae > Coccyzus > Coccyzus lansbergi. The sequence goes on from JAUMJK010000986.1 coordinate 1,287,266, forward strand.
AAAATTTGCTATTTATGCAACATGTAGCTGAAAATATTTCGATTTCAAGAGTTCATTCTTTCCATTTGTTTTTTTTTGTTTTTAAACTATTTATGTTGTTAGCTAAAAAGGAATTGTGTTGAATTTCATATTTGATACTACTGTTCAGTTATACTGTGAAAACACTCAAAGTTTCAATCCATTCTCTAGAGTAAGAAATGTCTTAACAGGTTTTAGGAGGAAAAAGTGGATGAAAAATAACAGAAGGCAGCATGCAAATTCCTGATGACACATGTCAGAAATGTGTATTTTACACATTTCAAGTCAGCTGACGCAGAAAAGGGAAGGGGAGACTTAGAATATTACTCATTGCTTTTAAAGCATTTAATCATTACAACTTACTTGCTTCAAACCATGTTCAGAATTGCAGGATTTAAAGCAGATCAATGAAGGTTTTTAAGACAACAAAGTACAGGAAAGACTAAATTCGATACAGTTTAACAAAATATGTTTCTTTTTCCCCACACAAGAAATGAGTTCCTGAATGAAATGAGGTTGATTTCCCCTTACACATATTTTTTTTTTTACTTATCAGCAAGTAACTCCGAATTATGTAAAAATTAAATTACATTTTAAAAACAAGAAATATGTGAGTTTTGCACTTTCTAGTTTTAATAATTAGTACTAATTAATTAGAATGCAATAACCATAAGTTACCTTATCCATCTCAAACATGAAATCAACCAGAAGCTAAACAACAAGGAAATAAAAGTTACTCATAATAGCAAAATACTGGAAATGTATGAGGAAATTACTGGGAACAGAAATGAAACTAATATAAGAAGAAATCTTGTTATTGTCCCTAAAAGATAAGCAAGAAATTGCAATCCTTGTCTATAACAGAGATTAACAAATAGAATAAATTTGCCTGAAAGATTTTAATATGTTTTGTATACTTAAATTTATAACTGCTTAATGAAATCACTAAACCAAAATAAGATCATTTTATAATACCATTTATGGTGCTATGAAGGCCATATCTGGTTGTTAAGCAAAATAATTCATCACCTGATTCTGTCAGAAGGGTTAAAAAAAACCCTCAGGAACCTGTCATGCAGTGAAATACCTATGACAATATATTCTTTAATCAATTTCCATCTCTTTGGCTACAGCACACGGCTCTGGAAATCAGAGTTAATCAAGCAAACTTTAGTTCCAGGGGTCAAGATTAGCATAGTCAGTTAAATCCACTGCAAAGGTGATATTCTGCGCCTAAATGTAGTTCCCTAGGCTGAATGTTTCCATACAGATAACATTTCAACTGGCTCTATCAAGAATCATTAATTGTTATTACTTCTTAAAACCAAGAAGCCTCTTGGCATAAAGATACTCTCCTGCATGAGGCTTTATAGCATGCTGGTACTATGGCACACAAGGGCATCTTACATCTATTTTTTTTTTGTCAGCACATTTTCAGTATTCTGATGGAAAAAACATACCCCAAAAGAAGAAATATGCACTTAGTTCCAAAGGTAGCCACATAAATTTAACAACTGAATGGCAGCAAAATGCTGATGCTGAGATAGAAACAAAACAAGAGCCAAATAAGCTGGAGTCACAGTGTTCTACTAGCTTCCAAATACCTCCCATAAATAAGTTCTGTGGTGCTTGGTTTCCAAGAGAAAAGTCCAAGCTACTCACAGCTGCTTTTCAAAAAGCTTGGCAAAAGGTGATTACTTCACTTTTATTTTTTCAAATGGATGGATAAATTGTACTGGAAAGTATTAAACACTACACAAGCATCAATCATTGCTAACCTGACACGGTCTACTAACTTAAAATTATTCTCTATCACATGAATTCTACATGACATCAACTACCACACAAGATTTTAAATGTCCATTAAAGCAGGTGGCCATTAACAATTTCATTTATATCTCACATCTGGTACTCTGTACTAAGAATACACATTGTCTTTTGCAAATAAATAGACTTGAGTGAGAAATCTTTTTCTGATTTGCAGTCTTGAAACTTAAAAGCTGTAAAATAATATTCCTTCTTTTCTTTTGCAGCTGTGGATATTATTTTAAACTATTTTCTCCTTTTGCAGAAACCTATGGAGATCATAACATTCTTTTGTATTACTTCCTAAATGTATGATCTTGATAAAACTTCCATTTCAGAAGCCAGGAGCACAAACAGAGCTGATGTGAGGAAAAAGGTTAAAAGAAAAAAAGAAAGAAACATTGATCTTTCTTCTAGGACTGAGATGAGCATCTACATTCAACCAGGAAATAAAATCTTTTATGATATAAGATCAGAACATATCCAATGCCAGTAATAAGCAGTTCTAAAATGGCTTGTAAGTCTGTTTGATACCACCAATATCTGCATTTATACTAGTATATCAAACAACTATTTGTTCTGAAGGCATCAAGTCCTGGTTTACTCCAGTGATGAGTGAAATATTTTTCACTACTGTATTTTCTGTATGTTATTCCCACAGTGTTCATAAATCTCAGTTTCACTGCAACAATCATACTGCACATTAATTATCCTTAAAAGGAAGTTGGTTCTGTAACAATCACTTTGCAAGACCAAGTTTATTTTCTCATAAGTCTAAAGGAGAAACTAAGACTTAGATTTAAACAAAGCGACTGATTATATAGGTGAAATATTTCACCTGAAAGCATATGCTGCAGTATAAAAATGTTGTTCTCTTTCACCAACAGCCCATCCAAGCCTACCAATAAGTTTTAAGGGCTTAGAAGTGGGTGAATGAAATTCCATTTTGAAATTTTACCTGCCTATCCAAGGATTTGAATAAAGATAGTAAATGAATGGATGAAAAGCATTAGGCAAGTTAAACGAATTCTTAAGCTATTCTGCTGTCACATAATACACAATTAAATTAATTACGCAATACCCAAAAAGTACACTGTAGTATATTAGAAGCTCCATTTTTGGAAGCACGAAATATAAACAATTTGTGGGATTTTGATTAGGTATTTAAAAATCATTATGATGGTAGGAATTATTTAAAGGATGACTAGAAATAAACAGGTAAAGCAGGACGTGATAATTGCAGATTCAGTTATGACTGAGCAAAATTGTTAGTTGGCCTCAACAAAATAAAGGTTTCCCCTTAACTCATATTCCGCCATTTTCAAACAAAAAAAAAACCCCTTAGAAATGGATCCACTACATGCTTATGTGGAGTTATCACCAGCCATTGTGATTTCAGAAGAAATCAACCATAAATACTATGTAAATAATTTCTCACTAGACAACTTGCCACTTGAACAAGGGAGTGTTGGGCTTTTGATCAGTAATTGGTTTGATAAACACTGACAATATGTAAATTTTTCCTCAATACTGCAACTTTTTACATCCCACTTATTTTACCTTTTGATAAATATATATTCAATAAATACAAATAAAATCTATTTCCTTTTAATGCCATATTTTTATTTCCTCTTTCCTATGTCTCGGCCTCTATCCATCTGTTTTTTTTTCTCCTCTTCTTTTCTCTTCACAATGTGTCTTCATCTTTCTCAGTGAATGGACAGACGGAAGATTCATTCAAACACAGATGAAATGAAAAATGTCTATAGGACAGTTTATAGCTGTATCCTGCAACTGCTTAATGTAATACATCATAAATGCTTTGTGTTTACAAAGAATCCTTTAAAATACTTCTGGGGGTTTTTTTAAGTAAGATATAATCAGTAAAAATAGTGTCAGTTCAGGTTTACTAAAAACACGTGGAAGTTCATCCACATTTAACAGTTAAGCAACAAGAACAATGCCAGTAAATTTTTTTGAAAGCAACATGAGGTACAGCATTTTATAGCAATCCTGGGGATCACAAAATTGCAGTTGGGGAACCTCACTTTTTTTACACACCATTCTACAGGCCAAGATATTTTAGCCTGAATGATATGAGGTGTGATAAATGCAAGCCTTCGTTTGAATACAAACAGATTCTTAAAATATTTTAACTAGGAATATAAGTGAAAATAAATTAGGCCAGAGGGATTTAGGTAAAGAGTTCAGATTTTGTGGGATTTTCTTTGTTTCCTGCTTAAGGTAGAAATTACACAAGCTTTGAGAGTTTTTGGCCCTGGAAACAATTACAGAATTATTCCAAAATTAAATCACTATCTTCTGAACAAACAAAAATGAATGTATTTATCCTTAACATCACCTGAACAAGTGCTGTCTAAACTCCCCTGAACAGCCATGCCATTAGTTTCTTAGTTCCTACCTTAGCTCCCATACTGTTGTAAATACAATCTCTTTTTAATTCTTTTTTCTAACAAATGCACATATATGGAGATGTGCAAAATTGAAATTGAAAAACCACAATCTAACTTGGTTTTTTTAAGAAATCTGACTATGTTCTTCTCCCTGCATAGTCAGAGTGAGAAACTGACATCTCCAAAGAAGAATTCAGATTTTGTGTGACTGCTCTTAGTTGTATTTCAGTGTTCAGATCTTTATTGTAGTTTCAAATAAAAATACTTAAATACAAAACCTAGTACACAGCCTGTTTGTCTTATTGGTTGACAACATCAGCTCTTCCCATCAGCTTCCTAAAATGACCAGACAACAAATAATACATAGAAATAACTCCAAGGCTGAGGTAGGCCAGGAGTTACATATTGGACTTCACTCCTCAAGAACTCCCATTTTCTGAAAAAACAGAGAATCTGTTTGGAACTTGCACGTGCTGGATGTCTCCAGCACATCTCCTTCATAAATTAAGTGTAAAAAACATGCAGTGCTCAACCAAGTGAATTCTTTATTAGTTCCTGAACTGGGAATTCCTCAGCCACACCTAAAGCAGATATATGGCTCATCAAACATATTATCAAGTCACTTAGATATCTAACTGCTATTCTGCTCTATTTGAATACAATATCTTCAGTTTATTCTGATGATTATATACCAATTACAATAAAAAGGTATAGAGCAGAAATGCAGATCCATGGCTTGTCCAAGCCCCAAGCAACTCAATGAGGTTAATTAGGGAGGCGGGGATATTGTTTCATCTGACCACATTATCAACATCTCTAGTTTTGCTGTGACTTGCCCTCCCCTTTTTAAGTCAGTGGGTCAAGTCCTACACTGACTTATGCATGTCTGAGTTTTTTAACTTATTACCATAAGTGCATGACTTCATTAGAGGCTAAAGTCTGATCTGAGCTTGCACCAGTGGCAATAAGGTAGCAGGTTTCCCAGTGCAAAGAAAGCTGTTTGACCAATGTAAAGACAGACCTACCTGATACGTCTTTGCCCTGACACTGATATAATTAACAATATGCTAAAAACAGTGGCAGAAAAAGCATGAAAATCTCTTTCTCAATGAGGTGTAAACATAAATCTATATGTGCTTCTGGGTAGTTTAAGCTTAAGCTACATTTCTTTTTGCTAAATAAAAGTTAAAATTCAAAGGCAGAATTGACAATGACAGCAAATGAACAGCAATAATATACATGTACTATGTTAATTCTATAATTATATCTAACAATAGTATATTATTACGACATACCATCTTCTATTACATAAACTATATACTTCTTCAAGATAATCTACAAAAAAAGTGATTATTTGTAATTTTGATGTTAAATTTTTGCATCTTAATACAAAAAGTTTGTTTTAAAATGTGTGCATGAAAACAGCACCATGGAAAATAAAACAGTAAAATGTTATTGAAACCCTTCCACTTCCATTCCTTAGCTCTCATTTTAACTGTGCAGTCTTACAGGGTTTCCTCTCATATTTAATGAATGATGAGTGTTCCAAGGCTATATGTGTATTCATACAATGCAAATTGTTCAGGAACTTCCAGCAGCAGGGTAATACAATACGCTATAAAAGTTCAATGTGGGTTAATTGCTCTGCAAAACGGGTATCTTTTTTTTATGACTCAATCCCCTTTGGGAATGCCAAACCTCCCCTTGCACTGACAGAAACCATGCAAGCAGGGGGCCCACTTCATTAACAGGAAGAAAACCTACTAATTTTACATAACAAAAAAATGAAGAGGAACATACTTTGCCTTCAGTTCCATGAAAAATCAGACACACAAGGTGCGTGACAGGAAAATAGGGACCTAATTGTTCAGCGCCCTCAAGAACTGTTCACAACAGGTGGAAAGAAAGGCAAGGAAAATTGACGCAAAGGAGATGACAAATCCTAATACAGAAATCTTTCAGCAAGCATGTAATGAAAAATGGTATCGCAGAGAAGACTCTGGGAATGGCACAGAACCAAATCAGTGCCAAAAACTTCCAAATTCCTCCCCTTCTACAGCTAAGGAAGGGAACAGAGTCTTCGCTGTATTACAAAAATTCCTGAATCATCTTCTGTTATCAGGTTGAAGGACAGATTTCTCTAACACTGGATGATACAGAATGCTACCAATAAGTGAACAGAAGAATAAAGTACGAAATATTATACACTTAAAACTAAATTAGCAAAAATTACTGTTGAAACTAATTTGATTTGATTTAAAGGAAAGAAACAGATTGTGTTATTTGAGCTAATCTTTATCACCAAAGGAAGGCACAAAATACTGAATACGTAAGAACTCGCAAGGAAAAACAAGCATGGAAGCAGCTATTAAAGTGTACTAACGTTCTTGTTTTGAGAAAAGCCTTTCAGCACTGCAAATATTAAAAGAAAAAAAAGGAAGTTTAAAAGTTAGTAACCCAAATGACAAAGAACAAAAGAAGATGATACTATACCAAGGCTAAGTTTTAAATGGGAGGGATGTAGATTAAAAGTGTAAAATTCCTTAAGCAGCAGGTCTATCGCCACTGGTTAGACATTCACCAAGCAAAGCATTCCTATCCCACACCACAGTTTAATAAATAAACAAAACCAAGGGAACTAAGCTTTTAAAAACAATATGAACTGTGGTGAGAGCTCCCTGCACAAAGAAGTATTTGTTATCCAAACTGATAAAATACTTCTGGTTATGTATCTGTAGAAAAGATTATGTATAAAATGAGTACATGATTTAGACGTAACTGACCAATTTATTGGCATACTTCCCACCCACCATGGCACTTTCCAGCTCTCCAAGACGCATTCTTGAGGGAGAAAAGTGTATGGGGTTAATTTTTACAAACTGTTAACGTTGGTACTAAAACATGTATTTTATAGCAGACTATTAATGTATTAGAGTAGTCTCACCATGCTAAAAGATAAAGAGTACTCTTTGAAGAATTTGTACTCCAACAAAACATACATCTCAAAGAGAGGAAACCACAGCTTACAGTGAGTTTTGACTATTACAGCAAAACAGCTACCTCCACCCACCTGAGCCAAGATTACGAGACACGGCTAGCTAAAATAATATTAAAAGTAGTAAAAAAGGTTCATAGCTTTTAAGAAAATGGCTGATCAAGTTTAGCTAATAGTTGTGAGAAGAATAATTCTGACTTGTAGTTACAGTTCTAGTGGAATCCTGAGATGGGAGGCTTTGCATGGGTTCGTCTGATGTTGGAATGAAAATAGGCACTATGACAGTATGGCATACTTTGTAAAGGCTACATTAATGCCAGGTTGCTGTGTTCAAATGACATTTCAACCCATCCTCCACTACTTATCTGATTCTAATTTTTTTTTTTAAATTATGGTTTAAGCAGAGAATAAGGGAGACCATCGAGGTACACAGAATAATTAAACACAAGTTCACTCTGTTTACACAGAGTAAAACATCACAAGAATCTGAAAAAAAAAATCTCTAAATTCAAAATACAGTTTGTCAATCTCAACCCACTTGCTTGTGCCTCCAAAGTGCCATTTCAATCTCTTTCAACTATATGCTACTCTTACTTTTTACTAGCTCATACCTGCATTAGCAGCATGCATATTTGAATACAACTGGAACAAGAGTTTTAAAATAAAATGAGTCCTAATGCTCACTTTCCATAATTAGAGCTGTAGCACAGTTTTAAAAAATTAAACAATATGAATCTAGGAAAGCACAAAGAAAAAGTAAAAGGGCACCAAAGATATGAAGGATTTTCTTTTTCAAAGCTTTTAACTGTTCAGAAATTGTTTATACTAAGCTGACATTTTATATAAATAACCTAGTCAGCAATTATGAAAGCAACTTCATCCCATATTTCATTTCCACTAAAATTCACCACTTTTGTGTCAAACTCTTCCTAAAAACACTTTGTACTTCTTAAATATTGGGGGAAAGGGATCCACAAAGGCATATCACATAGAATATATCACATGCTGGCTTAATCATGTACAAATCAAATTTTTCTGCCAACTAAAACATCAAAACAGGATATAAGGTGCTGGTAAAGATTACAACTGAAATGTATATCTAATTAATTTACTTTTTAATTAAATTCTTGTGAAACTATTCCAGCCAGTTAGAGTGTATTAGAAATATTTCTTTAACAATCTCAAGTTTTCCAAATATAATAAGTATGTCTCTATAATGTAACATTTATACGACTACAGCAGATCAATCCTGAAAAATAATGGTTTCATCTTAAATCATGCAATCCCGCACATGCCTTGAGGAGAGGAGAGAGAGAAATCAGAACTGCTTTTCACAAGGGTAACCCTCAGGTGGCATTAAGGTAAATGTCTTTGAAGAGAAGGTTTCTGAAAGGACACTTATAGAAAAAATTTCTTTTCAGAGAAAAAGCAAGGCAGCCTCTAAATTTTGGTATGGATTTTAAATTTTAGTTTAAGAAATAATAGTAGAAGTGCTTCTAAAAATAGCCTCAAATAATTCAAATAAAGCATTTAACATGAAATCATAAAAGCAACAGGGATCATCTAAAACTACAGGACATTTAAATAAATCTCTGTTTTACAATTAGACTAATGCCATTTACTTGTAGATACCTACAGGTGAATTCACACTTCGGGTATTATCTTAGGAGACATAAGTGTATTCCAGTGACAATACAGTGTGCACGTTAATACGCAAACTACCAAGACCTGCCATCTGGAGAGCTAATGAACAATCAAGAAATCCCATATTAAACTACAGAAATTTCCCTTAGAATCTTTAGGACAACACTGTCAAGTTCAATCTATTCACTTAGCCTCCAGAATCAATTTTTCAAACTTTATGACAGGTCTAATAGTTTCCACCTGTTTCTCTTGCTTGACTTTTGACTGGCACATTACCAGCCACAGTGGAAATGCAGACAAAGACCCCTATTAGGCTCCGGCTGTTTCTCTACTGTGAGGTTGCTCAGCCATTAAATTAGTTCCAGTCCACTTTCTCCTTCCACATCTTAATTTTTGGGGAGTATGAAGGTTTGGGGATGTACAAAGGAAGACGACACAAGTTTGACATTCAGTTGGTGGCAAAGGTACAAGAAAATCTAAAGTCATGAAAGTTAAATGCTAAATTTATTTATAATTTACTAAATTTACTACTAATCACATTACGATCAGTTATCACAAGCTAAGTAAAATTTCAGACACCCTAAGAGAGCCTACTACGTAAAAAGTGCTTATTGCAATATACAATTACATAAACACAGTATTGCCCATTTTTTTCTGGGAATCGAGAATGATCAATAGACACCTATTTTTTTGCTCCAGCAAAGAAAGTCTTCTTTCCTGATATATTTTCCTTTCATTCAGAACTGACAATTAGAGAAAAGTGTCATCCACGTATCCTAACAAACTCATATTGGTTCATTTAGAAGTATCTTCAAAATCTGACAACTTGGGGGCTTTTTTCTCGCTAATAAAAATTACCTAACAGTATTTGCATCAATTTCTACTGATTTATCAAATGTTCTTATCTGTGAAGACTCAAAGCACTTAGCTGAATTGCAAATCACATGACCTACATTATCCTATGATCTATGACAACGAAGTAATTACAACAACATCAACCATAATACTTAAGACAAATATTTTTAACTTATCAAGATAAAGATCTCTCTGTACAAGGAATGTAATTGTTCAAGTTATAATCTGCCTAAGATCATCTTCCTGGTACAAGTTACGAAGATCCAGGACTTCTAGTTTGCACCTTCCTTATCTGAAAACCAACTACTCAAGCTATATCATCAAGGGGAAAATCTTCAAGACCCACATCTGCAAATACTTCATTACATTTGGACTGTTTAATGTAAAAATGCAACCTGAGTGCTGATCACTCTGCTGGTACAGCACTTTAAAGACAGGAAAGTAAAGGTTCCATACCCATTAAAACACAAAGACCACTTCTCGTACCAAGAGAATCAAGGCAGCTAATATAATCATATGCAAATTGGCCAGACATGATTCTATTTAGCTTGTGATATCTAAATAAATTTATATAGCAATTACATAGCAATATTTTTTTAATGTCTGTGCACATAAGTACATACGCACGCACAGAGAACAGTTAGGAGTTGAAGGAAATATGTGTTTTCTTCCAACTATCTCTAAATTGCAGTGTTTTAGCACACTTGTAAATTCTATCAGTGTCAAATGTAGGACTGCAAACTGATTTACTTTATTATTATTATAATGTATCCTCATTAACAGATTTTATGCGCATATATTCTAAAATAAATCACCTTTACAACTCAAAAGATGGCATATTTTTAACATATTGGTCTCCAAATTTAGGTTCTCTAGCAGAGGACTAAAGCTATTATTGCTGGTTAACTAATCATTTGCAGCAATAGTCAAGATTATTTAACTGATAATGTTGAATAAAAAAATAAAATAAAATCAAAATTCCAGAGGGTATTTTGAACAGTAAAATTCACCTGCAATTTCTGTAGACAAATTAATATTAATACTCAAAAGCAGCTGCAGGTAGAAATACACAAAATCCCTCCCGAAGAGCAACAACTTCCCAAAGAAACTTTTTGCCATAAGACTATTTCATGAAAGGCAACAGTATAGTCTTTGTACATAGACTCCAGTCTAAGATTTAGTAACTGTGATTTTCATATCGCTTAATCCCATTTGAAACTGTAATGAACTACCTTCTCAAAGGTATCCTACAACTCATTCACAAGGGTCATCTATGTGAAGATGAATGAATGTATAGCATAACCATAATCAATGTTAAAAAACCCTAAACAAACCACTAAAGAGCATTTCAGTGATATATTCAGTAAAAGGAAGGAGAGAAACAGTGATGTTAAAATTAAGGCCACAATCTACTTGGTATTACTTTTGTCAAATGCATATGATCTCCTAAATATTTTAATACCTTAGAAATTCCTATGGTAAAGTTCATGCTTTGCAAAAGAAATAATGATTAAACTCCACTGCTAAAGTAAAAAGTGGTCATATTCTGATTTTCCCGTTCTTTAAGGCTTAGTATTTCATACGTTATCAATTAATATTCTCTGAACACAAGGATGTCTATTTTGTGTCCCACCTAAAACATATTCAGGGGTGGGGTTTTTTTTCACTTTGAATATCTTTCAGATAACAAATAAACTAAAGAGAACAAAAAGTTACTTTCTGAACACTGTGTGCTACTATAATTGTGAATTCCAAATCAGAAAGCTTATTTGGCACCATTTAAATCATTATCTTACCCATCTAGCAGATTCATTGTTGTTGTGGTAACTTCAGTAAAAAGAAGTATCTTTCCAAGCTTCTTTGTTTGAAGATTCTGTTGATATGTCTTCAGGTTGAAATGCTGTGATGAGAAGTCTCCCATCTCAGTGATGACTGGCATGAGAGATGGAGTTATTTCCATTTTGGATTCACAGTATGAAACAAATTTAAGAGACACTTTGCTGGATGCTCTTAGTCCTTCAGCATCTACGTTTCCCTCAAGCCACTTAAGAAAAGAAAGATGGATTTCCTATGGGCAAGGAAAATAAAACAAGACATAGCAATAAGGAACACTACATGTGAAGACAAAAGCATTCTTCCAAGAACATTTGTATTCTAACAATCATGTTACCCTCTAACGAAGGAAAGTTAACTAAATTTCCTCTTCAAAGATCAGCTTTTGCTCCTTATTCTATGCCAGCCTGCCTCGACTACTTGATACGGTCTTCCTAGACTTGATACCATGTTCCTTCACAGATTAACTAGGCTTAATCTTACCCTATAGCGGGGCTTATTATGATTCTCCTAGATGCTAAAGCACTGAGTGTACACACTTGCCTGTATTATGCAGGTTTTTTAATATGCTAAGTTTCTTTGCTGGAAGTCCATTGCTAAGACTCAATTTCAAGGATAAAGCAGCAGCAAAGAAAAAAACATTTATTGATTTCTCAGCAGAATACCTGCTAAAAGGGCTCACACACTAGCTAACAGAAGCCTGGCTACTATTATCTTAAATATAGAAAAAAAAGTGGCTGCTAATTAGCTAACTAAAAGAGAAGCATGTAACTCAAGAACAAATACAATTAAGAAAATTCTACTACTGTATGAAATACACTTCTATGCACACTCTGTTCTCCTTGTCTTGCCAATGGCACAGCTAGCACAAGTTTTTGTGCAAAACAAAATTTTAAATGTGAAAAATACATGCACATCCATAATTTTTCAAATATGAAATGAAGAGATGAATTACAGGGACTACTCCCTGTCTGCTAACACCCTCACATTCATAGGACTCTTTCTGGGCATACCTAATTCTATTTTGAGAGATTTAATATAAAATGTTTGACATGTCTTTAGAAACCATAAGCTAACAGCCCACAAACACAGATGCTGGGACTTTTTATTGTGATTTGTGTAGCTTAAATTTCGAAGACCTTTCTTTCTACGGCCAAAAGTGGTCTTCTATGTGACCTATGATATATGAAACCACAAAAGTTGCACTTTCATAATGCACTAGTGATCCTTGCCTTCAAATTTTTAAGAGGAAGAATTTTGACTACTAAATAAAAATCTCCTAACCAAATATATGCTGCTCCTTTCCATTGCTGTCATATCTGGGAACCAGCTCACTAGTGTTTCCTGTGTGAGGGCCAAATATAGGACTAAGCTTTCATGCCCTTTAGCAAGATGTCTCTGAGTTCCAGCTGAACTTTTTAAAACCTACAAACCAAAATTAAGAGGAAACTTCCTATGAATAGAATCAATCCAAGGAATTACTCAAGTTTTCCAAACCTCATTGTTGTTTCTTAATAAGGAATGAGAAAAGTGTCCCTGCTCCTAACACCTTTCTAAAGATTTTCTGTCTTCAGAATCTACACATCTTTAAGTTTCACACAGACACTGCTTCTTGTGTGATATTCTTTGTATGTTGAAAGTCAGCAGACTTACTACTCTGCAGCCCTGCAGTCTGGGTAGCTGAGCATAACATGAATAAAAGGAATAGTAACTTTCCAAATGCAATCAGACAGTAGCTTCTAAGCCCCAGGGTGATCTAAGAGAGTGACTCAGGAGCCACATTTTAGTTACAGAGAAATTACTTCTCATTTCTTGGTTTTCTAAAGCTCCATCTTACTTCTTGGATAAAATATGCTTTAAATATTTTCTTCCATCTTTTTTTTTATATGCATCATAAGTGATGATGTGGCATTAAAGGTTTTATGAGCATTTCTTTGACTTGATCTGCATAAGGCACTTGTATCTTTACTTAGTGTAACATTATAGCTTTGACAGATTGCTGCTAAATTCTTTACACACTATCCTACTTGTTTCACACACACACACAGAGTAACTTATTAGCTGTAACTGATATCTAGAAAAATTATAGCTTTCGTTCTTGTCAGACAGTATGTGGAAAAACTGTGCTTAATCAGAAAGTGCATTTTCCTATTGCTTTCCAAACACAAATTCACTTAGTGTAATTGGGTATGCAAGTCCTAGACACAAAACCATCATTTTAAGTCAAATAAGGACTTGTTTAGAGACTTACAGAAACAGACATCAAGTTAAAAAAATAAAGGTGCTTAAAGTGTTATTACATTCTAAACAAAATACTTGATCCTACACATCAGAAAGTCAGAGGTACTTTTGCCAGAGCATACTTTACGAAAAGCCTGAAATAGCATATATTTATGCATGATATTACATTATTACAAATATGCCGCGATTCTTACCATTTATCCTCTTGATTATACTCTTTCAGGTGATTTTTTCCCCCCCATATTTTTTAGGTTTACTCCTTGATTTAATTCTTGTTTCTAAAGCATATTGAACCATTTAGGAATTGTTACATGTTCATAATTATGAACCTAATTTTCACAAAATGTACTCATGTTTACAGAGCTGATCTCAAATATAAACATGAGAAATATATAATCAAAACCAGCATTTCATTTTTAAAAACTCCTTAAAAATATGGGGTTAAATTTTTAATGAAGCAAAGTTTGAGGTGCTGTCCAAGTACATGCTATAAAAACTAATTTTCACTGTAAGAAAATTCTCCTTCACACAAAGTTACAGAAACACAGAGGCTGAATCAATGCATTTCAGTCTCCACAATTATACTGGCACACAGAGAAATACATTTTTATATAACAAAATAAACATAGATAAGAAGTCAGGCTTAAGCTCTGTTTCAACTCCATTTGAAAGGAATATAATCAAGACAGAACTTCAACTCTGCAATTTGTTGCTAAGTTTAGGATTCAGCTTTGAATTCAGAATGCATCCCCAGCTGCGTCTGCCGTTCTGCAGCAACCTCTGGCGGCCACTGAATTGAAAAGTGTTAAGTCCAGGAACTATCTGACTTTCCAGACCTCTGGCACCAGATTAGGCGTGTCCAGCAAAGCACCCAACACAAGGTAAGGGAATACCCAAGCTCCTGGAAACTGCTAACCCTAACCATTTATCCAGATCCTAAAATGCATAGGTACAAGGTTTAAATGAGTATGCAATCAAAAAAGCTGTAGCTGTTACATATTGTGGCATTGCCAACAATATTGCAGCTACTTACACATAGTCATACTAAAATCTGCATTACACGTATTATCAGTATCATGGTCTGTAAATATAGCTACTCTTTTCTTAGGGTGGCACAAATACAACTAAAACTGTTGTTTATCATTACTGCTTCTGTTCTGGAGAAGAGAACTGAAGTCAAGCCAAATTTAATTTCCTATAAAACCATTCATTTTCCAAACCATTTTTCCTATGTACTCTGAAGTAGAGGTATTGCCTTCTTCCTTAAAGTAAGAATGAAAACTGACATATTAACCAAACAACTTAAGAGGCGAGAGAGTTAATCAGCTTTCCACAGTTAAAATAATCAACTACAAATTTTATATATACATTGAGAAATTTTTTTCTACACCTATTTTAAATGATAAAAGCACAATTTATTTTGAATGAGTTGTAAAAAACAATCACCAAATACAGGAAAGCACTACACCAACAGGAACTACCTACCACATCTCAATAACAAATTCTCCCCCAGCACTCCAAAGCACAACTTAAATCCTCCTAGACAGAAGCACAGAGAAACACAAAATTTCAAAGGAGCCACAGCCTCACTGATCTGGTACCCAAGGCGAAACAGATCAAACAGCAGAATTTTCATTATCAGGCTTAAGATGTCACTAAATGAAAAGTTGTTCAGAGTGGGTGAGGAGATACAGTGGATGTTAACTCACAAAATTCATAGAAATAAAGTTAAGTTACTGCATACTGCATACTTCATACCCTGAGGTCCTCCACTGATCAGCACAAAGGTCTATTAGGGGTCACTCTATCAAAGACTGGTGGTCTGATACTGCAAGTTGTCCAACTGAGGTTTGAACGGCAATTGTAATGCAAGAAAGGAAGAGCAAAAGCTGTATTTTGTTTATGATTTAACATCTGCCTTCTATGATTTTAAGAGTTTGGTCAGGTGTGTGAAGAAACTGCTATGTAACAGAAGGTTTCTTTTGCTGTTTAAAATTCTTTTATTCGTGTAATCATTACTTTCACTTTTTCTTAATGCTTACTTAGTGGTTGAGATTGAACAAAAAAGAGAAAAGAAGGAGACATAAGAGACAAAACACAGCTGCATATGGACCCTTCTCTGTTGTAGTATAAAATAGCAGAAAATTACAGCTCCTGATGGAGAAGGTTTTATTTGCACCTGGGCTCTATCAACCAGTGAGACGCACAAAGCACAAACTTTTAGTTATAATGGGGCAAAATAATCACAAATCTAAGACTTAATTCTTATATTTATATCTAGAATTTTGATATGTTTTCTTATTTTCATATGTAAGTTCATTTGCATATATCTGTGTGTGTATAGCTCTCTCACTAGGCTTCTTTGGGAGCTGTTCTTTTCTACCAAACTGTGATGTCAAGCTCTGTTTCAACAGAATGCTTCATTAAGACAAAATTCAGTCACAGCCCAATTTGTTTTCAATTAAAAACATGGGGTAAAAAAACTGAACAAAAGCTAAAAACATAATGCCATAAAACAAACATCAAACATCGGTCAGCTCTTTCCTTTTGTAGGAGAAAAAAATGAGACTGTTTTAACCACTCTGATGACTCAATGTTGTGACTATAAGAAAATACTCTATTTCACTTGCTGCTTGTTGACCAAGTGAGGCCACGTATTCACTTTCTAGATACTTAGCTAGAACATAATCTTAAAATTTTTCTCCATCCTTTGCATAGTATGTAACTATTTCCAACAAACTAACTTGATTTTTGCTTCAGTGTACCTCAAAAAACTTGCAGTTGTATCAATTCACATATTACCAGCTGGTGTACAGATTAAATCATATACACATTTATGCTTATTAACTTCAAACAAGATTATACAGGCAAAAAGCACCAGCCATGTAGAGGAACACATGAATGGTGCATTTTGAGCAAAACCACATTTAAACACATCACCTTCAATATGGCTAACCTGGTTTTCTCCCCTCTCCTTCCGACCCTCTCCAAATTCACTCTTTTCAAATCACATTATTTAATTTGTGTATGAACTTAAAAGTATACATTTCATACAAATTCTACACAATGCTGATTATAAGAACACATTTTATTAAAAAGTGCACAGCATTTGGAATCTGTTTTCAACTTCATAATATAAAAATACACACATGCATATACATACACACAAAAAATATATCCTCCTTGTATCATACAGCTTCGCTCAATAGCCCTACCAGCTTAAAGGTGTTAAATTAGCCACTGGAGAGCTTCCACAGCATCTCTCGAATCCAACAGAAACAAAGTGAAGTCCAACATGGTAGTAAGCAGAAGAATGGTGCCAGCAAAAAAATATACCTACAGTGGCAACTCCAGTCCCAAACACTAGTGACTTAGGAGGTCAACAGCAGGAAAAGTCAGCTATTAGCCCAAGAGGGCAAGTTTTGGCAGACATTTCTGACTAATGAGGCACACACAAAATGCTTTTCTGACACTGCTTCTATTTTTACTTCCTGTAATAATGCCATACATTGAGATCTGAAGCAGATGACAGTCCCATAACACAACTGCAGCCCCATTTTAATGTTCATACTTAGTCAATACAGAAAAATGCTATAAATAAATAAATAAGTATTAAATGGCACCAAAAAAGGTTACTGTCAATAAACAGAAGATGCAGGAAAAAATGTAAAGTTATAGACTATGCTTATTGCTTTAACACCCTAGGATGTACATCAATGCCTGGAGTCCTAAATAGTTGCCCTTTTAGGCTAAGTGTAAGCTTGAAGATGGATTTTGTAACAATTGAAATAAAAACAATAAACAGAACTGTAGAACACAAAGGCTATTTATAAGACCTTCAAAATCTGATTTGAAATGTATACTCAACTGAATTTTCAGAAAGCACATATAAAACTTTTTTCTTAATATTAACTGCTTATAATTAATTTGAAAATTCAGTTCTTGTTCAAGAAAAGAGATAAAAATCAAGCAAGCTAGATAGTTTCTCTGCAGTGTTCCACTGGCTGATTTTGATCAATCTTCAGGTTACTTATAATAGTTTCGTTTGTTTTCCATACTTTATTTATAACATGACATATTTTAGCTGAGATCACTCCTCTAGGGTAAGTCAAGAGAGAATCTGTGCATCTGTCTTACGATATTCAGCACACAGAATGCCATAATTTTCATGATTCTGCGCTTTAGTTCATAGTATAAAAACCTTAGGAAGGAGAGAAATCCCCAGTTCCCTGCTCCCTCCTTTCCCCATCCCCCAAAGAACTCCATAAAGATTTTATTGTAGTACAACTGAGGTGCGTTCTCATTTCTTGTTCTCATGAACTTCTGTAGTTACTTGGCTGATATTTGCCATGCATTCTCAGAATACTGCATAACTAGAAAATCTGTTTCAGTTTATTAATAATACTTTTATGTTTCCTAAACCCAGATAAGATGCAAAACGTCAGTGGATGGCATAAAATATGGAAGGGCACTTAGAAATATGGCAGAGTTCGGTAACTTTTTAAATTCACAGCCAACTGGATTTTTTAGGACTCTCTAGTGATCTGGGTAGTTACTTTAGCCTGCAATATACCTTCTCAAGAGAAGCAGAAAAAGCTAATCATTTATAAAGATCATTCCAGAGTCCAAGTTCCTTATTTTCATCTCCACACTTCAGTGTGTTTTCAAGTATTACATTACAGAGTTACACAGTGCATCATCTCAGGAGCATGGCGGGTAGAAACAGTCATACAGAAGTGGGTACATTTTGCCAACTGATGCATGGAATACCAAGTCTAAAAAAGGGAAACATTTTTAACAAAGTATTGCAAGGGATCCTTACCCTTTTTATCACAGTTACATTTCTTTGAACATGAAGCATCTTAGATTTCAGCTCATTCCCAGTCTACATATCCAGCAACTGCTCATAAATCTATGCCTAAATTTGAATCCAAAATTAAATTTAGCTTTAAAAAGCACTGAATGTAGACAGAAAAAATAATTTATCCAATGTGCAGCAGTCTATTCTAAAAATAGGCTGCAGGGCCCAGGTCAAAATTCACCAACTAATAAAAAATATATCAAATGTTACCTCCTACAAAGAAAACACAGCTATCAATAAGGTTAAAAATAAGATAAAAAGAAATCAACTAGCAATGAAAGGGGGAAAATGGTCATCATGTCAAGTTTTTTATTTTAGTATCTCACTGTTGTTTCTAGCACAGTATTCCATTTAGGTATTAAGTTGCTAGAAGGCACAGGCTATAATTCAGTCATGCAAAACAAATACAGAAAAATACACAATCACATTTTTTCTTTATTTTTATATAAAAAGGAATATAAAAAAATTCTTATAGAATGGAACAACAGGAAAAAAATAATGACTGAATGTGTACCAGTCTAAGCAGAACACATTTGTCTTGATTTCTATTTTGATAAAGTGCTGCCATTTACAGTCCCTGACTAAGGGAGAGCTCTTGCAGCTGCAGAACATGGCAACTTACAGAAGCCCTCACTGCACTGTCCTCAACACAAACCAGAGCTGAGCGGAGGAAAGAGTAGGACAGCAGAGCAACACTGTAAGGTGCATCCTGGCTTTTGCTTTTCTTACTTAGCTGCAACAGAACAGTCTGGAAGCAATCTTCCCAGCAGCTGCTCTCATCAACAAACTGTTTATTGTAAGAAAGTGGCTGGGTCAGAGGTTAAACGTCATACAGAACTGAAAGCGTATCTTTAAAAAAAACCTGAAGCCGAACATGCATATGAAAAAAGTACATTACATATGAAAGAGAAACATATTCCATTCTGAAAGGCCAAAAGTCTACCTAAACAACAGCTCCACAATATGCTGAAGCAGTATTTTATAACGCGGCAATGATTTACTGTGGCTTATGCTATTTTGAGACCTGTGCAAAGATTCCAATAAAAACAGAATTCATTTAAAGTTCAATCTGTGTTTTATGGTAAAAGAACAGAGTGGTATACTTAAAAATATTCTAAAAGATTTTATTAACATTTATTAACACTGAATAAGTTAGCTCCATATTCACATACGACAACAAAATGAGTACTCCTCTAATACATTACAAATGCTCCATCAACATGTTACCTAAGTCAAAAAAACAGGTTTAAGCTCAGTAGCAGCTCTATCAAAAAAAAAAAAAAAGGCAGATTTTATGACGCAGGTAGATGTACTAAACATATGGGTATTAAATCCTTCACAAGCATTTGCCAACTCAGTTTCAAACCTTACTTAAAAACTTTTCAATGCAACAACACATATTCAGATGTCAAAAATCTCTCTGAGAACTCCCAGCTCTGTCTAGAACCACTAAAGGATTGAATTTGACCAGGTTTTAAGCCAAGCATACTTTAAAAAATTGTAATCGCATGTTACCATATAACTACATTTAAGCACATGAACACACACGCATACAAGGAAGGGAACAAAGAACATATGCAGCAAACCCCCCTCGTACTGGGCATCGTTTAGTAACTTTCATGAAGTTTTAGTTTAAACTAAAGGATACTAAACATTACAGGATGCAACCTTGTTTAGTAGTTTGTAATCTCAGAAATAAAACAGCACATGACCACCTATACAAGGTAAACTGGTATCATAACGTAGCACAGTAATTGGGGTACGTTTGCTGCAACAGACTATAAAGCTGACTTTGAGGGTAAGGGATCAAGAAGAACAAAGTCTACCTTTGACATAATATCACTACATAATACTTCACAAAAATGAACACTGCAATGAAAGGGCTGATAAATCAGAGGACTAGTAGGTGTTGATTTAAACTACCAGAAAAAGGTGTGATAAATTACGGTTTGACCATTTAATTCTTCATGACACCTACTTTGTAACAAAACTGTTGTTATCTTTTGAAGAAAAGTGTACAGGAAATTAAGCATATGTACAACTGTGCTAAAAATAAGCAGAGAGAAATCAAGCAGAAGGGAAAAGACATTCCACTTTTGCACTGAAATTTGAACATTATGCATACTAAAGTGAGTTAAAAAAAAAAATCAAAGCCATGTTTAGAAGGATAAATTAAGATGTAAATCTAACCCTAAATGCTGTATGCATTTATTTTAAATTGCTCTCAAAAGTATTCTGTATTGGCTAGAAAAAAATATACAGAAGAATTTTGTTCTCAGCTAATAGGGCAATAAATTAGAAGCAATATATTCAGCTGGTAAAACTGGCTCTGTTAAACAGCTATCACATAATAGTATTTTTATTTGGCACCGAAAGCCCCCCCCCCCCCGCTTTTTTTAACTGGGGATAAAATTGTTCGTTAAAAAATCTTGGAATTAGTAGTAGAATGAGTTAAATAAATAAAACCTAAGAAAACATTTTCTCTTAGCAAAGATAATACACAGTTCTTAGTTTAAGGTTTTCCATCAGGTTTGTTTTGCCTTTCAACAGTTTTATATACATAAAATGTGAGTGTATTTGGTGTTCATGAATATGAAAAAGTAGAACAGGAGCCAGAGATTCTTCTCTTAGTACTGTAAACATACATTAAAGCCGGATGACAAGATTTCAGCTATACCTCACTTTCGCCTCTTCTGAGCAAGAACTCCCGATTCTGCCACACTGTAGAGGTATTTGAGCTAAAGAAATGTCTGAAATATTTGGGTGAAACCACAACTCATTTTCACATACACCGCAACTCAGAGATTACAATACAGTTATGTCCCCAAAGTTGCACAGCTAATGATCAATATGTACCATATATTTTATAAACCTTTCTAAAACATATTTAGGTTGACATAACAGTTGATGAATTAAAAAAAAAAAAAAGATACTAGAAGAAACATCTTAAAAAGGAAGGTTTCCTTGGAAATTATATGCTATAATAGCAAGAACAGGTTTGGTATGTTTTTTACAGCATACCTACTGCTAAAATAAAAAAAAAAGCGTTAAGATAACTACTAAGTTTCACTGTAACTAATATCTCCTTGCTAATCCAGAAACTTAAAAACATTAGCATGACAGTATGGGATTATTTTAAAAAAACCCTAAACCAATGCTTTTTATTTAATGGAGTCTATCAAAAAAGGTTAAGCCTCATGCTTAAAAAATTCATCAGATATAAAAAAACATATATACATAATAATATAAAATTTAAGTATCTAACTGAGAGAGATCAAGGAATTCTCAATAATATTCAGTTTATCACAAATTAATATTTTTTTTCTTACAAAATATGAGGGGAAACGCACTACAGTACCAAGTTGTAAGAGCGAATAATACGAAACATATTTACAGTTATCCTAGCTGCATGTAATTGTTCTCTCCTGTTCTCAGTCCTTTCAGATTTAGCACTTACTTTCTTCCACTGGGATTGAAAACGTGCTCAGGACAAGGGGTAAAAATTTTTCCTCAGAGAAAAAACAAGAAGACAGTAAGCACACCCTCCAGTAGCCTAAAGGGTCCTGATACACAAGCAGTTTCAATAACTAGCTTTTGAGCCAACCTCCTTAGAGAACAGCCACCTGAAAGTACCTTTGCAATTGTCAGGGATAAGTGGGGAAAAAAACCCAAAACTTAATTTGTCACGTAAAGGTAGACACACAACTTAGCCCTCACAGGGATAAGGCCCAACACTTATCTAGGCAAACCCTTTAGCTAGTCCAGGACTGAGTTCACTTCAGTCAAGTTATATACAGCACTGGCTTCTACTCCAAAAGTTCATGCTTGGCATACAGAATTTACAGGATTGCAGAAAATGCAGCAGAACTCAAAGTTCATGACCATAATACAGGTTTTTAGGAATGACTTTAGGAAAAAAGATACTCAAAGAAAGAAAGAAAGAAAGGAGACTCAAAATGACGCAGAGTATGAGAAGTGGCCAACAGAAGCAAGTGCAGGCAGCCAGGAGCATTTCTCAGAATGGCATATTCTTTATTCTGAACGACTCTGGATTCCCTTGACTTATGTCTGAGGATAAACACCTGTTCTATGCTCCAGAATATTTATGTTCTATTACTGTTAAAGGAGTTGAGGGAAGACCCAATCTGTCAAACAAAATTTTGCAATATTCATTAAGGAAAACGGTAACACTTCATACAGATTGCAGGCCAAAGAGACCTCATTTAACAAAATCTAACTGCAATGCTCAGACACATGATCTTACACTGTTTTAAGACTAAACTGAATAGCTCGTCTTTTGGGTTTTAGATTTTTTTTCTATTAAAATGTAGTATTAACCCACATGAGAAAATGTTGCGGGAGGGCATTCTGGAAGGGACAAGAAATACAACCTTATGGAAATACTCGTTGAAAACTATGTAAACAATAAGTGATTACTGGACACAGGACGCTAAAATAGCCTGTTGCAGAGGTCAGTGACTGCAGTGCAATAGCAATCCTCAAAATTCTGAGATGGTATTAAAGCTTTTACGTGAAGTAAGAGTAGAGCTTTATGAAATTTTTCATTTCAGCTCAGCAGCCAGTGAGTGAAAGATTTCAGCTCCCAAGGTATATGGCTGTATTGTGCTTTTTCTAGTTTCCAAATGACCATAGAAAGTGGTAGAAGTAGAACTTTTTAACCCCATTGTAATATTAAAAAGAAAAATAGCCAAGGTCTGGGCAAGAGAATCTTATATAAATGAAGATTAACACTATAGCACCGTACACAGGCTGCACTTCTAAAGTTAAGAATCTAGCCAGAAAACTCTGAAAGACTGAAAACCAGCTCTGTACACATCCACTCCAAAGATGAAGTCTTAACTAGTCAAATATTAACCACCTTTGCTGAATGCCCTTAATTAATAGTCCTAACAGGAAAGTTAACTTCTAAAACAAATTCTCTTTGAGGAAAAAGTTCCAGGGACTTGCAAAAAAAAAAAAATTAAAAAAATAGTGTTCAAAATTTATTTCCATAGTAGTTTCACACGAACTAATGAACTAAAGGTACACAGAAAGTCTGTATACTCAATCCGTGACACTTACTGATTAGTGTAGCCTTGCCTGAATAGAGACAAATTTGGTTTTTGTTTCTTGACCATAAAAGCCGGGGAAATGGGAGACTGGGAGCAAAGTGATTATCATCTAATTTTGAGTTTAAAGTTTGACGCGTACTTTCACTTTGTCAAGCTAGCGTTTTTAAATAAAATCAGGACCATGACAGTGACTGCAAAAATAATGTTCTACAAGCAAATTATCATGTTTCTGAGATGAGGAGACATCCTCGAACAGACTGTGAAATTGTTTTTCAGGAACCAGTAAGAATAGCAATAACTGTAGTAAGGTATATTACAGTTCCAAAACGTCTCTTTTGCTATTCCTGGACTGCTAAATGGAGACCAACATTAGACAGAGTGATCACAAAGGATAGAAAAAAGCTTAAAAATATTTCAAGAAGACTGAACTCCACTCCCAGCCCCAAAAGGAATATGTTGCTGCCAAGATAACAAAAGCATATCCTTAGCACTGCTAGCTATTCATACAACCCATTGGACTGGACTATCAAATTAAACACTGTTGCTTCCTAGATGAGGCCTATGGCTAAGACAAGTAGAAGGAAAAGCTTCCCATAATTGCAAGGGCTGATGAACTTGTCTTTTAAATGACAAAGTGATGAATAGCTGCAGAAAGGGACAGCTTTTGTCAAAAGTTACTGCTGCTCAAATAATGTAACACAAGGACAAAGCAACAACCACATCAATATAATATCCTCCTTTAATTCCATACCTGTTCTCCAACAGGGGCCAGCAGTAGACACTGGAGAGAAGAATGTACCAAGCCTATAGTAACTATCTCCTCGTCTAGCAAGCTACATCATAAGGATTTGTGAGCCAAAGAGCATACGCCTCACAGCTCCAATTAAGTATTCTCCCATGAAAGACTAGTAATCTTTTGAACTCAGTTCAAAAAATTCCTGATATCAACTACTCCCATTTAAATTATGGCAGAATTATTCTAAAGACAAAAGTGAAACTTAAATATTTTCAAATATTTCTATCAAACCCTCAGGAATTCTAACAAGCAGCTCAAATGTTTAGGGCAATTTGCAGCTCATACTGCTTACTGTAATTTTGCGGAAGTGCTTCTCTCTCTATAGAAGAAAAAATAAGCATTTGACTGCAGCTACTGCATTGCTACTGCATTTTCTTTTCCATCGACTAATATGTTGTACTAATTTATCAACACGTAAATCACAGTTAAAAAATGGAGAACTAATTAGATAAAAGTTATCTCTGCAGCTGCTGTTCCTATCAGGTAGCTGTGGCACATGAACTTATAGTAACACCAACAATTCCACTCTGGACAGAAAAAAGGTATATCTTCCACACAAGAAATATGCATGGATAATTGCTTGTTTCATGTAATGAATTCTAAAGTCAAAAGAGGCCATACGTATTTTTTTTTATTTAAATCTCAATGATTATGCATCAAAAGGCAAGTGTTTTTCCTTATCTTCCAAAAGACCTTCAGAAATATGTCTTGAAATTAACGCTCATCTATTTTGACTACATGGAAATGCTGAGACATGCTCCCACAAAATAGTTCTCTCCATCTTACAATTCAAAAGATTCTAAAACATTTTTCAGTTCCTAAAAGCTGTCTATACAACAGGCAGAAAGCATCCAGGCACAGGTTTCCAAAGCAGAGATGGAAATAGGCCACTGTCTATTGCTCTTGCTTTCAAATAATTTTTATAATTAGAACAATGTAACTGTTTCAACAGAAGTTATTATCCACTTCAGTTGAAAGGTGTTACAAAGAAATTATGATTGGTGACTGTGTTGCAAGTGTAACATCAAAAAATATCCCCACAAACAGAAAAAAGGAAACGCAGGCATACTAGCCAGTAATGCACATTATACCCACAATCTCCCTTCACATTTGGATCTTACAAAAAAAAAAAATCACCTTATCTTTATTTAGATTCTCTCTCTGAAGTTGTTAAAATGCAGTATTCATTTTACAGGAGGTTTCTATTTAAGGGCAAGAAGCTGAGCAAAAACCTTGATTGGGGTTGTTTGTCCAAAGTATGTCTTGAGACCTAGTATTCTGCACATCCACTTCTAAATACTTAAGGTATTAAATTATCTATTGTTCTGTCTTAAAATCTTAATTGCCACCATGTAAAAAAATTGTAAATCTGTTACTACTCAGTACTGATCCTGCTAAGGCTTGGCCTTTAACTCTTTTTTTTATATATATTTATGCAGTTTTAACAAATTAAGAAGGGTATTTTGAAGTGACTTCTGAAGTAGTACTTAATATAATTCTTAAATAAGTTGAACAGTACTATTTAGTACACACTTGAGAAGCAATACACACTGGATAAGGAAAATTACTCTCAATCAAGCAAGCTGTAAAAACCAAATGTTGTCCTGTATCTTACTCCTAGCGAAAGGAGTCCAAAGAAGCACAGATTTTATAGTTAAAATTCTTAGATATGTATTATAATAAGTAACAGCTGTAGAGAATGCTAGAAAACGCAGTAATAAAAGTTCTTTTCTATATGGTCAAGTCTTGCTCCTTTCGTCTGCCCCTTCAGCTGTTCATTCCCCTTTCTTCTCCTCCCACACAGTCTGTCTTTTCTTTCATCTGATATCAAACTAGATCCACTAGCTCTTCCTCCTGAGGCTTCTCTCTCAATAAAGCTCTTAGCCTCATCAGTCAAGCAGCATGCTCCAATTTACACACTATATGAATTACTCCCATCTCAACTTTTATCAGGGCTGGAGTTCTCCAGGGCCAGTGGTCTTCTCTGGGCCTGTGTCACATTCATAACTTGTACTATATCACGCATTTATTAAGGAAGGAGTAAAGAAAAGACTCAATTTCTGAAACTTGAAATCGTCAATACGGCTAATAAGTTTATATACAAACTTAAAAAAATATGATTATTATCACATTTATATACAACAGACTTCTACAAGTTTGTGTATATACTTGTATGCAGACATAGCACCGTACTTTAGCACAGAACTTCTTTGTCATTGTAGATTCTCTACTGTCTGCATGAGGAAATGCTGACACAGATAAAACAGCGAACAGCTGAAATTCTCAAAAACTAAATAATGTTGGTTTGTGAAGCACAGTTCAGCATAAGCTAACTGTAAGAGTACATCTTGCCCTGATTGAGTTAGCTACACAGCACTTTTACAGAGGATAATTTACAGAAGAAAAATACACGTACCCCTAAACCAGACAGAATAAGATTTATTCTGATTTTTTTTTCTTCTGAAAAAAGCTTGCTCAGTATTCCTGTAAATCCTTTGTAATTACTGTCACCACTGCAATTGCCAAGTAACTGAGTACAGTGATTTACTTAACTGGAACACATTCCACTTGTTGTGAAGACTGACTAAGACCCAAAATAAAAGAAACTTTCACATAAAAGTTGAATGGAAACTACAGCAAACTTTCTGATTTAATCTAACAGCTGTTCTTTAATCAGCTTTTCACTCTAAGAACCACGTGATGCCAGCCAGATAGTCACATGTCAAATTCCATTCCCACTGCACCTGGAATTTCAGTATTTCCACAACACATCAGAAACTCCAAATCATTTCATAAAATGAACTGTCAAATGATTAAATACAATAGAATCTCTAAGTTTGTCCCTTCCCTATCAAGTGCTGACACAAGTCATACTTGAAGAGTTCTTTTACAGTTTTCATCACTTTGGATGACAAACTCTGAGAATACAGGAATGTCTTTTCAATCAATAGTAACTCTAATGAAACTCCCATCTCAGTTTCCAAGAATAAATCAGCTTGATAAACTTAAATAATAATCTTGGTGTTGTGGACAATTTTTTTCCTGATAATATTACTGTGTAAATGAATCGCCAAAGAATTATTAACAGTCTAAGAAATACATTCAGAAAACTTCAATGTGGTAAATGCATTATTTTAAAACAGCAAAAGTTTGCGGCTTAATTTTTCTTGAAGAGTAATGCAAGGAGACACTTGTATTTCCTCTTGGTTATAGATTTTTATTCAACTTTTCCCTTTAAAATATATACTCTTGTATCATCTAGCCATAATTTGTTTAAAAGTAAAATGCAAAAGAAGCACTAATTAACTTGTTAGATAACCATTATGATTTCTCATTGTGGAAATGTATCGTCATTTCTGAGCAATGGTAACATGATAGCATCTTGCAGGACTCCAGCTGATGCCAAGCCTGCTCTCATTTTCCCAGTCTCACTTACATAAATTAGCCACAGGCCCTACTGACAGTCAGAGGATCTCAAGGTTTTTATGTTTGGAATTACTCCACTTTTGTCAGATCTTTACTAGTGAGGTCATAGTAAACGAACTGATGCCAAATTGCCACGGATCTCCAGAGCGTTTGTCACAAGTTATGGATTCCTGCTATCTAAAATCACCCATCTGCTCAAAGGCAGTACCCTGAACCCTGACTCCAAAAGGTTCACTGGCTACAGCTTCTGAGTGCTGAAACAAAATCCAAGACTGGTCGCTTTAATCATAGCCTTCACATTAAGAGTTTGTGCCTATGTTAGACACAGAGCCAACATGAATTTAAATTAAGGTGCCACTGTGGATTTTACTTTTTTAACTTGGATTCCTATTAGGAACTCCAAAATAAACTGAGACTAAGAAAACTCAGCCTCACACCCTGGCTAGCAATGTTCTCTGCTGAGTGACTTATACTCAAGAAAGGGTACTTGGCCCTAATGCTGTTCTCTATCACTTCAGAAGTAAGAAGTTATAAGACACAAACATCAAGCTCAAAATGCTTTAAATATACATTACAGAAGCAGTTCTTGAAAGATAATAAATTTTTCCATTCTTTACAGTACAGAAAGAACACACTGCTAAAGAAAGTGGTTGTGAAGTACCACGCACATTAAACTTGAAGCAAGCCTTGAAACATGATAGAATACACTTCAATGAGTTGTACTTTGGTCAGATGCCAACACATAATAATTTCATATCAGAGCTAGCTCTACAATAAGATTAAATGCTACTCGGTACAAGAGGCATTGACTTCTAGTTCTCACAGTAGTATAAAGACCCTTTTAATGGCGATTTCTATAAACAAGATATTTTCTTTCATTCCCCAAAGCTTCTTGCATTTTCCAAATGATTGTAAAAAAACATTCATTGAATCAATACATAGCAAAAAATTTGTTTACAAATCACAATGCAACATAAGTACGCTATTCATTATTACATGCCTACAAATGTGATTCATCATTGTTTAACATAAATAGCATGCCTGCTGCTATCATTCAAGAAGAAAACCACATTTTTAACTAGAAAAGTGTAAAGTAAAGAGCATGTTTGCCAGATTACTCTTTCCCCCTTCCCTGAATATATGGTAAATATTTCCTGAAAATAAACAACAGAAATGCAAGAGGTAGCTTTAGCAACCACCTGGAATTACTCGGCTCCGCATTTGGAGTGCCCTTCATCTCCCCTCAAGATCACTTAATTGAAAATGGTTTACTGTATTTTGACACTGCATGCCATCGATTCCTGTGGAATTTAAAATGCTGTTTTAAAATTGAGGATATATTATACAAGGCAGTTGCCACAAACACTCAAAGATATTTTAGTGCAAATCTATATACAACACACTACGCGTAGAATATTTTCCATCCCTTCCTCCTTCATCCCTCTACTGTGTTCTCTAAATCCAACTCATCAGTGACACCTAGTGGTAAAATATCTCCTCTCACTAAATAGACTGAAGAAAAAGCCACAACTGCATCCAGCTTTTGAGACCAGGAGCTTCCCACTGAATTTAATAGAATGCTAATTCTAATATAGCTCAGCTGATCGATACCGGAGTCTTAGAGCACCAGTGAATGCATTGAAAACACCTGTAGTATGCCCACCTTTCTTTAATAAACAGCTGCAGGGAGAAGTCTGAAGAATCTTTTACAACTGAATAAATGAAGATAAAATCTAGCCTTCTGATACTTACAGAAAGCAGCTGGCAGTCCGATCCTGAGCCTGGTCTACTGAGTTAGCACCAGGAGAAAATCTCTATTGAATACTTCAAAAGTTAGTTAAAAACCATTTATAGTTTCATAGTCATTTTGCAGTAAAACACAGGTTAAAAAAAAAAAAAAAAGCCTCTGAGCAGAGTGCCAGGAAAGCCTAGTTTGCAGTGTCTCCCACTTTAAATGCAATACCTCCCACCATATTTTTCTCTATGCCTTCTACATACAGTCACTATTTCTAATTTTTCTAGTTTGGATATCTCCCACATCACCTCTTCTCTCTCTGTCTCTCTCCTTTCTCAGAGCCAGTTAAATCCTTCTCAGCAATGTAGGCAATGGTTTTTTTCTCAGAACAAAACAATTTTTCAAGGTAAGATACTTATTTAATGACTTTCACTGATCCGAGTGATCTTTGTATCTCAAGAGGGCCAGAGAGTCTCTTGATCCTCTGGAGAAGGAGGACTGCTTCTGTTTCTACACAGCAGAGACATGAAAATAAAGAAGCATTGCCTTTCCCTGCCCTCCTCTCTTGTTTTGGGGCAGGTAGGTGGAAGGAGCCAGTTAAATTTCACATTAATGTTCTTTCTGCAAGAGCAGTGTGTTTCCCTTGTCATGCTTTTATCACCTATTTCAGCAGTGGGGAAGAACATAGGCATCAGGAAGTAAATGTACAGTTAGATATCTGTTATTGTTCATATAATTGTAGCTCCCCATAAAAAATCACCTATTGAGGTTACACGTAGAACTGGTATCGTGCCACCAAATCTAGCCCATATCTCCAAGCTCCATATATCACCTCTCTGTGACACCTCTTTCCTCCCTTTACAGCTACAGGGCCCCACAAGCTCCTGTCTCTTTATTATTAGGGAGCAGAAGAGGGTGGATGTTTCTGTAGGAACAGTGTTTAGCAGTCCCACTTGAGTCTCTTAATCACCAGGCAAGACTGACATATAAGCAGCTCTGAAAAGCATCCTGTCCCAGACTGTATGTTATAAAATTTGCTATGGAAACTCAGCTTCTTTTAGGCTTTTCTCTCTACCAAATAGTTGGAAACTAGAAGTTTACAAATTTTACTGAAGAATCAGCAGATCTATTACGAATCTCCTACAGGTACTGAGGAGAAAGAAGAAAGATATGGTAAAATACACAGTATTTATTCCAACACTGTCTACTACATGACTGTGTGACAAGTGTTACAGAACTCTTGCTCACTGAGGTGAAGAACTATCACTAGTATACAAGAACCAGGATTTTGTTTCCTACCTGCAGATATCCTTCTCTTCCCCTGCTTATCCACTGTCATTTCTGCTGCCACTGCCTTTGTGTCCTGTATTTCATCCTCCCTCAGTATGCTCGAGAGGGTAAGGACAGAAAACAGGAGTATCCTTTCTCTCAGCTACTCTATGAAATTACCACAGATTAATTACCTTTTACCTGGTAAACCACAGTAATCAACTGTACTTATTCTCTTAGCCATTCACAGGTGTGAAGTTAAAACACATCAGCTTAAACCTCTACAATTCATTCCACCAAGCCATTGAGTGCTCTCTTCTTACATCCAGCTCTATTACAGAGCTGGTGCCCCAAAAGCCCTGCACAGCCTAAGCACTTCTGAATCTGGCCTTTTCATGCACTGAACCTGCAGATGATGTACCTCCCTGTGTACCTTCATTATCTTGAGCACTGATGGAGCAAAAAAAAATGGGCTGCTAACTGTCAAATAATTGTCCCCTCTTAGAGGGTCATTCCTTTTAGAACCACACACTTCACCACCACCAAATGGTGGAGAGTATTATTAGAATCCAAACACTGATACAAATAGCCTTACAATGAATGACAACAACACTGCAATATTTTAATTTATGAACAGTGCAACCCCTCTGGGTTTGCAAGTTCTGTTAAAGAAACAAAAGTTAATTTGAAAAGGGGAGGGCAAAGAATAAAAAACAAACACAAGCCAAAAGCAAACGTACCCTCCCTGAATGCATATGCAACTTAAAGCCTTGCAAGCCAACAAATAAACTTTTACTTTATTACGGAAAAAAAATCCAAAAAAAATGGAGATAAATCACAAAAAAAATTAAATTGACAGCACCTTGTTATCAGTCCTTGGTTTACGTTTGACAGATAAATTCTTCAGAAATCCTCTTAGGAGAAAAAGCATACTACCTGTCAGAACAAAAATGGGTTGCCAAATGCCTCACCAGCCTACTAGAAACACAATTTTTAACAGCAAAAAGAGTTCCACATATGGCATACATTAAACCCACTTCCCAAAAAGAAGTTGTTCCAGCAAATACACATTTTTACTGATACAGACGCGTTTACATTGCTGTATCTACCTTTTTTTTTTTTTCTGAAGCAACTTTCCCATAAAAGACATATTCATTCCTAGCCAAGAGACACTTTGGCAAAGCTTTCAAGCACAGACAAAGATTTCTGGCAAGAATGCACTATTTGTTAGAAAGAATACATACAGTAGATTAACAAAAGTAAAAAAATGTTAGATGAAAACTATTTCTCAGAAATCAACAGAATCCTTCCTGATCTCTCAAGTGGTGTGCTCTTCATTCAATATTTTCCCTCAACTCTCAGGTTACTTCTGAGCTAGAGCAAAAAGCAAATTTACTTTCTGGAATACATACTTCCAAAGAGATTTTGCTTCTTTGTCCTATTGGCTAAAAAGGCAGGGATGATCCTGATGCTTTGACTATAACAGAAGAAAATAAGCAAGTATCCTATTCTGTAGATTGTACAATTTATTTCACTTTTAAGCACAAAAACTTGGACAGCAATAATAACAAGGCTTTGGAGTTTCACTATAACCATCCCTAATTTTACCACTGGAAATTTAAAGAAAGCCTCTGAAGTTTCACAGTTGAAAGTTCTATAACACACATTAATATGCATGAAATATTTCAGAAACAATTGTCTCAAAATGTATCCTGAAATCTAGGTTCATTATAGTGTTAGCTGGGAGTTCAAATTTCCCATCCTCAAAGAAAGATTTATTCAGGATAAAGTAACATCATACTCTCTTTGGTGACATAATAGACTTGGAATTTAAACACAGACGATGCCATCACAGATTCAAAACTGCAGCTCAAGACATGTAAATTTGGTCTGACTGCATTTTGATTGTGGTATAGTGCACTGAGTTATTCAAATACATAAAGCTGTCTATGCACATCATTACCCTTGTGAGGGCAGTATTTTTTGTCTCAAAGTGTCCTTTAAAGAAAAGTTTGAAATTCAAGAGGTGCATTCAATTGTACTTCTTAATTATTCTTTCTACCTCCAATAAACAAGAGTTAAAAACCCCAACTTCAAGCTTCAGCCAACATGTTTGTACTGGCTGTACATTTTTCTGGAAGAACCTACTGTTTAAAAGACAGTTACTAGCTGAGCTGAAGTAATGAAGACTGATTACACTTCATCATTTAGCCACCATCCATTTGAAAGATATTGAAAAAAGTGACTCAGCCTATCACAGCCTGAGGAGTTAGTGGTCAAGTTTAAGAGGCTTTGAATCAGCAAATGTGTGGGTCTAATGTACTTCCTAATGGAAATAATCACTATGCAAACAAATCTCTTTCATTCTTCAAAGAGTAGATCCCTGTTTTGAAACCTAGAAGATGCTACACTGAAACTTAAGGTAATAAAATACAATCCTAGCATTTATGTGTGAAAAATTATCCTTTAAAAAGGCAATGTGAAAGAGTAAATATTTCAGCGTTTAAAGGCAAAGCTGCAGAAAAAATCTGATCTCTTATGCTTAAAGCTACCACTGAACATATGGATGCCAGACAACAGGATTACAGTAATCACCATTTGTTTCAACACCACGTTTAAACTGGACCACAGTGATACAGAATTTTCTTTTCACAGCAGTGCACAAGTCTACAGTTTGCTTAACTGTTTTACACTCAAAAAAGGGAAAGGTGCTGTTTGTCAGTAATTTGTCTCTCAAATTACATTTAACAAGAACAAGTTGTGCAGATTTAAATAAACTTTTAATCAGCAAGTAACGTGCCTTTCAAACTATACTTCTATTGCTTCAAACACTGTCTTCACTGTTGCTGTAGCCCTGTATCAATACAATATGGATTTTTCCCAGTTAATCAAATTTTAAGATGTCCATATGTGTGTATCTGAAGCACACCATACTTGCAAGCTGTAGTGCAAAACGCCTTGTGATGAAAGAGTTGCCTCAAGTGCTGTTATTTCCCAGGACCACTACCTTAACCTCTATCTACAAGAAAGGCAATCAGGAATGAAAAGTACATACCATTGAAGCAATCATTCAACACCAACAGCAGCAAGCACTAGCTGAGGATTGACCAGCATAATTCTACATGGCAAGACCTAGACCTCTAAACAGATAGACATTACAACTATTCAGATACCAAAGCTTTTATTTGAATTTGAAGCCATAATATTAACAGAATTTTAATCTTAGATTGGTAGAGCCTGTGGACGCTTTAAGAGAAAGCCAGGTTAACCAAAGAAACAAAAGGGGAAAAGAAAAATAAAAAGTAAATCTTGCAAGGTATGGGAATCAATCACAGTAGTAACACTGAGAACTGCAACACACACAAAAATTTAATAAATTCTATTTTCTAGTTTGACACCTCAATGTGACATTTTAATTTTCTACTGACAAGCAACCCAAATACTATTACCCCCAACAGTGGTGTGTGATCTGGTTTCCATTGCTCAGAAGAGACTTCAACAGCTAAAACAAGTGTTTATTTGGTACAGCCTCTAACTCATCCCATCTCCAACCTGAATATAGCACCACTGGAAATCTCTGCCTTTTTGAACAGTATCAAGCAGCATAAATATAGTCTGACTAAGATACATGCAGTCAATATACCACTTTTTAAAAGCTTGACCATCCCTTTCCTAATGCATTTTTCTTGAGTGCTAAAATTTGTGTCATTTTCAACGTAACTACTGTTTATATCTCTTCAAATCTCCTACATTCCAACCTATACTAAGATATTCTTTGCATATACTAAAGGCAAAAAGTGCATCATGAAGCTCACAACTCCTCATGAAATATTAAAATTGGCCCTTGAAAGTTTTTTTTTCCAAAGAAAAGGATGGCACATTCAAATTTAATTACGTGTAAGTTAATTAGACCTTTGCATATTTTTTTATACATCAAACTAGCCCCCAGTTTTTACTATATAGCATAAAAAAAGTAATAGATAAATACATATGAAAACCTGGACACTTAAAAAATTCAACTCTTTTCCCCAGAATTAGCTTTCCTTTTTAAATTTTGTTCAACAAATTAAAGAAATTGCTTACCCAAATTCTAAAATTACAGTAATTAGAATCATAGAATCACCAGGTTGGAAGAGACCCACCGGATCATTGAGTCCAACAATTCCTATCAAACACTAAACCATGCCCCTCAGCACCTCATCCACCCATGCCTTAAACGCCTCCAGTGAAGGTGAGTCAACTACCTCCCTGGGCAGCCTGTTCCAGTGCCCAATGACCCTTCCTGTGAAAATTTTTTTCCTAACGTTCAGCCTAAACCTCCCCTGGCAGAGCTTGAGGCTTTATTTTCAGAAAGCTAATGCCAGTTCTGCTCACACTTTATTAGCTTTTTTTAAAATCCATGTAGTAGGACTGTGAATTTAAGATACATGAGAACCATAAACTGGAAACTAAGCTTCAAAATGTGAATCCTAAGGAGGAAAAAAAATATTTCCAATCTCCTCCTCTCAGATGCAGCTAAAGGTTACACTGGCATCATCTATACAGTATACAGGAAGATCTGAAAGTCTTAATAATCAAATTTATACCAATCAGCATAATAGCTCTGATGGGACTGTTAGTAACAATGAAGCAAAAAGACACAGATTGTTTAGCAACTGTAGGCAAGAGAAGCTACTTGTTCATATAATAAAGTTGGAAGCTTTATTTGATACTGACAATGTAGCAGAAAATACACCCGGTGAAAGTTCTGAAGTGATAAAGGGGAAGAGGAGGCAGGGAAGGCAAACCAAGGAAATGACATCGAACAGGATACAGCTCTACTGTAAATTGAAGCTTACAAATCAGAAAGAAAAAAAATAACTAAACCAGCAATTTAAATTTAAATAAAAGTAACAATATGCCTTCACCAGTGACGAATCCTGTGTGACCAACCTAGTGGCCTTCTATGATGTGTTAACTGCAGCAGTGGACATGGATAAACCGATGTATGTGATCTACCTAGGCTTCTGTAAAGACTTTGACATAGTCCCACACATCATTCTGTCTAAATTGGAGAGATATGGATTTGATAGGTGAATGGTATGGTGGATAAGAAACTGGTTGGATGGTTGTATTCAGCAATTAGTGGTCAATGGCTCAAAGACCAGTCAGAGATCTGTGACTACTGGTGCCCCTCAGGGGTCCATACTGGGACCAGTGCTGTTTAATATCTTCATCAATGATATTGACAGCGAGATCAAGTGCACCCTCAGCAGGTTTGCAGATGACACCAATCTGAGTGGTGCAGTTGCCATAACGGAAGGACAGGATGTCCTACAGAGGCTCCTGGAAAGGCTGGAGAAGTAGGCTTGTGTGAACTTCAAGTGCAAGGTCCTACTCCCAGGTCAGGGCAATCCCTGATTTCAGTACACGATGGGGGATGATGTGATTGAGAGCTGCCCTGCAGAGAAGGACATAGGGGTGCTGGTTGATGAGAAGCTCAACATGAGCCGTCAATGTGCACTCGCAGCCAACCATGTCCTGGACTGCATCAAAAGAATCATGGCCAGCAGGTCAAGGGAGGGGATTCTGCTCCTCTGGTCCCCTCTTGTGAGACCTTATCTGGAATACTGTGTCCAGTTCTGGAATCCTCAACATAAGAAAGATACAGAGCTGTTGGAACGGGTCCAGAGGAGGGCTACAAGGATGATCAGAGGGCTGGAGTATCTTCCATATGAGGACAGGCTGAGAGCTGGGCTTGTTCAGCCTGGAGAAGAGAAAGCTCTGAGGAGATCTTATAGTGACCTTCCAGTACCTGAAAGGGGCTACAAGAAAGCTGGATAGGAACTGTTCATCAAGGCTTGCAGTGATAGGACAAAGGGGAATGGGTATAAACAGGAGAGGGGTAGATTTAGCCTAGACATTAGGAAGAACTAGGAGAGTGGTGAGACGCTGAAACAGGTTGCCAAGGAAAACTGTGGATGACCCGCCCCTGGAGATGTTTAAGGTCAGGTTCGATGGGACCTTGGGTAACCTGATCTAGTGGGATGCCCCTGCTTGTGGCAAGGGAGTTGCAACTAGATGACTTTTAAGGCCCCTTCCAACCCTAACTATTCTATGATTCTACCTCCCCCCTGCCCCCCCCCCCCCAAAAAAAATCTACATTTTTTCTAAATGGAGTAGAAAAAGAGCAAAATCAATTATTTCTTCCACATAAGCAAAAGGAGCTTGTACTTTCTAAGATACATTAGAAAAACTCAGCAAGGTTGCATTTACCAATCTTTTTTAAACATAATGGTACAGATGCAACCTCCAGTTTAGGAGGGAGGAATCATTAGTGAATTGCCAGCTCTTAAAAATAATGGGAAGAGCGTTTGACATTCTTCCATTTTCAGAACTGCTAACAGGATATTGAGCTTACTTGCTCATTAGTTGACTCATGACATTTTTTACTACAGAGAAACCTAAGAAAATCATCCCAAAAAAACTTGTGGTTGTTCTTACATAAGCTAAGGTAGAATCAGTTTCTTAACTTTTCAGCTAAGCCTCATCTATGTAATGAACACTACTTGGATAATCTCTCAGGGAAGGAATATACTACCCAACACGTGTCCAGTGACGTGTACTGGACAAGCTCTCCACACAAAAAACGAACAAAGCTCAAGAGTACTAGTGCTTGCAAGACTGTTTCCTCCATTTCCAGTACTAATGACCCACTCTGATGTTAAACAAGTGTATGTCCTCAAACTATTCACCTATCAGAAGCATTTCTGGTATCTCCTTGCTCTCAAGAAAGCCAGACAACCTATGTAGAACATGATGGATGGAGAAAAAGAAATAACTTGTTACAAAGTTGAACTGTGACATGGTCCTTACTTATTTTATTATATTATCTCTTCATTATTAACTTAAGTTTTCACACCTAAGTTGCAACTTCATTGCATCACAATATTCTAGAAGCAGGTCATGGCTGAAGCAAAAGACATTGAAACAATAACTATACTTAGCAGCACAGAAAAAACTAACATTAAAGAAAACCCCAATCATAATTGTGGAAAAATACTAAAAAAAAATATTTGGGTCTAAACTTTAACTACACAGTATACATTGTAAAAACGTATTTTATAGATGGCCTGCAATCTGTATTACGCCACTAGATGGCAAGTTTGTATAAAATTAGCTACATGTTTTTATTCACAGCATGCCTGAAAATTGCAAATGCATAGAAAAGAAGCAGTCATGAAAAAAGAGTGAAGGAGAGGTAAAAAGGAAGAATACAAGTCTTCCATATAGACCATATTTAATATTAGTCAAAAAGGCTGAATGAATCTTATTTGTTTCCATATCTGCTACATACATAATCAATTCTTGTGAATTTACTGTTCACAAGGAAGAACTTATTTCTAATTTGGTCACAAACACCAGCATTGGCTGGAGCAACCATGAGAATCTAAGACCTGGAGGAAGGCTGAGAAGTGAACCAGGAGAATTAGGTCTTGGGAAAGCAGACTACCTTCTATACAAGGAGTTTCAAGTTATAATAACAAGTCCCTTTCTGTCAGAGCATTTTTTATATCCTGCTTATTTTCAAGGAAGGACAGGATTCCCCTGTCAGAGCATTTTTACTTCTTGTTTATTTTCAAGGGTGGGCTGCTGGCCTGGTACAGATTTTGGAGATAAGGCCTGTCTGCCCCAGACCCTGGGAGGGAAGAAGAATGAAGGGGAGTTTCGGGAGACATTTCCCCTCAGGATGACCATAAATCCCTCTCCAAAGATATGAGCTAAAACCACGATGTTCCTATCTGGTTTGTAAAATACCTGTATTAATTGCATGTCTTTGAAGTCTTTGTTTAGCTGAAAGCTTGGCCCTATAAGAACCCCTCGAATTCTCATTTCGGGGTCGTTCCAATTTGGCATGGGGAGACTGCTGGTCAATCAGCTATGAATTTTTATGCGCATTTAATTTTACAATTTGTAATAAACATTTTTTTTGCTAGCAACTCTGCCTCGTCGTCTTAGCAAAATGTTTTGGACCCTACAATAATTCCTTGGAAAGCAACCATAAAGAGGTTAAGGGTAAACAACACATCTGTAAGAGAAGGATGAGGAAGCTTGGTTCATTCAGTTTGCCAAAGAAAAGGCTAAGGAGCCATTTAATAACAATCTGTGACTACGTAAGAGTTAATAACTTCATAGCACTAGGTAATATATTAAAGCTTCAAGAGCCATTGATTGCAGTTTGAGGTTGAGGATGAACATGAGGGAGGAAAAAAATCACTACAATGTTTCAACGGCCCTGGGACGGGTTGCACAGACAGGTTGCAGCAAGCATGCTTGCAGGTTTTTTAAGATTCAACCAGCAAAAGGGCACGACTGATCAGATCTAGTGTCAGCAACAGTCCTGCTTCAAGCAGAAGGCTGGGTAAAAGCACTTCCAAATTTCCATCATTGTGGAGAGGGATCCAGCCAGAGTCTGACACACATAAAAGGGCAATCATTCAAGGTCAATAAAAAAAGCTCTCTGCATTTTCACTAATTTTGATTAATTGTTACACCCAATCCAAACTGAGATATGAGTAACGACCGCAGGAGCATGATGAACCTTACGACAAATCAATTTGATTTCAGATTAAGTTCTTTGTTATGGGTTAACTCACTGCTTATATGGACCAAGCAGGCCAAACATGAGGTAAACATTGATTGGTCACTTCTGCCGTAGTAACAAGTCTTCATTGGCCACCGCCCAACCACAAAACTATGTTGCTAGGTTGCAAACCCTTGCCCCCCAACTTCAGGTTACTTTATTAACATAACACAACAAAGTCATTACCACTCTTTGTGATTTTCCCAGTTCCACCCTGCCAGGGTGCTTGAAGACCTCATATGCTTCCCAACATATGAGGGCATCACAATGCACGGGTAGAAAGCTTTTGTGTTAACTTTAAAGGCATAGAAAAGAAATGCAGACTTGAATTTATAAACACCCCTATTAATAGTACTTTTGTCAATTTGTCTGGATCCACTACTGATTTGTCTGGTCTACAATCAAGTCCAAATCACATACTCAAAATCTATAGCTATGGTAAGTCTAGCACACCTTATCTTCCACATTAATGGATAGTGTTTTGAAAAGTACAAACTAAACCTAAATTATCATCCAAGTTACTTAAAAAACATTCGACTGTCAATTTCTTCATTGATTGATCCTGTAGTTAGAGGATGTTATATATGATACTGATGGATCAGTCATCCAAAGAGAAGTTTCTGTAGTTGAGTTCCCCTAAAGACAGATATCTAACTTCTGTACTAATGTAAGGATGGTACAGAAGAAGATCAGGAATCAGACAAGTGTGCTAAGAGCCAGTAGTGACAACACTATATGGGCTGAAAACAACCTCAAAGAGCATGAGTAGTCTGTATTGCTTTTTAATCCCCTGTCTGTATTGCTTTACTGCTTAAGATCAATATAATGCGGTTGCTATCTATTTGAGGTCATGCATAAGAAGAGAGCCAAAACTACTGCACTATATGTTCTTCACAATTCCTCATAGCAATGTTTAAAACTGAGAAATCCAGGACAGTCAGCTGACTACTTGAATTACAAGAAGCTATTTTATTTACAGGAAACATTACAACATTCTTAATATAATCACACACTCTTCCATAACCACTCAGCTCTTTCAGTTTCGGTCTGCCACACCATTCTCCATAATTTGGGTTTGATCTTTTGTTCCCAGCCTATGCAGAACTGCCTACTTCCTTTTTAAATAAAAATAAATCCTGTCTTTTAAATCCGTTCATTCTATAGCTTACAATAGCCTTGGGTTTTGATATCGCAAAAACATGCAAATAAGTATAAAAGCTCTTAACAGAAACATAGCAAATATATCCTAAAAGTTAACCCTGCCCAATTTCCTCATGGTTAAAATAAGAAGTACTACTAGTATGTAACAAAACAGTGACAGATTAGAAATGAAATACTTTGCTTACCTGTAATACATATGTAAATCTTTCCAAACAAAAAAATCACTTAAGAAACAGAGTGTATTTAAGTGAACACAGAATTTGTCTTCAAATCTCAACCAACTGAAATATAAACAGAAACCTTACCTCATCAGAGGAGAGAAGGTTAATAGGTGTTAACATAGGAGTTTCACTTAATTCACAATTCAGGCCAAGTAGTATCAGGATCTCCCTGAGAACTTCATATCTCTTGGCATTGCTTAACTTAAGCAAATTAAAATCCTCTTCGGTTTGGACATCCATGGAATTGATATCTAATTCCAAGTGTGCCTGGCAGGATACATGCAAAGGGAATTAAAAAAAAATATTTGTCGTTATTACACATTTTGACATGGCAGAGAGCGATAAGCACAACAGTTACAAAAGCTGCATCATCCTGACTGCAGTTCCTGAATTATCCGGTGTTACTACTGTGATTTAAAGGTTTCCCATGCCTTCATCTTCTCTACACAGGCTTCATTATTCTAATATAGTATGGAATGCTTATGCATTTAAAGTTTCCAATTCAGAGATCACAGTCGCCAGTACACTATAATTTTCCCCGAAACCTACACAAAACAACCCTTCTTAATAAACCAGTCTTCTGGAGTTGTTGTTGAAACTCGTATTTACTTAATTAAACTTCTCCTTTTGCTTTTTTGCTAGCAAATTAAAACCAACGGCACTATTGGTCATATTCTGGCATGTACCAGAGCAGAATCACATTAAAATTGAAAGAGATTTATCAGAGTTTGCACAAGACATGTCAAACTTGGAGCCAAGTCTTTACTGTGTCATATACATTAAGTTGCAATCAGTGCAAATAAATAAATGTTTATATCTGAAAGAGGAAATAAGAACCCCAGAACACGACTTTGCAAAGAATCAGTTCTCCGGACTGAAGCAGATGCTTAAAAGGAGAAATGAAATGCAGGAGAAAAAAACCTTCTAAATCTCCTTTTTTTGTTTTTAATTGGTTGGGTTTGGTGGGGTTTTTCTGGATTTTTTTTTTTTTTTTTTTTTTTTTGGTGGGGAGGGTGGGGGTGGGGGGAGCTTGGTGTTTTGGGATATTTTTGTTTTGATTGTTTGTCTTTTAAATAAGTGTTCCAATATATTTAGAGGCCTTCATACCCTACCATATGCATATTCATTTAAGGAAAATCCCAAGCCATCATCTTCATTCATTTATCCAATTCTATGCATTTTAATGATGTTCTTCATCTTTCATATATGATCTACTCTATTGAAATTCAGGGAGATATGCAGAAATGGGGGATGGAACAGAGGAGTACAGCAAAAAGGGAAAAGCTTCTGTGACAGAATACTTAATGGTTGATGTCACTGTCAGCCCTGAGACAAAAAAACAATAAGGCTTTTCGAATCCAGACTGGAAGTAATTTAAAATTATAAAATGACACACTAATCCTTTTAATCTGATTTTTGAAGCTATACTGTAACGCCCTTTTACTGGAGAAAACTTCTGCAGTATTAAGTTTTATTACAGAAGAAGGGTCAATTTAAACGGTGCAGCAAAGTAGGTTTCACCATGAACTTGCAGAAATGGATAGCAACAGTATCTAATCAATTTTCTAGTACAAGCATACAGCACATGGGTGGCAAAGCTTCCTACAGAAAGCTATAAACATGCTACTGCGTATAACAATTGCCATAAACCTAACAGATTTAATCTGATAAACTGATAAGAGACAAAAACACTTCTAAGAAACCAAATAACTATTTCTGAACTACACAATTGCTACAAAAGTGTATGCTGACTTAAACATGAGCATTTAAATTTAAGTGCTCTAGGCTCCTGAGAAAGTTGTTCTACAACTAAAATATTGGTGAAAATAGGTCCCAGAATTTTCCCTAACCTTTGTTCGACTATATCCCCATTATACTCCTCATCTACCTACATTCTGGTAAATAAACCTTGCCCTGCTTTTTTCAATGTGTTGCTTGAAAACAAAAACAAAATAAAAGAAGTGACACAATTGTGAACAGCCACGCTAAAAAAAAATAAAATATTTACATCTGCTTCTCCTGAGGTGAACTCAAAATGTGCAAGTTGCCTTCAGGCTCAGTTTACAAGTTTTACTACAAAATGGCTGGAATCTGTCTAGATTTAACAGCACAGATTACACACACAGGAAGGTGCATTATTTTCTAAACAAAGGTTATGATACTTTCTATCACTCAAAACCTTAGCCAGGTGTCTGTGACTATTAAAATAATCAGTGACCAACAATTACCTTAAATACAGCCATGGAAACTTCTTCACCCATTATCCAGGAAGACAGAGAGTAACAATAATAAAAAAAGATTATAAACAATTGAACTGACATGCTGTTTAATTTCTTGAGGAGGGATGGGTTTTGTTCAATACTTCCTTTTTTTCTAACAGAGATCACAATACCATAACACTGGAGATGTACCTGCTTGCTGGGATATCATTAAGTGGAATGAATAAGACTAGCTCTTTCTAGACTGCCCTCCTTCTGTTCTCCCAGGTGCTCTGAGCTATTTGTTAAGTGCAAAATGTTAAACATTCAAAAGTTTAAAGACTGAAGGAAGACTCAGGAAACAAAAAAAAAAAAAAGTTTCCAACAGACTAGATTCTCTCCCTGCACCCCAACCACAAACAAACAAACAAAAACAAAAAACCCAACAAAACAAAACAGAAGCATTTATTACAGACTGAAAACACATCAAGCTTTCAAAAAAACAAAAACCCAAGAAAAATCAAGTTTTAGACTTCTAATTTTAACAGAAAAAAATGCCAGCATCATCAACCTAACAACCATCTAGAAATTAGCCTTAGTCAAAAAGTCAAACGCTGCTGAAGAAACCATAAAATGGTTTGTTTTACTGACAACACTTTGATACAAACAGAATATAATTAAGAAAATGGTTGCAATACTAGTAAAAAAAGAATGAACAGACCTAAATCAACAATGGTATTTCAGTGTCGTCAGAAACTAACCTTTATTGTGTAGTTACTTGCAAGAATTGTACAGTATTTTTTCTAGACATGTCAGGCAACAAGTAACAGAGGCTGGAACTCTCTCATTTACTAGTTAGATTTCGTAAGTGTTGGCTACCCTACACTTAAACCTTAAGAGAAGATGTCTTTCAAGTTTTTTACAAGGTTTATTTCACATCCTCTTATGACCTTCTGTTTCACCATAGTTTATATTTTTGTCTTGCCAATATAAACTTTCACCTCGGGGCC
This sequence comes from Coccyzus lansbergi, assembly GCA_033558105.1. Classification (NCBI taxonomy): domain Eukaryota; kingdom Metazoa; phylum Chordata; class Aves; order Cuculiformes; family Coccyzidae; genus Coccyzus; species Coccyzus lansbergi. The sequence continues at coordinate 1,331,444 of JAUMJK010000986.1, forward strand.
ACCAACTGCTCTGTTCTTCTTGTTCCCATTTCCCAAAACCTGCAAAATGCACAGGTGTATCACTGCAAAACTTCTAACAAGCAGATAAGGATAACTCTGCTCTTGAAGATGCTTGCTTACTATGCAGATTTACTCCCTACCTCCCACTATGATCTTGCATAACTACTTATATGTGGCTACACGGTGAAGTGGAACAGCAGTGACAATTCTCTACCATTATCTAAGCCTCCTGAGGATTAAGTAAAAACCATTCTACACTCAGAGTCCTTGTACATTCACCAAGACACCCATCTTTATCTCCTCTAGACAAAAATCCCAAAGAACATGCAATGGGAACAAGGGAACTTTTAGGACACCGCAGTCATGCCACAAAAAGCAAATCAATGTTTCTGCATACACAGTACCTGAGAAAGAATGGCTTCTCCTCCACTGTCTCCATAAGTCAGATGAACAATAACTATATCTTTATCAGCGTTATTTAATCGACTCAATGTCTTTACTTTGCTGATATCTTCCTTCTTCACTTCCTCAAAAATGTAGCCACTGACCAAAAGATTTAACATCATTTCAGTGCTGTCCGTTTTAGAGACCATTAATTCATGAACAGTGTTCCTCAGTTTGCTTTTTCTCTTTAATTGTATGCCACCAAATGTAAAAGAGGAAGAAAACCCTAGAATCTTTCCCCCTTTACATAAAAACTTCATAAATTGCTTGTGGTTCTCCTCAGAAATAGGCTCCTCTGTAGCAATGATCAACAGCATCGAATTATCAATCCATGGAGCTTTCAGAACTTGTTCTTCATGCAGCTGGTAGATGGTGTAGCTGTCTGCATCAATGCATTCTTGAAGAATTGATTTTATCCGCTGAAATTCCTCTTTTGCAGTTTCAGAGCCAAGATAAATCAATACATTAGGGGGCTTTCCAGCAAGGTTTATTCTCTTTATTTTTTCAGTTAGACAGTCATCATTCTTCTCTTCCTGCTTGCTATCACAATCATCAGAAAGTTCTGGAATGTTTTCTGCCGAGGCAAACCTGACAGATTCAATAGTACTGTTTTCAAGTTGCAGACATTCATGACAACTGGAAAGATGCAAGTGATGATGTTCCCCAGAACCTGTCTCTTTGTCAGACAGAGTGCTGGATTCATCTTCATGCTCACTTTCTTTCTCTAGCTTGGACTCCTTGTCTTCACCTTGTCTTACAGACTCAGCTACTCCTAAATCTGATTTAACAGTAGTCTCAGAAGTCTGGGCAGAAGTTACTTCATTCATTTCTTTCCCACTTACACTTTGCTCTTTCACAGATGGTGCCACCTGCGCCAACTCCTTCAGAGTAGATTCCTGTAAATGGACAGCTGGAAGAGTTAAAGAATAACAAAAAAAAGTGTTAGAAAAACACTAAAAGAGCTATGATGAATATCATTACCACAGCAGGATTTACATTTAATTTCACTGCAAATCATCTATAATAGCAAGAACATCATTTGTTAACACACCAAATCATAACACTCTCCTCCCCAGAACACAATAAATTTGCACTCATAACACAAGTCATTTACTAGTCAATGATTCTTTGTTTCAGGGAAATCTGACTGAGAGCACAGCCACTGATCTTTAGAGGCAAATTAAAATAAGCCTCCACTTATTGTGAGTGCAAAAATACATGCACAAAAGTAAAGCATGGTTGCTAGCGTAGACATTGCAGTTGTGTTCTAAATGGAACAACAACCTATGGGTGAGAAATTGAAGAAGTTCTCATAAACACATCACCTTGACAGCTTGTTATTTTGCCTATCCCTCAGTCCCCAGCAAAAGACAAAGAGAAGAAAAGTTAGTACCTTTGGAAAAACACTGGTTTCTTAAGGAAATCAGGTGGAAAATTGTTTCCTGCTATTTTGAAACAAACTATTTGGATATAAGCTAATAAAGTGATGATATTGGGTAAGACAGATACACTGAACCATGTCTCTTGCATTGCTGAAGGCTGCTGAAGTCTGGCAGAAGTAAAAGGGAATAAAAAAAAATCTGAACTGCTTTCAGTCTGTAGAGAGTGAGACATATTCAGACTTGGGAGCTAAGAATCCAAGAGTAAACTTCAAGCAAGAAAGATTGTTAAACCTTTCCTTTTCTCCTCTCAAAAAGGACTGAAATGCAAAGATAAATTTCTGGCAAATACAAGTGAGAAAAGTAGGGCAAAGATGTTTACTGTCAGCATGAAACTTGCAGAGTAAACTAAGAAAGGAGAGGAAAAAGTACTTCTCAAAAGGTAATTTTTTTTCACCTGCTAAGCCATGAAAATATTTCAACATGAAAATATTTCAAATCAAAGTCTGCAGTTTTTTTCTGAATACCCCTTTCACTTCTGTAAGGTCAAATATACTTAATATGTTTTTGTTCCTGATTTCCCAAAGAAATTAAGTAAGAAAGTTGATTAGAAAGATAGTCGACTGGCACACAATACACCAGATCAGAATTCAATCACTTTCTTAACAAAAGTCACAGTCTCTTGAAACTCTATCCCTTTTGCCTAGTGTGGGGCAGAAATTTGAAGCAAGACTTTTTTTCACATCCCAGGAGAATTTCACAGCTACCAGTCTCTAAGCTATTCTGCCCACAGCACCATTAGCCTGTTCTCCTAGAGCAGTTCTAGCAGAGAAACAATACCTGAAGCAAAGCAAGCCAGAAAACATTCCAAAAAGTAAATGACTGCACTCTCTCAGTTTCCATCCTCTCCTTGCATGAATATTTTTACACAACAGCACTGAGAGACAGTTTTGACATCAGATACATTTGTGAGCATATTGCTACCTTCATGCAGCCTAGCTAGCTGTTCTTGATTTTGTCGTTCCCCAACCAACCAACCAAAGAAAAAAAAAAAAGCAAACCAAAAAAAACAACCTGCCCTTTTATTTTTTTTTCTTGGGGGTGGGGGGAGATGGGAGAGCGAGGGTGGTAAATAAGATTATTTTTTGTTGTCCAAATCATTATTTTGTTATTCCACGTGACCCAGTTTTATCAACATAGCTGAGAATACAACTAGGTATAAAGAAATGAGAATGTTGCTGAATAAAGCGGAAAAGAAAGTGTGGCTCTACTTCCCGAGAGCCCATTACTCTACAATAGCCTACAGACTGCACATTATGGCACTTTTAGAACTGTGCTGGAATAAACGAGTTTAAATCTCGTGCAGCAAAAGGAGGTGAAGCTTTGACTTCCCACAGTCCAGATGATAATTCTGTTCAAGAACGGTATTACAAGCACAACCACAACTAATTCTCCTCTCTATGCCATCAGACACAAACTCCTTCCCTGCCTTAGCTGAAACTATTAAACTAACAAAGACACCATGGCTCATAGTTTGAAGATGATCAAAATCACCCCCTAAAGAAAAACACCGTCCACCAAAAACTGAAAATTTTATTAGCAACAACCCCACCTTCCTTCCCCCACCTTGTTAGTTTCTCGGCCTTTTGGCTAAGATCAAGTGTAGTGTAGTAAATGTTTAATATCATTTAGGATACTTGAAGTTCTCATCACACGAAGGCTTATTATTTGCAACAGCTTATGAGGCATTAGAAAAAAGAGGGGGTTTTATTCCAAAAATCGTCTTGTTGTTTCTGTTGTTGCATTTGTAAAAAGTTCTGTAAAGAGAGAAATTCGCTCAAAAAGTCGTCTAACTTTTCAAAGACTTCTATATTTGACAGTATACAGTATAAAATAGGGTAGTGATCAACTGCCTGGAATGACAAAAAAAAAAATGTGCCAAAATAAAAGCATGGCTTCTTATATAGTTATAAACACTATATGCACAGTTCTAAGTAAGTACAAACCAGACTCATTCTACCACCAAAAACAATTTGTGAAGATACTTACAAACAATCTTCTGTGGCACCATTCCGTTATCCATTTCAAGCCTGTCTTCCATGAATGCTATTCCAAGGTTACTGAAATTATCTACACTTGCTTCAGCGATCAACTTATAAGGCTCACCAGGTTTATAGGCCAGCGGTGAACAATAGTCTGACCACTTCACAATCTAAAATAAAGCATATGTACATTTTTCAGTTTGAAAAGTTTAAAAAAATAATAAAAATACCAACAGTATTATGAGTCTGCAAGATAAACTGCAAACAAAAACTGTCCTTCCTTTCGAAGGATCCTGCTATTAAAAAGCAGCAAAACAGTAGGCAGAGCCAGCGGGACATTATCAAACCAAACAGCACAACCAGTAAACCCAAGGACTGGAAGTAATTTTAAAGAAAATATTTGGGGAAAAAAAGTCTCTGATGCCTGATGTGTTTAAAAGAACTATTACATTTAATAATGTTATAAGACAACGCATCTCCCCTAGAGAAGGCTTTCAGTTGACAGTTCTTTTCATACAAAAGCGCACCCTTCATGACTACAAAGGTCTATGTATTAGACCAAACACAACCAGAAGAACCTGCTGAGGAGGGGCCATGTAGCAAGTAATACCTGCTACAATATTCATTCCCAAGAGAAGTCAAAGGCTATAAAAGCTTCAAGTAACACAAAATGTCAGGAAAGCATTATGGTGTTCTACAGGGAAAACTATGTTTGCATTTATTTTCAACATATGGCTCTCAGAACAAATTCTAAAACAAATGCTTATAAAAAGAACAAAAGTAAAATACAAAGGTTTCATAAAAGTACACGTTGACTATCAGAAGCATTGACTAAACACAAAAGATCTAAGCTACTTATCTACATTCTTCAGAAAAGAAACATTATGAACGTGATACATTTGGGTCTGTTTTCTTCAAGAAGGTTTGTTAAACCCAAACTACACAGCTGAGCCATCTTGGAGAACAAGTTTAACTAAGAGAGACAAGTGGAGGAAACATGCGAAGAGTTTTGGGTTCTTTCTGAAAGAAATGCACGTTAATAAAGACTACAAATCTGTCTGCTGACTCATAACTAACAAAGACCCCTTTAAAACCTTACATTTATTAAACAACAGTACCTAGTAAAAATATACCCTTTCTTACCCAGAAAACAGGCACAAGCAGGTAATAGCCATCTCAGCTGAAAATTGTAAGGAGGATATATTGATGCTTTTAAGCTTTGTCTCATGAGACCAAGTAAAAGATTAGACATGCTAACAAGTGAAAACTAGTTAACACTGTCTAATGCAAATAAAGTGAATACACCAAAGAACTTCACAAAGTAAGGCTGTTGCCAAGACATATGACCCATAATCCTGCTGATGCAACAATCCATTAGCTTCACAACATAACAAAATCCCACAGAGAATACTTTCAAATAGGCCAAGCTTTCCTGGAATGATTAGGAATAGTCATCGAAATTCTGTCAGAATACAAAATAAAAGGCCAACTCTTAGTAAGGTATAGAAAAAAACCTCTATAATCTTGCTTTCTAGGTCTACCTCAGTTTCAAGAGTAACTGTCACAAATCACTGATATGCCTATGAAAAAATGGCTTTTCAGTCTAGAAATTCGCATAGGTCACAGGAGCAATCTGTTCCTAATCAACAGCTAGCTGCCCGAGGTAGCAGAATTAAATACTTTGCTAGAAGGTACATGTACAATGAAGAACAATAAACAAAATAAAATAGCAGTCCTTTTCCTCTTCAGTTTTGGTCTTTTGTCTGGACTATCACTTTTGAGCTTGACAAATCATATTATTTATTAAAGCACACATAAAAATGCAAGCATTTTCCATTCTAAAGAAAATGCAAACAAAACCAACAAGATTTAAAAAAACCCACTGTAATAAATTCCAAATGAATAAAAATTCTAGAGATTTAACTCAGATGTTTCTGTGGACCCCTTTGCCACAATAAAAAAAAAAAAAAAAAAAAAAAAAAAGAATATCTTCCTTAGACTTCTGTCTAAGTTGACCTGGCACTCCTCAGGTGCACTCTGACACAATGTAAAAAGCGCAGCAGGTATCCTGTCTAGTTTATCTCCTAGAAGTTGGGCCCCCTCGAATGGATTCCAGAGTCTCACAGTCTTACATCAAAGGCAGTAAAACAATTTACAAACTAGCTAATATGGCTACTTCCTGTGTGCTCCAAGGAAATATAGGGCCAGTGGAAGCAGGGTCAGAAGACTTGAGCAGAAGAGATCTCTGAGTTCTTAACAAGCTTTAAGTGCCTCCAGTTCTCATGCTCTGAGCTTCATGGAGATAATAATTTTGCTTGATACAGCAGTTCCCCTGGACATCATCCTTCTAGAGGGCAAAGACACACTCCAGAATCAAGCTCTGTACTAGAACTGATGGGCCTTCATGAATGGTGAAGATACAAAAAATCTGATTTTTTTTTCTTGCCAGCACAAATCTGGAATTGTGTTCATTCCCATTCAGTCCTTCTATGCCTGCACTCAGGTTAGATAAGACTACTCCTCAACACTACTCTTCATGTTCATTCCAGCAGAAGACTCCTAGAGCATCTTCCAAAACAAGTGTTCTGGAAAATATATGTTCATTGTCCATGGAAACAGAAAGATCACAAGCACCCAGGTATGAGACAGGTTTGCTTTTACTCCGAAAAGAAGCTTGGGGGGGAAAAAAAAAAAAAAAACAAGGATGACAAATGGCGCTTTAGGGGTCATTCAGGAAGACACCTTAGGGCCTGCCCCCCAGGTGGCGATGCTGGTTTGTGTCATGGCCTGTTTAATAAAAAAAGCTCTGTCAACTTCAGCATATGCCAGTGACCAGGACAGAGGTTTTATTATTGCCTACACATCACCTATCCTAGAACACACATCTTCTCATTTCTTCTATTTCCAGCAGGAAATGAGATCCATTCTGTCCTCTTCGCTATAGAGAGCCTGTAGCACACACAAGTGACTGCCTTAGGAAGGAACTACAACAACATGTAGCATTTCGGAAATTTTTCCTCCCTGCAAAGGTAAGTTTATTTTCTGGTTTGGTTTACAAACTTTCTTCCCCTTCAGATCTGTATCCAAGCCAAGTTGCCTAGGCACCAAGCTTTCCTCACATGACAAAAAAAGTTATAATATAACCAAAATGTAAAGGGGGGAAAGACATTATCTCAAGCTCATGGTCAGCTTTGACAGGGTCTGGATACTATTTTTATGCCTAATCTGTTTAGAGATGCTATATACACAGTAATTCAAGTTTTAGAACAGCATACATGAACTCTACATCTTTGCACTAACAATATAGTAGAGAAGATACTTTATAGATTTCTAAGCATCTATGCTTGCCATAAGGATTTCAGCATTAGTTTAATTTATCTTTCAATGCCTTAATAACATTTTGTAAGTATTATACATTAAAAGACAAACACAATTTATAACTATTTATAAGTACCAACAGTGATTCAATTTAATGAAGACATTACCTTTTTATTTCCAATAACATTATAAATATATAAAACCTATCTGTCATTGATGTTTTTTCTTTCAAGCATTTTATATTTATACCTACCAAATGACTTGCCTGCACTACTTTCTATGCAACAAACAACAACAACTACTTACCTCTTTTGAAGAGCCAGGCACTTTCTGCAAATTATCTGTTGGAGCCGAAATGCTTTCTGTCACAAAAGCTATGTGTTCTGCTTTAAGTAATTTATCAGGATAAATAAAAGGAGAAATGAGAAGCAGACTCCACCTGTTTAAGTCATCAAAGAACTGAAAGACATGGGAAAGAAAAATAAGTCCATATAGCAAGCATCTGATTTAATAATCCCCCTTTAAATTATACCCAGTCTAAAGCCAAGTACGACCCTTCAAGCTTACATGAAGGGTCACTAACATTTCATGCTCCTCATGAGGGAAAAAAAGAAGGTAAAGATCTGAACCGGTAAGCAGAAACACATCAAAAGTAGAACTAAAAGTAACAACCAAGCCTTTAATCCAACTCAGACTCCAACTCTCGGTTACACAGGAAGAATGCACAAGTGAGCAGTGCACAAGATTTACTGTGCCATCAGCACTGTGACTGCTCTGGGCCACTTGCCACTGGGAACATTCCTCATTCTACCTAATCCTCCTCTCCCATTCACATTGTATCTCACCCTGTCTTGTTTCCTTCCGTCTTCTCCCTTGACTACACAAATCCATGGTCCTGCCGTCTCAGTTCTGGTGGCTGAAAGGAAATGTCTGCTACTTGGCAAGGACTGAGAAAGCAGTCACAACATTCAGCATGCCTGATCAGTCACTACAGTCCCTCTAACTGCATAGCTGTCCAAGCAGCATTCATTCTGACTGGGTACCACTCCTCTGAGAAACACAGTCCCACAGTTTCCACATCAATCTGCCAAAAGCCCAACCAAACTGTGAGCCACAAGTTACCCAAGAACTATATAATAATAACTCTAAATTTAGAGTTAAGGAAATAACTCATTCAAAATAAATTTGTTCATGAGGTAGTCTATTTAGCAGACCATTGTACAAACAAGTCCTTTATTACATTATAAAAATAGTTCCCTCTCTTGTTCTCACAAATAAGCAAATAAAGCTCAGCAGTTGGAATCAGTACACCAAACAATAGTTTTAGGAATCTCAAAGCTTCTTGATGCATAGTATGATCCCACATCATATTATATAAACTTCTATGCAGATATCACATTGAACTTATTTTTTCTGCCATATTTTAAAAGCACCAAACATTTAAACCAGACACCTTGCTACTACTATAGTAGCCACACAGGCTTTGCACATTTCAGTAATTTTAAATGGAAACATCAGAGAATTTCCTTAGGACACACTAAATGTGTACATCACTTCACAATTAAATATAAGTGCACAATTTTAACTCTGTGGGGATGGATTGTGAAATGAACCAACTTTACAGAGCACAGAAGCTGCAAGAGTAAACATTTCTACCTGCTCCAGGAAAGTGAACAGAACTCATGAAGCTTTACATTATCTTAAGCATCCAAACTGATTAAAGATCAAACAACAACAAAAAAAACCCCCAACAACCCAGCTTTCGAGGTTACATTTATGACTTGCTACTATCTTATCTTAAGGAAGTCACTGATCACAGCCCAGAGACAGTTACACCTACTCTGAAAGCTAAGTAGCTCAGTGTGGTATATGAGGCATGGACTCAGGTTATTGTTGTAACCAGAGACATTTATTAAAACAAAGAGGTGCTATTTATACTCCTAAACCCAGATGTTACATTCCACTGTAATTGCCCACTAGAACTAAAACACAGGGCTACAGTGTTAAACATAACAAGTGCAAGGTCAAAGCACAGAGTGCAGCAATGCTTGCACGGCCATATACTGTTATAGTTGTACCAAAGAGCAAAACACATTTTTCAATAACTCCTTTCTCCTCCTGCTAATTCAGCAGGTGGTGTTCTTTTCACCCACTGCAACCACGTATTTTGTATCTCTTTCGTAGACAGCTCAGCTATCTTCCTAGAAACTAAAAAAATGGCACTAGTTAACCTTTTCTTCAAAATGTTCACAGATGAAGCAGAGCGCTCCAGAATGATGCTGCCTCCACCTTTAATGCAGCCAAGTCAGAGCCTATATATGCCACGTGCGGCATGGCAGGCATCTTCTGCAGGGATTCTCAGAGTCAAATGCCAACTGTTAACTTTCAACACATTTTTAAGAAAAAAAGATTTTAAGTAACAGCATTGCATTTACTCCAAGCTTCAAGCCAAGCTACAGTTCCCTAGAGGGCTTCCCAACTCCCAATAAACACAAATAAACTGACAAGCTTATAAAGTCAGTCTGCATGAATAACATTGCAGACAGAAAAAAATGTGCTTACTGTGCAAGGATCAAGGAGAAGTTATTACAGACATGTGTGAAAGTGGGGCAAAGAACAGCATAAGTCAGTTGAAATATGATTTACAAAACAATAATTCAGGGCAATTGCGACAGAATGTCTGTAAACATACAGACAATTCTTTGTTCTTTATTTTTAGGGGGCTTTTTTGCTTTATTGGAATGTCTATTAAGTATTTAACTTCCCTGTGAGAGATTTTGTTTCATGCTCAAAAGCGATGTTGGAATCTCAAACTGTTGATCAGATAGCAAGAAGACTATTTTCAAACAAACTCCATCAGCACTTGTGATCTTACTTCCACTGCACTGAAAGCATCCTCTTTACCAACTGAATTTACAATGCTTCTCAGCTTCTTGAAGAGTGGCATTTAGCCGATGACGTGCTTCAGAAACACATTTACTCATTTCAGTAAAATATGTAACAACTGAAATAAGTTCTACAAACACACACGGGAACACCAGCAAAAAAGAGAGATGCAGAAGATTCTTAACCACGCTAAAGCTGGTAACTACTGACAAGTTTAGACAAACCCAGCATTCAATCCAACGATAGCAATGATTTGTGGAGGGAGTGTCTGAGGAATTGCACTTCTAAACCTATAAGGCAGAAGCAGGCTTACTTTTACTTTCCCTTCATCAAGCAAATTCAGGCACAATATCAAGCAAATTCAGGCACAGTATTTTTCCACTGTCCTGGGCTACTGCAGCCTCTCCCAACCAGCCTCTCTTGCTGCCCATTTGCAAAAAAAAAAAAAAAAAAAAAAAGTTATTTTCACAGATTTTGTTTTTCCATGTCATTTCCCTCACTTGAAAAAAAATTTTGTGATGAGAAAAGCAGTTCTCCCTAACAAAAAGCTCAATTCAGACCCTGGTACAGTTTACAGTTTCAGCCATACTTCAAATTTCTGACACAAAGGTAGAATACACAAACACAGTATATATTTCTAAGCTAAACCCTTACATGTGCTACAAGTATATTCTTAACATGGAAATACTACCAAGTTCTCCTAGACAAGTGCTCCTATTGCCATAGCTGAACTTGCAAAGCTGCACTTCATGCACACTAAGTAAAAAACACTACACAGCCCACTCCCCGACCAACAATCAATGGTAGTGAAGAGAGGTAACTTAACAGCACCAAGATTTTCTGCAAATGCAGTTACCCGGGCACCACCTAAGCCTCATCCCTGACAAGCAGGGCTGCGACAGTTCTGGAAAGAAACATAAGCTATTTCATAGAATCATAGAACAGTTTGGGTCGGAAGAGACCTTAAAGTTCATACATCTCCACCCCTCCTGCCATGGGCAGGGACACTGTCCACCAGATCAGGCTGCTCAAAGCCCCACCTAACCCATCCTTGAACACCTCCTGGGATGGGGCAGGTACAGCCTATCCGGGGCAACCAGTGCCACTGCCTCAGCACCTTCACTCCTTCCTAATATCCAAATCTCCCCTCTTTCAGCTTAAAACCATTATCCCTTACCTTCTCACTAAACTCCCTAATAACAAGCCCCTCCCCAGCTTTCCTGTAGCACCCTTTAAATACTAGGAAGCTAATCTAAGATGTCCCTGGAGCTTTCTCAGCTGCAACAACTTGGTCAGTCCTGGGGCCTCTGTGGCTCCTCGTCCCAGTGTTCTTGCTCAAGTCTATTGCTCTTCTTCTTTTTCTAATTCCCTTTGCCAGCAGTGTTTTTAGTTGCTTAAAGTAAGAAATCTTAGACAGTGTTATTACAGGTGTACTGTAACAGCATATCTGAAGCGTAACGTATCTATTGAAATTTTTGTGTTTAAGCATTACAAGACAAAGAGACTTCACATATCTTCCTGATAAAGAACCCCCTCACAGAATAGTTTGGGTTGGAAGGGACCTTAAAGCTCCTCCAGTTCCAACTCCCCTGCCATGGGCAGGGTCACACCCCACCAGCCCAGGCTGCCCAATGCCCCATCCAACCTGGCCTTGAACACCTCCAGGGATGCATCGATGACTTCCCTGGGCAACCTGTGTCAGAGCTTCACCCCTCTCACGGTGAAGAAATTCCTCCTCGTCTCCAGACTAAACCTGCCCCTCTCCAGTTTATAGCCACTCCCCTTCGTCCTATCACTACAAGCTGTTGTAAACAGTCCCTCTCCAGCTTTTATGGGAACAAATGTCTCGTGACTGAAAAAAATTAGTAATAATTTCTTCACTGCGAGGGCGGTGAGGGTCTGGCAGAGGTTGCCCAGGGAACCTGTGGCTGCCCCATCCCTGGAGGTGTCCAAGGTCGGATGAGTCTGGAGCAGCCTGGTCTGGCGGGCTGTGTCCCTGCCCGTGACAGGGGCTTGGAACTGGATGTCCTTAAGGCCCCTCCCGACCCAAAGCTGCCCGAGTCTCCGCGAGGAGCCCCAGCGGCGCTGCCACCGCGCAGGAGCGGCCCCGGCCCCGCTGCCGCCGTTGCCAGGGGAGCGCGGAGGCCGCTCCCAGGGCGGTTCGTTCCCCGCGGCCGCAGGGCGGTACCTGCGTCTCGTCCGTGAAAAAGACTTTGTTCCCTACGCGGAGGCAGACTCGCTCCTCGGGCCGAGCGGGGGGCGGCCCGGCGGAGCGGCAGCAGCAGAAGGTGAAGGAGCAGCGGGAGCCGTGGAGGCGGCGCACGGTGCGGCGGATCAGGGCGGCGGAGCGGGTCCCCCAGCGCGCCCATAGGTAGAGATAACACAGCGTGATCAGCATGGCGCGCCGGCCCGCCCCCCACGGAGGCACCGCCCCCTTTGGACACGCCCCCCATTTGGACACGCCCCCTTTGTTAACCGCTCGCTAGGCCCCGCCTCCTTTACGCGACGCTTCTCTAAGGCCTGGCAGCGGCCGCGGCGGAGGCCACAGCCCCCGGGAGGCACCACATCTTTAGGCCACGCCCCCTCTAGGCCACGCCCCCTCAGCGCCCACAGGGCAGAACCCGCCCCTTTAAACCCTCCAAGCCGCGTGCCTATAAAGCCCCACCCATTTAAAAAACCACCCCTCAAGCCACGCCCCCTTCGAGGCGCTCCCTTCTTTAAGCCACTTATTCTTTTCGCCTTCTCCCCACCACCTTCCCCTGATTCCCGCGTGCAGCTCCGCCCCTCAGCCAGCCCGGCCGCGGCCACAGCGGAGGCCCCGCCCATTTGAGCCCCGCCCTTCTTAGCCCCGCCCCTTAAGAACCGTCTCTACAACCCAGTCCACCCTGCGCCCCTCTTTAACGCCTTTAAGCTTCGTTCCACTGTTGACTCTGTTGACACTGTTGACTGTTTAGATAGGAATGGTTGGACTAGAAGACCCGATGGGTCCCTTCCAACCTGGTTGTTCTGTGATTCTGTGACTCTTGAACTCAAGTTGGAAGACTCATAGAATCATAGAATGGTTTGGGTTGGAAGGGGCCTTAAAGCCTATGCAGTTCCACTCCTCCTTGTAAGAGTCGGTCAAAGGATCGATTTCTGTCTCAACATTTTTCCTCAGTTTTAGCCTCAGCACTTGACTGTATAAAACAGAAACGCAGATCTCAGAAAACCGGTCTCAGAAACTCAGCCAGAACTGGTACAGAACGAATGCTTTGTACCTAACTACCTGTACCTGCTCCCTCATCTCAAGAATGTTTTGTACCTGCCTTCAAGCCTCCTTGCTCCTGACCATTGTGAAAGATCCATGAAGCAAGGAGGAAAAGACAGGAAGATTAATGACCACAGACCCACAGCCAACAGAGCATGCGCACAAGGTGACGATGACTACTGGCCTTCATCATGAGACCCCAGGTCGACCAGTGCCACCAGAAGGAGCGCGTGCACAAGGGGAGGAGACCCACAGACACTCCTCTTGGCATGTGGGACCTGCTAGGTGGAGACTGGCACATCTCCACAGGCAAGGCAGGTTACAGGTGCATTGACTAGCATAAAAGACAGCTCCGGAGCAGCTGAATTAGAGGGACAACAGAAGACCAAGACAGAAGACCCCCTCCACTGTGGGATCACCTCCAACAAAGACCGAAACAACGGAATGTCTTCCGCACCAGTGCTCCCAGAAATTCTGGACATCTGTGGACGTGTGGCAGTAGCTATGAACCATCCTTGTCCTTCCCTCTTCTCCATATCTCTTTCCTTGTTCTCTCTCTTTTTCTATCATAAGTCGCTTTATGGATATAATTAATAAAGTGCCTGTCAAGATCAAAATTTGACTCCCTTGACTCTCTCTCTCTCTCTCTCTTTGAGTTATTATTTTGCACTCTGAAATCAGAAATGAAACAAACCATCACAAGTCCACTTACGAGTGGACCATGACACCCCTGCCATGGACAGGGACACCTCCCACTAGAGCAGGCTCCCCAAGGCCCCATCCAGCCTGGCCTTGAACACCTCCAGGGATGGGGCAGCTACAGCTTCCCTCGGCAACCTGTGCTCCTGCCTCACCGCTCTCATAGTAAAGAAATTCTTCCTAATGTCTAGTCTAAATCTGCCCCTGTCCCATTTATACCCATTGTCCCTAGTCCTATCACTACAAGCCTTTGTGAACAGTCCCTCCCTGGCCTTCCTGCAACCTCTTCAGGTACTGGAAGGTCACTATAAGATCTCCTCGAAGCCTTAAGCCTTTTCTTCTCCAGGCTGAACAAGCCCAACTCTCTCAGCTTGTCCTCATAGCAGAGGTGCTCCAGCCCTCTGACCATCTTTGTCGCCCTCTTCTGGACCTGTTCCAACAGCTCCATATCCTTCTTAGGTCGAGGATTCCAGAGCTGGACGCAGTACTCCAGATGAGGTTTCCCAAGAGAGGAATAGAGGGGCAGAATCCCCTCCCTCAACCTGCTGGCCATGCTTTTTTCAATGCAGCCCAGGATACGGTTGGCCTTCTGGGCTGTGAGTGTACATAGCTGGCTCATGTCGAGGTTCTCATCAACCTTAGGTCCTTCTCTGCAGAGCTGGTCTCAATCATATCATCCCCCATCCTGTACTGAAATCAGGGATTGCCTTGACCCAGGTGTAGGACCTTGCACTTGACCTTCTCCAGCCTGTTCAGGTTCCTCTGGATGACATCCTGTCCTTCTGGTGTGACAACTGCACCTCTCAGCTTGGTGTCATCTGCAGATTTGCTGAAGGTGCACTTGTTTGCATTACCCCTTGTCTTATTGCTACATGTCCTACTACAAAGTTTTTCTTGACAGAATGATGTCCTCCTGTCCCAGGTGCCACAACCCAGCTCCTCAGGCAAGCCCGCACCTTCTGCTTTCCAAACTCAGTGCTGTCCTGATGCACAGTGAATTTGGATAAATGCAATGGTTCAGTGTTGTCGTGAGGGGTTGTGGGACCTGCCCTTCAGCTTTGTGTCATGTGTGATGCCATTTACAGGGTGGATGCAATACAGAGAACAGAACTCATGTTTCCAACATAAAGATCAGTTTTGTATCCCATCAGCTGCATTTCACCTCACCACTACGGGTCACAGAAAAGTACAAACCTGGTAGACAAAACAGTAAGAGCCAAAGTATTCATTGTTCATTTCCACGCAGTGACAGGGAAGGATCTCATCTTCCTCAGAAATGGCTCCACACTGTCACCTGACCTGATTTCAGGGTTCCTGATACCCTAGGGGTGCAGCATCTCTTCTACCACAAAACCAGATGAAGACATCAGTGTCCAAGTCCCACATCTATTCTAGGGTAGCCAACAGAGTGCAAAGCAGGCACAAGAGAAGTATGGCTAGCAGGTCAAGGGGGCTTATCCCCCATCTCTACTCTGCCCTAGTGAAGCCCCATATGGAGTATTGTGTCCAATTCAGGTCTCCCCAGCTCAAGAAAGACAAAGAACTGCTGGAGAGAGCTCAGTGGAGGGCCACAATGGTGATGAGGAGGCTGGAACATACGTCTTACAAGGTGCTCTGGTACGAGCTAAAGAAGAATCAGTTTCTAACTTTTCAGCTGTGTCTTGTTTAAGGCTAAGAGACTGGGTCTGTTTAGCCTGGAGACAAAAATACTGAGAGGGCACCTTATCAGAGCTTATAAATATCTACAAGGCAGGTGTCAAGAGGGTGGAGCCAGTGACAGGACAAGGGGTCACAAACTAGGGCACAGGTAGTTCCACTTAAACATGAGGAAAAAACTTTTTACTGTGAAAGTGACAGAGCATTGGAACAGGCTGCCCAGGGAAGCTGTGGAATCTCTTTCTCCAGAGACGCTGAAGACCTGCCTGGACACGTTCCTGTGCAGCTTGCCCCAGGTGAGCCTGCTTCAGTGGGGAGGGGATGACTAGGTGGTCTCCAAAGGTCTCTTCCAACCCTGACTATTCCATGATAAGCAGATGCATGTGACGTCAGCTGATTTGTCGGACTAACTAAACAAGAAAGATTAAGTTAAGGTTTGATGGGGCTATTGATTGAAGCCAGAGTGAAGAAGTGCCCATTAGGGAATAAAACTGCAGGATTTGCATGTCATATGCATGCTGCAAACACGACTTGCCACTACAAAAGAGGTAAAGTAGGTAACAAGGTATCCTTTACTCCTCTGATACATCTATGCATAAAAGTTATTATTTTCTTTATCCTATATAGTATATGGGAGGCAGTCACAACATCAAGCTCTGTGAAAAGAACACTTACCATTTTGATACCAGTAGATGTTTAGTGGGTGAATGAAAAGAGAAGGGGAAAAAAAGGTAAGAGGAAAACCACAAGAAGGCTAGAAGAAAGAAGCTGAGGCCAACATTAAACAGTTCTAGCTGACTGATATGAGACAATCATTTCCTTAATAGGGTGTGTAGCAACATTCTTTTCAATTATTCTGAGCTCAAGGCCTTATAGTCTCATGGAATTTACTAAAATAGATATTCTAAAATAAGTTTCCTGAATGAATCTCCATTAACAGCATGCTGGCATTGTAGATAAACAAGGCACAAATTTGCCCTGTACATTTTGGAGCAAGCATCAATATGAGAAGAACATCGCTAGTACTACGACAGATATTTTTACCTTTTTAAATCTATACCCACAGTAGAAGTTTAACCAAAGTGACAATAATCACTGACATAATATTGATTTCCACAACGTGTGGCAGAAACTGGTGACAGTTTCGGTTGGAGAGTGAAATTATTTCAATATTTCTCCTTCTCTATCTCAAGTTTAGGAGCTACCAGCTTTGTACTCCTGTAGATATTATACAGAGAGAGAAACAAAGCCTGCAGTTGTCCTAACTTGGCATTACACGCTGTTCCTTTGTGTGACATTATCTTATGCAGGAAGTCAAAATACTTACCCAGGCACCTCAAAAGAAAGAAAACAAGTATACAACCTCAAAAGAAAGCTCTCAACTTTGGAATTCACTTTCTTTGAGATAGTTGCAACGCATGCACATGCATTGCTGACTTTCTGTGCACTCTGCAAAGCACAACTGTTTATACAACCTTCCCATGATGAGGAACATGCTTTGCTTAATCCTGTAGTGGCATTGAATGCAGTCAACGCTATTTTGATCTTTTGTGGGTTTTTTCCCCAAGATTCCTTATTCTGGAGAAGTTTATGAGTTAATGAGAAAATTGAATCACAACTTCATGATACAAGGGAATCTAAAGCAGATCAGCACACAAGGGAAAAGCAGTCACCACTTTAAGACAAGTTTCTACATATGTTGGCACAGTCTCAATTTGAAACCATAAAGTTGCTGTAGGTTTTCTAGTATCTACTGTAGTGTACCTTAGAATTAATAATTACAAGATCTAATCAAAAGTTAGAAACTTTAGATTTGAAAAAAAATCTTTTTATTGTTATTATTATTGTGAAGCCAAGGCCTTGCATGCACCAGGAAATTTACTAAAATAGATATTCTAAAGTAACTATATCAATCAGTTCCTCCTTAGAAGAATGCCGGAAGGAAATCTTGGAAAGAAAATAGTGAATTATATTAGTCCTCAGATTTCCCAGAACACTTGAGTTTTGTCGCGGAGACAAAGTTACAGACAGATATTGCAAGATGCAGGACACATGCAATACAGACATGAAATTGTTTGAAGAGAATGTCAATAGGTTAAATTTTCACTTACTACCCAAACAACAAATGCCTATGTTCTGTTGTTTAATATCAAGTATTACTCAAAACTATAAATGCTGCAGAGCTGTCCTATTTCCTTGTCAATACCTTGTCAATACCAGTTTATACTGAACACTCTTCATTCTTATAAATGCACGAGTGCTTTCATGAGCAAACTAAGAGTTTCCTCACAAAGATAAAAATACTGTTCCAATTCACACAAATTAATTATCCTATGGCTCATCTCTGTATAAAAATCAGAATCAAGACTGTCAAAGTTATTCTCAGGTAGTAACAGAAGGATTAACAATACTCCTGGCTCTTCTAGGAAAAATAGATGAGCATCTGTAACAGTATCAGTGTTGCACCAGAATCCAGCTACCTTTTTTTTTTTTTTTTTTTTTTTTTTACTGGAATAAATTATTTTCCACAGATCTGCAACCTGAGTTTAGCTAATGATATCCATGAAAGTGCTGGTTATGTGCTGGAGCACCTCCTACACGAGAACAGGCTGAGAGTGTGTGTCTTGTTCCGCTTGGAGAACTGAAAGTGCCGAGAAGATCTTACAGCAACCTTCCAGTACCTGAAATGGGACTACAAGAAAGCTAGAGAGGGACTGTTCATAAAGGCTTGTAGTGATAGGATGAGGGGGAATGGGTATAAACTGGAGAGGGGCATGTTTAGGCTTGATATAAGGAAGAATTTCTTCACTATGAGAGCGGTGAGACCCTAGCACAGGTTGGCCAGCGAAGCTGTGGCTGCCCCATCCCTGGAGGTGTTCAAGGCCAGGCTGGATGGGGCCTTGGGCAGCCTGGGCTGGTGGGAGGTGTCCCTGCCCATGGCAGTGGGGGTGGAACTAGATGATCTTTAATAAGGTCCCTTCTAACCCAAACTATTCTATGATTCTATGATTATGTAATTATTTTAGATTACAGTATAGTTTAATTAACAAAAAAAATTTCAATAATTTTGTAGTAAATTTGGTCTTGCAGGGCTTTAACAACAGATTTATTTCATGGTAGCTTTTCATCTTCTGGAGAGCCATACCTTAGTATGTTACACTTTGACTTGCACTAATAGCTTTGTTGACACACTGTATTCAGAGTTATAAATTAATTATCCTCACATATTGATCTAATTTTAAGATCAGGACCATAGATATCAATTGGGTAATGCACACTTCCATTTGAACCATCAAATTAAATAAACTCTAAATAAAACTAAGCTGATGAAATTACATGTATATGTACTGTAGACTGTTAAATCAGCAAGATGTTTAATTACAATTTAGGTTACTTAAGAAGTTTGCTGTTTTGTCTCAGGACCCATGCTGCTGTTTAATCTGTAGTTCGTTACTTTAATATTATTCACTATATTCTTCTTTCTAATAACTGATTTTGATACATGAATGTTTAAAGATTATGTATATTTTCTTGAGATTGTGCATGTATTTCCTTCTCTGACATATAGTATTGTTCACTTAGTTACAAATTTACAAATATTCATAGAATCACCAGGTTGGAAAAGACCCATCAGATCAATGAGTCCAACCATTACACAGCATTAAAACCTCGGGAGGAAGTAGATTTAGACTACATTTCCTCTATTGCATGTTGTCAGCACTTCCCAGAACAGCTTTTAATTGCTTTGGACTTGAGTTTAAACTGTATCTATGTGTCATAGCAAGAAGCAATGTTTTAAAGAACAGGAAAAACTCATGTAAGAACTGGGCCTCAAGAAATCCAATCCTGGTCATCCTAAAGATGACAAAAAAAACATTGAAACTTGTGTTTCAATATTCCTTTTGGCAGTCTTAGGAGGTCTAAGTAGCTAAAGCAATGATAACACTTGTAGGAAAATCATTCTGACTTTCAGATATTAACTAAACTACTCCCTGTTGGAAGAAAGACATTTAAATTCAAGTAAAATCAGTAGAATTCACAAAAGAAAAAAACCCTCATGTGCAAAGGTGCATGTATATATATATATATTTATAATGGCTTCTAATAACAATTAGAATAACTTCTAAGAACAATTTCAGGAGTAAATTATGTCCCCTAAGGAAATGTATTCAGTAGTCTTTATCTGCGAGTCCAGCTCCTTCTTGCTGACTGGCCATGTTCTATCTCCAGATGGGATATAACCTGAAAATGTGCCACAAGGCTTACCTCGTAGGGTTCTGACTCTCATGGAGAGTGTCCTCTCAAACTGACTGTTTTGACATTTTCTTCAGATAAGTCAGCTAGAAGGAACCTAATTCATACTAAATAATCAATAGACATTCCATGTTCAGTAGGTGAAATTATTTTTTTCTCTTGGGGAAGAAAGTTCATGGTAGAAACCAATTATATTTGGGAGTTGAATCTGTTCTCTTTTATGTCAATGTGTAAACAGCACTGGTGGAAAAATAATTCAGCTTTAGGTTCACATAGTCCTCTTGCATCGCTGCAGTAGTTGGGAAATAAAGAAAAAAGTCAACTGTGGCAATGAATCAGAACAATAAAAATCAGATAATGTCACCCACCAGGTAATAAATTGTATAATGTAACAAGCTATGAATAACGCACACTGCAAGTGAAAAGAGTAAGAAGAAAGTTTGGATGCAGTCTGTTTCTGTTCAGCCTTTGTAGGCTTAAGGCATATGTTGCATAGTTTCAAGTGAAAGATTCCTTGAAGTGATGGCATTCATAACTCTTATTCTTTGACAGACAAAGTAATCTTTCTTGGCAGAAGCTTCCTACTCCATCCATCAAATAGCAATCAAATTAAAGAAATATCTCAACAGTTATGAGGAAGTCACTAGGCTTGTCTTGAAACCCTCTCATCTTCAATGATTTCTGGTTCTCTCTTTCTCTTTTAAAATTAAGAAATGGAGAAGACTTAAGTCATTAAAAATTTTTTTACATCTGAAATTCTTTTCAATTCCCTGCTACACTTTTCTAGGACAGGACATTGCTAGGTTTTCCCAAGACATGCAAATTATATATTTCATCTTGAGCAAATATGGATTTTGTAAAACAGTGGGAGAAAGATTAAGGGCAGCATTTCCACCCTTGTGGTGACGTTTTAACAAAGATGGGGACAAACTTAACAAAAAGCCTCTGTTTCCCTAGCAGTGCTCTCCCCAGGACAGCCTGCCAACAGGAGAGCCCTATCTATGAACTGCTTGGGGGAGTCAAAAGAAAACTCATTAAGGAGGTTTCTCTCCTTTTACCTGAGGCTGTGTTTGTTTTAGGTAAGTATTCTTTGGGAGTTAAGATAAAGGAGGGGCTGAAAGGCTCAGGGCAAGCACACAGCCTGCCATAGGCTTTAGACCATCAAATGCCATGGATGGTGCAGCTGAAGGTCTCCCACTCCAGCCTGCTGCGGGTCGCATCTGTCATCATTCGTGGGGTGCTCAGCTGCAGCGACAGCAGCACCCCCTGCCCCAGCCCAGGGAGCACCCAGAGAGGTAAGGCGAGCACAGGGAGAATTTTTTCAGTAAATTTCCTTTCAAAACTCCGATGGTGTCATTTGAATGTAATGATTTCAGCATTGAATAGGCAACAGAAAACTATTTCCAACTTCAGAAGCAGACTGAGATAGGTTTTTGAAAATGTTTTCATGGGAGCAGGTATTGTATTTCTTTTAAGGCTCGGGTAGATGAGGTCCTGAGGGACATGGTTTAGTGTTTGATAGGAATGATTGGACTCGATGATCCAATGGGTCTCTTCCAACCTGGTGATTCTATGATTCTTTTGCTGATATTTTATCCTTTTCAATAAAGTATTTCAGAACATACAAACAGAAGGAGAATTAAGGTTGTGATAACAGTTTTTTTTTAATTACCTTTTATATCTGAAAGCATTCTTCTATTTTCCCAACTGTGTGGATCTGTTGCACTGCAGCAGAGGTAGAAAGTACTGTTAAAAAGAGCATCCATAATGTAGTCATCCTCCCCCAACAAAAAGCAGATGTAGCACTCACCACTACATATGCTCACTTAAGCGAATTAAATCAGATTGCCCATGTCAGTTTAATGCTGGAGTTTGCTTACTCAATAAATACCCAGCCATTCAGCAGCAATGTGGAATCTATATTTAGACATACTGTCAGGAAGCGAGGGTTACTTTTTATTTTGTAGTAGCACTGCATATATAAAGATATTTTGGCATTAATTACACCATAATTTGGAGTTTAATGCAGTCATGCTGAGCGGTGAAATCTTAAAGTGAAACTACACCTTAGCTAAAAATATGCAAACAACTGTCTAGTTAGTTTACTCAAATTGTAGAAGGAAGACAGACTAATACTATCATAGAAATCAGATTTACCAAATCAAAATGTGTTGACAAGAAAAAAAAATCATGTTATTGTAAAAGGAGCTGCACTGTATGGATATTACCAGAAAGAATTAACTATGAGAACGACCTTTTGTCTTAATCTTTCAGCAGCCCTGCTTTATGGAGGCCTTGGATGCTCACAGGAAGAGACAGTGAGATGACAGAGAATCAACAAATGGTAAGACAAAATTCTGGAGGGAAAAAAAATCCTTGCAGAAAATAGGTGCAGAAATTGAAATTATTTGAATATGGGAAGTGAGGCTTGGTTATCTATTCATTTGTTCTTTGAAGCATTTCAAACCCTAAGTTCCCAGTCCTTTAAACTGATTGAAAATCTGTTTTTCTTTTAATCACTGAGTTTCCATTTGGTGGTGTTAATTAGTTACCAGGCTCTATAGATATTCTATAAGAACTCAAGCAAGATGTGCAATATTTCCTGGCTTGTAAAGCATACAAGCCATGGCTCACAGCTTACAGCTCATCAAGCGTACTAGTTCAAACTTGTCTAGGGCACCTTAATCTAGTGGGATGTATCCCTGTCCATGGAAGGGGGTTGGAACTAGATGATCTTTAAGGTCCCCTCCAACCCAAATCATACCATGAAACACTGTGGGCACACAGATTCTCTGGCCTTGAATAAAATAACAAGCAGCACAACCAACAAAGCAATATTAATGTAGAATATTGCACTTACCTGTAAAAAAAAAGAAATATTAATTTTTAGTCTATTCTGAATAGTAAATGTTTTTTTACAGTTACAACTGGATGGTCAAACAATACATTTTAGATCAAAAGGAGCCCTGGGGTTTCAACATCCAGTGAGGTGAGTAAAAACCTATCACTTGAAATAGGACAAGACATACTCTTTCCCAGGTTCAGTATCATTTTCTCTGTGGAGTATCCCTTTTTAGTAAGGCAGTTTAACTATTTACCAGATTCCATAGATTTTTATCCCTCCACAAGGAAAAATGCGAACAGAACTTGAAACAGTATGATAATGACAAAAATAAGATAAAAGTAAACTTAAAAGAAACAACCTTCTTCTTCCTCTAATTTATACTTACATTTTATATTAATTTATACTTATGTTTGATACTTACAAGCCCACAAAGCTCAAATTAATAATGCGAACAGCTGCTAATGGAATGAGACATGTTACAGATCTGTCTTGAGTTTGCATAAATCTGTGAGTAAAAGTTGAACTCCACATAAAGGTCTTCCTATGACTGGGGAGCTTATAAGGTTTTTCACCAACATTTGGATTCTTTAAGGTTTAATGATGTAGAAACTCCTGATGTGGACTTTGTTTAGAGGAGGAAAATCAATGGAAAAAATCAATCTTCTTTACAAGCACCTGTTTTCACAAAAATAGCATCTTAAATTCTGTATGACCTTTATCCCTCTGCTCACAAAACCACGTATGTACATATATAAACCAGAGAAATTTTGCTTTACTGGGGAAGCAGTTGAACACCCAAAATATAAATACCATTCATTTAAGACTTCAGTACAAAACAATACAGATTTTCAAGTAAATCTATCTCAGCCTACACCTCCTCCTCCACCTGGAGACACAAAACCCAGCAAGACCAACTTCCACGCAACAAGCAATCCACTCCAATCTTAACCTGACATCTTAATCTGAATTCCAGAATCCCAGAACATTCCTCAAACTTCCCCCTGTCCCATGGGACACTTCCATACTGAGCCGTGCTAAAGCTAAAAGACTATGCTAAAAACTGTGCAAGGCTAAGCATCTCAAGCATGCATCATTGCCCTGGCAACTCTCTATCAGACTGGGACCTTAGATAAATCCAATACACAATATGCCCAAAACAACCGAGGTGATTTAAAATCTACAGTACCTTTTAATTAGCAACTTTTATTTGAAAAGACAAGGAACCTTAGGATTTTTCTCTGTCCAAACAAAGATAAAAATATAGCTTAATGCTCAAGCTACCTTAGCTTGAAAAGCATCACATAGGTTTACTTTTTCTCTTAAAATATGTTTTCTTATTAGACTTTATTTGCCCAAGTCCAAATCCCAAAAGTTTCTTAATAACATCGGAGAGAAGGTTCTTGCAAGTTTTCCAGTACAAGCTACAATTCATTTCTACAATGATGATGATGACTCTGAGGAAGATGAAGGAGAAATCAATTAATAACGAACACTAGTCAGCCTTGACAAAACCAAAATAAAACAAAATAATCACAAGTTAAAAAAGGAACTGTCATAAACATATGGACAAACATCTAAATGAACAAAGAGATACATCAAAGTTCACAAGAAAACTATTTTTAACTATCTCACCAAGAAGAATGAGTCAATGCAAGTGGAAACTAAGAGGAAATCCTTTTGTTTTTCAAGCTACTTGGAAATAAAACCCTGAAGCTGAACAAATGATTATAACATTTTAAATTGTGTTGGTTTAAGTAGTACAGATTAAGAACATTAAGAGTCCTGTACTTAGGTGCTCACTATTTCTTTGCATTGTGGTCCTGATAAAATTAAAAATGGGATCGATTATGGAGCAAAATCACATAACATACAGGCCGGTTTAAAATGCAGAGACTCTTGCTTCTCAGCTTCATGGGGTATGTTTATTCTCATATAAATGCTGTATGACAAATTGAACTGATGCATTTCAAGAGAAATTACAGTATCTCTCTCTGTCAAGACAAGTTCTAAACAACAGTTGTGATATTTTCTGTGGTTCTGTCATTCTGTTATTACCAGATTTCTTTCCTTTAGTCAGAAAAGTGTCTTTTTGTTAGTCGGAAAAACAAAAAGTCAACTTTGATTACAAACTATGACTTAATTTAATCACACATTAATATACACATTATGTGCTACCTTTTTTTTTTGCTTTCACCGCAATACTAAAATTTTATTTTCATAGCTTTGTGCACTTGAAGCTGTAATTTTAATGTAACAGACCTACGGTTCGTTTCCATCTAGTGAGGTTTGGATATGTATTTTACTACCTTGACATTTCTTTTAAACTGATGTTTGGGAAGACTGAAGTTACTAATTTTCATAAGCATCTTTATGTTATGTACAATATAGATACGTTTATTCCAACACTGTTATTCCAGTAGTGAAAACTGCTTTTTCAGTTGTTTATTTCATTCAGAGAATTTGTATAATCTGTTGTGCTTAACCTTCTGTTTGTGTAGATTGTGTATGCTCAGAGAGTTTGCCAGTACTTGTCTTACTATGCCAGCATTTTTAATTAGCTCAAAGATTAACTAACTGGCCCTGATACCTTTGAGACTTAGTAGGTTTCAGGTATCTTATCTCTAAACAAAACTGCCACAGTTTCACCAGAGACAAGCAAAGACAAAATCCCAGATTACTGACCTTCTCTACACTACTGTTGGTGGTGTAGATAAGGCCAGACACTTGTGAGAGCCACTTGAACTGTGTGTCAGACCTTCCTCTTTGTATGATGTACTGTCAAACAAAGCAGTAGTGTTTCAAATTCTAAGTCTAGCAAATTAGGATTCCAAATGAATGAATGTCTAAGAATGCAGGATATTTAAAGAATTTCCATTTACAGTCTAAAAAGTGGATCTAGTAATTGAATTTACACAAAGAGAAAGCATCCAAAAATATACAGAATTACAAGAACTAGTTAAAATAGTAAACCCTAGTGTGAAACATGAAAATTCAGCTTTTACATTTCACTTTTGCATCATCTCCTTATCTTCTCAACATATGGAACTAAAATACAGAAATTTTGGAACTAAAATACTGGCATTTTAAAGGTCTTTCACTTCTCTCACAGGATTCCTATTTTTTTTCTTTATGCACCAGCTTCATCATTATTCAGTCTGTAGCACAAACAGAAAAGCCTCCAAGGTCACTTAAAAGGCTGGCAATGACATATTCCCTACAATGGTCAAATTCTTGTACAGTAAGCCTCAACATTTTCCTTCAAGAAGCTCTAGTTTCCTTCAGAGCTCAGCTGAGCTCACTCCTAAAATTTGAGTTCTGCCATTACCTCAAGCCCTGAGCAGGGCTTTTTCTCACCTTTTAAGACATCTCTATTTCCATCCATGTTGCCATTTCAGTCTGTGCTACGACGGAAACCTGCTTGGCTACTGCCGAATTGCTCTAGTCTTCATGGAGGATTGCTGGAATCTAGAAGGATGTGTAGAGGGAACCATCTCCATCCTTTAGAAAAGCAGTGGTTACCCCACACGTGCCCCACACAGCACGCTGTCCCTAGCACATGCATGACACTGAAGAGCTGTTTGCCTTTAACAGGTATTGTCACCATTTGAGGCTCCATTCTGCAAAAGGATATTCTGTAGGCCCTTTCTTGCCAATCCTCAGCTTTCTACTGAGACCTTGCTGCCTGTTACTTCCTCCTTTACAACTTCTGCGCCTGCCTTGCAGGTTACTCTTCAGAGAAACATCAGATGAGACCAATATTGCAGGCACAGGTGCCCAGCAAGAGATGGTGTTACTGTTGTTGCAGGATAGCAATGAGGACCACAATATACGCAAGGACCACATGACATAAATGGAGTCCAGCTTCAGTTCCAACTGAGACTGATCTTTCTGCAGCTCCTTAAGGAGACATTTTGAGCTGGAGTTAGGAATAGGTGGGGCTATGTGTTGACATTGAGGATTAGTTATTAACCCCGGACAGATCTTCAAAAGCTCTATCTGGAAACATGGTAACTGCAGCTGGGATGACTGGCAGAAGTTACCATGCTTTCAGAAGGAAAGCTTTTGAAGATCTGTATCCGGAGTTAATAACCAGTCTTCAACACCAACACTATATCTTCCAGGCACTCACTCCACTTGAGTGGAGCTTTGTTATTCTATCCTGTACTCTCACTAGCTGGTGGTCAACCAGTCTAGAATTGCAAACGGCTCACTGACATCTGTGAAAAAGCTCCCTGGACAAGCACCAGTAGCATGCCAGGTACTAAGTTGGTTTTTGGTTGGTGACATCTACTGAGTATTTTGAGAAATAGAAAGCATTGGTTTCACTGTGTTGGCAAAGAACTTTTGGTCTGTAGAAAAAGTTTCAGATTGGATAACTAGAAAAACAAGCAACATGAGAACAGATACAGTGTAGACAGTGACCATACCTACTAACAGAACTACATCAATACTAGACAGGGCATCTTGTTCCAAGTTTCCTGGTAACATGTCCCAGCAGTATCTGAACATTGCCTGGAGAAGAGGAGGCTGAGAGGAGACCTCATTACTCTCTACAAGTTCCTGAAAGGAGGTTGTGGAGAGGAGCGAGCTGGTCTCTTCTCCCAAGTGACAGGGGACAGGACAAGAGGGAATGGCCTCAAGCTCCGCCAGGGTAGATTTAGGCTGGAGATTAGGAAGAAGTTTTTCACACAGAGGGTCATTGGGCATTGGAATAGGCTGCCCAGGGAGGTGGTTGAGTCACCTTCCCTGGAGGTGTTTAAGGCATGGGTGGATGAGGTATTGAGGGACTTGGTTTAGTGTTAGATAGGAATGGTTGGACTTGATGATCCGATGGGTCCCTTCCAACCTGGTTGTTCTGTGATTCTGTGATTTTGAACTTGTCCAGACCTACAGCAAACCAAATGGGCTTGTAGCTGCATTAAAAATATTCTTAGGCAGAAAAGAGGAGCAGACAACCTCTGGCTCAGAAGTTTCACATTGTTGCAGGCTAGGGAGTCAGGGGGTCATTCTGGGGAAACAGCAATGACTTCTTGCTGTTGTCTTTGCTCTTACTGCTGTAGCAGGCACCATGGGCCAATGCTGGAGGCAAGATATTAATTATATACACACTTCGATCTTGCATGAAACAGCCATTTTGATGTTCATAACTGGGCTACACCCTGGATGTTTCAGTTGTAGATTTAATGACATAAGCAAGTGCTGTTACAAATCCATACCTCTGAAAAAAATCCTAAGCATGTCCTTAAGACAGCAGAACAGCCACCATTATTAGAAAAATACAGTCGGCTAATGGATGGCAGTCTTAGCTAAGGCTGCTATAAATATCAAAATAAATCATCTTGTAAGTCTGCTGAGGTCTGACACCAAGTTATCAGCCTAAACTGATTTAATTTCTCAGTCTCTGCTACACAATTCATTTGGCTCCCCTGTTTTGTCAAATTCCATTTTCAAATTAAGGTAATATTACTGTACTATTTACCTGATTGCTGTATTATCCTTTTCCCATCAGGCCAGCATTTTTTTCTCAGATAGCTGTCTCCTGATGTTACAATGTCAACATAACCTTATTTGCACACTTAAATAAAATGTGTACTGCAACTCCTTACCAGTTTGTTAATAATTAAGAGAAGACTAAAAGTGTAATAGTCTAGCATCTCTGTTATTCAACCGCAGTTAACTTTCAGTTTTCAGTTCTCGTTTGTTACTTCATCTGTGATTTGACATTGTTAGGTTTTCAGTGGCCTTAGAATCATTCATCGTTTACAGGAAAAAACATTGCCAAACAATGACTTTATCATGAGCTTACTACGTCAAAGACAAGAACTAGAAACTTAGCATCTGATAAATTAAATTGTTGGCTCAGGACCCCTGAGCCACAGAACTTCCTTTAGTAGTTTAACAACTGCAACATTTTCAGTAAATGCTACCTTTTTATTTCCACTGTCTGAAGTTATGATAGCAAAAGATAAGTTAATGTTCCACTGCTACACCAATGCTGTAGAGGTAACTAGCCAACATCTATAATTTGATATATCTACTGTCTGTAATCATGTAAAAAATCAAAATTAAAATATGTTGATAAAACAATCTTTAATTTTACTTCCAAGGTCTTTTAAGACAAGCTTTCAAAGGCTACATATATTCAAGAGAAGCATATCCTTGTATGACACTAAGGTTTCTTGAGGATTCTTTCTAAATATGAAGCAGTAATAAATTGGATTCAGAGAAAAAGAATAATTACAGGAAAAAAAATTTCTAAGTTACATTTATACTGAGAGACTAATAGCAGCAGGACTCAATTCCCACAACTAAGAAAAGGCAATCTTCACCATAGCAGTTTATTGAGCTTTGGAGACAAAATCCACCCAAGTCACTGAAACTTGTACTATTTAATTACATTCCATATAATCATGACTTCCAGATTGGATTAATCTATTAGTTGGTTTTAGCAAAAGGCTGAGAATTAAATGGATGCATAAACTGCACAAAGCATACCAAGATTTACTTTGGCAATCTCTCATTAAGGAAACTGGCAGAACAAGCTTAAATGATTCCAAAACTTTCTCCTCATAATATGGTTCAATTCATGAATAGAGGGAAAGATACAAAAAGCCCCATTCATCTCAGTTCTTTTAGAGTTCAAGGAAATCTAATAGTTAGCAGCAAGCTGGAGTTCACATTAAACATTTCAGCCACTCAGACTCAAGTGCCTGTGGAAAAGGTGCATTATGGAACAAAATATATTTACACAAAATTATTTATTAACCATTCTGTTTGTAAGTCAGAAATACTTTATCATTTACACCCACAAATGAAATTGAAGTCCATAGAAACTGTCTGGTAAAGAAATCAATTACTCTAAAAGTCTTTTTCAAAAAAAGCTTTAGTAGCAAGTTTCTCATTGTACCTGTAGGTGTGAGCTGTGGTGTAAATGTGAATTAAGTATTAGAAAAATGCTATATTAAAGGCAACAATCTTGTAGTTTATCACCCTTATAAAACTTAATTGCTTCAGATACAGCTGAGACATTGATTTGTTACGGTCTCCTAGGACTAAAAGCTGGAGCAGGCATGAAGAGGAGGAAGACCTGAACATTATTCAGGTTAAAATTTAAATATGAGAATGGAGGTTGTCAGAGATGGAAAGTTCACTGTTTCTACAGTTACGATCTCTTCTCTTCAATAAGGTATCGATTTGGCCTGATTTTCCTTGATTTAACCTACAGCACCTTAAGGCTCACTAAAAAGAACAACAAAACCTATTCATATTACTTCACCACCATCTTTCTTTGTACACATATTACTAGCCCTTGGTGGCAGAGTTGCATTTTTAACACTTACAGTCGCCCTAGCACAGAGTTGCATCAATGTGCAACCGGAGTACCAGGAAGAGACCCACACAATAGATTTAAACCATACATACATTTTCTTTGCTCCCACTCTCAGAGAAGCTTCATGGACACTGCCCACACTACAGGTAGTGTGAGTCCTCCCAATTCCGACCAATTCTTAACTTTACAGAAACACTGCCTGCAGCAACAGCATAAGCATTTCATATTACAGATTTCTCATTTGTATGACGGGTCTCTGATTGTACCTACTGATATCCAAACTTTTGCCATAAAGAAGTTTAGAATAATATAATTTGTTACTTACCTTTAAGCGTATTCTCCCCCATCAATAACAAACAATGGCTACTTTAAAAATCATCAAATCAAGCTGGCAGCATTTCATAGTGCTCAAAACCTTTCTAAAATGGCCTGTACACTTCAGACTGTTTTAGGTAACTGCAAAAGTACACCCGCATATCACAAAGAGGAAGACAACTCCATTTTACTGCTGCTGAAACACGTTTTTTCACTCAGCCAAATAACAGTGATGCAAGGACATCACTTTCATGCCTACAAATTGAAATAAATTTTGAGATGCTGTGTTTCTTTCTTCCCTTTTCTTATTTCAGTCATGCCATCTGTTGGAACACACACATAAAATTGTGCTAACTTTTTAATGTATATGTGTCTACATATTTTATTCCACATGCTTTAACCTTCACAACAGAGCATTTATATCTCTCCCTATAGCTCCCTGTTGATCTCAACTGAAGTGGCAAAATACTTCTATTAATGCTTACAGTAAAAATGAAATTATGTGGATAGACAAAGAATTTGGCTCTTCGGCTACTTCACATGCATCTGCTCTGTATTTGCACTGAAGCCTCCAAGCTTCTAGCACTTGATACAGTGCAATGCAAAAGGCCAAAATCTGGGGCAACTTCCCTTTTAAAATCACTTGCATGACTCTATACCCAAGGTCTCCCTTTCAGAACTTCTCAGCTTCAACATCATAAACACATCATCTGTATTGTCCCTCCCCTTGCCTTTACAGCTAAGACAGTAAGAACAGAGATATACTTTTTTGCCTTTACACAAATTCAGCAACTGCAGCTCTATGATTTCTTTTAGCATACAAATTCTTCATTTGAAATAGTGCACCCTTGCTATTTTTGTATGACATGTTTATGCACACATTCATTCAAACACCTTTTGAGGGGAGGAAAACCTGTTACAAGACTAAGATTATAACAAGATCTGTAAAATACTATCACTCTCCAGTATGACAAGAACTCAGGAAGATTCCTAAAAGGTACATTAAAAAGTAAGGCTTAAGCTTCACCATTTGGAGTTTTTTCAGCAGGGAAAAAGCAGTTGATCTAACCCTACTGGTTGTGCTACAACAAAATACCATCAATAAGTCAGAAAGTTGAAAATGGGGGCAAATCTATTTTTTTGCTTTTATTTATTTTTTTTCCCCTCAGTCTCTCAAGAAGAATGGATACCTGATATCCTGTCTTTGAACAGGTATGTTTTGTAAAGAAAGGCACTACTAGCAACACAGTTCAATCATTTCATGTTGGTTTTTTATTTTCCTTAACAAGATCTAAGGCAAAATCTATATAAATCCCATCAAATACCTCTACCTATAAGTGTGCTCTATATTTACAAAAGGCAGAATCTCTTTTTTTTTTTTCCTGGCAGAACTGCATATCTTTTCCTGAATCACCATCATAGGCAAGACAGTGCAATGATGGATCCCAAACACCTGCAGTTCCCTACATAGTATTTATTAGCCCCCATACACTGCGTTATCTGGTTTTATTTTGATGACAGAGGCAATTTCTGAAGTGTCAAACATTACTCCCAAGTTGAAGAAAAGGTCAGCGTGGTGTCTTTGAAGCACCACTACACAGTAGTGACAGAAAAGTAAAGATTGGGTTTCATGCCTGGAAGTTTTACTTAAACAAATGGCCCCAATTTGCCCACTCACTTAGGTACCTCTGTTAGTTTTCCCATAATTGGGAGGTCTGCAGTTAAACAAAATGGCAGATTCATCACTGATACAATCTTTGTCCGAGGTTTACAGTCCTTTGATTTGTATGCTTTCAGGGTTTGAGGATATTTTCCAGTAGCTTTTCTTCACCCTGAAGGGATTTGGGTCTTCTTAACAGGGACTAAATTAATCCTCACATCAAATGATACCAGGGACATGGCCTTTCCTCACTGTCAATTTAGAATTAAAAATGAAATTGCTTTCTCAGAAAGCAAAAGGAACACAGAGTACAGGCAGAAATCACACAGAAAAAAAAGATTACAGTCAATACTTTAGTGTCTATGCAATCAGAGAACTGCCAAAAGAGTAAATACATCTTCATGTCTGTTGATCACAAAATTTTGAATTCACCCTACGCGTGGGTGTTTGAGCACATAAATTAAAATTAATACAAGGGCAAAATCATGGCAGAAAAGGGAAATAGTATCAACTGGAGGCAAACTAAAAAGGAAAACATACAAAGAATTCTACAGCTATCAAACAAATAAACATCATACTAATTTACAGTCACCAGGTTTCGGTAAAATTAGTCATTCTTATGAAGTGCCCCAAACAACAACAATATACTATTTCAGAGAAGCAACATTGAAAAGCATTTTATCCTTTACTACATAGGTACTTTTCTCCTACCCATAATACCTCATGTATTTTTGCCTTCAAATGCAGGTGGAAAAAATAGCAGACTACTGAATATTAGAGGACCAAGAAACTACTAATTTCACATTTGTATCAGATTGACTGTTAGCAGGTCAAGGCTTCCCACGGCAACTGACAGCTGTCTTGACTGATTTCTAAAGATCTGCCATAAGATTCTTCACACAATTTAAAAAAAAGTCACCTTTTAATGAACAGTGATGTTTTCAATTAAGTTCTCTGCTGGTCTGAAGTTGGTTTATAGATCTAACAAACAATAATGAGGCTCTGGTCTCTATAATCAGACTAAATAACCTTGATTACTGAAGATAAATGAATTAAAACAAAAAATAACTAGGTTTGTGACTCTTGGAACAAAGGAGGTAGAATTGCCTCTCTGCTCATTAATATATATGTGAAAGAAATTTCACTGTTTA
This sequence comes from Coccyzus lansbergi, assembly GCA_033558105.1. NCBI lineage: Eukaryota > Metazoa > Chordata > Aves > Cuculiformes > Coccyzidae > Coccyzus > Coccyzus lansbergi. Next base: position 1,364,670 of record JAUMJK010000986.1, read on the forward strand.
AGAAATACCTGAACCATTGCCATAAGAAGTTACTGTGCTTTGTGCTATAACTTGGACCATAATAAGATGGACTTATGGGTTCATGTATTTCCAGAAATTTCCTTGAACCTAGTTCTCAGTATGTTTAAGAATGGTTAAATAAATATAATTTCAAGACTTGTTTCATAAAATCTTCACAATCCACCTCCTTTATTTCTGGTAATCCGGGTATTATAATAAGCCCACCAATTTGGGGGAAAAAAAATAGCAACATACTTTGCTGAGTAAAGAATTGCATAAAGAAAAACAGACCACTATATACCTTTACCCAGGACAAATATTGCAGAAAAATTGCTAACTTGAAACAAGTAAAAATTAACCACATTTAATTAATAGTTACAAATGAAAATTATGTATTTACAATATAAGCACTTCAAATGGACCCATATGAAAAAAAAAGCGTCAAGCCTTTGACTAGCGGAACGCATTTTCTCTCCCCGAATTCAATGAGAAATAGAATTAAGCTATGTCCAAATGCTATTTTTTCACTATGAGAGGGAAATAACAAGCACAAATCTACAGGCAATAGAATGCTATTTTAAACTCACAAGAATGGTTAGATAAAACAATCTGTCATAATTCTCATACCAATGCAGGTTATTAAGGCACATACATAATAATAAATAAAAGCCACCTCAATGAATTGTGTTAATGCAAATTTATTTAGACTCTCAGGGAAAAAAAACCAAATAAATAAAAAGCAAGCTTTGTTCTACAAGCATTTAAGTTTTTTTTCAGTTTGGAGAGGTTTTGGTTTTCCATTTCTACTAATCCTTTTTTCAAACAGATCTTAATAACAGCTACCTACTATTGCAGATTCCTTTTTCAGGAAGGAAAAACATTCTGTTTACTTCACTGATGGGAATATCCCTCAATGCTGGAATTGCTTCTTCTTGAAATGCCTTCTGTTGCTGCTTTTTTGCATAGTTATCTAAAGGAGACAATGAGAACATTCTACATATTAAAGCTTATTTTCTTAGACTAAATGCTATATATATAACACCATACTATAACTTCAGATACTCTAAGTGATGCTGAAAACTCCATCTTGCTGAGATATAATGACACTGTTGTCAAAAAACTTTACATCAACATCTATTAGCAGAGTTCCTGAAGAAATCGACACTACCCTCCTGCTGAAATCACCCACCCGGGACTTCGCTTAGTTCAAGATACTGTGTGACATTAAACCATAATTACCCAAAGACAAAAAGAACAAATAAACAAAAAACTGCCCACAGCGAATAGCTCAGCCTGTAGTTTGAACACTTTCTACTATGATGTCTGCTGTGAGATGCTGTCTACCTTCCCTTTGTCTTGGCTAATTGTTCCCATCACAACAGAGCACCAATTCCTATACCAGCATAAACTTTTTTACAGGTGCGGTTTGAACACAATGATGGAACTGTTCACTCGAACAAGAACATTTTCAAATACAATTGTTTTTCAAAGAGTAAGTCCCCCATCCAACCTGCCAGCCAGCCATGCAAACTCTTGGGCTGACAAGGACGAGAGGGGTAATGGCCTCAAGCTGAGCCAGGGGAGGTTCAGATCGGACATTAGAAAAAAAATTTTTAATGGAGAGGGTCATCAGGCACTGGCAGAGGCTGCCCAGGGAGGTGGTTGTCACTACCCCTAGAGGTATTTAAAAGACAAGTAGGTGAAATACTTAAGGATATGGTTTGGCAGCAGATAGGTATGGTTGGACTTGATCATCTCAGAGGTCTTGTCCTACCTGGTGATTCTATGATTTAAATGAGAGGGTGACTTATAAGAGTGTGAATGAGTGGCCAGGAACACAGAGATGACTAAGTGGCATTTTTTAACAGAGTAATGCATTTGAACTACAGCCCCAACTGTTTCTATTTTTTTGCCTTTCACATTCAGTGGAATGTAATAGTACGTGTGTTGTTGGTTAAAAAGATGCAACTCCAGCAGTCTTAGCATAACTTCCTTGCCAAATTTTATAGGCAACTTTTTTTTTTTCCTGACATAAAATGGCCATCTGTAAATAGCATACCATGCAGAGGAAGACACAGCTACCTGGAGAATATTGTGAATGCCTAAAACAGGTATCTGTGGCAGGAATAAAGACTACATGAAAGTTGAGAGAATTGAAGAATAGCTTTTTTAGACAAGGAATTACTAACACATCTGATCAGGTCACAATACTGTGGCATCCCTCTTTATACCACCTTGATCCCCGCATGCCTTCCCACTTTCACCACTCCCAGGTAGGCACCCAAGGCCTTCTTCCCATGATGCTCTCCTTGTAATGCAGGGTATAGGTTTGGGAGAGCTTTATATGCCTGAGTCCTGTTCTTCTAACATGGTCTGTTTAACAAAGGAAAAACCCATTACTAGTTGGAAACCACTGCCATGACGGCAAAGAAGTAAGAGTCAAGCTTGTAACCCTCTTTTCACTTCAGTACTTAAGTACTTCCAAGAACTCCTTTTCTGGATGAAAATATTTAATGGCTTAAAACTCGATTGATTTTACATATGCCTACAATACATATATTTACAGAAATTATCAGTTAAGTATCAAAATCTTAAAGAAACACCAGTAAAATTACCTGTCACTGTATCCGTGGAGTCAAGCGGAGCTGTACTCATCATGTTAACACCAAAAAGTAATACATAACCAATTCCTATGGCAACTAGTAGGTATGTTGGCAAAGCAACCGCCCAGTACCTGAAAAGATTTTAAAGTTTATACATTTTAATAACAAAATGACATAACAATTCTAACGTGGGGTTGTAATCGTACCTAGCAAAAACTGAGCCAAAAGGAAAAGAAACAACACCTCCAAATACAGATCCTATCTCTCTCAACAACTGACTGCAGAGTCACTGTAGCTAGCATCAAACAGATCCCTTGCAGGTTTTTAATTTTTTTAAATACAGTTTAAAATTTACTGCATTTTGGTTGACAAACTTCCTGAAAGCAAAATGTCAGGTTTATCAGGAAACATTCAAATACCATTTCTTTCCTTACGCAATGAAAAATTTTCATTTGTTTTTCTCTACATAAAATAATGCCCCACAACAATTACAATTCTTTATCATCAGGAAAACCTGGATTAAATACAAGGCAATATTTTAAAAAAAAAGTTTTTTTATCTTCAAATAATTGTGTTCTCTACTTACATATATTCAGGCTAAAGAATAATTAGTTGAACTTACTTTTGAGGCCAGTATGTTAGTCCCAATGAGAACAGCCAAGTCTCAGGAACATATGCCCAGATAAGATACAAAACTGCACAAAAGGATTAAAAAGTCATAATAGTACAACTGACAGTGGTTTAGACTTCTTTCTCAAGCTTTAGAGCAATAATTCCCTAATAATATATGCTGAGACAATATTTTGCTTTTACACTACTTAAATCAAAATAGCTTTACCAAAACACTGTAGAATATACCTCTCGGATACAAAGCTTTCCCCATCCCTAGAGGTGTTCAAGACTAGGTTGGATGAGGCTTCAAGCAACCTGCTCCAGTGGAAGGTGTCCCTGCCCATGGTGGGGGTTTGGAACTGTATGGATCTTTAAGGCCTCTTCCAACTCAAACCACTCTGATTCTATAAATATGGGTGCAACATTTTGTAGCTTATTATATGATATCATTTTTATATTTGCTTTAATATTTAGTTTCTGATTTCCTAACTAGATAGTCAAGATGTTCTTGCATGTTGAACTGCAGAACAAAAAAACCCCTCTCAATAAAAGGATGCCAAGTGACTGTGAACACAGAAAATACTAAAGTAGAAAATGATCACAGAACTGGTCATTTGGTTGAAAGAAAAGTCTGTAGAGTTGCAGTGCTCAGACGGAACTATTCAGAAAAGAGATACTTGAGATACCATCTGATTCCTGGAAAACTAATAATTTTCATGTCAACAAAACCAAGAAATTTTGCTCCATAACAACATATCTAGAGAAAGCTTTAACAAAACTAGAGGGAAACACGTCAGCAGCCAGTGACAAGACATGCGATTGCAGTGGCTTCCTGTGAGAGGAACAGAAACTAACTTACTTTCATTTCTACATACTTCCTAGGAGTGAGAAAGCTCCTGTTTCATTAGTCAACTACAGTACATTAGCAGAACATCTTTTGTAGTGTTCTCACCCTCTCAAGCTTTGGTCCTATGTGGGCATGCAAGAGATCCCCAGTGAAAGGCTGGTATAACCCTAATAATTTTTAATTCCTGTCAACCAGATGGACTTGTTGTACTCTATAATCTTGAGGGTCTTTTCCAACCTAAACAATTCTGTGATTCCATATGACTTCTTTTTTACAGCATTTGGGTGGGGAACATTGCACTACAACTATGTACAGTAGCTATTGAATAGTGACACCACATCCAGTTGAAGCAACAAAGTTGGTAAAATGAGAAAGCAGAGAGATTTTAAAATATTCTGGTTCTGTAATACTATTAAAACACACATCCTAAGCTTAAAGAGAGACAAAACACAAGGAAATCACGAAATGCAAGGACAGATCTTCATGGCAACTGACAAGCGAAGCTCACTTAGTGCTTCATCACACACAGGCAGTGTCACACAGATCTGACTCTTTTTATCTGGTCTGACTGGAATTACATTTGCTATATAAGCAAAACAACACTCTTCAGGGAAGCATTTTGCACCCAGCAAACTTACTAAATACATATATGTAATACATAAATTTAGAAAGTATATATACATAGTATATATGCTATACTTACTAAAGCTAAACCACGATCCTAAAAAAAGAGCAAATCCATATATTGCCCTTTCTGGCAGTGGGGCTGGAGAGTTTTCAACCATGGCAGCCTCTTGCCCTTAACTTCAGTGAGAGGAAAAGCAGGCAGGGAGGGAGGGGGGTGGAAGAACACAGTAAGAGGCCATGAGAGATTTCTTAATAAGTTCCTCTCAAAATATCCCTGCACTCCCAGGTGCCTTTTGCTCCCCAGCCCACACACATTCCCTAGCAATGACCCCCCAGGCCTGGGTGGGCTACTGACTGACCCCTTCTTTCTTCCTCTCTCCTGCCCTCTCTCTCTCATTCTCCTTCCTTTACTCTCTCTCCCTCCTGCCCTCTTTTCACAGAATCACAGAACAACCAGGTTGGAAGGGACCCGTCGGATCTTCTAGTCCAACCATTCCTATCTAACACTAAACCAAGTCCCTCAAGACCTCATCTACCTGTGCCTTAAACACCTCCAGGGAAGGTGAATCAACCACCTCCCTGGGCAGCCTATTCCAATGCCCAATGACCCTTTCTGTGAAAAACCTCCTCCTAATCTCCAGCCTAAATCTCCCCTGGCGGAGCTTGAGGCCATTCCCTCTTGTCCTGTCCCCTGTCACTTGGGAGAAGAGGCCAGCTCCCTCCTCTCTACAACCTCCCTTCAGGTACTTGTAGAGAGTAATGAGGTCTTGTAGAGAGTAATGAGGTTTCCCACCCCTTCCCTCCTTCTCATTCTCCCTCCTTCCTTCCCTTCCTCATTTTCTCCTCCCCTCCCTCTCTTCCTCCCTCCCTCTCTCCTTCCTTCCCTCTCCCTCCTTCCTTCCCTTTCTCCCTCCTTTCCTCCCCTTCCTCCCTCCCTTTCCCTCTCCTTCCTTCCCTTCCCCATTTTCTCCTCCCCTCCCTCTCTTCCTCCCTCCCTCTCTCCTTCCTTCCCTCTCCCTCCACTCCCCCTCCTCCTCCTTCCCTCTATTCCATCCCCCCCCAACTTCCCGCGGCCTTCCCCACACCGCGCGCACCCGGAGGCCCCGGCAGCCCCAACTCCGGCGCCGTGGGCGGGCGCGCCTTCGGCTCGCGCCGCTGACGTCACGCTCCGGCCAATCCGCTGGGGCCGCGGGCGCGCGCGGCGGAAGGGGCTGCGCTGGGGGCCGAGAGGGAGGAAGAAGCGGCCGGAGCTGAGCTGGTGAGGATGGGGAGGGAGATGGGGGGAAGGAAGGGAGAGAGGGAAGAGAGAGAGAGAGGGAAAGGAGAGGGAGGGGAAAGAAGAAAAGGAGAGGGAGGAAAAGGAGTGGGGGAGGAAGGGAGAGGCAGGGGAGGAAGAGAATCACAGCATCATAGAATCACCAGGTTGGAAGAGACCCACCGGATCATCGAGTCCAACCATTCATATCAGTCACTAAACCATATCCCTCAGGACCTCGTCCACCCGTGTCTTAAACACGTCCAGGGAAGGTGAATCAACCACCTCCCTGGCCAGCCTGTTCCAATGCCCAATGACCGTTTCTGGGAAAAACTTCCTCCCGAAAGGAGGAAAGGAAGGAGGAAATGAGAGGGAAGGGAGGCAGTGAGCGAACGAACGAACAAATGAAGGAGGGAATGAGTCAGAATGGTTTGGGTTGGAAGGGACCTTAAAGCCCATCTAGTTCCAACTCCCCTGCTATGGCAAGGACACCTCCCACTAGATGAGGCTGCCCAAAGCCCCATCCAACCTGGCCTTGAACACCCCCAGGGATGGGGCAGCCACAGCTTCCCTGGGCAACCTGTGACAGTGCCTCATCGCTCTCGTGGTGAAGAAATTTCTCCTTATCTCTATTCTAAATGTGCTCCTTTACGGTTTATACCCATTGCCCCTTCTCCTATCACTGCAAGCCTGTGTGAACAGTCACTCCCCAGCTTTCCTGCAGCCCCTTCAGCTGCTGGAAGGTCGCTATAAGGTCTTTTCGGTGAGGCAAAGCGAAGGAAGGAGGGAGCAAAGATGAGAAGAGAGAAGCGAAGGAAGGAGGGGGGAAGGGAGGGAGGGCTGTCTCCCCCGGCGGTGCCGAAGCCGGGGACTGAGTGGGCGTGACAGAGTGGAGAGGGATAGAAGAGAACCCCGCAGCTGGTTCTGTTCGACAGGGCTGCCCCGGGATGTGGTAGTCATAGTTGGGAATGCTGCTCCCCGCGTCGGGTGGCAGGAGCCGCACTTCCCTCTCTTTCCTGTCGAGTGTGAGACTGCGAGCCTTTTGCCTTCTCTTCATGTATTTCTCACAATCGTTTCCTTTCAGGGTCATGTACCATGGGTGAACCTGTATCTGAATCCGGGTTTGGAGACGAAACTTTTTATGATGGTGTTAAATGTTGCTGTAAATTGGTAAGTAGATTTGTAGCTAGATGAATAACTTTTTTAGGTGTTCCAGTGGGCTTTATACCAAGATCAAATCGGTAGAGTGATTGGTAGTGTTGATTAATTCAAACTGCTGCAAAGATACCTTATCGTGGAATTGTAGGATGGTTTGGGTTGGAAGGGACCTTAAAGCTCATCCAGTTCCAACCTCCCCCTGCCATGGGCAGGGACACCTCCTACTAGATCAGGTTGCCCAAAGCCTCATCCAACTTAGTCTTGAATACCTCCAGGGATGGGGAATCTACAGCTTCTCTGAGCAACCTGTGCCACTGCCTCACCGCCCTCACAGTGGTCTCTTTTGAGATTAACTAATTTTGAAATAATAGTTATTTTTTTCCACTTTATTATTGAGTGTCCTGATCCGTTAAATGTGTCAGTGTTATAATAACTTTTAAGAGTAAGCCTTGACTTAAATTTAATGTTGTAATAGGTCAGAAATACTACTTTGGGGTGAAATCATGTGATTTCTTATCATCACCTTAGGTCATATTAGTAAGATATCATTGCGTAGCCTGTTAGTGTTTACAGGAAGTTTGCCACTGAAAGAAGAAAAGTCTGTTACAGAAACTTTCTGAAAGATGTGTTTGGTCGTTAGTTCTGTTTTGCGCTTTTCTCACATCGTATTGTGAAATACCTTTGCATTTCTCTGAAATGATAATGCAGCAATACATGGACATGATACACAGTATTTATAAAATGTCACATGTATGAGGTTTGTTAAAATAATAGATCTTGTAGGGATGTGTAAAACAGGACAGTCATGTATTCTTCAGCTTGAGAGGCTTATATGGAGTACTACATTTTAAATGCATTTAAGTATTGAGACAGGATGCTGCTATGGAATAGTACATCAACCACTCGCTCCACTTAGATTTTATTTATATGTATTTATTAAATAAACATGCATTGGTTGTCAAAACTTTACTATTATTTTTTGAAAACCTGTGTTATTGTCATAAACATGTTTTCTTGGGTATTCTTGAACGTTGTTTTGCTGCCTAGTGCCTGATTTTGAAATATTACTTTTTAGAATACTATTCCAGTAGTACTGTATTGTGTAAACTATTAAAAGTTTTCCTATCCATTCATAACTGTTAATCTGTGAAAATTCTTTTCAATGGATGTGCAAGTAAGGATTTTTTTCATAAGACAGCAACCAAAACATTGTGTCAGATAACTCTATTAAACATGCTTTTTTCCCCGTTTTGATTTGTTGCTTTTTGACTGTGGTTAATGTGAATTATAAAGGTTGGATCCAAAGGGGCTTGTCACCTGGTAGTGCAAAGTATTGCAGGATTGAAGTTTCCTTACTTTCCTCAGAAAATCACTGGCAGAAGTGCATAAACATGTAGGAGGATACTGCACACTAATATTATTTTTTGGGGGGGGAAAAAGGGATGAGGAAGAAAAGCAGGGAGAATTCACTCACCGTAGATTGGTCTTAGAACATAACAGGATGCTAGTATGCATTGAATGTGTGTTATTAACATTTTCTAAAAAGTTCCTGTTCAGAATGAGTAGGTACATAGAGATAATTTTTCTGTATAGGTCCTTGATGTATGCATGAGTATTTTAGTTAATTACTAAGTAGTTATAGTCAATAACAGTTAACAAAACAAAATAAATTAACTAAAGTTATTTCATGTGTCTGCATTAGTATTTTAGTTTGGATTAGGAGAACATTTTTGAATCAAATATCCTTGTCATCCTTGTCTTTCATGTTTTGATTTGTGTTGTGAAGAGGTAAAGTGTGCTAGTGGAATTCTGGCACTGGGGATGAAACTAATCTAGAAAGTGCTTTTAAGGGTATAGGTAATGCACATTAACCATGAACGGGTGCTCTGTCTGTGGCACTAGATTTGAACCAGTGCAAACTGAAACTCTTTCAAGATCATATAATATGAGAATAGACTTCTCAGTACAAAATACTTTGCTTGATAGATTTTTTTCCCTATTTGATCGTGCTGCTTGCTTATAGCCACAGACCGTCTTTTATACGTTTATACGTTATTTATAAATAATGTGCAATAATTACCTTTTCTTGAGAAACCAAATTGGTGATAGAATGTAAAGATCACTTCCATTTCTCCCTTCCCTTGATGTGAGCTGTTTATATTGGTTTAATATTCAGAAACAGTTAAGTAATCATTGCTTTAGTTAGTGTAATGCATTTGCAAGTTGTGTAATGTTAAAAAAAAATGTTTATCTTCAGGGTTATGGACCATTTAAACAATCACTGCATAAGCCTATAAAAGGTATGTAAACTAAACCAATATTGCATAACTTTCTAATATGCTTTATGTGCTGTGCTTGCATATTTTGATTGTTATTTCCCTTATTTTGTCTGAATAAGTGAAAATTATTTTTTCCAAGTAGAACCATTTGTATGTTCTTTTGCACTGGAAGAATTCTCATCTTTTCGCCTGAATGTAATGTGTGGAAGACTGCTATACATTTGTAAGAACAGTGTAAATAGTCAATAACATATACATAGGTGCAGTCAATTCATGTTTTGAATTAAAGGCTTGTGTCCATTATATGTATTTTAATTGTAGCTGTGCTTTAGTTATATAGGTCTAAAGACACCTTCAAGTTGATCTTTATAGGTAAAGATTTGCAGTTATATTTAAAGAAGATTTCTTTATTGCAGAAAAGCAGGTGACACAACAGTATGCCAAGATCTTCAATACTATTCACTATACAAATAGTTACCTGTAATGTGTGGGGAACTCAAGATTGACACAACCAGCTGTGTAAAATTAACTTTTGCTTGCATTCAGGCTCTCACATGATAATGCTTTTGTTCTGAGAGCACTTGATGCCATCTCAAAATTCTAATAAGGCTCTTTACCTTATAAAGAGACTTTTTGAGGAAAACAGATTGCGTTTTTAAGAGATGTGCATCACATACATAGTGGCCTCTGGAGAAAAAAGAGTGTTGTTGATCATTATGTACTATGTTGTTATATTCCACGCTACCCTGGATTTACTGTAGAAAGTAATTAAATGGGTACAGTTAGAAGATACTCATGTTTTGTATGGGAAATAGCATCCCTGATAGCGATTAAACAGCTCAGAGCCCTTGTTAGGCTCTTTAGAAGCATACTGCATTTACCAATCTATAATGTATTAAATCAGTTCAGAACACACGTAATTCCTTGGACAAGGAATGTAAAAAACAGCAGGTCCCTATTCTTGCCTTCATGTAAATTCCCTTTTCTCCTTTAATTTATAAAAAACCTCAAGTTGCCAGATATATTTATGTTGTTCAGGTTTTCTAGTTTTAGTTAGATAGTACTAGGAACACAGTATGGAAACAACCAATGTTTTTGAATGTTTATTTGGACTTTGATTATTTGTAATGCCTAAATTTTGTGGTCTAATTCTTTACCATTTTCTTGAAGATGTTGATCCTTGTCAAGTGTGGTGCAGCTTGCCGATTGATGTGTTAAGAGAATATTGTGACGTTATTAAAGTAAGCGTCTTTTGGTCTCTTCTCTTCACAAGTGAAAATAATTCATTAGCAACTGGCTTGAGGTAAGTCATCATTCTTAAAATGATTTCATCAGCCTTTATGTTTTGGGGTTTGTATTTTTTGTTACCTCTGTAAGGCATATACTTTCAGTAATGGTTAACTGCAGGAATGCTGTTACCAGTGGGCAAAGTTAGTTTTCGTCAGAAGGCATAGTTCTTGAATATACAGAAGATGCTAAGAATGGGTTTCTGAAGTTTGGAATCTAAGAGGTTTTTAAAGTATTTAAATGGATGCCCTGTATTTTAAAACTACCAAGAACTTAACAGCTGTTTGGTTTTCTCCTCTTCTGAAGGGCTGGATTTGAGTTTGTAAACATATTCTTGCTTACTTATAAATAGTAATATTAAGATCATGTAACACAGTGTTATTTTTCTAAATAATAACTTTTTCTGTTTTGAAGCAGTTCAGAGATTTTAGAGTCAGATTGGAAGAGAGTCTGTGATTTAGAGATTTTGGAAGACGTTTTTGATTTAATGAAAGAAGTTGCTGTAAGTACTATATTTTAACTTTGTGTAAGTTTTTGAGTATAATAGGTTAATTACATCTGCCTTAAACATCTTGGGCTTGTATCTTAAATGAGACATTTCCTTTTGTTGGAGTGAATGAGTTGTCTGATAATTGAATTGCAGCTCTCTAGAAATAAAATGTGTCACCGACTTTATTACAGTTGGAATAACTTACTGAATATTTGCAGTCAATAATGCAGTTGACTGGGGCATTTGTGAAATGCTAAGGGAGTCATAGCAGTGAGAAAAAAAAGGACTATTCCTGGGTGAACAATTTACCTACATTTTGTCCCCTCTCAGTTATTTTTTCCTTATTCAACAAAAGATATGTCATATTTGCTGTTGTTGCTAATTTGGAACAGAAACAACAGTGCAGAGTGATAACAAGACATGTTCTCAGGAGCTAAAGGGAAAAGGCTTTTGTTGTTTTGTTGTTTGTTTTTTTTTTTCTTTAATTCAGTAATGACGTTTTAAAAACAGTTGGTTTGTTGAAATTCAGTGCTCAATCCCAAGCTGTGCTTTTCCAGTCCACCTTACTGCTATATGACTTTCTGTGATTAGAAATTCATGTACTATATTGATCTTGTGGATTCATTCTTCCATGTGCTCTTTTTGCTGCTCTCTTCTTCAGGCTATCAAAGTTCTCTGTTTTCATCTCCTTGTAGTTCAGGATGTCCCTGCCGTTTTTCCATTTTGTCTGATGTGATGAGATTTTTGTGCTGTTTGCTCCTCACGCAGTCTCATTTAATCCTTATATGAGAAGGCCTGTGTATATTCCCATTTCCCTGTTTCTCTGCTTCCTCCTTCTTACTTCTTTAACCTACATTTCCTTCTCCATGTAAGACTGTATATCCAATAGTAAGATTTATTTGGAGGAGCAGAAGATCTCAGGAGAGGAAATACTGTTGTTTTGCCTGTTTTTCATTGGATGTATCAGCTGGTTCCTTCGTATATAGTTAACTGCGGAAGTGGGTTAAGTGACTGAATTTCCTAACTGGATGTCACAGCATTCATGTATTCTTTCTTTCCCCTGTATCCATGTTGTCATTTATTTATTTTTCAACAGAAATGGTAGGGAGCTTGCTACTGAATACAAGAATATTTCCTGAAACTGTGACATGGAAGAAAGCAACTGTCCACATGATACTACATTTGAGCAGAACAGAAAATGTTAAAGTTGAACCTGAGCAGATAAGGATTAAAATTATCATATGTTAATAATTTGTTCTTGTTTTCTATCTCCCAGAATGTTCCACTTTTTATTGGTGGGATACTGAAAATTGGCAGCAGCATAGAAAATGTAAGTTTCTCAAATTGTTTGTAATAGGAATGTTTCTTGATGTGTGAATGCAAACAAAGTATCTGTACAGTTACCTAAAATTTTTTAAAATACTTGCGTAAATTGAGTCTGTAGTTTTTGGAATATGTGGTATATAGGACTAGAGTTCCCATTGTTGCAACTCTGAGCCACAAAATTAAATCTGCGTGTGATGGATACTGTGAAATAAATACTGTCTGTGTAAGAAGACCAAAATGAGTAAGAACTCTGTGGTTAGTTCACGTGCTGAAAATAAATGGTTTCTCTTGGAGGGTGCTGTTACTGTGTGGTTGAGTGTGTTTAGGTTGTGCAGCTGGATGTCTAGGTCAACCCTCCAGTATCTGCTCTGGTACCTGCTGGTGGCTTTCCTTGTTGCTTTCATGCAGATTTGCTATTTCTTGTTGAAGCCCTCTTCCTTTGAGATGTCTCTCTGCTGTCTCTGCCTTCATTCTTGAAGATTCTTAAGTTCCCTCCAAGGTTTTGCTTTGTCTTTTCTGTGCTAGTAAGGGTATGTTATGCCAAAAGTATTGGTATTGTCAAAAGGACAACATACTTTATATGTAAAGACAATAAGTTATTGTTAATATAGTTGAAGTCTTCCAGAATTAATTATTGCAGAAGAAGAGAGAAACAAATACTGTTAAGTAGACAAAACCCAAACTCTAATGACACTAATAGTACAATTAAAATTGTAGTACACATGCTTCCTAGTATCTGACGCTTTCCTTGTGTTGTGCTTACCCTCGTCCTGCTTCTTGAAATCCTAACATGAATGACTTCTGTCTGGTGTTTGTGTGTGGTGAGGGGTATAGTCATAGCTAGCTGGAGGTCTTTGCTGTGGGGATTGCTGTTAAAGATTTCATCTTCCTTGTTCTAGGATCTGCTGAAGTTCCTTATTTTTGTTTTTTTTTTTTTTTATTTTTTTTTTTTTTTTTATTTTATTCAGGTCTCTCTTAAACTTGGCCAGTTGTTTATAGCCATTGTTTTTCCAGCGTCAGCTTGTGCCCCATCTTGTACTTTTACCTCCCCGGGGCAACTTGAGGCTGTTTACCCTCATCTTAGTTTGTAACCTTTCCCCCCACTTTCTAGTTTCTGCTGCCTTCTGTAGGTTAAAGGCAAAAAAATTAAAATAATAAATTAAAATATTGAAGCTGGAATGCAATATTGCAGCTGACAGCAAAAGAAGAAGCAGAATAACCACAACTGTATGTTAGTGCTGGGTAACCCAATTCCTATATTTTTTTGGTATTTGTCTTAATCATGTGAGTTTTCAAATTATTTTTCCAAGTCTGTAGACCCAGATTATGTGGAATATCCAAGGCAATAGTAATTTTTCATTCAATCTCTTCCTTTCAAACAGAGCTCTATAGCTCAAGTAGCTTAAATCTAGTTTGAGTAGAAGGCAGTCATGATTTATGGAGTTAAGTCTTAGCCCAAGTCTGCATGTCTAACAGACTGGAGAACGTTGGGGTTTTTAATCAGCCTTGTCCATTCACACCGAAGCCATTTTGTGTGCAATCACTGAAAGAAGTTTCCAAATACGATTCTGTAATTTGAATGGCTCTCTTGTTGAAAGATTGATTGTTCTCATTTTGTGAATATGTTGTATTGTGCCATGCTTAATTTATCCAGATACTTATATTTCTATGTTGTTACCTGCTTTAAAGGCTATCAAATATAAGTGCATAGTGTAAGTGCTACAGCAGTATTGTTTGTTATATTTACATGGAATACTTCCAGTACATTGTCAATGACCTGTTAGTGGTTGTTTGTTTTGGGTTTTTTTTTCTTTAGGGCTTTGCTTTGCATAGAATTATTTAATTTTTCTTCCTTTGTTTTCCTTCGATTGAAATAGGGTGTCTTTGATGTTAGCGATGCACATAGCTGGATCAAATACATAGGTGGTTCCAGTTTCCTCCAGAGGCTGGGTGATCTTACTGGTTTTGGTTTGGTCTGTCTTGAAGCTTTCTTTGCTATATGTAAGTATGAACACTTTAGAAAAAAACAACAGCGAGGGAAGTCACCTGTGTTGTAGTTATGACATAATATTTGTATGTATTTTGTTAGTCTGGAAGTGACTGGAAAAATAATGGTGGTTCACTGGTTTCTTTACTTGCTTTTCACTTGCTCAAACAAGCAGATTCTTCCTTGGATCTCTGTACATGGGTTGTACTTGCAGTGCATGTGCTCTTTCCGAATGGGAATTCAGAGTATTTTTTCGCTTCGGTGTTCCCTGTGGGCTGTATATGTGCTCTGCTATCCTTTAGCTTAGCATTAACTTGAAAGTTGTGCAAAATATTATTTGGGTCTTTCTGTTACACATTTTGCAGAGGTTTTTGTCAAAATATTAACTGAAATGTTAGTCATAATAAAAAAAACTAGCTTATGTTGCTCATGAGAGTTACTGTGTGATATTAACACTAGCAGCAGAACTTCTGCTGCAAGAATGAGAAGCTCCCAGACTGCTGGTTTTGATGTGTATTAAATGGCCTGTATTCTAGTCTTACTTTTTGCATATAGCATTCCAACTCAGCTGTTGCAATAAGTAACAGGATAGTAGAAATCAAATTTCCGTCTGAGGAGAAGAGTGCTTTTATATTTAAGTACTGAAGTACAAATTCTTTAAAATACAAATATTTACAAATCTTTAAAATGCAGATTTCTTTAAAATACAAACAAGTTTCTCATGATTACTTGAACTTAGGCAAGGGCTTAAGTGTTTGGTGATCTGCAGCCAGTTATTTTGGAGTTACTTAATAATAAATAATTCCTTTTCTTTTGAATGTTTCTGTTGCTCAATTTGTTCTTAATATTTATTTGATATGTCAAATTTCATTTCTACTGTACTTTTCTGAATTTTCTCTGCAGGCAAATGTGGCATTACTAAAGTTGCTTTGGAAGATTGTAATTTAGTAGAAGAATTTGAAGCTATGACGTGTGAAGAGTGTAGAAGGGTAAGAGGACATGTTAGAACATGTTTGTGCTTTTATTTTTTGTTGTTATTTTTTGAGGGTGTTTTGTATTGTTAAAGGTGATAAAAATCACTGAATGATCAAAGGTTAAAGATAAAGATTTCAGAAGCTTGAGTGAATAATTATCCTGATGTGAATGGTTACCTTGAAGTCCTGGCCTAATAAATAGAACATTAGTTGTTTATGTTGCCGGTGTATGCTGGATAGTGCAACTTGATCCTTTTAAAACAGAAATAAGATGCTTTCAAATTCTTTGCCATGTTGTCCTTTAGTGTAGTATTTGGGTTTTTATGCCATAGGAGTGTGGTTAATTCCTCTATCTTCCTTGCTACAATTCTGTAGTTCAGGAGTTATGCTGATAGGCACGGAGTAGGGAATTGGTTAAGTTGAGCAATGTACGAGTTCTACTTTGCTGTTTATCACATGCTCACTTTTGATGCCGACTATATTATGGAGTCCAGGAGACCTTTTGAGGTAGTCCTGGTTTTTAATTATTGTTCATTGTATTCTTGTCTGTGTAACACTCATTTGTACACCTTTAAGCTTGTGAATTAAGAGTTATAAGTTACATTTAGAATTAAGAGTTATAAATTACAATTATAAATTACAACTAATAGTGCACGTGTAACCTGTTTTTACAAGCATAAAAACTTAGGTGCCTCTTGTTAAATGTTTTGTTTACTTCTCATTGCAGCTGAGGTTAATTACAGTGGTTGCCAAATTGTTTTTTCTTGATTTCACAGAACAGTGAATTTATGAAACAGAAAGGAAACAAGGAATTTTCCCAAAGAAACTTTCATCGTGCTATAATGTCATATACTAAAGCCATAGAATTTTGGTAAGAACTAAACTGATTAAGTAGCTTGTGTTCACATCATTTAGATGTATCCTGATTTTGTGTAGTTTTGCATGAGCTACTCTACTTGGGTCCAAAAGATACTTCATGAAAAGAAAAAAAAAATCTACGTATCACATATTGCTCTATTTTATTTCTTGTTACTAGTGTTTGTTTGCTATTTTACTGTCCCAAAAGCTTGCTTAGGGTTTAAAACTGATATAAAATGGCTAACCGTGTATATAATAAACCTGAAAGGAGGTAAGTTATTGGGTGTGAACAGCCACTTTTGATATCATCCATCCTAAATATTTTTCCAGTGGAATGTATGGCCAACTGTTGCAAATGTTTATCATCTTGGTTATGATGCAGAAAGAGTGACCAAGTGTTTATTTTTAATTCTTGGCAACTCTTTATGTGATAGGCTTAATTTCCATTTGGTGTAATTGCTGTTTGTGTTGTAGTAGAACAAATGCTGCTTTTACAAGTTCTAGTATGTATATAGTATGTTGAAATTCATGAAGTTCCACCTTCAATAAAAAATGGGTTGTGCAATTTTTTTTTTTATATTGTGTAGTCTGTAGCTTTATAATCGTGCAGCTGAAAGGATTAGCATATTGCTGATGTCTTGCTTCAGATTTTATGTCACATAGTGGGATACATACCAAATTCAAGCTGATTTTAGCCTCCTTTGAATAGCTGAATAGGCTGACTTCAGTCTGGTGACTCTATCTGAGATGATGGGGGCAGGCTGAGAAGGGTTTGCTCAGGGTAGTTGATGATGGGGACAGGGAAGCAAAATTTAGTGAAAGAACAAAAGAAAATGCCATGCCATTGGAAAAAAGCAAAGGAAGTCTCATGGAGAAAGCTGGGGAGGGACTATTCATAAAGGCTTGTAGTGATAGGATGAGGGGGAATGGGGCACATCGGAGAGGGGCACATTTAGACTAGACATAAGAATTTCTTCACGATGAGAGTGGCACAGGTTGCCCAGGGAAGCTGTGGCTGCCCCATCCCTGGAGTTGTTCAAAGCCAGGCTGGATAGGACCTTGAGCAGCCTGCTCTAGTGGGAGGTGTCCCTGCCCATGGCAGAGGGGTTGGAACTGGCTTTAAGGTCCCTTTCAACAATCCAGGAGTATTCATCGGATATTTGAATTAATTGGGCCTTCGAAATTAGGAATTCCAGAACAAAGTAAAATGGAGTGTATGTGATAGTTGAGCTGGACTTTCCATGCCTTTCTTTGCCTTTTTGTTTGTATGTTTGCGCATTTTGGTGCACTCTGTCTTTCTCTTTTGTTAACAAAGCTCAGAGGGAACATATCAGTCATACATTTGCACCATTTAAGGTGTGCTTTGATTCATTTGTTAGAGCCTGGCAAGTTGGAGAATGAGTTTAAATCCCTCTACTTTTTTGTATTGTTTTTTAAGTAGGCTGAAAACAAATTTAATTGGTTGGAAGTTGCATTGGTGGGACCAAATCTTCCAAATCGTTACATAATTAAAACTACTATGCCCAGTGATTTAACTTGTAAATCAATGGGACTGTTCAAGGAAACTTGTATATAATTGTTGGTGCTAGAGTGCTTGCAAACATTTATTGTGAAAACTTTTCTTTTTCCATTAAAATTTTAGAAAGTAATCTCTGTCGGTAACTTTTTTTTTTAAGTCCTGTAAACCATCTCCTGTATGGAAACCGAGCTCTTTGTTTAATTCTCACAAAACAGTACAAGTAAGTAATCCCTTGTTTATCATTGGAAGCGTTGTGAGATCTGCAGCTAAAAATTGTCAATGTATTTCTGATAATAAGAAAAATTAATAATATGAGGTGTATCTGTTGGCAGTATGTAATACAATTTAAAATCAGAGCGGGGGGCTATCACCAGGGGGAAGAATCTTGGTACTGGTGAGTATTATGGTTTTATTATAACTCATCGTGAGTATAAGGATTGTTTTCCTTAGAGCCAATTGTTAAGCTACAGTCTTGTTGATGTGCCAAGTGGATGTATATCTCTTATGTACAGCCAACTCAAGAATTTATTGTTAGCGTGATTGTAATCTTACACTCATGACTCAAGTGACGTGTTAAGGGTCTCACTGTTATTAGTTCAGATCTAATTGTTGAAATAAAAAGAGATAATGACAATTTAACTAAAATTACTTGCCCACATGTTCTTAGTTTCTGCCCGTTTTCCTGGAGTTATGCTCACTCCTCCACTGCTCCTCTGAGTGGGTACTAAAGTTGGTAGTTCTATTGCTATAGCAGTGGGGTTAGAGAGCTGCAGAGTCCTCCTCTAGGAGAAATGTGATGTACATGCTGATGGTTTCCTATTCCTCACTCTGGGATCCACTTGGGGTCGCTCCTTTAGTATTTTGATAGTGCCTAGGGCAACTTCCCTAGCAGTGCACGAGGCAGTTGAAAGGTGGCACTGGAGGAAGGACTGACTGAGTGAAAATAAAATGTAACAGCACGCACTAGAGAATGTGACCAGTGCTTCAATTTTTTTTTATCTTTTCATCCACTTTTGTAATCTCTCAATATCTATACCCTTCTGTCTGTTTTTTACCCAAGCATTTTTCCTTCCTTTGCAAAACATTCCAGGTGCAGTTTCTCCCATTCTAGTCACTACCTCTGCTGGTGTTTTTTAATTACCAGGTTTTAAAAATGTATTGCTACATCTCTGATTTCTGACATTTTTACCTGGGGGTTCTCTGGTTCAGAGGGGGGGGGTTCTGACTCTTTCATTTCACTGAATTAATTCTCATTCA
Source organism: Coccyzus lansbergi (assembly GCA_033558105.1). NCBI lineage: Eukaryota > Metazoa > Chordata > Aves > Cuculiformes > Coccyzidae > Coccyzus > Coccyzus lansbergi. Next base: position 1,383,749 of record JAUMJK010000986.1, read on the forward strand.
AGTCTTTGAAGGATTTTGTTGTGTAAAACAGACTCCTTGTCTTTAAATTGTGTCTTTCAGGCTTTTCTTTAGTATCTAGGTTTCTTTACTACAGTGTCTTATTCTCCTGCTTCAGGTCCCTCTGTACAATCTTTCCCGCTGTAACAGTTACAAAACCAGTGGTGGTGACAAGGAAGTTGATGAGGACTTTAATGTGAAATGAGATTATTTTTTTGCATTCCTTCTATTTATGAAAGTAAAATGGTTATCACCTTGAAGGTCTCTGAAGTTTTATGTCTTGGTGCAGGCATTTTCTAAAGGCCTCAGTGATTCAGCATATAAACCCAGGCAATAAAGGAATGAGGTGTTTGTCCTGCTGTCTGACACAGCCAGTTCAGTGAAGGAGGAGTGGTATATCCCAGTGGTATATGAACTCTATAACTTCTTGCTTCAGACAGCGTTGGTATCAGCAGAAACCATCACTGCCGCTCTCTGCCCTCTCCTGTTGCTGTAGGGATACTCTGCTTCTCTTCTGAAATGACCAAAATTGTAATTGTGGTTATTCCACAATACCTTGTATGTAAAAAGTCAGTTGGGTGTATACTTGGGCTTCAGTTGTTAGGAGTTTTGGAGGCTACTGTTTTTCATACTTTTTTACCTGCTCAGCAGGTACTATTTGTGCCTTCAAATCTCTAGCTATGATTATGTAACTGTAATATAATTTCTGTCAAAATACTTTGGTTTGGTATCCAGACCTTTTTTATTAAGGCTTTGCTTTTTAAAGGAACACTTTGTTAGAACTGAGTTAGGGGGTAGGTACCTATGCAGAAATGCTGGAAAACCTAGTAGAAAAAGGAGAGGGAATAAATATCTGATGGGTGAAATGCTGTAACATTTTAACCCAGATAAGTTTCGGCTGAGAAGCATTATCTGACCATGCCTTTACACAGGTAGAATGGACTGTGCTGTTATGTTTTTATTGTGTTTTGTACATCTGATTTGTAGATTTTTCTGAAGTATTAATGATAAATACCTCATCTTTTTTCCTTTCTTCTCTAAGGAAAGCTCTTGCTGATGGAAAAAGAGCCATTATTTTGAAGCCTGATTGGCCGAAGGTTAGTTTTCATATACGTTTCCAAGTTTTTCTTTGTTGGTACTATAAACCAATGTAAGAACCCAGTCTGAATTATTGGGTTGTCCCAGGTAGGTGTGACATGTTCTCATCTGCGTTTAGTGCTAATGACTGTAAAATGAACATTTTACCCTAAAGGACTGAGAATTCTACTTCAATCAGCCAAGTATATAGTTTGTATTTTTATATTAAACTGTTATTTTGATGTGCTTGTAAATGTTGTCACATGGTCTTCTGCATGTGTAAGAGAAGAAAAATGATTACATTATTGTGCATATAGCTATGTTATCACAATGCTTGAAAAAGAATAGTTTTAGTCCTTACAGTAAAAAAAAAAAAAGATTAACGAGCAACATGTATTTCCCAATATTCTTGGCCTAAAGAAGAGTAAATAAGGGATGGATACAAAATTGCAAAGTAGTAGTTGAGATGGGGAAAAAACAAATTTGCTTTTTTCCAGAGCCAGAGGCTGGATGCTCCTCCCAGTGAATTAGCTTTCTGTTTTAGTGTGCTGAGTAGTTGAAAACTTTGATTATTCATCATATGATGTGAAACAGGTGGACTTGATAACTTTTAAGTATGTTAAATTTTCTTTTTTTTGTCTGCTGCAGCTTTTTCAGATAGAAATTTGTTTTCTTATTTCTGTGAATGAATGCTTGAAATTCAAATTTCTGTCCATGTAGGGTCACTACCACTTCTGTAAGTCACTGTCATTACTGGGGGAACATGAACTGGCTTTGGAAGCTAATGAGAGAGCTCAAGAACTATGCAAGAATGTTTTTGATGGACTTAAGGATCTCACTCGACAAAATGAAAAGTTAAGAAAGACAATAGAAGAAATCAATGGTAACTTTTCCTCATTACAAAATCTACCTTGAACAGAGCAAAATTCCTTCATTGCTAACTTGTCTTTGAAGCTAGCTGATTTTTTCCCCTACCTATATAATTTTCTATAGGTATTCAACAACACGAACCAAAGCCAAAGAAGTCGCTTGAGAAAAAGTAAGCAACTGTCAAGTCTTTTTTTAAAAAAATTAGCAACACTTATATAAACAAATATAAACACAAGTAATATTTTATTTATAAATTTTATATATAAATATACATAAAATTTAAGTAATACTTAGTATAGATATTGCTTAAATTTTGTTACTTATCAGTAAATGAGAGTGAAAGGAATAAGCTTTCCAGAACTGCAAGCAGAGTGCAGCCTAGGAGTAAAGAGGACTTTTAGGAAATAAGTTGTCTTGAGAGGTGTTATACTTCCAAGCAGTTTCCTTAAACATTAAGTTTACCTGCTGTAGAAATAATAGGAAGCAGCTACATTTTCATGTTTTCTGTCCTCCCAACTTCAAGTACTTTGCTGTTGAGGCAGTGTGGTGCCTGAAAATGTGTTAACTTTGCTATACAAAGTTCAGTAGGAGATTAAGCTGATTGGAGGAACTGAGTGCTAGCAAATGCTCTTTGGCAATGATAAAAATGAATGTGTATCCTGATATGTAGAAATTTGGTTTTGCCTCATCTATTCTGTGCTTTTGCACAGTGCTGTCACTCGGAGACAGTGAGAGACACTGTGTTCACAGATTGAGCTAAGTTGCAATATATACTCTAAGCTATGTATTCAGCATTTTTCTGGATGATCTTTTATTTTTAATGGTCTCCTTGTACTGATGTGCCGTTATTCAGAATGGTACAGTAAGTGAACTACTAAACAATTTTATGTAAACCTATGGAAGAACTTAATTTTTTTTCCCCTTATTCTCTAACTCAAATAAAACATGGCCTTGGGCAATATTGTTTTAGTTTTTGAGTTTTTTTTAAAATTGAGTACCTTTTTTTTAAGCATATGTGCATTTTCTATCTCCTTTATAGAAATGGTGTGCTCTTTTGGTTTTCTATTTTTGCCTGGCCTTGGAATGTGCAATTTGAAGACATAAAGAATGGCTGTTTGATAAAATTCTTTAAGTATGCTAATACCATTATGCTTCTATGAGGGGTAGTCTCCTTGTATTTATCTTTGTTTTCTTCATGATATATATATATGGTCTGCATCTTAAATATGGACATTGACATTGGAAGAACTAGGGTTCTCTCTTTTTCCATATCAGAGACTGCAGTTCTTCAGAATCCCATTTAATCTCTCAAGAGCAAAATAAACTAGAAAAAGACAAAAAGAGAACACAGTCTGATCCTAAAGATCCTCGTTGTCATCAAAAACACGATACCAGGGTAAGTTATGCTACATCTGAAATTAAAAAACTAACAGTGTATTAATTTTCATCATCAGTGTGTTGCAGTGTGTTATTTAATGATGTGGCTGAAATTTTGCAGCCACTGTGTTTTAGTAATTGTGTACTTTCTCGGCCAAGTGCACTTTTCCTGGAATATTTAACTACCAAATCTGTGTTCAGAAATTTGGATTTGAAGGGAGATAGTAAGTGGTTGCTTGAATGAGAAGGCAGAGGTGTATGCTGTGTAGAGGAGACTGGTCTGTTTGGTGTTGTTTCAAGTGAGACTGAAGTCACATTCAGATGTGGGCTCCCCTTGGCTTTGGGAGGCAATTCAGTTAACATAAATGGGAGTGATGGAATTCACCGGAAGATGCTTTAACTAAAGTTAATTTTTATACAGGGAGTTTGCTATACTGGGGCATCGCTTTGCACTTATATTGTGACATTAAACTATTTACATGATTATAGACCATGATTTTTATGCTCTGATAAAAAGATTCCTTCTGTATGGGAAAAACACTGGTTAAGTAGTATGTTTAAGTGAAATTGATTTACAAGTAGGGTCTAGTGGTTCTCAAACTATCAGTTTGCTTGTGTGTTTAAAAGAAGTATAGTCCTAAAATGCAAGATGGATCTTTGTTAGTTTAGTAGCCCTTTGATTCATTCTTTCAATTTAAAAGATTATTCAGAAGCACAAATATTCTACTACATTATCTCCATGAACTTTTTTTGGTGAGGAAGGCTTAAAAGAGAAAATGAAGCTGTCGTGGGGCAGTTTTAGTCTGCTTAAAGAAACACTGCCAAAGGGTAGCAGCAAAAGTGTTTTTGTTGAAGTAAGATGGTCTAAACGTGAGGCTTAAAGTCTTATGGCATGTTCAGTATATTACTCTACTGAACAGATATAATGATGATTCAAAGTTACCAATACAGGGTTTAAGGACACATGATACGTTTATGTGTGGTATCGGTCATTTACCGAAGATAGGCAGTTGGTAAGATGCCTCTCAACCTCAAGGAGTAATCTCGAGAGGTATCCCAACTCAAGGGGAGATCAGTGCCATGCTGCCAGCTACTTAGGAGGGAGAGCACAAAAAACCCCTCACTCAGGCTGTGATGTTTATGGAGCAAAGTGGTTGACTTGTAATGAAATTATGTGCAATGGAAAAGGTGAGCTTGAGACACTTTGTACTGACAATTTCTCTTGTTCCTTTACCAAATTAATTTTGAATTAAAAACTGTTATTTATGTGTTAATCGTATGATCAGTGTTCCAGTTTCCAAGCTCATATACATCAAAGCTCACTGTGTCACCCTATCCCTGTGTGAGTTTCCAAAGAACAGGCTGGAACTAGCAAGTTCTTGGCCTGGTCACAGCCTAGACCTTTACGTTCTTTGGGGCCTGAACCAAACCACCACTAGTTTTGTCAGGCTCTTGAGTGCATCCATTATAGAAACTTAATAGAATAAACTTTGGTCATGATAGAGTTTTGTTTATGAAATTTGCATAAACTAAGGATACATATTAGTGAAGGATGACCAAAGAAATGCACTAACAAAAGATGACCAAAGAAATGCACTAACAAAAGCCTCTTATCCTGCCTTTTAGAAGGTTATTTTACTGTTCAAAGTACAACAGCTTACTGTGTTGTCACAGTTTAACCCTGGTATGCAGCTCATGCAACTACTTGCTCACTCCTCTCAGCAGGATGGGGAGAAAATCATGAGGGTAAAGTGAGAAAATGCATGCATTGAGGTAAAGACAGTTTAGCAGGAAAAGCAAAAGCTTCAGACATGAATGAAGGAAAATAAGGTGTTAATTCACTAGTTCCAGGCAGATGTTTAGCCATTTCCAGGGAAAACAGAGCCTGATAATACATAATGGTTACTTGGGAAGACAGTTGCCAACTTGGAACTTCTTCCTTTTCTGTGGTTTGTGATCTCCTTTGGTCATGGGGTCATTTGTTTGGGCTGTGTCCTCTCTCAGCTTCTTGTGCACCCTCAGCCTACTTGCTGGTGGGACAGTGTGTGAAACAGTTAAGTCTTTGATGCTGTTCAAGCACTGCTCAGTGGCAGCAAAAACATCTCTGCGTTATCAGCACTGTTTTGATTATGCTATGAAGAAAATTAACTATCCCAGCCAAAACCAGAACATGTCTTTTTATTCATTAAAAAAACAAAACTATGCCCCCCAAAAATAGGAACTTGAGGGATTTTATTGATGTTAGCGTTGTTTTAGGTGGATTTTGTTAGTGAATGTCCATGGAATTTCCCAGCTGTTGCTGTCATAGTGTCTATTGTATTTCCAGTGTTATGGGGAGCCTGCAAACCGTTCTTGTATATAAATTTTCCTGGGTCATTTGCTTTGTTCAACACATGACTGTGGCAGTCCTGCTGTAACAGCATTGAATTAAAAATTTAATAATTGGCCTCCAGTCTGCTAACAGGCAGTTCTTCTCTTTCACACTAATTATTAATTTAAGGAAATGTTTATACCTCTCTCTGATCATCTTTGCCATTGTTATTAGAAACTAAGTAATAGCCTCAATTCTAACAACCTATCTAGTCTGTTATAAATAGGCTATATGATATAGAAAACAAGATGATAAATAATTCTACTAGAAAGGTCAAAACAGTTTAGCACGCAGGTGTGAAAGAATGTTTCAGGTTTCACAGGAGGGCAGGGCAGCAGAAGGTGACTGGTTAGTGGGGAAAATTAAACCAATGTACAAGGACAAAGGGAAGGAAATGAAGCTTAGAACTTCTTGAAAAAGAAAGGGATCTGTAGAATGCACAAGAGCTGCTTAAAGATTTTCCACTGTCCACTGTCTTACGACTTTCATCTGCTTTTATGCTATGAAAATCTTCATAATGTAGGTCTGTGTAAATTTATCTTCTGTTGGGACTGCTATTACCACAAAAAAAAGCGGCAAGTATTTGTCAGACTGCTATATAATAAAAATGGAAATGAATTGGGGGGCAAGTATAAGTGTAGAACAGTACTGTCATTAATGAAATTATTTTTCTTTACGTTTTGAGGATTTAGTATACCATATTGTCATTGTAATTTCTTTGTTTAAGTTTTAGTGGGTTTTTTGTTTGTTTGTTTAACTTTAGTGAGTAGTATCTACTTGGTTTTTGTTATGTGTTAAACTAAACTAACGTATTTGTCATTAGGTGACTGACATCCAGGGAACAGAAAGCAAAAGTTGGTCTCTGGAGTTTCCACCAAGTGAGTTTGGTTTTGCTATTTATCAAGTTGTTCTTTCCTTGTCGTTGCCATTGTTAATAAGCAAAAGTGTATCTAATGTTATTTTGACAACCTTAAGGTATTGTGTTTCACTTCTCTTCCTGTTAGCCTGTGTAGATGCCTCTCGTGTATTTCTATCTTATTTCCTTGATGCTTTTGTAGTTTGAATCTACTTTACGTGGATGAATTCAGAACTGAAACTGGAACTAAAAAGTAGAATGCTGAATCACAGGCTAGACATACTTTCCCTCCTTCTGAGACAGGTATGGGAACTAAAAGGATCTAAATTTAAGAGAAGTGTGTGGGTAGTATCAATATTTGTAATTAATTTGTGATTACTAAGAGCTCCATATAGCTCCTTAAGAGCATTTAGAGAGGAAGTAGGCCACAAAATATTTGTCAGTGCATCTTTAGCTACAAACTTTAAGGGGTATAAGTTGGTGTGATTTGTTGTTCATGTGGGGTTTTTTAATGAATAATAACCCACCCACCCCATTTTATAGTGAGAACTCCTGCTCCCCAGAGCTCTTACAGTGCCAGAGTTTTTATTTTGGGAGGAAAGTGAAGTGCAAGCAGTTCTGATCTTCACAGTGAGATATTCTCCTGAATTTTGCTTGGGTTTTCAATTGCCTGCTAAATCTGCTCTAACCAAGGAAACACAAGACATTTCCCTGGCATTCAGAAATGTTTCTTATTTATAATGTTTGTATGGAATATTTCTACTGAATCTGGACCAGCTGCATGCTTGCGCTCTGTTCTAAAAGTTGTGACCTCCAAGGCAGTGGGTGCTCCTAGTCCTGACAACATAATAGTCTGAAGTCTTTGATGCCCAGCTGTACTGTTCTTTGGTCTTCTTACACTTAAAATGTTTAGCTGAATAGGTGTCAAAGTGCAGAACACTTCAAAACTTGATTTTAGGAAGCTGGGGAAGATGCATTACAATATGTTATTTTAAAATGAGCAGTAGGTCTTTTGTGGGTTTTGGACATATGAACATCTTGAAGAATTAGGAGATTTATTTGGCGATGGGGAATGTGACAATGGTTGCAAAAGAAGAGTCAAGACAAATTGCTTGAAAAAATGTCATGTGGTAGGATAATAAAAAAAGAAACAAAGGAAGTGCGAAGCGTTGAAGGAACTTATTGCAGAAAGCATAAATCTGGAAAGGGCTTTAGAAAGGGGAAGTCAAGCTCTTGAAGACAAACTGGTTTTGAGGAACTATATGTAGATGGTGTGGAGGGGCAAAATTAGAAATGTAAAGAGGCCATAGGGAATTCTGCATGAATTTATCAACTATGTTAATCCAGACCTTTTCCTGAAGTCCAAATAGTAATGGAGTGTGATGACACTTTATAAAAGAAAGCCTTATTGAGGCAGTGGAAAAGATCAGCCACAATGTGCCCGTGTGGCCATGTGCCCTGTATGATGACCCACCCAGTCAGGGACAGCAGACACAGGATTGAAAGTGATGCCTTGGCTTCAGTGGACTGGCAGGGATGCTTGCTGTCCAGCTCACCTGGCAATAAGACAAATAACACAAATGCGTTTTGAATGCAGGTAAGAGTTGCACTGCCTCTTGGCTCAGCCAACTGCAGTGGGATTTGAGAGAGTTGTACTTTTTATAATTAATGTGGTCAGTGTCCTGCCTGCATTGGTCAGGGTGCAGAGTGTTGGCAGTTTGCCTATGCTGCTAAGATCGCTCAAGGACAGGGTATCTGAAATCTCTGTTGCTGATACTGGTGGAGGGGCAGGGTGCTAGAAAGATAGCTGATTTTTTTTAGACAGGTTGAGGAGGGAAGAGGGGTAATGAACTACTGAGTTCATCAGAACTGAAAATTCTTCTAGGCTAAAGAGATCTTAGTATTTATGAAATATTGCATGGAAAGTAGTCATTTCAAGAAAACTCATGCTGATTCCACGGGCTTTTCTCTTCCTTCTTTCTCGTCCTCTCCCCCTTCTCTCCCCTACCTATTATGCCAGTACTGATGTAGAAGGAAATACTTGATTTGGCTTTGATTTGAAAGGAGGAGTTACTGTTTGAGTGTCTAGCTGATACAAGTTTTCTGTGGGTGGGGAAGAATACCTTCCTTTTTCTCAGCCTTTGTTTACTTAAAAGGCTTAAGACTTGCAGGAGATTTAATGTAAAGGAACTTTATGCCACTGTATCTTATCTTAAAGTTACTATCCTTTTTAACTTCAATTTTTGTCTGCATGTACTTTTTTCTTGAGCATGTGTACATTTCTCTTAAATATCTTTGTTTGCTCCTAATGGGAATGTCTAGCAAAAGCGATACTAATTCTACTAATAATTTAAAATGTTTGTGGGGTAAGTGAATCATGTTTGCTGTTGAATTAATATAGCTCCTTTAAGTATTGTAACTATAATTCAGCAGGATTTGCTAGTTAATTTGTTTTAAAAGTAATTTTTTAAGATGTGAAAGTAGTACCTTTAAGTTGTGTGGTGTCTGGGATTAGTAGTTTGTGTAGAGAAATTTTTCTGCAGTGATTTTTGTTGAATGGCTTTTAAAAGTAGATCATTCAGTGAAAAATAATCCTGATTAATTTTTTTCTTTCAATGGTGAGAGGAGAGGCTTATATTGTGTTATCTTCATTAAGATTTTGTTTTTAATGAAAAATCAGTCCATTAAGGTAAAGGAGTCTGTATAATGAAGAAAAGGTAGTATGTTTCTAAATGGTTAAGTGATATGCTTGAAGTGTTTTATTTCTTTCAAAAGGTTTAAAGTTTTCCATTATTTAAATATCTCTACTCTAAGGAATTTGTAGTGATTATTAGTGTAGCTTTGGAGTTTTTAAAGCATATGAACTGTTTCTACAGACACCTGTTCAGGCTTCTGTGTGACACTTTCAATAAATGGTTCATGAAATAATTCTGGACATGTTCAGTCTTCCTGACACTCGATTTTTGCTCTAGTTTAGATTTTATATCATTAAGTAAGTTTTTTAAATAAAAAGTTAGTTTCGACACAAGGTGTGAAGAGCACAAGTATGCAATTGAACTTGAGATATGAGTACATGAGACATCATTCAAGCTGGTAGGATATTACTCAAACAGGTAGAATTGTATTTTTCCCACAATTGGTGTCTTTCTGTATTTTGTATCTAATAATTTAAAATAATTCCCCTGACTATCATGAAATAAACATTTTTAAGCATAGATAGGTACTGAAACTTGTAGTTATTAACTAGTGTTTTCAAACTTGATTTTATGGTAGTTCAGCATCACAAATAATAAATCAAGCAATATTTTGTGATTTAGGTTTCAATACCTTATGCTTGAATTCAAATGCTGTAATAGATTGAATCCGGATGCTGGGCTGTGTTTTCTGTGTGACTGTGTCCAGTGTTAGGAAGCTACAGTTGCCTTCTGAACCGCTTCTGAAAGCTGGAGCTCTCACCTCTTGGAACAGGTGGCTGAAGCAGAAAACAGCATTCCTACATGCTTTATAAAACCCATTTGGTTTAATTAGCAAAAAAAATCTACTGCTTTATACCTCTTGGACTTACCATATATAATAAAGAACACCTGCAACATGTGATGCTCAGCAATTCTGCAACTGAATTTGTCAGCTCCTTGTTGCTTCCTTACTGGTCCAGAAATAACATTTTTTTTTGTCTTGCTTGTCTAATTGTCCAGTTACTAGAAGCTAACTTTCCCATGAGTGAATTTTTTCACTGTTGCTGCCAAGTCATTAATGCCTTGTAAAGTTCTGATTTGTGATTCTTGAAAATTGAAAACTTGGTAACTTAATCATGAGTGTGTATGTGCACATCAAATGCTTAATGTGTGTTAATTCCACAGAAAACAGTTGAGAGGGTATTTTGCAGTTAATGGCATAGCTTTGTGGTTTTGACACCATTGCAATAAAGTAGTATAAGTTTTCTTCTTCCTTGTTACTAATGAATTGTTTACTTGGCTTGTAGAGCCCCGTTACTAATCAGCAACAATGGGTTGACCTCTAAGTGTATTGGTAAAGTTTTGTGTTAAGTCTTTGGTGTTGGTTTCAGAGTTCAAAATGAAAATGCATCACATGATAAATTCTTTCTTGTCTTTGTTATCCAGTATTGCCACATGGTCGAACGATTTCATTTTGTAATCGGGGACATTTATCTTGATTCAGCTCATATGTTTACATTTCTAAGCTGAACGTTAGTTGAAATTAACTCCTTTAGCAGTGAATTTTTGAAATAGAAGACTGTAAAATTTCTGTAGTCAATCTTGAACATCTATAATGATGTACTATTACCTTTAAAAAGATCTTGTTATCAACTAGTTGTGAATAATATCAACTGTGATTTTGTTTAACACACTGATTTCTTTAGCTTGGAATCTACTTTAATAGGTGTTACAATATTGTAGAGTCAGATCATATCTTACACATATTTAAGGGGGTTGTTCTTATTTTGAAGTATCTTTTCCTCTTTATGGGATGAATAAAATCTTACACTATTGCATTTAATAAAAATATTATTGATTCATACTGTAACACTTAAGAGATGGCTTTTTGAAAAACTTCTTAATTATGTTAATTTTCACTATTGTAAATGTTTAAGATCTGTTATTTATAATGCAAAATATGCGTTCATAGTGCATTTTTTTTTGCTTTGGTTTAGATGATGATTGTTTTGTTTGAAATACTTTTTCTTTTTACAGACCCAAGTCACCAGAACAAAGGAAGGTCAAAACCCCAGTCTGGTGACTCTGAAAAGGCGAGGTAAGAAATTTTATTTATTTTTTTGTTTATTATTGTTTTGAGTTAATTTAGGAGTTAATGAAATGTTGACTTGTTGCTTGCTTTTTAACTCTTTTATTTACATTGTTCACGTAATCCTCAGGATATAGTTTACATTCGAATGCCTGATTAAAAATTACAGAAATCCAATTTTCATTAAGAGCCTGAGTTATTACTTGAAAACTAAGTACCTTCCAAAGCTCAGTTGAATTTTAGCAAATGGAAGGCATAATTTTGATAAACACTGTTTAAAAACTGTTGCAAAAGTGCAAATCACACAGCATAGCCATAACAAAACATGTGCTTTATTTACAGCAAAAGATAATAGGGATCTTGTTCCAATTGTTACATTCAGACTTACACCACAACATAACTGAAGCTCTGTCTTACTTTCAGGGCCTCTTTGTGCTACTACTCTTTGTACCAAATGATTTTTAAAACTTCTCTGACACTTCACATGCTTACTGAAAAGGAGGGATTTGACTGTGGGAAAAGCATTGTAAGTCAGTCTCAGAACTGAATACTAGGAAAAAAAGGAACTTCTACTTAAAGTCCTTTAGTTGTTTGTAGACTTGATTTTTCACTTAAAGCATATTGTTACCGGATTTGAAGTACTTGAATGCTTCTTGTAGAACATGCTGAACGCAAATGTTTGATGGGTTTGGGCCAAAATTAAATTAGTTGAGAAAAATAGCAGTATATATTTTATGGACAAAATGCATGTTTCCATCTGTTATAACATTTAAAACAAGGTTTAATGAAAGAAAGAATTATTTCTTGTGATGCTGGGTCTGGCATGCTCCAAACACATTTGGGGAAATCACTGTACTTTTAGGTTGTTCAATATGCGTATGTATTTCCTCATCTAATAGATAGTTAACAAGTAAGGAACTTAGTGCTGACTTATTTGTAAGGTGACTGAGGCAAATAATTACTTACTTCTTAAGGCCATGCAGAGATGAAAGGTTGCAGTGTTTTAATCAGAGCTGTGAAATTAGACCAACTAAGTTTTGACTGTACTTTGTTGTATTTTTCTTTAGCTAGTGTTTTTTAATTGTGTTTAGGATGATGAAAACCAGATGAAGAATACAGCAAAATAAACTATTTACATTGACATAGGAAAGTTTCCATTAAGTGGTTGTTTTTAAAGCAGATTTCTCAAATAGAAGAGTCTAAACCATTAGGAAAACTGGGAGCTGAACCCGAGTGTCTCCAGTCCTAATCTAAGTGTGACCACAAAACCTGCCACTTTTTAATCTGTACTTATTATAGTACAGTCCTTTCTCCCCGTAATTCTTTTTGAATACCCTATAACTCATATGAATAAAACTTCGTCACAGAAAAGGTCATTTATGTTATTTAACTGTGTTGCCACTGACTTCCTTTTTCCTTTCACTTTAAAACCAGAGGGGAAACAGTAGAATTCACTATGGGAACAAATACTCTTCATAGGTGGTTCAGTTAATTTAAAATAGCTTCTCTCACAGGGGAGTTTTAGACCTATAAAAAAAACACTGCTTCTCCACGAGAAGGTGCACAATCAGTTATGCTTTCATCTCCACTTCTATAATTAGCATGTTGCTTGGCTTCCAAAAATCTAGGGAATCCTCTGATACTGTAAAGAATTCTCTCAGATGATGAGGGTTTGATGTCTTCAAATATGGGACAGAATTGAGTGTATATTAGCAAAAGGCAATCTAGTGGCATTAAACATTGACTAGCAATCTTAGAATTGAGGATTTAGTTTGAGAGGATTAAGCAATACTTTGCATCTTCATTATACTTTCTCCTTTCTCTAGTTGTGCATGGACTTTCGACTGCAGTAGTGGAAAGAAAGAGCTGGGAAGAACAACTCTGCTCTTCCTATCCTTCCCATGCATAGCCGCTACATGTATTTGATTTTCAGAGTTGCATGTGCCAGGATAAAGGATCTGGTACTTGGAAAGAGGCTTAAGCACCTACTTAAAACTGCTGCCTTTGATATGCAGAAGTTCTGTAGTCACCTATCCTGTTCCAACTCAGATGAAGATGAAAGAAAACAAATGAAACGATGGAGAAGACTGTTACTTCCCTGAAGTCCTAGTTATTCCTGAGCCAAAAATATACAAATAGTATCATAATACTTGATAGCGATACGGTGCTTATCGCAGTTGTGAAAGTGTGCCATAATAATCTCTAGCCATAATAATCTCTAGGCAAATGTGATGTAGTGGATGCAAGTACAGAAACTTCTGTTCCTTCAAAATAAGATTAGATGTAAAGTGTTTATACAACCTCACAGTGTCGTTGTCCTGTTATTTGTAGAGATCACTTTGATCCGAAGATAGACTCTAAAGCCATCCAAGATAAACTCTTCTATACCGTGCAAAAGGTAACTGAGAACTGATCAGCATACAAACCTAACTGTAAATCATGATTTGTCACCTTTTAATAACACTGTTTAAAATTTTGGTTCGTTCAAAGATTTAATACTTCTTGCATAGCTGAGCTTATCGGGAGACAAAGGTTATATGCTTACACTGATTTATGTTGTCTTGTTGCTGGTAGTTGTCTTCTTGCTTCTCCTCCTGCCTTTACTATGAGACATCGCTCTGGAAATCAGTGTAGCAAAACTCAGTGTAGTCACAGAGTAATTTGGCTAAAACTATGAGTTAGTAATATATCTGCCTTGTATCTTAATTTCTAAGAAAAACTTCAGAAGTTGCTGGGGGTCTTTCAGGGATTTATAACATCCCTCCCTAAGTTCTGACTAAATATGTTTTCCTGTGTTTGTTACATGCATTTGGAAATGATCATAGAATGTTATGATGAACAGCTGTGTGAAATGGTATAAAATTAATAAATTTAGAATTCTCCTTCTCAGGTCTTAACCCGCAGTGAATGATAAGTATCCCACAGTTCTTGATGAAATCATGGGGGCATACGTAATCCTTTCCTCTCTATTAATTTGGGGGAGTAGATATCAGAAATTACTATTCTGATTGATTACCTCATAAGACAAGAATGGGTTTGGGAGAAGTTGTAGGCTCTACCTGCACTAAGACCACTTATGTCCTTTAAAATACTTATTTTTGTAAGGATTGGGGAAGTGAGAGGGCAGTTAATGTAAATCTTGTAGAGCTGGATTACTGCATGCTGAAAGTGAATTCATACTAATATCAGGTAGTGGCCTAAAACGCCAACAAGGTGTCCTTGTTACTGTTTGGTTTTTGCTTATTAATAGGAGTAGGCATAGGAGTAGCTTCTTAAATAATACTGCTACTCTGGCACAATGATCTACTTCCCAAAGGTAATTTTATTTTAGTGTTTCAGCAGATGAAACATTGCAAATACGGATGAAATGGAAGTTCCTAATTCTGCAAATGCTTGTCTTGATTTACAGTCTCACTGCTAGAAATCCCTGCAGACTTCAGGAAAAATCTATAGTGAAAAACTGCTAATAAAATGCATCTTGAAACCTTCTAGCATTAACTAGCAACCCAGGTTGAGAGTGTAGGCAGAAGGAAATAGTTCTCAGATTTTTAAAAAAATGTTTGTACACAAAATGGAGTATAAAAGTGAGGAAAACCATTAATCTAGTTGTTTCTTGTTTAGGTATATTTAAGAAGGATTAAAATTACACTTGAACTGAAATTTTTTGGAGAGAAGGGACTCTAAACTTAGAACAAAAATTAGATTTTTAAGGGATTAACAGCGGTAGGTCAGTGAAAATCTTAAGTTTCTAAAAGCTGATATAAAATTGTTTTTTATAAAAATGTCCCCAATTTGCTGTTTTAAAAGTGTAATTGTGATAAAACTGTTGATAGTACAGAATTGTAACAGTTGTCTGTGGGATAAGTACTTAGCAAACAACTTACTTGCTTAAACGAAGAATAATGAAAAGGCTGTTTTATTTTGAACATACTGTTTTTCTGAATATTCTAGGTGGACTTAACTATGTTTTCAAAGGAGTTTAAATCCCTTGTTCATGATGGTTATACAGCCTTGGTGGACCAGCGGTGTCACAGTGCTGAACAAGCCTTTTCACAACTGTTGAGCATTCTAAATCCTTCAGAATTAAAGGTAAAGTGAGAGGAATCAATTCATTGTTAGGGTAATTGAGTTTTATGCTTTCAATACTTACTTATGTTGAAAGTACTGAAAGCATAAACCTCAATTTTCCGTACTTCCACCAAAATAATTATTATTATTGAATTGTTGCCTGTGATGTTGGCTGTAGTGCCAGGTGTTTTACTGGTGTGTATGCCAAGGAGCTTACCAATGAGAAAAAATGAGGATAAGATGAAAACATCCATAGCAGCATAGAATGTATTTTTGCAATGTTCAACATACACCTGCATTTCTAGATGCAATCTAAGAAAAAGTAAGAATATTATTTTGATAAATAAGTATAATTAACTGTTCTTGTCAAATGCATTATCAAAAAGAAATAACTACCCTGTGTCAGGTTAAACTTTATGATAGCATAGGGTAAAAAGAATTTATATTCTTTGGGCCAGGTAACTATTTGATGGCAAAGCCTGTGAAATTTTGTGTAAATGTTGTTGACCCATCAATCAGCTGTTGACCCATTCATCATTTTAGATTTCTTTAAGTTACTGTACTGTAATATTAGGTATTGTGTGACAGTGCGTGGGCACACACATTACTGTGTTTCAAGCTGCCATTTTAGTAATGGCTGTTGCAGTGCCAACAAGTAAATAGTGGACCAATCCATCTGGAATTGTGATCTAGTTTATTAGGAAGAAAAGGGTTGAGAAAGGACTTTTTATTTAAAAAACACAATAAAACTCACTCAATTTTGTATGTCAAATATAGCAAAGATGTACTACACTGCATGAGGACAACATAGTGGGGCCTGTGGTTATTGCATTTCTGAAATGAGACGTTTCAAGATCTATCACTTGGAAGCCTAGAGGGGTTCCAAAAAGACTAGCAGAAAAGGAGTGGTTAACTGTCACTTTTTATATTAATTGTAACGTGAATCATAGAATGGGTTGTGTTGGAAGAGGCCTTAAAGCCCATCCAGTTCCAACTGCCCTGCCATGGACAGGGGCACCTCCCACTATGGGCACTCTCAAGTGCCGATAGGAAGAAAAAAAAAGAGTTTTCCATCTCTTTCATAGTGAAGACATTTGATTCACAGTAGACAGTAATGTTCTGTTTACCAGTGAAGTGTTTTTGTGAATGCTGCTGCTGTCATTTGGCTCTTTTTGCAGCAACTGAATCTTCATGTCATTAATTATGTTGTGATCGTCTACGGACATGCCACTGCCCTTCTTGGAATAGGACAGCCTGAGGTATGACGTAAAGACACTATATTGCTTTTATTCAAAATTCTTCAGGTAGCTGGTCATCCATATTTGTCTCTTAACAGACACCAAATGAGTAGGGAAGGAAAGTTTTTTTTCACATTTTAGAAAATAATATAATTTAAAATCTGGGTCTGGATCTTTAATGGTTAAGCTACCAAATAAAATTTCTTCTTGAACTTTCAAATGAGATTAAGTATTAATGAAGCATAGTCAACCAGTTTCTATTATGCTTTGTTGTAATGTGGTTATGCACTAGTCTTTCTAACACCAATATTCTGATTTTAAAACAAGAGGAAGAGAATGCTTTTCTTCCTGGAAAACACCAAAATGAATATGTGGTTTGTTTGAGGGAGTTTGTTATGGTTTGTTTGTTTGCTTCCTTCCCCCCCCCGCCCCCCCCCCCCCCCCCCCCCCCCCCGGCAGTGTTTAAAAATATTTAGTATATGACAATGAATTTGAAAAAGTTTGGGTGGTTGTAGTTCTGTAAGCTCAGTTTTGTTTTACTATTTCAGAGGAAGCCTATGTTTACAGGATAAGTTTCTCTTTTTTTAAAAAAAAGGAAACCTTTGTGTGTGACCATAAAGTTGCTGAATTCCCTTTACTGATCATAAGACTGATCAAAGAATAGGGCATTCTTATCCACTCTACTGGAGCAAAACAAAAAGGAGGGGAAAAGTGAAAAGCTTCTGGCACAGTGTCACACATTTTTCATCTTCAATCTTTTATGAAGGCATTGACAAAGGCTGAAGATCAGTTTAAGAAAATAATTGAACAGTACCAGGAAGAAAGATTTGGTTGTTTGGCACACTACGGAATAGGAAAAGTATATCTCAGACAAAACAGGTCGGTATAATATAAAGCTTCAATATTTGATACAAAAAAAATTTTCCTTTGAGAAGCCGTGTATGGGTGTTTTTTTAATTATTCTCTGTGAATCACTAAGTTTGTACATCAGACTGTTGTATTACAATTTAGTTTTTTGCTCTTAAGGATGTAATGAAAGCCACTGCGTTGTGGGGTACAAGGCACTTGACTGACCAGCAGTCCCTTGCCATGGAGGAGGGCTCATAGAAGGGCAAAACCCCAATGATCTTGGAGGAGAATGTACTGTAAAGAAAGCTTTATTTATCTCAAAACCAGGGAGTCTGGAGAGTAACCTTGGTTTTAGATAAGGCAGCTACAACAATGAGTCATTGGATTCTCTGAGACAGATAGTCTTCCTGAGCTGGCCAGACTCATGTGGGGGGAGGAATGGAGTGTATACATGGCTCAGATGAACATAAAGTGCAGAAACTGGACAACTAACAAACCTGAGAACAAAGAGCTTGAGCTGGCTTCAGCCCATGTATTTTTTCCCTGGGTCCTGGTGCTAAGCGTATAGAGACTGGTAATGCAATTCACTTTTGTACTGATTCAACTGTGTATTGCAACTGCTATGTTCTGGTTGTGTTGTGACTTCAGTCTATTGCTGTAGTGTTCTACATTCCTTTGTAATGCCTGTGCCATGTTGACCCTGGCTGGCTGCCAGATCCTCACCCAGTTGTGCTCCTAGTTCACCCCCTGAGGGGGAGACGATAAGATAAGATGAAGTCCAGGCGCTGAGATAAAGATGGGGAGATCACTTGCTAATTACAGTCACAGGCAAAATAGACTCAACTTCAGGAAAGAATAAGTTAATTTATTGTCTGTTAAAACACAGTTGGGTAGTGGGAAACAAAGTAAAAAAACTAAAATGACCTTGCCCCTATCCCCCGCTTTATCCCAGGCTTGACTTCACTCCCTGGTTCCTGAGCAGTGCAGGGGAATGGGGAGTGGGGATTGTGATCGTTGTAATGGCTTGTCTCTGCTGCTGCTTCCTCCACATGCTCCTCTTCTGCTGCAGCATGGGGCATCTTCCCAGGATGCAGCTCCTTTGAGGCCCATCCAGTGTGGCCGTGGTGTGGATACCTACTCCAGCCACATCCTCTCCAGGGACTGCAGAGGAATCTGCTTTGTGCCTGGAGTGCTTCCTTGCCTCCTCCATCTTACCTTAGTGTATTAAAGGCTGTTTCTCACACTTTTTTTCCCTTACTCCTCACAGCCATGCAATGCAGTATGTTTTGTTCTTTCTTACTCCTGTTTTCCCTGCAGCGCTGCCTCCTTGCCTGAGGGGCTCAGCTGTGCCCTGTGGTGGGTTTTTTGGAGCCAAATGGAACTGGGGCAGCTCATCCTCTCCTTGCTGCACTGGTACCCCACACCCTCAGCCCAATCTTACCATGTAAACCCAACGCGCTACTAAATGAAAAGGTTTGATAATAAACATGAAACCCTCATGTGGAATATCTAAAAGCATCTGGCCAGAGAGTGCTGGATGCTGAGAGGGTATTTCTCCTTCCTGTTGCTGCATTGTAGCTAGGTGCTGTCTGAGACCCATGAGGTGTCTGTGTCCCAGTTGCACAGATGTGGCTGTTGTTTCCCTAAACAGTTTTGACCCATAGTGAGCCTGTGTGTGTGTTTCCAAGAGGTGCATGGGCACACACACATGATGGTGTGGCTGGCCACTCAGAATACCTCAGGCAGAGCAGCTGCCACGTATGGCAATGACTGACCTCATGTAAAACTTCAGTATAGCCAGCTCAGTTCTGTGCCTTCCCACTGGCTGATCAGGGTTGAAGGTCACTTGTGAACATACAAGTATCCTCGTTCTCTATATTGACAAGCACATGCATGTTTCTGGATCCCTTGAGTATCAGCACAGGCTCTCAGTCTGTCTCATATCTGTACCTGGATTCTTGTACCCTTACCCAGGCTGGCTTACTGGCTCACACCTTGAGTCTTTTATAGTAAAGAGTACTTAAATAGGTAACTGGATAAGGCAGGTGCTGTTTCATTCCATATACTCTTTAACAGCTACCATTTTTTCCTTGGATCCTAAAATGAATTGTGAAAGTATTACAGGCCACATAGAAGTTAATTCATGTATGATCTGAACCTGTTGTACCTGTTTCAAACTTTAGATTTTCAGATGCCCTTGATCAGTTCATGAAATCACAAACAATGGTTAATCACAAGATTGTACCTGGAGTGTTAACATGGCCCACAACATCTCAGGTTATTGAAGAGACACGAACAGAGTATTTACAGGTATGGCTTAAATATATATGTATATATAAAAAATCCTGTTCTGTTAAAAGGCCTTTCTGAGGAAGAAGCAGTCTGACAAACTACAAAAACCCCAGCACAGAGTTGTTGTCCTCCTCCATGTCCCTCCATTATCAAGGCCAAAAAAGATGGGGAGTTCAAGGGAGGTTTCTGCCTGGAGCAGCCAGTGGAAGCACAGCTGTTTATTGTCAAGAGTGTTGTCAGCTGCAAGGCTTGGTCATCATAGAGCAAAACTCTTCTTGTGATGACAAGTTTTACTACCTGGAGAGTATCCTATTTACAACACAAGGGCAGGGCCTTGTGTCAGGCTCTATGTTTGTGTGTTTGTTTGTGATATTACACTATGGTTCTAGCCTGGAACAAATATTTCATAATGTGTTAACTTCTTTGCCTGTTACCAAACTTACAGTAAATGTGAGTACAGGACACAACGTAACACTAGAGAGAACCAGTTCAAAATTTGAATTAACGAAAATGTTATGCTAAAAATGGTAGCAGTGGTGCTAATAGGAGAGTTTGACTATGTTGTTCTTGGTTGATACAGTGGGAGTTGTGTGGTAAAATTCCCTGTTTGACTTGAAGACTTTAACTTGTGGTTCTGATGCTTGTTAAAGAATTTTCACCAAACAGTTGGGAACTCCAGGAATGCTTTATTCGCAAGTCTGAATTGGGCCATCACTTTAGTTAGTGGCAAAGGCCCACAAAAAATCATCAGTTATTTATAGATTTTATAGATTTATATATTTATAGATTTTAGTGTTTGATAGGAGTGGTTGGACTCAATGATCCGATGATCTCTTCCAACCTGGTTGTTCTGTGATTCTATGATTTTGACATATTGTTATACAATAGGTGTTTTCTTTGAAAAGTTCTTGATGTTTTTCTAATTTCTAGTTATTTATTCTTCATTATTCTTCTTTATTCTTCATTAACTCGAAAGTCCACCTTGATAATTCGTCTCCGCAGTCTCATTTCGGTCCTCCCTCAGAAGTGGTGCTTCAACAGGTCACATTCCTCTGGTCATAAAAGTCACTTATCTTCTCTCTTGAGACACATTTTTTCATCTTTAAACTTCAAAGAAAAAAAACTCGATCTATTCCAATAACTTAGACCTATATTTAATCTATGCCTATACTCAAACCCAGGTTGATCTTTTAATCATCAGTTATCATCAGATCTGATACATATGTTCTAAATCTGACATTTCCTACACAATCTGTTAGTTCAGCTGAACTGGATTTTAAACCAGCCGTGGAAAAAGCTGTACCTGGGACAACTGAGCAGTATTCTTGTAATTGTCATAAAGATTGATTTCCAGTACCTTTTGTTATTATAATCTTGCTACAATACTCTATCATAATCAGTTATCAATAATATCTAAGTCCTACATGGATATATGTAGCATATCTTTTTGTTCCTCTTAAGAACACCACAAGTTACATTTTCACACTGAATAGGTATTTTCTTTTAATTATTAGTACTGTTGTGGCTATTTTTAAAATGTAATAGAGTCACTATTATTTGTGAAGGGTTTCTGGATAAACCATGCCATGAGAGGCAACATGTATGGGCTCCTCCACATGGAGTTGATTTGACACAGCAGAACATGCTGGATTATTCACTGTGTGAACTTGGCTATACTCTACTGACCTGTTCCATTTCTGATAGAAGCAGCAGTGCTGTTATTTCCTAAACAGAAACTGACTTAAATGTTTCTTGTACAAGCCCCCAGCTGATGCCACCGCTGTAGTCTCACTACAGTGATGCACCAGTACTTGGAGACCATAAAGCAAATACCTGAAAGGCTATAACTGGTGGTCTGTTTGTTTCTAAAGATGTTTTATTAATCCCGGCTCAATGCCAACTCTGTGGGACTGTCTTCACATAAAGCCACTGTAATATATTTACCTCAGATGCCACTGTGGGAGATCTCACTAACTCCAGTGCGGGGCCAGGCCTGAAATGTCCCTGGGAATGTACTTGGTCATGTAACACAGATTCTAGCTGAGGCACTCCTGAAATGCTGGTGAAAATGAGCAGACACTCCATTATTGTCACCTTAGCTGAGTAATCTGGCTCATCATTTTGGCAATGGAAAACTTAGTATATTCTTGTACATTTGGAATTGTTAAGCATTTAAAACATTGGTTCAAGGTAAACCTGCATGCAGGGGAGCTGCAAGTACTTTGTTGAAGAGCAGTTCAAATGAGTGTTTGATTATTTTGCCATGAAAGGACAGTCTTCCATAGCTTTAACTAGAAAAGAGTTGTGCTTTTGATATTAATCGTCTGCTCTTTAGAAAGGAGAGATGTGTTTTACTGCAGAGTTTCCTGGGAGTTTGTAAGTAGATCTTGAAAATTCCTGGTTTCCGTGCAATTTGTCTCATATAATTTTGTGTTTCTTAGTTGATTTTAAGGAATTGTATTGAGGAATGCAAGTTCCCTCCAGAACCAGATGCAGTTTGTCGATATCAGCAATGCCATGGCCACTCCAAAATACAAATATTTTTTACAGACCCAGACTTTAAGGTAAATTTTTAGTTTAAAAGGGTTTGGGAAACAGAACTTCATGTTTATGTGTTTTCTGCCCCTTTCATATTTAAGAGCTATCTGGAACACCCTGTCTTATCCTATCAACTGTAAAGTTGTAACCTTTTTTTCTGGTTTTTTTTTTTTTTTTAATGTTAAATTCCTATTTTCTCTCTGTATTAGGGTTTTATACGTATTTCTTGCTGCCAGCAATGTAGAGTTGAGTTTCATATCAGCTGTTGGAAAAAGTTAAAAACAACAAACTACAGTGATAAAAATGATAAGGTAAGACTTCTGTCTGATTATAAACGTTTCATTTTTCCTTTCTTTAGTCACGATTATAACATAGTTTTGGTTTGTGGTAAGTGCAGCACTACAGCCTGATGTTCCACCCATATGACAATGACAGGAGGATAGGTGGGAAAGAAGAGTCTTTGGCTGAGTTTTCTGATGTGGAGTTGTGGGTAAAGCTTGCTGTTGTCTGCAGAAGTGTCGCAAATCCTAGTTTAGTATCCTACTAACTGTGGCTATTTGTTGTGGGTGGATTTTTTTACGTGGCTTTGATTTAGCAGCAGTTTAGTATTTATTAATAGTTTTGAGGTAGCACACGTTCTTAACTACACTTAATCATCAGCCAATTCAACAAAATGATTCAGCAGAATTTCCTGCCATCAAAACAAGTGACTTAAAGATTAAAATATGGCAAGGTTCACACAAGACTTACTGCAGGATTTCCTAAATCAAATCACACGCACACAGACATAGGCAGACACAGAGGTGCATAGATACACAGACACAGTGACGTGAACCTATCATCAGAATTCTCCTCTTCTTGAGTTTAACAAATTATTCACTTTTAATTTGTCAGCGTTCATCAATGCACAATTGTTGAATTTTGAATTTTCACCCTTCTCCATCACAGAATGGTCAGGACTGGAAGGGATCTCTGGAGATTATCTAGTCCAACCCCCTGCTAAAGAAGGTTCACCTAGAGCAGGTTACACGGGAATGTGTCGGGGTAGATTTTGAATATCTCCAGAGAACGAGACTCCACAACCTCCCTGGGTAGCCTGTGCCAGTGCTCTGTCCCCTTCATAGGGAAGTTTTTCCCCATGCTAAAGTGGAATTTCCTGTGCCCTAGTTCGTACCTGTTGCCCCTTGTCCTGTCACTGGGTGCTGTTGAGGAGAGTCTGACTCCATCTTCTTGACATCTGCCTCACAGATATTTATAAGCATTTGTAAAGCCTCCTTTTCTGTGTGTTCTTATCCAGACTAAACAAACTGAACTCACTCAGCCTCTCCTCATAAGAGAGATGATCCAGCCCCCTGATCATCTTTGTGGCCCTCCACTGGACAATAGTGGCCTGTCTCTCTTGAACTGGGAGCCCAGAACTGGATGCAATATGCATGGGTCCCCACCAGGGCAGAGTAGATGGGGAGCATAACCTCCCTTGACAAGCTTCCTACATTCCTCTTGGTGCACCCTAGAATACCATAGGCCTTCTTGGCCATGGGGGCATGTTGCTGGCTCATGGTCAGCTTGTTGTCCATTAGGGCTCCCAGGTCCCCCTTTGCAGTGCTGCTTTACAGCAGGTCAGTCCCTAGCCTGTGCTGGTGGATGGGTTTGTTCCACCTGAGGTGCAGAACTCTACACTTGCCTTTGTTGGACTTCATTAGGTTCCTCTCTGCCTGACTTTCCATCCTGTTAAGGTCTTGCTGAATGGCAGCACATTACCAGTATTTACATTTATTAGCAGACGATCTTTTAATCCTTTCAAAATCTACCCTTGGAGATGTCCCCACTCAGGGTGAGATGCTGGGTCACAGGCTGCTGTGATCCAGGTGAGCTCAAAGGGTCTCACTTTAGATTGCTGTTGTAGGCCATAATTTACGTTACGTAATTTTTGTATTTTCTGACAGAAGTACAATGCTGCTACTTTCCAGATTGTACAATTTTATTACCATCCAGATTGGGCTGCAATCCAGGCAGCAGGAGTTCCAGGTGCAGGCAGGGAGTGCCTGGTTTCTCACTGCAATTGTAAACAAGACAAAAGCACAATGGGAGTTTTCTCCCAAAACATGAATTGACTTATCCTGAGATTGCAGAGTGGCCTTAGATGGGAGGGGCTGCACCACTGCAGGAAGAAAGGCCTCTGTGTGGAGGCTTAGTATGCTTAGCCTGTTTATTTTACATCATTTATATCCTTCCATGTGTGAGATTTTTTCCTTCTGCAGTCTTGCTGTTGAAGCACTAGTTCAACATTGATGATGTCGAAAGGAATTTTACGAAATAAAATATCAGCAGCCAGTATAAAATGAAGGGAAATTGAGGCAGAGTATGAACTCATAGAAGAATATTCTTAATGTAAACTCTTGAACGTGAAATTGGAAGAATCATTGAATAGTTTGGGTTGGAAGGGACCTTAAAGATTATCCAGCTCCCCTGCCATGGGCAGGGACAGCTCCCATTAGATCAGGCTACCCAAGACCCCATCCAGCCTGGCCTTGAACACCTCCAGGGATGGGGCAGCCACAGCTTCCCTGGGCAACATGTGCCAGTGCCTCACCACTCTTATTTTGAAGATATTCCTCCTTATGTCTAGTCTAAATCTGTCCCGCTCCAATTTATACCCATTGCCCCATATCCTATCAGTACACGTTTTTGCAAACAATCCCTCCCCAGATTTCTTGTAGGCCCCCTTCAGGTACTGGAAGGTCGCTATGAGATCTTCTTGGAGCCTTCTCTTCTCCAAAGAAGAGGGTCTTTGCTATAGTTTTGGGAATAACTGGTATATGCCGCAAATCTGACTATCATTCCTTGCCTAGTCATCTGTCCCTTCCGTTCCTCATCCAGTAAGAGTTTAGGGTTGTGCTAGATTTAATTACCTTGGTCACCTCAAGTTAAGAAACTATTCTGTATAAGAAAATAGATAGTGTATGAATTTAAATGCTTTTCTTTTGTGTGTCTTTTTCTCCTACAGGATTTTCTTCAAGAATTGTGTTTCACTCCTGATTGTACTGGCCTTATTTCAAAAATAGTTATTTTCAATTCTTCTGGTCTGGTAAAATGTGAAGTAAGTAAATGTTCATATAAAATACAAAAATAAACTTTATTTCCTGTACCAGAGTAAATATTTTCAAGTGAAGAGGGAAATGTGACTGCGAACTCATAAATAAAATACTACCATAAATAAAAAAATCTTAGCATTATTCAGGAATATTTATTGCCTATTCTATTCTACCTTGTTCTTCTGATGGAACAGGTGTTACCTTATGACGTTGGTTAGAATTGTTGTGGATGGGAACTGGAGCTTTGTTTTATGCTTAGCTTGTGCAATATGAAAGGAACTATTAGTTTAATTCAGAGGCAATCTTGCTAAATGAAGTAATTGTACTGCAAGAGTGCTCTTACCCTCTACGGAGTCACAGGAAGATGGATACTTTCTTCCAGAGCAGTATTGATCTGAGAAGCAAAAAAAAAAAAAATACTGTAAGGTTTGCTTCCTGCGCACTGGTAAAGCAGAACAGCCTCTAGTTATTCCTGACTTTGTTATCTTGCAATCTGTCTTTTCTGCCAATGAAGGTATATTGCTATATGCTGAGTCATAGCAGTAGAAGATACTTTTTAGTAAGGCCTTCATAAGGCTTATATAGTCTGTATTATCTCTTTCGTAGCATTGCCTTTATGTTTTTCCAAAGCATCAAATGCTCCTCGGTTTGAGTGGAGCAATGTTGCATTGTAACCCAAATTTAATTAATGTGATGTCCCTTATTTTGGTAGTTTGAACAAAAAATCACAAAACCCAAGGGACCGCCAAGAGCCAGTATTAAACAGAAATGTTCAAGGTAAGATCTCTACTGTTTAGGTTGAATCAATTTGAGAACAAAACAGTTTTCTCTAGATTTGGTTTTCATGCTTTTTTGAGAATTGCTGAAATACCACAAATACATCAGAGGGCTTTTCCTGACCTTTGCCTCTGATAAACTAAAAAGTCTGGTAAAATCAGTTATGATCCAGTTAGAGAAGCATTTAAATCGACTTGTTATAGAAGATACAAAGGTACAGATTTCTCACACAAGCACAGGCAGGCGTTGACTGGTATTGCTGTATGAATTATTGGTAGCTCTTTAGTGGTCACACAGTTCTTTAGAAACAACATTTTCAGTTTGGCTACGGGAAACTTTTCATGTGTGCAGGGTATGAGTTGGTGCAAATCTGATTTCTTACACCTCTGTTTTGAGGGATAAATTATCCATTGTATCATTGGCTTCCCAGCAATTTGAACCAAGAGGTTTTTTTAATATAAATTACTCCAGCCATCTTTACGTCTTTATACCTAAAACCTTATTTCATTGTGAAATCTATGGGCAGGGAAGACGTTGTTGTTTGGGGAAAATGTGTTTTGGAAGCTGTGTGCATAACTTGAGGACTGTTTCTTTACTTTTGCTCTCCATACATGTTTTCCGTTTATGCTGAAGTACTCATGCATTATTTTAATGTTCCAGTTGTTATCCGTTATTCTTCATAACAGATTGTCTTAATTACACTCTACTTTCACTGCATGTGTGTAATAGTTTTTGGTCTGAAATTGCAAGCATCATTCTATTCCTACCCTGTGCTAGAGGCAATAAACTCAGTGAGATTTTTAGCTGCATGGGAGAGATGTTGTTGTGTGGCAAAAGTTCAACACTACTGTTGAACTATCCAGCCAACTTTATGTGAATATTTGGAAAGTGTAAATAAAAATGGTGATTCTTTTTCAGCTGTTGATACATTTACCTTTGGTATAACTGAGTTTACACTTTTTAGTCAGGTTACGAATAATGAGGATCATGCTGAAAGGACAAATAAAATTGACTTTTAAAAGTTAAGGAAATCAAATATTGCATTCAAAATGCTGAGTTAGAAATTAATTAAAGAAACCCTGGTAGTATTGAAGTTAATCTGAGTTCAGGCATCTTTCATGGGAGTAAAAATTATTACATCTTTAGTGTATTGTTACACGCTTAATTCTTAAGAAATGTTTTGGTTTCTTAACTAGAAGTTAAGAGAATTAGCTCTGTTATATTTGTGGTTTTCGGCATAATATTTTGTAGTAGAATGGAGCTTATACCTGTTGTAAGACATGAAAAGTAACTGAGATGTGCATAACTCTTTTTGGCAACTTGACTGCTACTCACTGCTTAATTGCTTTCTTCAGTCTTAGGCGGTTAAAAATGAAACAAGAAAAAAAATTACGTAGAAAACATGCACGAGAAGAGGCACAGAATTTTGCTAAGAAGAAAATGGAAGAAAACCAGATGGGAAACGAACCATCTTCTTACAGTGGTCACAGTGGTATGTGAAAGTATACAATGTTATTCTCAGTTATCATGAGGTAGGATAATTAGCATTCTGAATCGCCTAAGTCAAATTATAGCAGAATGCTAATACGGAACGTGTAATCCCTGTCTTAAACAGAAGACTTATATTTTTACTTAAGATTAGTTTTATTTCAGTTCTTTTTTATATTTCTAAATAACCATGAGATGTTAGTTTATGGTTAAGTTCCTTGTAGAAAAATATTATTCTTGGTGACATTGATTCACTAAGAAGCAGCCTGAATAAGGCAAAGGCTCATGTTCCAAGTTTATCTATTTCAAAGTGGTTTCAGAAAAAGCCGTATGCCCAACAAGTTAGGACATTGCTACAGGGGGAAAAAAAAAAACCAATTACATCTCAGATAAGGAATGAAGTATATTCTTATTGCAGAAACTACAGTGACTTGAAAAGCGTGTTTCAGAGGGTTGGGAAAAATAAAATACTTCAGCTTGTTAGTGTCAGAGGTTCAGAGGTTCAGGGGAGAGCTAGATCACAAAGAGTTGGTTGTTTTGTTTTATTGGCAGCTATAGCTACCTTTAAAAAGAACAAATCTACATGTAAATTGGAGAGGGGTACAGGTGGGAGGAGTGCTTGTTTGTATGTGGAGTTGTAAGGTACAGAGGTTTTTAAAGCAGACTCCTGCAGGATAAACTGATATGGAAATGTTTGTGTTAAAATGCTTAATTATTGTAGGTATAATATTTTGTGCTTCTTTTCAAATTTACATTATTTAGTATAATTACTGTCAGTTAAGTTGTGAAAGTAAGTTTCTATAAATGTGTGGTTTTGAAGAATAGTGGAAGGTGAAGGCTGATCTGAGCCAGTAATCTTTTTCACTCCTATTCTACAAAGAAACAGTGGCAGGATCAGGGCATAGATTTGCCACTAGATATATGCTTCGACATTCAGAAGTGTGCCTTTGCTGTGAGAACTGATGCTTGGGGGAGTTCTGTCTCTATGTCAGGGCTGACGTGCAGCCCACACAAGTAAATCTGTATAGACAATTGCTTGAAGCTGCTGTTACTGGCAGGTAATATTTTTATTTTTTTCTGAAATCTACTTAAGTTGCTAAAGACTGTTTCTTTGTGTCAGCCAGATTTAAAATAATGTGTCAAATTCATAATGCTACGGCTAGTTATTAATAATGGAAAGTTATTAATACGCAGTAAAGCAAATAATTAAAACCACCACTTAGTCCAAATTATCTGTTTTTAGTTGTGGTAAACAGATGTGAACTCTTGTTTTGTTTGTTTGTTTAAATCCCTTTATAGATTATGTTCTGGACTTATCTGCTGGTGATCGAGTCCTGCAGCATATCAGTCGAAATGCCAAACAAATAAAAACAGCTGTTTGTGATACTTCCAAACTATTAAAGGAGTTGCTTTCATGGTTTGTAATCACTGAGGAGGATTACACGTCATATTCCAGGACTAGTTGCATGTCACATGAGGTGATGGAGTGGCTCATCAGTTACTTAATTCAGGAAAAAAACAGAGTAAAAACAAGGGGGTTTATATATGTGCTGAGTGAGCTTGAAGAAGTGGATCCTAAATTACGCAAGTGGATGAAACATCTTAACAACTTGGGTAGGTCATATGTTTATGTAGTAGCACAGATCTTAACCTGTCACAACTGTTCAGTTTGCAGATGGAAGGATAACCTCCCTGTTTTCCTGTCTTGCTTTCTTAGCTTTATATGGTGAAGCTTTACTGTTTTTCATTTGCTTGATTTCTTAGCCAGGATTTCTAGAGAAGAAAGCATGACCGTTGGTAACACAGGAACAACCTCTTGTCTGTGCAACTGAAGCTTTCCTGTGTGGGCAGGGCTTTGTTGATTTAGGAAAGGGAAAATGATCAGACATTCATGTCTTTAAATTCCAGAATAGGCCTAAGTGATAGTATTTGTAGAAATAATTTGTTTCAGGAAAGTAAATCACGAGGGGGAGGGGTGTTGTCATAATGTTTAGCTGACTGTATAACTTGGAAGTAATTTAACTTGGTGCTCTTTGTTAGTGTTGCCTTTGCTCTGTAGTTTCCTATTGAGTTTAGAATTGGATGAAGGTAGAAGTTTGATTTTGCAAGCAAAATGGCCTTAAGATGCCAAAGCATTGGATGAAAGTTGGGTTTTTAATTCCGTTCTGTTGTATCCATATTCGTAAAGGAACTTTTATGGGATTGTTATGCCAATAATTTGGTGTTGATTAGGAGTAAAATTTATAAAAAAATCCAGTGATGGGTGGCTATAAGCCAGAGGCTGTTTAGTGAGCATGCCAAGCACTGAGCAGCTTATGCTAAATCAAATAAAGGCACCTTAGCATAAGGCCTCACAGCTTTGCACACAAGCTTTGCACGTACCCACCACGAATACAAAGGCTCACACAAACTCAAGGTTTCTCTTTATAACATTAGGCAATTGTTCTGCTTTAATGCTCCTCTTGTTTCTCACTGGTAACTTTTCTTGGTAGACCTTGAGTTGTAACTTTGTAGTCTATCAAGTTGTAAGTCAGAATGCTCACATAGCTGTTTCTCATGGGAAAGTATAAGATGTATGTAAGTAATTGATTGCTTGTTGCTGAACAAGAATTGTCCAATCAGCTTGCTAAACAATAGCCTGTATTAATCGAGTAAGGTGTAAGAATTTGTGATGGACTTCAATAAATTGGCTCACTTGGGTCATAATGATATCTGCATGATGTCACGTTTCCTCCATCACTCCAGTTATAATTTCTATTTGCATTTTCAAGATAAAAAAGGGTTTACATAATCTCTTTCAGCTACTGAGTATTTAGTTTCTAGAACAAACTGTTCCTTTTTGATGAGGAAAACATTCTGTAAGCACTTGAACTCCAAAGCTGGAATAAAATTATTTTTTTTTTTTTTATCTCTTAGGTCTGGCAGCCACAAAGAACTTTCTCCTTCAATATGGACAATTTTTAAAAGAGCTCGATCTGTCTAATATAGTCACACTCTGGAATGAGAAGTATGGTAGTAAATTCAGCTATGTGACAACTAGTTCTGAAGACAAAGAGATTCATGACTATTTCTTAAAACCACCCATAGAGAAAATTCGTTGTTTTATATGGCTGTTAGAAGATAACAGAGAAAATTTCCCAAGTCTTCATCAAGCTTTAGATGAATTCTTTGATAAAATGGGTAAATATGCAAAGCTTATAATTCCTAAAAGGCTTGTATCTTGTCTGTTTTTACACCATTTTTTGGGGTCTCTGTAAAGGGCCAAGCAAACTGCTGACTGTCTCATTATATGGAATCTTCAACATTTAATGCTTAAAAGGCAATATGGCCTTAAAAGACAAGCCACGGTTTTTGAGGCTACATTCTGCTGGTTTGTTTCATGTGCCACAAGTCTTACACGAGTTTACCTTAATACATGTATGATGTCCAACCAAAAGAAGTGTTTATCTTTCAGTTTCAGCATAAAGGTTCTGCAGCTTTGAGATGCTTTGGTGGTATTTGAGAAAGGATTATAATGATTATTACTATAATTTTATAGCTCACAATTATGTTACATGAAATGTTACTGTTTCCATTTATGAATATGAATTTGTTATTCTTTCAACAGATGACCCTACTATTGTATTAAAGAAGCGGGAAAATGAAAATATATCAGTAAGTGAACTTAATGTCTGTTTAGTATAAGCTCAGAAATTAATTTGATGTCTTAAAAGTGTGCAAAAGTGAAGAGACATGCATCTCTATTTATTTTACGCTATCATCCTTCAGACCTAATTGAAGATTTACTCTTGCTGTAATCCCCCACCTGCTACCTCACTTTGTCTTAAAGCATTTGAAGACCTTGTACTGTGTTTCCTCAACTTCCATCAATAAAATACATGTTGGGTTTTCTCTTTAGTTAAAGTACAAACCAAGATACCTGTTAGATTATGAGCATTTCAAGGATTCAGATAAGGAAGTTGTAGTGAAAGCAGATGAGGGTACACTGATGTGCTGTATCATCTCAGTTGGAAAGGGAAAATAAAGCGGTAAGCTGTGTAAGAGTAGCATTTACGTATTACTTCATAACAAAGTGTTAACTTTAAAAGAAGTCTCTATGAAAGTATTGTTGGAGAGTTAAAAAAACATATAAACATGTGCCCGATTTAAAGAGAGATTCTTAGTTATTGCCATATCTGCGTATTTATCATAACTCAACTTGAAGCATGATTCTTCCTTGAGTGTGTTTAGCTTGAATCTGCATAATTTCGGACACTAATTGTACTGTATACTTTACAATTCAAACCAAGAAATGAGACGGTAGTGTAACCCGACTTTACCTTCAGATATCATTAAATCGTAAGGCTAGAAATTTTACTTTTGTTCTGCTAATGAGCCAAGTAAATTTCAAGTGAGTTGGATGTATTTTGCATTTGTTGATTACAATTTATAGATGGTTTTGAGGTTCAACCCATAAATCTTAAACTCTACATCGTTCTGAATCACTTTTTGATTAGTGTCTTAATTAAAATCCATTCTAATTGGTAGAAGTACATTTGTATTTCAGTTAATTGTGTTTCAGGCAATCTTATTTAAAATTATTCTAGCCAGCAGATAAATTTATCTGTATGAAACCAAGATTTACTTTTAAAATCTTTAGAGTTAATTAATATATGTGAAATACTTTGCTTTTTCATTTCATGAATTAGAAATCCAAGAATGAGATGAGAGCCATTACAATGAAACTACTTCTATTTTAGTGTTGCATAAATCCTAAAATAAACTGTTACTACTTTATTCCTAGTAAAGTTATGCCAATCTATAATCACAGTCTTATTAAAAAGTGAAGGTGTGTTTTAGTTCCTTCATTGTTGCATATCTTAGGAAATTGAAGTGACTAGAAGATTTGATAGATCTGTTTGCTTCTTGTTCCTTAAATGAAACTGCCTTGTATGGGATGTCACTGCAGCTTAAATGCGCATTTTCAGCTGTAAGTGATGTTTTTTCAAAATCAATATTCTACACGTCTATAAAGGAAAGTGTCGAAAAGGAACAAAATTGATGAAGCCATGCAAGGCTCTTGTTTCTTTCTGTCTTTTCCAAATGGGGTGGAGTGAAGAGGGGGAAGAGGACATGCATAACCTTGTAGATCTTGCTGGTCAAAGCAGAATGAGAATTTTAATGCATCATAATTTTATCTGATTCAAAACCCAGTGACTTTATTTTTGTCTGTTTCAGACTAATGGTATCAAAGTAAAAAACAAAACTAGGAAGAAGAACTCAAAAGACTTGAAGGTCAGTATCTCTTTAGCTGCTTCCTACAAACAGATTTTTTTGGAGTTACTAGCATTCAGATATATAGAGACTGTTTTCTGAAATACCTTGTGAAGGCTAATTCTTGAAGTAGTTTTTCCTGAAGTAAAATAGTACTGTTAAGACTCTATTTACACTTCTAGGGTTTGTCAGTATAAGAGGTATTTCTGAATTTGGAAAAAAAATTTATTTGTTGATAGCTTTGGTTCTGGCTGGATACCAATAAGTTCAGTCTGTCCACTGTTTTCATTTTGAATTACAGTTTTGCTCTTAATCTCCCATATGGGAAAATGAAAAAAAAACCAAAAACCTGTGAATACAGTACCCTGTCTGCACTATGTAATTAATACTTTATGCTCCATTTCTTTTTGCACTGACAAATAGCAAATTCAGAGAAAGACACTTGACCAGTCACTTGGAGAAAGAAGAATGCGTCCTTAAACCTCAGGAAATAGATCTGAGATATGTCTAACTGTCTTTTCTGATAGTTTTTATGGGCCTATCAGAAGATGCACTGAAGATGCAAGTGTCCTATTTGTTGCTCAGAAAGATATTATTTGTTCAGGACTTTATAGATTTTGCTAGGAATAATATCCTACCTGAAACTTAGTGTCTTTTGCCCTACTTTTCTAGGATTTTGCTGTATTGAAAGTTTCAAATACACTCATCTTTGTTTTCCCCACTGTTTTATAATTCTACTAGAAATTCAGGAGTAAATTTAAGATTTTTTTTTTTCTATTCTAATCAGCCAGGTTTTTCTTTCTGTGACTTGGATGCATTTATACAAGTCTATTTGTAAAGTTATTACATAATAAAAATTAAAAAATAAAACATTTGTAACGGTGAACATAGTAATGGATATCATGTTAAAACCATGTCAGACTAGGGATAATGCAGGCTTACTTGTAGTAAAATTGTTGAAGCTTGAAGGCTCTCAAGTGTAAAGAAAGATTCTTAGAAAGCGAGTTATGTGCAGCTCAGTAGCAGGAAGTTATACAAAAGTCTTAAGAAAGTAAAGCTGTAGTGTTGTTTGGTTTTTAATCCAAACTTGGTGAAAAATCAGGCATATCTACTATTTTGATGAAAATGAGGTAAAAGGAGGGAGTTTGGGCAGAATATACCAATTTCTTTTCCAAAATAAGTTGTGAAGAAGTTATGAATTAGAACTTTTTCAAATATGGCATAGTACTCGTAATTATACTTAAAAGCTTTTCAATTCATAATATGGCATCTGAACATGATAAAGGTACAGAACAAGCTTCATGTAAATAAGTTACTCATAGTTTTTACAGTGGGTCATTTTGCATCTACTTCTCTGAGTGAAAATATTAATAACTTTATTTCAGTCTGTTTTAGTATTATCCAGTGGAATTAGTACAGCCCCACGAGAAGATGAAGAGATATTTATAGAAGAAAATACTTTGTAAGTACTGTCGTACATCTTTGCTTTTATTGCCTGAACTTCAGAGTGCTTCACAGCTACTGGAGAAGACAGAGTCTTGGAAAACACCAAGTCTGGGTTGACATCTGAGTGTTTAATATAGGCCTGTATAGAGACATTACATCTCTCTTTCCAGGGCAACTTTAAAGGGTATTAGAATATTAAGGATCTTAATGCAGGAAGTAACCAAATGTTTGCCAGGTTGTAGCACGATACATCATCTAGAGCAAAAGCTATTTTTTCAAGTAAGACCTTAATTTCTTCGTCTTCCATTTTAAAGTAGCAAGAAATTAGTTAATAAATTTGTACGTACTCTGTCAGTCACAACTGAACTTTGCCATCCACACCATAGCAAGCAGGTTGTGATGCTGAATTGAGGTCATGAGAGGTGCATTGGTCACAATTTGTGTGTTAATCAGGAGTCAAACTCTTGTATTCCAAGCCTGGTTTTGCTCTTGCTTACAGGGGTGAAAGCTGCTAGGCAGGAGCTAGGCCTTATTACTAGTTAGTGAAAGGACAGTTAATAGGCTGAACAGTTATGTATTTTGTGGCTAGTGTTTATTCAACTTGTTTGAAAGAAGTTTGCTGTTCAGGTATATTTTAGCAGTATGTAGTTGCTACACAGGATACTTTTTTCAGTATGTATGAAAAATACAATTTGTAGTGACAAGAACTATTGTTCGAATACACTGTTTCTTTCTTCTCTCTCTTTCTTTCTTAATGCTACAGAGATTTTACTAATTGTGATGAACCGTTTGTAATCCCAGAATATCTTCGGGAGCAACTAGAAGAATTTGAAGCTCTTTATGACATTTCAAGTATTAACAGATATCCCAGACTTTTGGATAATAACTCAGATCAAACCTGTGAAAGCCTATATGAGTATGTGAACATTTTTGTGCTTAGCAGTTTACAAGTTTTAATATTACTTCACAATTTTTATAACATATTGTAGTAAGTCCAGAATTTGAATCTGCGTGGTCTAGTGTATGAAGGTATCTACATAAAGGTATGTACTAATGCTTTGAAGTAGTTGCATGTTTTTACTAAGATGTGGAGAAGCAAGAGTATTATTTGAAATTTTAGTGCTTGGCTAGAACACCATCTTCCAAGTGATTGTTCTTCAGTAGTTCTAGAGGTTCTTTGCTTTTAAGTATTAGTATGAAAAAGGTAATGTGCAATGTGGTTTTAGAATTACATGGAAAGCAATAATTAATGATGAGAGGGGTTTTTTTCTTTAAGGTATTTCTCTCAAATCTTGGAAGAACATGGTCCTATGGAAATAAATAATAAATTACTAATTGGGGAATATGAACATTTCCCTGAAGAAGCTCAAAAGATTGTAGAAGATGAAGGTGGTCTGAAACGTTTTCTTCTGAAATCCCATCGCTTTATTATGGTGGATAATCTTATTGGCTTAAGAAAGCATGGTGTTCTTTTTAAAGAAAGTACAAACAGAAATGAGACTGGAAATAATGAAGAAGAAAATGATATAATCTGTAATGTGCAAGAAGATTCTTCCCAGAACAAGCTACAGTTAAATCCAGCTGCTAAGGAATTCAAACCTTTGTCTTATCCTAAGCAACCCTGTATATCAACATCTACTGACTTAACAGTAGCAAGTTGTGCGACTCCACAGTATTTGCCCTGGTCTTTTTCAGCTTCATGTGAATTGGTGCCTTCTTTGCACAGTCAGAGTATTGACACCATACGAAATCAGTCATCGTTTTCAGACATTTTACTAAATGGTATATTTTTGCCTCAGACTTCCTGGGGTTATCAATATGGAAGAATATTGCCAGTGCCTTCTGAAATGCCTGTCGTGGCAAATGTTGTCATGCAACCCAGTTATATTTATGCTGATAATGTAGCTTATCAGGATAATGACAAATCAACCATTTCAAACAGAAAATATGTCTTATGCAGTTTTATATCACCTGAAATACAAGCACCTGAAGACTGTCAGTGCCAAGTGGAAAACTCCGATAACACATTTTATGAAGGTAGTTTTGCTGTTGAAAATAGTACAAATGAAGCTGAACGTGGTATACAGGTTATTAAGACAGAAAAAAAAAGCAGAGGTATGCCTCGAATGAAAACCAATCCTCATACAAGGATGATAGCTGTTCAGGTAAGAAATTAAAATGGAACATTTATTTGAAAGCTTTTAAATCATAAATGAGAGTGTTAAGCACTGGAAAGTGGGACTCCTGTTTGAGTAATTTCTTTATGACTTCCCAAATGGCCAAATGATGGAGAGTTTCAAGAGCAAATTTTCAAGTAAAACTTGCAGCCACCTAAATATAAAGGATCTTAAAAGTAGTATTTAGCATTCTCTAGGACTTATCATGCAAAAAAATGCCACTAGTTGGAAGATACTGAGGTGTTTATCAGACTGTAAGTTCAAAGGAACTCCTCAGTTTGAGTTGCTGACACTTTCTACAACTACTTTTGGTTTTCATTTGGATTTCTTTAAAGAGGTCTTCACTGAATTTTGTTCTGCCTGAAATTTTTGCAGATATTTTGACCCAGGATCAAAGGAGGGAACTCGTGTACATTAGTTTAAACTTTGCTGTAAAGGTTAAAGAAAGTCTTTCATTGTCATCATTGTTCTTGTTGTAACTAGTTCAGTCATTTGCCTTTTACTTACACAATATTTGAGGATTTGGATAGTTTGTCCAGTTGCTGTCTGCTGCTTCCCTCCTGGTCCTTATGGTGGCAGCTGAGCTGGAGAGTGAATTCAGGAGTATGCTTCCTCACATTGCCTCTTATCTCCTGAAGTAAAAAGCTCTGAAACTGTTGTCACTACAGGCAGAGAAAGCATTGCTGAGCATCTTGAAAGGGGCAGGGCATGCAGGTGTACAGAAGAGGGGCTGGAACATTCACTCTTTAGTGGTACCCAAGAGTCAGATCAGCACACACCACTTGTGAAAACACACTTCAAGTAACAGAGGGAAACAGCGACGACATCCACATTTTTTACATAAAAATGGTTTGGATTAACATACAGAGTTTTCAGTTATGGATGTGCCAGTTTCACACATCCATTTGTGAGAAATAATGCAATGTGCTAGAGGGACTGGTGGGGAGGTGTTCCTAATCTTCATTTGTGATTTGTCATTAAGGGAGGAATAGCTGTTTATAGCTAGAAGAGAAATAATTATCATTTTATTTTTGCATTCTAAATTGCTTTCTAATTCCTGAGCAGTTGCTGAAAGTTGGTTTCCCATCAATCTTAGCAGATATTACTTGGCTGACTGAACTTTTAAAATGGCATTTCTGTTTGTTTCTTGAACACATGCAACAAAGGAGTAATGAATTTTGGTTAGTAGGGATTGAAAAAGTGCTAGACAATAGGTATGTTTGTTTGCAGAAGTGTAGTAGAACAAGATCCCTAATGTTATCTGACTATGATTTTTAATAGCCAGTTAGAATGGCAACATCATATACTGGATCTTTAGATGGTTAGATTGTAAGCTTCAGTTCTTTCAGTAAGTCCTCGATGGGTGATATTAAAGGAAGGTGAGCAAGGACGCTCATGATCCTTCGGTCTTGTCAGTTCCAAGTAGAAGCATTTACTTAGCAGATCCTGAGTTTTAGTGGAGCCACAAACCAGGTCCTTGCTGGGCTGTCAGACAATTTTTTTGCAAGTCTTAAATTTTCAGGCGTTTAGAGCACAAGCTACGTTTAAAGACTCTGAGAACTGTTCTTAATATAAATGCTTGGTGGTCGATTTAAATTAGGGAAAGATCACAACATAAAAAAGAACTTTCATCAAAGATTGGACTCCATTTCAGCAACACTTGCATAATTTCATTTTTCATTAGACCTGCTTCATAATGTAGTTGGATTTGTAAAATGGTAGGTTAGGTACAGAAACTCCACAACAGACCTGACCTGCTAGTTGCATAGGTAAACTGCAAAGCTTCTTAATCAACTAATGATTTGTTTTATTCTAGGTAACTCATGAGGTGGCTGATAGGGAAACTAATACCTTGCCTTTTCATCCATTTGAAATGCAAAATGTAAGTTACCTACATATTTGTTAATTTCTCACAAAGAAGGTTAAAGGAATGCCCAAAAGTTTAGTAGTGAGATGATAAAGGTTCTCTGAAAATGACATGTTTTAAGAGGTATTTTTATTGTCTCTCCCCTTCATGGTGGGCCATATTCTGTGATCACGTTCTTGGAAACTTCACAGCAAGTAGGTTTTGGAATTTTGTTCTGCAGCTGTTCGCTACAACATACACTAACAGCTGAAGTTTACTATTTCTTCTCAAAAAATGTTGAGGTTTGATTTAAATGCACCATTTGGGCACATGGGCCACTCAGACTGAGGTTAATGATGTGTCTATACAGAAAGTTAAAAGTGAGAAAATGTAGCCTTTCAACTCTGCATATTCCATTCGTGATCAGACACAAATGTTCGTTTCCTGAGCTGGATTGAAACTATTATGCAACTGTTTTACCACAGGGTGCTAAGCACAAAATACAATCAGCGTAAGAGCCCCAACTCTCGAATACTCTGTGAAATAAAGTTTTACTTAGCTTACTACAACAAGAAAGATAAATGATTAGTAGTGATTAACAAGTTAATACCTTTTGAGGCAATGCATTTATTACTACAAGAGAATAAGTGTAGTAATTAAGAAGAATATGTCACCAATTGCCCTATCATCATCATCCAGATCCACAGTTGCTAGGGTGCCCTTTGTTTTTCTGCCGTGAGGATTTGGAGAGCCCGTCCTGGCAACTGGGAGGGCCTGCACAGTGCCTCCACTCCTAGGTGGGGTCTCTAACCATCCCTGCGAGGGGTCCAGCTTTTATATCCTTGAATAAACGAATTACATCACCCCAAAAGCCTGGTATCTCTCTTTCCAGCTGCTTACTGCCTTCCTCCCCACCCCCAGCACAGCACAATTCCACTGATAATTGCAATGTGAGAGGTTGCTGATTTAACAATACACCTAGCAATGTAAATGCAAATGATTCCTCTAGGCCAGTCAGTCAGGCTCTGTCACTTCAACAACTTTCTTCCCCCACAAACAAACAAATCCCACCCCAACCACGCTCAGGGTTTTAAATCTCAACTAGCAGCAGACTGTTTCTTTTAGATATCATGAATGTTTGCTGCCTTGTGGTATGTGGTAATAGATAGTAGATAGCATTTTATAACTGATTTCTTTTCAGGGAGATATTCTGCGTATGGAAAAAGAGCATCAAGTATTACAAGAACAACTTAAAGAAGCACAGGAAAAATATGAACAGTTACAAAGCCGAAGCTCGGAGGAAATAGGTGCCTTAAAAGAGCTGCTAAAGAAAAGTGTTGAAGAGACTGAGGTAATATTTTTATTTATGCAACAGTGGGACAAACCGCAGTGGCTCACAAAATTGGTTTCAATTGATCAACAGTATTTTTGAAACCTGAGTGGTAGTGTTCATTGCTGCAAAGTCTAACTCAGCCAACTTAATCTTTGTGTGTCATCTTCCTTTTAACACACTTAAACACAGACAGTATTGGTTGCCTCCATCTAGTGGATAGGTATTGGTTTTAGTTAAACGCAAGAACAAAAAAAAAAGACTCTTTCCTCCTTCTTGGCTTGCTGGGTTTCCCTACAAGCTTTTTTTCCTTGAAAATGCCTGGGAACAAGAGGAGTGGACCCTATAAATAATGCTGTCAGCCTATTATCAATTCGGATTAATTTTGTAGTTAAAGCCATAGATGCTATGGGCTACTCATTTGTCTACATTTTTTGTTTTAAAAAACCTAATAATTCAATGGAAACCAAAGCCATCTCTCTCCATGCCCTCTCTTTAATTTCTAGGAAGTTGAGGTCTGTCATCCAATCTCTGTTTAGTTTTAGGTGGGTTTTTTTTTTCCTTTCACAGAATAGAATCACAGAACAACCAGGTTGGAAGGGACCCATCGGATCTTCTAGTCCAACCATTCCTATCTAACACTAAACCAAGTCCCTCAATACCTCATCCACCCGTGCCTTAAACACCTCCAGGGAAGGTGACTCAACCACCTCCATGGGCAGCCTATTCCAATGCCCAATGACCCTCTGCGTGAAAAACCTCCTCCTAATCTCCAGCCTAAATCTACCCTGGCGGAGCTTGAGGCCATTCCCTCTCGTCCTGTCCCCTGTCACTTGGGAGAAGAGGCCAGCTCCCTCCTCTCTACAACCACCTTTCAGGTAGTTGTAGAGAGTAATGAGGTCTCCTCTCAGCCTCCTCTTCTCCAGGCTAAACAACCCCAGCTCTCTCAGATGCTCCTCATAGGGTCTGTTCTCCAACCCCTTCACCAGCCTCGTTGCTCTTCCCTGGGCTTGCTCCAGAGCCTCAACATCCTTCTTGTACTGAGGGGCCCAGAACTGGACACAATATTCAAGGAGCGGCCTCACCAGTGCTGAATACAGAGGGAGAATCACCTCCCTGGACCTGCTGGTCACACCGTTTCTGATCCAAGCCAGGATGCCATTGGCCTTCTTGGCCACCTGGGCACACTGCTGGCTCATGTTCAGTCGGCTGTCGACCAACACCCCCAGGTCCCTCTCCTCCTGGCAGTTTTCCAGCCAGGCTTCTCCCAGTCTGTAGTTCTGCATAGGGTTGTTGTGCCCCAAGTGCAGGACCCGGCATTTGGCCGTGTTACACCTCATGCCGTTGGACACTGCCCAGCAGTCCAGCCTGTTTAGGTCCCTTTGCAAAGCCTCCCTACCCTCCAGCAGATCGACACTTGCACACAGCTTTGTGTCATCTGCAAACTTGCTAAGGGTACCCTCAATGCCCTCATCCAGGTCATTGATGAAGACATTGAACAGGACTGGACCTAGAACTGAGCCCTGGGGAACCCCACTTGTCACTGGCCTCCAGCTGGACTTAACACCATTTACCACCACTCTCTGGGCCCAGCCATCCAGCCAGTTTTCTACCCAGGAGCGTGTGCGTCTGTCCAGGCCAGAGGCTGACAGTTTCCCTAGCAGAATGCTGTGAGAAACTGTGTCAAAGGCTTTACTGAAGTCCAGAAAGACC
The DNA here is from genome assembly GCA_033558105.1 of Coccyzus lansbergi. Taxonomy (NCBI): domain Eukaryota; kingdom Metazoa; phylum Chordata; class Aves; order Cuculiformes; family Coccyzidae; genus Coccyzus; species Coccyzus lansbergi. The sequence goes on from JAUMJK010000986.1 coordinate 1,425,171, forward strand.
ACATCCACAGCCTTTCCCTCATCCAGCAGCCGAGTGACTTTGTCATAGAAGGCGATCAGGTTGGTTTGGCAGGACCTGCCTTTGGTAAACCCAAATCCATTCATGTATTGGAGTAAACTCTGTGTGGCAGCTTGGGAGTCCCTGCCTTCCAGCTTTGTTGGCTGCAGTTAGCCTGGCAAACCTTTACCTGTGTTATAATGGGACTCATATCTGTTTCTCTGTATGAATGTTTGGTAAAAACTTGAGCTCAAAAAGTTTTGAACTGACATCATGGCTGTATGCAGGGTGCAGGAACTTGTCCACAGGCACTGTAAGCATTTGTTTAAAAATATTTTCTGTATTTTCATTGATGCTACTTTTTTTTTTTTAAACATTTATAGTAGTCACAAGAAACGTTGCTGTCTTAGCTCTGTTGTGATTTGTAGCTTCCCAGCTGTTAGTACGGCAACAACAGTATCGGTACTGATTTTGAGCTGGATTTCAAGTTGGATTTCAGTAGGTATTTGTAGATGACACTGTGGAACTGGTTTTCTTTTCTTAGCTCACTGCAAAAGAGCGTTGCATCTGTTCTGAAGCCATGTAAATAAGCTGTGCCGATTGTTGCAGGAAATCATTTATGAGAATGTTGCTCATGTTAAGCACCTGAACTAACAGTAAATTAATTACTAGTAAAACTCCGTTACAGTAACTTTCACTGGCTAAGCTTTTGATCGTAAGTGTCAGCAGTCTCCTTTAACTTGTATTTGCATAAAATAGTATTTTCAGAAATAATATATTCTGCTTTTAGGTATCAAAGAGTGAACTGGATTGGCTTCATCGAGACTTAGAAATAAAAGTGAAAAAATGGCAACAAGAGAAAAAACAAAATCAAGAGAACTTAAAAGCGCTAAGGAACACAGCTAAAAAGCGTACAGATACAAATGATAGGTACTAATTTTATATATAGATTTACATTACTTTCCCTTTCCTTGATTTTTTTTTTTTTTAAGCAGCAGTAAGTACAGCTATTTCTGATAGAATGTAATAAGTTTCAGGACCTACTGATTCCATCGGGTATGCAGGGAGAAAATGCAAATTTGTTGCCTGGATGATGTAATTTTGAAATGAGTTAAATGTAATTCTTGGATTAGTGCTGCTGTAAATGGGATGTACATACAGTGTTAATTAACCTAATTAATAAACCCTAATCCTTCACTATTTAAGAAATTCCCATGTTTTCCAGAATCCTTTAGATTTGCGCTGCTTTTTCACTGTTTTTCTACATGGCTTACCACTGCTTTCTCAACATGCTCCTACACTGCATTATGATTAACTTTAAATTTTCATTCCCATTCTCATTCTTCCCAGGTATTCGAAGACCACTGAAGAGAAGGAAAAGCAGTATAACGTATATTTAAATACATTTCTTGAGACCAGGTAAAACTCTTGTACTTTTAAGCAATATTACATTTTTCTTCTGAGGTGTCTACTTCATTCTGGGCAAACAAAAGCTTAGGAAAAATAAGCACTTCAACCTATATATCTTATTCTCAGTTAGTTTACTTTTATATATCATAAGTAAATATCATCTTTCTTTTAGACATTTAGAATAATGAAAATCTGAGCTTTCAAAAATATGCTGATACTTTTCCCGTGATTATACGATATTGTGTTCTAGAACACACACTAGAAGTTGGATGTGATAGGGACATACTGAACAGTTGTATGGATCTTCACACAGTTAGTATTAAATGCGTATAAGGTTAAAGATTTTTCTAGAAGTTACTCTTTGACATATACTATAAACTCAAGGTTTCATGTATAGATACTGTCTTTATGTGTGTGAGCAGGCTTGGAACAATAATACTGCATGACTGCAGTAGTCAAATTCCTATAAGCTTTCCAGATCACATAGTGGAATGTGGTTGAGATATCCAAGGCTGTGTCCGTGGAGCCAGTGGAATGGCTACATGAGCATGGTCCTGTATCTGAAGGCACAAGCCATATAGTGTTGAGATGTATGGCTCTGAAAGAGAGAAGCAATAGCAGTAGGAAACCTCTAAAATGTCATAAATTTTAAATACTGCCCTGTTGTAAATGTTACTCAAATATTTAACCTCTTTATTTGCAGTAATAAACTTGCTGCTGAGAAAGTAAAATTGGAAGAACTTATACAAAAGAGTCAAGATGACTGCCAAGAGTATGTGAACAGAGCAGTTAAAGCAGAGGTAAAGCCAAAAATCTTGGAACACTTTTGCTAGAGGTTGGATCATTTGCGGTGACAGTAGTTATGAAAGATGACTAGGGAAGCCTTACCTAACAATTTACATTTTGAATAGCATCTAAAACTTTTCATAAGCAGATATCAAAAATGTTGGCAAGTGCTGTTCATGATGTTATCCTACAAAACATTTTAGATCACCAAGGCATACTATTAGTACTGACCAATACTACAAGTGCACAGAATTCGGGGCATGTGGCCTGGCCCCAAACAAAATTCAACCAGTAATTCAGTTTCATACTTATCCTTGTTATGAATGGATTGCATTAGTAAGAACTCACTATAGGAACGTAAAAAATTCCTTGTTCAAATTGTCATGGTTAATAAATTAGCTACTTCTTTATCAGGTAAAATCAGAATGCATCAACTGACTTATGTTTTTCACTGAAAGGAGGAGAGTGCTGATAAATACCAAGAAACAGCGTTTTCTTTACTGGAAGTGCTTTGAACATCATGAACAATTCTCCCTTCTTAAGAAGGGCTTGAAGGCTGTCTTATCTGCAGTAAGGTTTTATAGAAAGACTAGATTGGTGCACACTAGTCTTCAGCCATGCAGTATTTAAAAAGCTGCCTTAATCACTTAAAGAGCGCATGTGTGTTTGTCTGTATAGGATCAATGGCAAAGGGAACGCTTAAGGAAGCTTCCTACAGTCATTTGAAGTAAACGTAGCCCTTTTATCCTCCTTAAGGCCTGCCAGGGTTGTTAATTCCACTTGAAATTCACACCATAGGAACTGTCTGAGTGTGTCATGCTGTGTGTAATCGAACTATTGTGTCAGATCCCTATTAAAATCTATTTTGAGGCTTTATGCCTTGTGCTTTCTACACTTTTCTTTTTTTACAGTGTTACATTTTGTTACAGATATCAGTACTCAAAAACTGGAAGGAAACCGAAGTATGCAAGCTAAACGGTATAGTTGCCAATGCAGAAGCAAATCTTAAGATGCTGAGGTCATTAAGTAGGTATGGAGAGTTTACACCTGAAATTTCAGTACTGCTTGTTGCTAAATACAAGTAACTCCTGAATGTTTGATTGTGATCATTTAACTGGACAAGTCAGTTTTGCTCAGGAAGGGGTGAAAGGTGCGTAGAAATACAATAGCTAAATGTAGCTTCCCTGAAGCTGAGTTTCTTCATAGTCTTAAATTACCAGGACATGGGATGCTTCAGCAGGAGCAAGTTTCTTGTCTTATTCTTTCTTATCCCGGTAAGATCAGGCTCCTGGGAACATTCCAGTTACTCCTGCACAGTATCACTGGGAAAGCGCTACAGAGAAAATAGAAAAGAGTGCAAACAAAACTCCTTTACGTTGTTTTCTTCTTTACAAGGAACTAATTAGCCACTAGAATTACCTTTTTAAAACTCACACTGTGTTCCCTTTCCCTGTCTTCATGTTGCTGCAAAATACTAATTTACATTTGAGGAGTCCGCTTCTAAGACTGGATAGGATTGAAGTACCAGTAATTTAAAAGGTTTTAACTTTAAATTGCTTTAAGTCTTTAACTGTGATTTAGTTGGTAGGGGGAGGAACTGTTGTAGTAAAAACATTAGTCTTAAACAAAAATAACGGGAATGTTGGAGTTCAACTGAAAATCTTGAATACTTCAGCAGCTCAGCTTCAGCAGCACCTAAGTTGAAGTCACAGATTGATTCTTGGGAAATATTTATTTCAAATGTAAAGAAACAGCTGGAAAAAGTAGAGGTAAGCCTTACTTTGTCTTAAAGAGCTTTAAGTAGAACTTTAAGTAACTTAAATAATTTTGCATTCCTTTTTTAAAAGATACAGTTTTAAGTCCATATTATTTAAGAAATAGTTAAGTGACAAAGAATATCTTTAATTTTATGAAAGTAAAATCTGTCCTTGACACACTTGCTTCAGAATTGGATCCCACATTAACAAAAGTAGTCTCTTGGTTCTTTTGTATTTTCTGAACTTTAGAAATCCATGCAACTTCTTCAAATTTGATAGGAATGGTTGGACTTGATGATCCACTGGGTCTCTTCCAACCTGGTTATTCTACGATTCTATGAAAAACAACGGAAAACTCTTTGAAAAGTTAAGATGTGAAATGTATAGGCTGAATTTTAGGAACTAGAAAGGGTTCCCAAACCCTTTCAAGCATCAGTGAGAGTGCTTAAGTACAGATTTGTTACTATAGAAAATAGCAGCCTTACGCCTCCATTTGAGGGGCCTGGTGTCCTCGGTGTTTTGCAAAAAGGCAATTGTGTTAACACCAGTTTTAAGGGAAGGGTGAGCTTTAGTTAATGCTGACTTGGAGGATTATTTGTTTTCCTTCTGCAGGCTGGGTATGAAGGAAAAATTCAGGTGGTGAAAAATGGTGTACGAAGCTGTCTCACTAAAATGGAAACTGTGGAGCTTCCTCCTCCTCCTCCCAGCATCTTCGTATGTATCTTGCATTTGACAGCGGTTTGAGATTTTAAGCTTGTGTTGGTGTTGCTTTGCGCTGTTGGATGTCTACATGGCGAACCTGAGTATATACACTTGAATACAAAATAGTCTGGCTCTCCGTATGTCCAGAATATATTCGTATATATTCAGAAGGAAAAGGTGCTTGCAGATTGGCATGAAGTCTAGTAAGATGTACATTATCAAGACCTTTGAGAGGCTTAAGCTGTTTGAAGTGCTTCATGTTCTGTCTGAAGTGGGAGTAAGATTTTTGCACTATTGCGACTTTCCTGTAGCACCAAACCCCACAGAGCCAAGACCCCATTACACCAACATGTGTAACTGATTACAAATACCAAAATCAGCTTCCGGTCTAGGAAGGAACTCAATGGAGTATAGCCATTTACGGAAATGCATCTGCAATGACTACATCCTAGATAAATACTGCTTTAAACCATTTTCTTGTGGGCCAACAGCTCCAAAATTGCTTTGCTCAAATCATATCTGCTACTTCCAAACCCTGCAAGGTGCAAGGACAAAGGCAGCATAAGTCACGCCTCCTTGAACTGTTCATCAGCTCAGTGGTGTGGAGACAGAGATAAAACACTTACAGCCAATGTAGCTGCAGCAGCGGTGCAAACAATCGATGTGCTGCTAATTCCCACAGCTATACACTGTAAAACTGAAACCAGGGCACAGAGCTGATGCCCAGTCCTGAAGGAAAGTAGCATTCGGAAACCACTGGGCCCGGGACTGTTGGGAGTGAAGGAATAAAGGTTCAGTCATCTCTCAAAGTGTTTATTGACTGGGTTAGTGAAGCACATTGATAATGCACATGCATATGAAATCCCTGAATTCACTGAAGACTCCGCACAACTTTTTAATGAATGTTATCTGCAGAAAGTCACTTTTCTATTATGTTTGGGTTTGGTATAATTTAGATTCAAGGATTTGCTCTAATACTGAGTGTTCGTGATTATTACTACAGTTTTTCTGTATTTATATAGGTGATTGTTACTCTCCTGCACACCTTTCCTTACTCACTTATTTCCAGGTATCTCCTGTCTACTAAAGTATCCTTGGCACAGGATTTGTAAGATTATGTGCATAACTTCATTACCATCAATTTACAGGTTGGGGAAAAAACAGCTTTTGATCCTCTTGTTCTGCGTTTGGTGTCTATTTTTTCTGCAGTGAAGCAGGAGCAACCTTTAAGAACACAGATACACAATTCTTTCAGCTTTGAGAGAATTTCCATAGGCAAATACAGAGTTTTAAGTAAAAGACTTGCTCAACCCCCCCTTTTTCCCATTAATTAATTACAGAGAAGGCAAAATATTGTTTAAAAAAAAAAAAAGTGTTAACAAACACAGAACAAGAATCAGCTGTGAAGAAATGTAGAATTTCAGTTCCGTGTGCAAGAAAGCAACTTTCCTAAAGCAATCAGGTTCAAACAAATAGCAGTCACGGGGTCAAACAAGCAAACTAATTTTAAGCAGCTCTTTCCGTTTATGGAAGAGTCATTATTGCAAAAAAAGGAGTCTTCCTAGGTCATGTCAGCTCCAAGTTATTAATGATGATGACAGCTGACATGTATATCTGTTTAAATAAAATTACACTGGGTAATATATAGATTATATAATCTGCTAAAAGCAGGGAAATTTGTATTTTCCAATTGTTGGCACTTATTTAAAGCCAGAAAGGTGTTTCTACCACCAATTTCAAGCTTTGCTTCTGTACAACTTACAGCTGTCCAACAGCCACATGTTCTTTAGCAAAGCAAGAATAAGTTAAAGGAGCAGTTTGCCTACATGCTGCCCTATTTAATCCTGTTTCAAGCAGGTTCTGCGTATGCAGTACGTATTGGAGACTACGTAAAGCCAATTAAGATGAATTGATAAGACCTTCCAGTTCCTTAGCATGACCAGACGTGTCATAGTTCTTGCTGCAAATGCTTGAGAGTTCCGCTTAATTTCTTTTAATCAAGTGTTTTTCCTGTGGAATTTGTACATTTTCTAGGTAAAACAAAGCAGACCTCCCATCAGTGATCCCGCCATTGTCATGTATTCCTCTCCATCTACATCGTCTAATTCACTTCCTGCATTTTCAAGTTCTGAAGATCAAGGTCCAGTGCATGCTTCATTTAATAAAAAGTCTGGAATTAAGCCAACGTATGAAAGTTCCAAGTCTTGTTCTGCAAATGGTGGACCAGTGAAAACGCCCTCCAGACCTCTGGAACCATCATACTCTGATGAAGTTTTGGCAAATTGCCCATCAGGGATTTCTGGAAGCAATAGTGAGAAAGTCCAGCCAAGCCGGAACCACCAAGGCAACGCAGCTGTACAACCAAGGCCTTGTGGACTTCCAAGCAACAAAAAGCTTCCTAAAGCATTTGAAATTATTATTTCACGTCTACAGAGTATTTTCCCAAACTACAGCAGGTAGGAGAGCGGTGAGACGCTGGCACAGGTTGCCTGGGGAAGCTGTGGCTGCCTCATCCCTGGAAGGGTTCAAGGCCAGGTTGGATGAGGCCTTGAGCAGCCTGGGCTGGTGGGATGTGTCCCTGCCCATGGCAGGAGGGTCAGAACTGGATCATCTTTAAGGTCCCTTCCAACCCAACCCATTCTATGACTCTGTTTTTTATGTCTGTTATGTTATGTTGGAGAAGTTCTGAACATCCAATGAATGACAAAGTACAAAAAGAAATTATTTTTTATTAGATGGCTTCTGTTTCCCCAAGAACAGAAATATTCATTGTTTTCCTTCCCTGGCTCTTCCCATTCTGTGAGACATTCCTTAATGGAATTAACCTGTTGTGTTGATTGAGGTGTTTTGGTTTTTTTTCCAATTAGAACCACTAACAAATAGAAGTATTATGTTATTGTTTGGCGTTTTTTACAATTAAGGTACCTAGATCCTAGTTTATTCAGAGGCACTGGAAGCAGGTACTTGCTAGAGTTCATTTGAGAAGTTGGTATCCTGTAAGGGCTCTAATTGTGAAATAAAGCAGAGGCCTCTGTGTTCTCCAGTGCTGGTAACAGCCATGGCATTGCCAGTCAGTAATTCCTTTTTTTTCCCCTCCTACAGTTCAGACTTTACTAGCTTCATCAAAGACGTACAAAGAAGAAATGGGAATACGCTATCAGGTTTGAGCTCAGATGAAATTCTAAGCAGAGTGACAGAACTGATTCTGGACCAACAAAATCAGGTACTGTGGTGTGTGCTGTTGCTGCCTTTTCTACTGTGTATCTATGACATTGGGAACAGGACATCACACTCCGGGAAATAATGCAAACTTGCCTTTGCTGGCAAGCTCCAAAACACAAACTTGCTCAAAATTCTTTTCTGACACCTGTCTAGGCACCAACTTCAACAGGGAGACCTACCCAGTCAGCCTCTCCTTCACCAGCGCAGACTGGAACTCGGATTCGGGAAGTGCCCACGGAAGGAAATGTACCCAGCCCACCCAGGGCAAGACCTGTGCATAAAAACACCTTGAGCAAAAATCCATCTCAGCCAAATCTCCAGCCCTGGGGAAATGTTGGAGCAACACCCAAATCTAAATGGAAAAAACTAGACTACACAGTAAGTTATTACGAGGAGCAGCTGAGGGAGCTGGGGTTGTTCAGCCTGGAGGAGGCTGAGGGGAGACCTCATTGCTCTCTACAAAAAAACTTTTCACAGAAGGGGTCATGGGGCACTGGCAGAGGCTGCCCAGGGAGGTGGTTGAGTCACTTTCCCTGGAAGTGTTTAAGGGATGGGTGGACGAGGTGCTGATGGTTGGACTCGATGATCCAGTGGGTCTTTTCCAACCTAGTGATTCTGTGATTCTCTACTGTTGATATGAAAGTGAAGTTGCCATGTGCTACTTGTAAGACATGAAATAATGAAAATATTGCTAGAAAAAAATAACTGGTTTGTTTTGTGTACAAAAGTTTAAATATATTTAGTTAAAATCTGTAACACTTTTGATTTACTAGAATTTGCTTATTTTTATTTTGATTTTGTTGCTAGTTTTCAAAGAACTTAATATTTTATTTACAGGCCTCCAGTAACGATCCTTGCACAATATGTCATGATGAGCTAAGCAGAGACTTGTGTGAACTAGAGTGTGGGCATCATTTTCACAGAGAAGTAAGGATTTTTGTCCTTAGCCCTTGGATTCAAAAGTTTGTGAACTCTGTTACGTTACTATTTCACTTTATAAGAGTAAGCCCCCTCCCCCTTACCCTTCAGTACTTACAGAACAATATATCATTTTCTTCTGCATCCTTTGTACACCAAGACTCTCTATATACGCAGTCTTACTGCCTCAGAAAGATTACAAGTTTAGATTTTAACTAAAACGATACTTCACCATAAACCCTGCATGTGCCACCCGACAGCAGTTACACGAGCAACTTCAGGTAGTAGGAAAGCCAGAATTGTTAGAATAACTTGACACTTCTGCCTGGGCCCTTTTCCCGTTGCCTGATTTCTTCCTACAGAATAGGTGCAAAGGTAAATTAATCACCACAGCATCAGAATTGGAGAACAGTTTTCTGCCTGCACATTTTACTAACATAGAACATGTTGGAAAACTGCCTACCCCTTAGTGATGATTATTAATGTACTAAAGCCAATGTATTGGCCAAACCCCTTTCCATCATCTTCCAGCAGTCCTGGAAGACTGGGGAGGTACCTCTGGACTGGAGGCTGGCTGATGTAGTTTCCATTTACAAGAAGGGTAGCAGGGAGGATCCCGGGAACTACAGGCCAGTCAGTCTGACCTCAGGTGCCAGGGAAAGTCATGGAACAGGTGATCTTGAGTGCTATCATGAAGCACTTACAAGAGAACCGGGTGATCAGGCCCAGTCAACAGGGGTTTACCAGAGGCAGGTCCTGCCAAACCAACCTGATTGCCTTCTATGACAAAGTCACTCGGCTGCTGGATGAGGGAAAGGCTGTGGATGTGGTCTTTCTGGACTTCAGTAAAGCCTTTGACACAGTTTCTCACAGCATTCTGCTACGGAAACTGTCAGCCTCTGGCCTGGACAGACGCACACTCTCCTGGGTAGAAAACTGGCAGGATGGCCGGGCCCAGAGAGTGGTGGGAAATGGTGTTAAGTCCAGCTGGAGGCCAGTGACAAGTGGGGTTCCCCAGGGCTCAGTGCTAGGTCCAGTCCTGTTCAATGTCTTCATCAGTGACCTGGATGAGGGCATTGAGGGTACCCTTAGCAAGTTTGCAGACGACACAAAGCTGTGTGCAAGTGTCAATCTGCTGGGGGGTAGGGAGGCTCTGCAAAGGGACCTAAACAGGCTGGACCGCTGGGCAGTGTCCAACAGTATGAGGTTTAACATGGCCAAATGCCGGGTCCTGCACTTGGGGCATAACAACCCTAAGCAGAGCTACAGACTGGGAGAAGTCTGGCTGGAAAACTGCCAGGAGGAGAGGGACCTGGGGGTGTTGGTCGACAGCCGACTGAACATGAGCCAGCAGTGTGCCCAGGTGGCCAAGAAGGCCAATGGCATCCTGGCTTGGATCAGAAATGGTGTGACCAGCAGGTCCAGGGAGGTGATTCTCCCTCTGTACTCAGCACTGGTGAGGCTGCTCCTTGAGTATTGTGTCCAGTTCTGGGCCCCTCACCACAAGAAGGATGTTGAGGCTCTGGAGCAAGTCCAGGGAAGAGCGACAAGGCTGGTGAAGGGGCTGGAGAACAGGACCTATGAGGAGCATCTGAGAGAGCTGGGGTTGTTTAGCCTGGAGGAGGCTGAGAGGAGACCTCATTACTCTCTACAACTACCTGAAGGGAGGTTGTAGAGAGGAGGGAGCTGGCCTCTTCTCCCAAGTGACAGGACAAGAGGGAATGGCCTCAAGCTCCGCCAGGGGAGATTTAGGCTGGAGATTAGGAGGAGGTTTTTCACTGAAAGGGTCATTGGGCATTGGAATAGGCTGCCCATGGAGGTGGTTGAGTCACCTTCCCTGGAGGTGTTTAAGGCACGGGTGGATGAGGTCTTGAGGGACTTGGTTTAGTGTTAGATAGGAATGGTTGGACTAGAAGATCCGATGGGTCCCTTCCAGCCTGGTTGTTCTATGATTCTATGAAAGCAGAACTTGATCTCTGACTGTTTCCTCCATGTCATCTTATCCTTGCAGTGCATCAGAACATGGCTTAAGCAACACTCAAGTACCTGCCCTATCTGCCGCATTCATGCTTTGTTACCTGAAGACTTCCCTGAGCTTCCTGTGCGGAACAAATATCCCTAAACCTTGTTTTAATTGAAGATACTGTAAGATGCAAAGCGGCTGCAGAATAACTACCATGCTGAGGAACAGAAAGATGCCTAGAAAGCACCATAACCCTGCTTGAATTGAAAAAGGTAGTAGAACTCGGACCGATTTGGTATTTAACACTTACCACACTGCAGAATCAAGGCACCGAGCTCCAAGATCCAGTACTGTTCCTGGTCACTGACTAGAAGCATGAAGCTGAGGTAGTTCAGAGGCCAGCAGCACACACAACCAGCAGGGTTTTTTGGCTAAGGGATATTGAAACTTCTCTGTCTACTTGTGCATAATTCCTGTGAAGAGAGGGATTTTCTTCAGAGCTTACACCTCCCTGAAAATAGATTTTAACATCAAACAAGCAGGTGACCTGAATGACAGAGTAGCAGAATTTGGAACAGCCCAGACATTACCTTCTTCTGGCATAAACAATTAAAATTTAACTGCAGGATTCCAGTCAGGCTTGTGATCATTATAAATGCAGCTCATATAATTGCAGCTCCTTTCTCTGCATAAATCCTTAGCCAGTAATTCCAATAGTTAAATAATGACTTTAAGTAATACTTTCAAGCAAGATTTTTTTTTTTACGTATTAGTGTGATTCTGTTTGTGTCATGGAGTTGGAATATTGTGACTCAATTCTTTAATATCAAAATAAGGTTTTAATTTCCTTCGTTGTTTAAGACCCAATTTGTTTAAATCAGAACTACAGCATTTTTATTTTTGACAAAGCAGTGCTGCATCTGTATTCTGGGCGTGAACATTCCTAAACAGCATGAGGTACAGAATACAAACAGCTGAAAGAATGATTCTCTTGCTGCTGTAAAAACCTGAGCTTGCCCTAGTAGCCCATCATTGCTGTCATATTTATCTCAAATAGCCAAAAGACCAGGACTAGAGAGTGTACAGTGTAAAATGTCTGCCTGTACAGGCTGAAAATGACTGTTGTTTGGGGACAAGGGGTATTAAATTGATGATATGAGACTAAGTTAGCTAATTCAAGGGATCATTTGTTCCCCTAAGTGAGTATGTATCCTATGGGACTAAGCTTTATCTATCAAAAATAAAATTAAAAATATAATTACTTCTGCAAGCTGGTGTGGGGGTTTTTTTTGTGTACTATTTTTGCTAAGGCTGAGTTAGGGGCAAGTTCTCTCCTGGCTGCTGCGGCTTTTGGCTGCAGAATGAGTTACTATGCTGGTCGCTGTTAGAGCACTTGCATCCTTTTCAGCTACTGTTATTTTCTTGGTTGGGGGTTACGGATAGATCATCATCTGTGCTTTACACCCAAGCAGCACAGGACATCTTTCCAAAGCAGAGGGAGCCTTGACCCATGTGCTGTATTTGACAGGTTGTCCAAACAGAACATCACATGCCTTGAAGTACCAAGGGCGAGGGGGCTGGGGGAGCAGCACACGCACTTAGCACTGAACAGATATTTACACACACTTGCTGTCAGCCTATCTGTTTTTTCCTCTACCCACAGCACAGAGCAAGCCCCAGGTTCCTAAATAAGCAGAATGGGTTTTGATGTACTTTTTTTGATGTACTTGTCTTTGCTGTGACTCACATAAGCTGGATGGGTTTCCATGATTTCTAGAGATGGTTCACACATCTTTATAAAGGAAGCCTTGGGGCAGCAGCCAGTCCCCATGCCTGTCCCTGCACAGGGAGAGAGAGGGGCAGCGGATCTGCTCTGGAAGCCAGGACCCGGCCCTCTCTCCCAAGCGCTTTTGAAGGTGATAACGCTACCACCCATCGCTCCACACAGAGTTTCCATAGTTTTATTTCCGAGCCAGTGGGCATTTCCCAGTGCTGCCACCATAACAGCACCCACAGGGGCATCCATGAGTCCGAGGTGGATGGAAAGCAGAGCTGAACGAGGCTAAACTTGGAAATGCAGCCAGCCCTCCTCCCTCAGGTCATTCCTGCGGAGGAGGGAGGACGCTGAGCAGTGTGTGGGATCGCATCCCCTTCTCTTTCCAGTGGGCAGGAGCTTTGGGGTACCCCCCCCTGACTCTCCTGGGGAGACCCAGGCTGGTTCCCTCTCCCCTAACATCTCTGGGAATGGGGTGGGGAGTGTTCCTGGTTTGATAGGAATGGTTGGACTCGATGATCCGGTGGGTCTCTTCCAACCTAGTGATTCTATGATTTTTTTGAGCAGCAGGTGGCACTCTTGTAACATCATGGAGACTACAGAGAAGCACTTCATTCCCCAAACTCAGCCACTCAGATTTCCTCATCTTACAGAAACGTTAAGTTCTAGTAAATAGCTTTTCTTTTTACCCCTACAAGACTCTTGTATGACCTTGAAATAATTCTGATGTTTATTCCTAAAATGTGGTATAGAGCCAGAGCCAAACTTAGAATTCCATTTTCCTGCTTGGCCATGCTGTCCAGTAAAGCTAAAGGAAAATAGTTTTGGCAGTTTTCTTAATTAATTCTGTTGTTTCAGGTTGTCATCTTTATTCTTAGAGTTTCTATAACACTTTCTATGCTTAGCCTGCCCCCACCTTCTGTAATATCATATGGAAAAGTCACCATAAGAATGAAGTTGTGGCTGGTGGTTAACTTGAACCAGCATCAACATCTACAATCTAAAAAAACCAGTTATTCCTTGCTAAAATAGCTTCCCTCTATCATTCCTTTAAGATGTTCAGTTCCATACACCTTAATGCATTTACCTTATCTTATTCTTCGCTTGGAATTCACATTTATACTTTAAGTTGAACAAGTAACACTATTAACTCATCCACGGAAAGAGAGGGCCTGGCCGTCTCCCTTGGGATGGTTATGCCGGTAGAGGCGACTCACAGTGTGAAGGCACAAGAAGCGGTAGCACAGACGTTGTTCATGTGGCTTTTCCCTCACCTTCCTGGGCTGATCTGCAACTACTTAGCTGTGCCCTTTGTCACAGGACAGACCTACCTTTTTCAACATCAAACCCGAGCCCTATAAGTCTTGTAAAAGGGAAGGTGATGTAATGCAAATAATAAATACATTGTCCAGCTACACATGGTGGGCTGGCTGTCCTCTTCGGTGCTGTTTTACACAGATAACAAAGAGCAAGTGTGTGCATTGTTTTTCTCAGCCAGGGAAAATACCAAAAAAAAAAATCACATGCAAACCAGTAACTTCAGTTCTAAGGGTCCCTCTGATGCAGACTCACATTCCCAATTTAACCTAACTACACACGTGGTGTTAATTCACATTGTCATTCATTTCACATCCCTCATTTCACATTCATCTTATGATATTTATCCCACAGCACCACTTTGTGGTGTTGTAGCACCATTTATTACACCTGCAAAGACACTATTCAGTATTATATTACAAGTCCCATACCCTCCCCACTGTGTCTGTGCGTGTGTGTATATATATATATATCTATATCTATATACACACCATGTATAAAAGGACTTTCTCAGTTAAAGGTCTTTAAAGGACTTTCAGAAGGATTCTGGAATGAAATAAGAAAGGGATCTGAGTACATATTTTTACAGCTTGTAGAAACATATGGAATAATTCCTTCAGGATTTGTCTGAGAAAACCCAAGGAAAACAGGGCTGGAGCACTCAGGTACCTTTCTGACAAGGCTGCCTTGAGAGCTACGTCCCTGTCGGCTGCCACAGCGCAGGCAAAGTCTGAGCAAGAACTGAAAGCACAAGAACTACCAGGAAGGAAGACAAAGTGATGTGGATAGAATTTCACTTGGCCCGTAAGGAATTCTGTCCTTTTCCAGTAAATCCTTTAGCAACTCTCCTCTGGCTCTTCACATCCTGCAGAGCTTCAGGGGGAAGTTCTCTGTGATGAGATGATCATCATGCAGAAGGACGACAATGTTAACTTCAAACTCTGGAAGAAGGGGAAAAAATAAAGAGTTTTGTATCAACAGGAGTTGCAGCAGGAGGACGAGAGGCAGCCAGTTCCTGCTCTTGGACGTAGCACATCACAGGGCTCCTCCAAGCCCTTTCAATACCCTGCGTTTGGGAGTTGGAACGGGATTATCTTCAGGTCCCTTCCAATCCAAACTATTCTACAATTCTATGATTTTCCTGTGGCAGGAATAAACACAGCACTCCAGGCAGCTCCTCACCACAGGCCTCCCAGACCTTGGGCCATTCCTGGAGAACCTTGGTTCATTCAGATCTTTGGAATTCCTCTGGATTCACTTCCACATCACTGAAAAACTATTATACATGTAGCCTTCCAGACAACAGGCCAGGTTCAGAGATGTAAGATTAAAATGAAAGATACCTCACACCCACATGCACTGTTCAGAAGGGTGAGGGAGCAGAACCCTCTGTTGCTTCCTGAACACAGAGCAGCCTTAGGCTTGCACATCACCTATGGCCTTTATAAAATTAACCAAAATACAACCTATGCACTAACGATGAAACAAAAAAAATTTCAGCAGAGGGTCTGCAGTACCATATCTGAGGAGTATTGTTCAGAACCAAAATCATTATCAGATCTCTATCAAACCTAAACAGAAACAGGATATAAAGGCGCACAGAGTTAAAGAAACTAAGGGAACCAGAGAGCAAAATAAACTGAAAATAATTGTCCTTTTTAAGAACCTTTGTAATTAAGGTTTTTCTTATATACTACACTAACAGTAGTTGTTTGTCACTATAAATTACTCTTCAATAGCTAGAAATGGCAAAAATGAGAGAATAATAATATTCTGAGGAAAATCAGAGTACATATTTGGGACAAGAATACCCTCAGGGGGAAGAGGTAAATGGGTAGGCAAACCCAAAAAATTTGTGCATATTTGTTCAAGATAGCAGAAAAGTATGAGGTGGGGTGGGGGGTTTCACCTGGGAAGGATCCTAAAGGCAGGAACTTGTAGCTTCAACCAGATAAATAATAAAATTAAAAAATTTTTATTATTAAATTTAAAAAAAGAAAAGAACCACCAACAGATTTCAGCAGGATGATGGGCAAAAAAACAGGCCACAAAAGAGAATTTTTGTAGCAACTACTTGAACCACTGAGGAAAACCCTAAATTTCAGATGTTTGTTAGGGAAAATGTTACATTTTGGTAGCACTAAGCAGGAACAAGTAGGTGGTGTAGATAAAAAACTGCTAAGTCTCATACAGCCTAACCTTACCTTTTCTACTTCTGAGCCTGTGCAGCAGGAGAACGGGAAAGGAAATTAAAAGAGAAGTTCTGTGGCTGAAAAGAAGGCATCTTGGCATTTTATTCTTGGACTATTACCCAAGTGTTTAATCACACAAATTTCTGGCAGAAAAAGTAGCAACTGCCATGATGCTGCTTCTCCTCTCCCTTTACCATGTAATTTTATTAGTCAGAAGAAGCTTTGTAGTTGCACAACTGTTTTTACTCAGAAGTATTTGGGCTGTATTTTCTCAATCTGTATGAAATACAGCAGCCTTGCAATCCTATGTGAGAAACCTCTACCGGGAAACAGATGGATGTCCTTGATTCTTCTTGCAGAGCTGACAGCGATTTAGCTCGTTACCTGCCAGAAGCTGAAGTGAAACTAGAAACTTATCTCAGATGAAAGATGCCAACACAGCATAAAGTCCAACTCTCTTACCAACTTTGAAGTTTGTTGTTTCCAGGGTAGGGCAGGTGAACAACCTGGGAAACACCATGTATATAGGGATTGGTAGGCCCCTGCAGACATCACCATCAGCAATCTGAATATTCTGTATTTCCGTGGCATCTCTAGCGTAACCTTCTGCGCATCCTGGTAAAAGGGGGAAGTCAAGAAGGAGAAGAGGGAATGGGAAAGAGAAAAGAAATGTACTGCCCAGAATTTAAAACAAAGATTCACCAAGGTAGGGGGAAGAGGTACGTGATGAAGCTGGTGAAGGGGCTGGATAACAGGCCCTATGAGGAATGGCTGAGAGAGCTGGGGGTGTTTATCCTGGAGAAGAGGAGGCTGAGAGGAGACCTCATTGTTCTCTATAACTACCTGAAAGGAAGTTATAGGGAGAAGGGAGCTGGGCTCTTCTCCCAAATGTCATGGGATAGGACAAGAGGAAATAGCCTCAAGCTCCACCAGGGGAGGTTCAGGCTGAACATCAGGAAAAAAATTTTCACAGAAAGGGTCACTGGGCACTGGCAGAGGCTGCCCAGGGAAGTGGTTGAGTCACCTTCGCTGGAGATGTTTAAGGGATAGGTTGACGAGGTGCTGAGGGGCATGGTTAAGTGATTGATAGGAATGGTTGGACTCGATGACCCTGGGGGTCTTTTACCACCTGGTGATTCTATGATTTGACCTGCAAGCTATCACTATGAGTTAAGCACTATGAGTTAAGAATCACAGAGGTTATTTACATCGATGTTTGGAATGTCCCACCTGAAGTCCAAAGCCATTTTTGCAAGTCTCTTTAATTGTAAGGAATCTGACAATCTTTCACATTTAAGGTAAAAGAGCGCTAGTGGCAATGACTGCAGCCTACATGCATTCCATCTGCAGAGAAACTTACCACAGGTTTCCACACGTACTAACTGCAGCTCGATACTTTTGACTACAGCCTCTGCGCTCTCCACTACCAGCTCCCCTGTGAGTGGCTGTGTAATGACACAGTTTGTAGAACTGAGATGCCCTCTGATGAGAAATTTGGGAAGTGAAGCTCTCTGAAAAGATCGGGGAGAAAAAAAAAAAAAAAAAGAAACAACTGAGTGAGAAATAAAATACCTTGCAGGCAGTTATCCAAGTATATAGGAAACGCCCCAAAGTTAAAAACAAAGAACTTCAGAAATGCCTCAGTTTAAATAATCTGAACTCCTTAAACACGTATCCACATGCAGATGGATTATGTCTTAGTACCCCCTCACGTGCCCCCCCCTACTCATTCTGTCCTCAAGAGCACTTTTTCTGGGATGAACTGGCAAAACTTGGCTATTACAATTAATCCAGAAATTGGAAACCACATGGTGAAGGAGGAAGTAGTGAAGTAGGCTGGCAGGAATTAACAGGATGGTCAATTAAATCAGCTGGTGGTGCTCTAGAGAACGACAATCTGGTCCCGTGTTGTTATAGATTGCAATATAGTCACTCAGTTCAGTGATCTTCCCACCTTTTCACGTTTCTCTCTCATGGCAGCTACTGGAAGGGAAGATGGGCATTTGAGTATCTTTGTTCAATGCAAGATGTAGCATACGGCTCATGTACTGAGACACCAATTAAAGACAATTAACACAGAGCTTAATTCGAATACAGGACCACACTTTTAAAATTTTCTTAACAGCAAGCATGTTTCCTACTTTTTAAGGAAGGAGCAGGAGGAATACCTGATCAGGGATGGCAGTCTACAGATCAGTTTCCATAAAATACCGAAGTGGGGGTTTTGCTCCCCCTGCCCTCCCCTTTTTCAGGCCCACAGGCATCACAGATACTCTGCCAGCAGAGAGATTCATATGCCAGAAGCTCCAGTTACATTTCAAGTTCTGGCAGGAGGCATATGGAAACAGTCAAGTTTTCTACCCACATCTTCAGCTCATATCTTTGCCATCCAACTTTCTTCAAACTCTGAGCATCCTGCTCTAACCTTTTCCTTCTTCTGCAAGACTTATTCTTCTCCTTTCCCTTAATTTTTTCTTATTGACATCTTTGATGTTGGCCCCTACCTTCCAGCCATCTGTTCACACTTGCTTGTGGCATGGGATTTCCTTGCCCACGTAACCAATTTTCCCTTCTTCAAAACCAACTCTCCTGTCACAAACTTTCTTCCTCCCAATTTGTTTATTTTGCTGCTTAGTCCTGACTGCCAGTAGCAATGGTAGAAAAGTTCTCCTCAGCTGTTTCACTCAGATACCCAACACCTCTGCAGAATTTAGCTGTTCCACTCAAACTGAATCTTTGGGGTAAATAAAAGGGGAGCAATTTTCATGTGTTTAGTAAACATGACCTCACTTGGGTGTTTTCTCCCAACATAAATAACAGAAGTTACATCTCTGATAAAACCACCCTATAAAATATTGAATTCTAATAATGTATTAAATGTGTTAAGTATGTTACATTGCAGGTTCTTCTCATGACTGCTGTTAGTAAACCCAGACTTACTTTCCTGCTTTACAGGGACATCACATAGCTCTCCCCTGAAGCATGGTGGTCAGGAACCAAAGAGACTGAGATAAAAGGAACTTGTGGAACAAGACCTGGAGGCCATTTTCCTAAATCCTAGTCTATTTTTCCCCTAGAGCTGTACTACTCTCGCCAGTACTCTTCATATTTTAATCCTAGCTAGGTCTTCTCTCATAGGACCTACCATTTACACTCTGTTTATAATTCCTGAAAAGTGAGAATCAAGAACATACTAGCAAATGCAGCCTGGTATCTCATCTAACCTCTCTGTGCTTTGCTTGGCCACTGCAAACCTTCTAATACGTTTTCTAGTAGTCTACCAGAAATTACAGTTCAGTCAGAATCTCCAAACGAGCAGAGAATCGAAATTTTAGTATTTTAAATACACCAGAACAGTGACATTTTCTACCCATCCACCAGGTAGTCACTTCAAACATATTTTTCTGAGAGAGAAAAAAAAAAGCCACTGTTTGTGCAGCCATAAACACTAAATACCACTCCTTAGACAGTTCCCAGCGAAAAACCAAGATCTGCTGGATCAGAGACGTCAGGAGTTTTAGAACCTACTCTTGTGGTTATGTACTTGAAACAGAGAAAGGCACAGGGTCTGCTATTAAACTGAAGAAAGAGCTCTTAATGACCAGGACTTTCGTGTGATGCACACCACCTTACAGAGTCTTTGCTAAGCCAGCATGTAGAGGGACAAGATACAGAAGAGAGAAGAAACAGAAAATAAATTATATAGAAACATGGTTCACAGGAAGAGCAGACTGTTGACAGCTTAATATTTAGCAGTAGCCTCACAAGTAATTTTACCACCAAGAACAGCTATTATATCTTTGCATTTGTAAAAAAAACCATTATTTTGGTGTGCAGTGGAGTCCAGAGACATGAGAGGATGCTGGGTACAACCTGCTCATCCTCTAACTCAGCTGGATCTGAAGTTCAGCCATGACAGCTCGTCTGTCTAGAATCACTTTTTCTTTCCTCCAGGATGCTCTGTTCCGAAATGAAGAAAGTCAAGCTAAGGTAGGAAGAGATGGGCATGGACAAACAAGATGCTACTGGTAAAATCATAACGAGCAGGTATACAAAAAAGGTATAGGGGCAGGTGACCCAGGAGGAACATAAAAACACTCTCTCAGTGTGAAGGATGGTTTTGAAAAAGCCAAAGCCCAGCTGGAGCAATGAAAAGGGTATCTACAAGTCTACCTGCTGCAAAAGGAAACTAGGGTAAATGTCAGCCTGCTACTGAATATGGCAAGGGACCTAGCGACAAAAGGCACAAAAAAAAAAAAAAAAAAAAAGGTAAAGGTACTCTGACTCAGACTTTACTGACAAGAGTTGCCTTTGAGGAATCCCAGGCCACTGCAAACATGGGGAATGTCTGGGTCAAGGAAGAATTATTGTTGGTAGAAGAGGGGCAGGTTTGAGAACATTTAAACAGACTTATGCAAGTCCATAGGACCCGACAGGATGCACCCTCAAGTGTTAAAGAAGCTAACCCATGTCATTGTGAGACCAATCTTGATCATCTTTGAAAGCCTGTGACAAACAAAAAGGTTCCTGAGAAACAGAAGATAGTAAGTGTTCCCTTATCTTCAGTTAGGAAGATCTGAGGAACTATAAGCTAGTCAGCCTTGCTTCAATCCCTGGGAAAACTATGGAACAAATAATCCTAGAAGCCATTCCCAAGTATATAAAGGACAAGAAAGCAACTGAAAGCAGTCAGCATGGATTTATGAAAACAAAACTGTACTTAACCAACTTGATAGTCTTCTACGATGAAACTACTAGGTTGTTAGACAAGTGGAGAGCAGTGGATGCTGTTCATGCTCGCTTTAATGCCATTTTTTATAATGTTTCTCACAACAGCCTCAGTGACAAACTGACAGAGTACAGATATATAGACTAGATACTGTTGTGGACTGAGAACAGCTTGACTGGCTGGACTCAAAGGTTTGTGATCAGTAATATGAAGTCCAGGTGAAGGCCAGTCACCGGTGGTGCACACCAGTGGCTGGGGTCAATGTAGGAGCCAATATGACTTCACATCTTCAGTAATGGCTTAGATGATAAGATAGAGCATCCTCAGCAGGTCTGCAGATAACACAGGGACTTCAACAGGCTGGAAAAATGGTCTTAAAGCATCCTGACCTGCACATCTATGTGTTGCAAACAGACTGAGGTAGGTGATTCTCTCCCTTTCTTCAGCACTGGTGACACAAAACTGGGAATAGTGTGTCCAATTCAGGATTTTCCAGTAAAAGAAATACAGGCTTACTGAAGCAAGTCCAGCCTTTGCTGGATTTGTCCTCAAAGATGATTAAGAGCACTTGACACACAAGAAGAGTATGACAGCTAGGAACGTTCACCCTTCAGAACAGAAGGCTTATCAGTATGTATAAATAAATACCTGGTGGGAAGCAGTAAAGAAGATGGAATCATACTGCTCTTGGTAGGGGGAAGAGGTACATGATTAAGCTGGTGAAGGGGCTGGAGAACAGGCCTTATGAGGAACAGCTGAGAGAGCTGGGGTTGTTTAGCCTGGAGAAGAGGAGGCTGAGAGGAGAACTCATTACTCTCTACAACTACCTGAAAGGAGGTTGTAGAGAGGAGGGAGCTGGCCTCTTCTCCCAAGTGACAGGGGACAGGACGAGAGGGAATGGCCTCAAGCTCCGCCAGGGGAGATTCAGCCTGGACATCTGGAGGAAGTTTTTCACACAAAGGGTCATTGGGCATTGGAATAGGTTGCCCAGGGAGGTGGTTGATTCCCCTTCCCTGGAGGTGTTTAAGGCACGGGTGGATGAGGTCTTGAGGGACTTGGTTTAGTGTTAGATAGGAATGGTTGGACTAGAAGATCCGACGGGTCCCTTCCAGCCTGGTTGTTCTATGATTCTATGATAAAGCAGTGATGCAGACAGGAGAACTAAATCAGGAAAGTAGTCTTATTAACAAAAAGAATACAACAGGAAAATCTGTAAAAAACAGAACACAAGTTTCAGTGGACAAACAGAAATCAGTACTTGGAAAGCTAAATGACCAAGGCAGATATTGCTGTTCATACAGTCTTTCCAAAGCCACTTGTGGTTGTAAAAAAAGGAATAACTAAATACCAGAATACACATTTTCAAAGGATCTTGACTACATATGGTATAGAATGTCTTCCTTTGCCTCACTGCCATCTTTCACTCAGAAAAGTGATAAAAATACTTAACCACTACCAAACAAAGTTCTACCTTCCATTAGTCACCAGTATCACAAGAGATCAGGCAGAATCAATTTACTGCTTACAAAATAAAAAGGAGAAAAAGGGGGGAAAAAAATAGAAAAAAGTTGATTACCTGCAGGGCAGCATTCAATCATTCCTCTTGTTCTCACCCAGAATCACACAAGCATTACATTTAAAGTAAAATTATAAGAAACCCCTTACCTCTTTAACATTTTGCAGAGTTTCTGGAGTAATTGTGAAGTCTACTGGGCTTGGCATCACTTTTCCTTGCTGCGACTACAAGCAAAGGAAGAGTCAACCTGTAAACTACGATTTACAAAATACACCCAAAGAATATTAAAAACAACGGAATCAAGCAACTGCTGGATGTGCTATTTTTTAGGATTGTCTTTATACTGAAAACACGCACTTTTATGTAATGAAATAGCTGAGATTTCCTGCCTTTTTTGGTAAGTAATGTTATGATATTATCTAAATACAAGCACAATGCATCACAAATCTAAATTGTAGAAACGGAATTCAGTCAAATTTTAGTTATTTTGTGTTTGCCATGGCATTAACCCACAACAAGCTCTCCATTTGTAAGTTTTGGCATAACCTCTACCTAGTCAGGAGAAGAAAAAAAAAAATAAAAAAAGGAAACCAAAACAAAACATGGGGTTGACTACTCTAAACCTCCTGGAAAAGAAGAAATTGATTACTTATCCAAAACTCTTGGCAGGCTATAGAAGAAAGTTAAATTTCATATTTCTGTATTTACAAATAATTACTTTCTATGTCACTTGCAATGTCTCTTTTCATTACTAATATCTAGTAAATTTGGGCAGGGGAGAGAGGGGGAGATTAAAGATCAAACTGTTCCATATGTTTTACAAACTCTACCTCCCTGTTGTTATCTCTGACCACTTTGAAAACTTTCTACTGCCCTTTCAATAATAGCTCAGGTCTCCTCACATTACTAGCAGATCTTCAGCTGATAGAATCAAGCGTAGAGTTGATTTAATGGGCTTAGCATTCCAGCTTCTTTAACTGTAAAATAAACAAAACTTGGTCCGGGTTAGCTTTCCGCACTGGAGAAGCAACTTTGGGGAGACATTATTACAGTTCTTCAGTATCTATTTACACCATTTATCATAAATCCAACAAGTTACATCTTTCCGTAAGCAGTTGAATGGGCCCTGAGTTCTGCTGGGACAGCAGCCTGTACCATGCATTGGAAAGGCAAGCTCTTCTCTCCCATGCACTAACCTCTTTCCTCCATACTCATCTCAGTGAGATGCACTGCCTTTTCCCTCCACGTTTAGAGTAAGTGGCCAGCGCAGCATCAAATGAGAGACCCAACTGTATGCAACTGGGATTTGGCAGAGCACACCACCACCAATGGGCTTAACTTGAATTCGCAGTTAGGATCTACCCTCACTACTTAAGAATTCAAAATAGCTTCTGCTGCCCAGCTGCAAGATGGAAGATGTTAGCAAAAGATTGACTGTATTTTCCCCATCAATGACAAATTCTGGCACAGGATAAGGTTAAGGGAAACGGTACATTGAGCATTTACAGCAAGAATTTTATGTTCAGTAAAACCTCATTAATTCATCCTAACTGAGAGATTCATGATTTACTGACTTATGATCTAAGAAGTGTTGTAGTGGGAACAAGAAATAAAACCAAGAAACTGCATAATATATTTGTTCACTATTTTGACAAGGGTGGCTTACTTATAACCTAATAATGGACCAATATAATGTTGCATAATATATTTTAGAAAATAATGAAATCTTACCAACAGGAAACTTCTTTGCAGCATCTTTCTAAATCTTTTTTAAAAAGGTATTTCTATGAATACTTCTACCATTATTCATAAGTAAGAAAGAAGAGTAATAGTTCACTGTCCTGCTAGAGTTCAAAGGAATGATACAAACAGTATGTTCTAGCAAGTTGTGGGTGGAAAAAAAGTTATACTTAATTAGGCCTGCACAGTCTGTACTGACACAGGACACTCTGAACATGCACACAAGTCAATATAAACTAAAAGCCAATCTGATATGGGAACCTCAAATAACAAAACCAAAGTATTTCTTGTGAGGCAGTCCAATCTCAGGAGTTTGGATGGAGACATCTCTGTCTGCCTCCATGTTGCTAACTGCAGGATGTGGGTATTAGTTTTCATAGCATATTGCCACCCATGGGCTGACTTAATAGCACAGGTGATTTAAGCTGACAAGTTTCTTATTTCAAGCTTGATGCAGCCCCAGC
This sequence comes from Coccyzus lansbergi, assembly GCA_033558105.1. NCBI lineage: Eukaryota > Metazoa > Chordata > Aves > Cuculiformes > Coccyzidae > Coccyzus > Coccyzus lansbergi. The sequence continues at coordinate 1,449,658 of JAUMJK010000986.1, forward strand.
TTTAATACTTTGAGTCATAATTAGTCACCTGAAGAAAAGAAATAAATATTTTCTCTTTGCCAATCAACTCCCATTTCTAGAGCAGACATTGTCAGTGCCTGCAACCTTTGGCTAAGAAATCATAGAATCATAGAACAACCAGGTTGGAAGAGACCCATCGGATCATCGAGTCCAACCATTCCTATCAAACACTAAACCAAGTCCCTCAGGACGTCATCTACCTGTGCCTTAAACACCTCCAGGAAAGGTGAATCAACCACCTCCCTGGGCAGCCTATTCCAATGCCAAATGACCCTCTGTGTGAAAAACTTCCTCCTAATCTCCAGCCTAAATCTCCCCTGGTGGAGCTTGAGGCCATTCCCTCTTGTCCTGTCCCTTGTCACTTGGGAGAAGAGGCCAGCCCCCTCCTCTCTACAACCTCCTTTCAGGATGCTCAGGAAATCTGCAACAGTGTTTAGAAGAATACTGCAATAATTATCTAACCACATCATTGCTTGTGAGCTTAAAGGATGAATGAGAGAAACTTTGTGCAATATAAAAACATCTTATAATCCATATCCTCTTTGTACTATTTTCTTCAAAGAAAAGGAAGAGATGCGTTATTTTAATCGGAAGCAACGGATACTACAGAACTTCTGGATGATTTTGTTGTGAAGAGACCTTCCTTCACTCATACATATCCCACTTTACACATTACATGGTTTTACTTGGTTTACCCTGCTTTCTAACCTTAGCGTCAAACTTCACTTAAAGTGGGGGGAAAAAAGAAGTCTCATTTTTCATAGTTAATATAAACCACACTTACTGGTGAGTGGACAATGAATTCACAAGTCTTAGTTAGGTCTTTTGCCAGCAGAGAACGTCGCATATCGCACCGCAGGGTATACTGGCAAAAATAGGATGACAGAGAAAAAGATAAAAGCTTTAGTTTAGATTTCCTCTCTTTCTCTCACTCTCTCTCTCAACTTTCCATCTTCTTATTGCATTTATGCAGAATGTTACTATTATTAATATTTAAGTCATCATTTAGAAGAGATTAGTGGGCGATGTACATACCAATGATGAGGAAAGGGAGAGGAAATAAGAGGTATACATCGATTTTAGATGCTCCCAAATGAAATCTGATCTTTCTTTGTGTTTGCAGTCCCAAAGTCATTTGCAAATGTTTTCCATATTGTTTGTTTTATGTAACCACCTATGAGATGATGGACTAATGCACTAACAGAGAGCAGTATTCTCGCATGTCTTCAGTGCCCAAATTACATTCAGTTAAAGAGTGATTATGGTATTGCCTTTCACCATGTTTTGGATAATCAATAAGTGGTTATCAACAAGATATATTCACAGCCCTATTTTAAGATTCAATTTAACAGCGGTAACAGTTGTAAGCATATTTAATGGATAATGGTGTAACCATACAGTTGAACTTAAATGCATTGGCATGCAGTAAGTCAGCAAACAAGGTTCATTTAGCTGTTCACTGTTCAAAAACTTACTGCCTATTTCATTTCCTCCCCTTTTTCCCCTAAAAAGGGAGCCATAAACCAGTGACTGGAAAATAGCATGACCTTGGTTATCACAGTAATCACACATTTCAGCATCTATAACACAGCCTTCAATGTCCTTACAAGACAGGCAATTTCTTGGGGTGTTTTATTATTGATTTTGTTTGGTTTGTTTTTAATTCTTCCTTTACAGATGAGAAGTTGGCAAAACCAGGCACACTCAGACTAAGGGAGTCTGCTTCAAAACTTCTAGTCCATGGTGTCTCTCTGCATATAACCTGCATACACATGCAAGAAACAAGACTGAGGAGAGCCTGTCTCTTTCCCCATGACAGACTATGGTTTCTGAAGTCAATTACTGCTGAAAAAGCTTTCTAAGACTGCACTATACTTCACTCAGACCAAGCAACACAGTCCAATGAGGCAGCAGGACCACACATGCCTTGCAATTTGGCCCACAGCCTCCCCATCAGTATCTAATTAGAAGGTCTCTGCATGAGAATAGAGAGGTTTGAATCTTGATAATGAACTCCTAGGTATCTAGATTAATAAGCCCCCTAGTTAATACCTAGATCAAGAAATAGAGGCTTGATTTTAAATTGCACGGGACTTGAACAAGAGGTCTAGGAAGTGTTTCCTAAAACAGCAAATTTAGTTACTCAAATGAAAAAAATAAATAGTTTGTATACTGTTGGTAGTCTATTTTTCCATTTCTTTACTGGGACAGAGAACAAGTATAAACATGTTAGAAGCAAAGAAACTCTTTCCTTTGATGTACTGTAAACAAGCAAAGTATTTTTAAGCAGTTCAAGCCTGACTTTCTAGAAAACAGACTTAAAATTCCCCAATTCATATCTAGGCATCTGTTTTATCAGGTATCACTGCACCCTAAAATAACTTTGGGAAAGACTGCATTTTACTCTTCAGGAGAGCAGAACCCTCACAGGTTGACTGAAATCTAATGATCAATCTTTTAGTCACATTTTATCCCCAGCTTATAAAGAGCAGCTATGTAGATGAGACAGGGAATGACAAAAACAAAACAAATATTCCCCATTAAAGTATACCTTAAAACCAAAAGATATTGGTCATAGGCAAGTTATCCAAGTAATGGAAAGCAATTCAACCAGTTCTGCACCATTTTTTACATATTTGCCACAATCAACAAATGTCACACTAGGAAGAAAGCCAAGACTGAAATAAAGATATGGGAAGTACTTAAAAAAACCCACCTGAATATAGACCCAAAAAAACCAAGGGAATTTTTCTTTTAGTTACTTCTGATAGGCTAACAGGTGCAGGGTTTTGCTTTGTTTATTAAGGCTTTTTTAAATCCCAGACTGAAACATAAGACCCTCAGTTCAGCTAAATAATGAACAGTTTTAGATTTCATCATCAAATCCAATACTCGTATCAGCAAGCTACAGCTGTGTGCGTGTGGCAGGGGAAGTTTTACAATCTGGTGATTCTTCACCAGCACTGGTCTGTATTTTTTTGTATTTAATGGCTCTTTTTCCTTGAAAAAGAACCACCACAAAACAAAACACTCCTCAGTAAGAAAAATAATTGTCTAACACAGTATTTACATTTAAGAAATGGTTGAAGAAAGACATTTCCTCAAAAAAAAAAAAACCAAGGCAAAACAAATAGAACCACCTATGCTAAGAAAATTTTTAACCAAAACCCATCAAACTTCAAAACTATGTTTCCACAAGATTCTGTTACAAGTATGCAGCACATTTGGACAGGAAATGTTACTACTCATCTCCACAGGAAAGTAAACAATTTGTGTTTTTGAAGACGTTACAAACTCTCAACACTTAGGTTTGAGTCTTCATTATGAAATTGCACAGCCACTTTTGTTTTCACAAAAGTGCACTGTGGTGCAGTCTTTTTTTATGAAGGAAATGGATGTGGCTGTCTACACTTTAAGGAGGGATCAGATATATGTTATAGTAGTTCTAGTTCTGACAAGGTATTTCAAGGCAAGAAGACATCTTGTTACTGTTCTGTGTATGCCATCTTTCTTTAAAGATTTACTCCACATAGAAGGCCCGAAACAATAAGCAGTGGAAAGGGGATACTTCTCACAAATGGATACAGGAAAACAGACTCTCAACATTAGGTAGCTTTGATCCTGATGGACTTAGCCCCATGTCTTAAAATGGATCTGGTAATTCAGTAGACTTTATTTTTAATATTTAAGTATTACTAGCAGTAATTGATTGTCTGCTATGCTAACAAAGCCTCAGGGGTACTGGGTTAACACTACAGATACTTGTATATGCATATGCACCACTATGTAGATTATCTACAAAATGGTAAATGCAACTAGATGGAAACATCACCATGTAAGATAAATGCAGAGGATTTAACTAGCACGGCTAATATATCTTATCCTTTCTCAACTCAAACCAGTATGCTTTTAATTCTCTCTTGTACACTCCATGTTGCATCTGATCAGCTTCATTACTACAAACAGTTTCCAATTAAAAGCTTAAACTCCGTGGAAAAAAAAACAGACATCACAAGGATTTTTTTAAAAGCAACATTACATCAATGGGATACTGAGACTTTAGGATGGCTCCTATGCCCCATTTAGGAAGTGTTACCATCTCTGGAAGGTGTTGACTCCTAGAAATTGGAACTGAAAAAGGCGACTGGATACTACCTCAAACTAATGCTTGAATGGTAACATGTATCACTATTTTTAAGCTAAGTTATATCTAGAAAATACAGTACACATCAGAATAATGCTATATTATAAAAGGGAAGCTTAAAAGGTATTTACTTCAAAGGATCTCTAACTTTCTGGTCATTCTAAAGACTAGGAAAAGCAAACATACTGTACTACAAAAATAAAACTTTAGCACAAAACTTTATCTTGTTTCCATGGAATAAGAGATGCTTTAGAATGTGTTTTGTAAACAGAAGTTCAGGTTTTCTGTACAGGTACGACTGCCTTACCTGAATATTAACGAACACACCATGATAGGTCTCATACAGAACTTTGTTCCCCTTCATATGCAATGGAAATTCAAATGGAATTTCTGTCTTGCCACTGGGAAGTTTCCCTGGTTTTACCATTTCAATAGTGCTGTTAATAATCTGAATAGGCTGCAAAGATAAAATATTTAGAGGTTTAGGTTGAAGCAGAGTGACAGCCCAAACCTTTCAAGAACAACATCCACTAATCTCTAGTAGAGTTCCTGAATTTCTAAAAACTCAGCTATTTCTTCACAACACAAAACTCTCTGGTCTTACAATGAAAAGAAATATTAAGAATGCCTTCCTCCAAAAAAAAATTGTGATCTATTTTATGGTTGTATCATACTAATGACCAAGTATATTTAAAGACCTAAATAGCAGAGTTTCAAGCACTTGGAAAGCTGAGTTCCACTTTCTAAATTATGACCTTTAATTAGAGCAGCAGGAATTAACAAACATGTATGCCAGTTGATCTGTTTGCCATTCCCTCCTACGTTCTCTCTAAACTTTTCTCATCCTAAAGGTCCCTATTTAGGGCTCTTAGTCTCTCACTCGAACAATGGTTTAGTACAGTTTGACTGGGGCAGTCTACTTGAAGATTACATTTCTTTTCTCTCTGGAGTTTTACTATTATTATCCCTGTATCACACCAGTAACGTGGCCTCAACAGCCTGTACAGGAAACTACTATGATAGTAACCAATCTGGCACACAAGTCCAATAAAACTCAATCACTTAAAAACAAAACGAAACAAAACCCACTACACAATTCATTATTTTTCTTTAAATCACGGTATTTTGATTCATTGTCCAGTAACCACACTATTTATGTTACTGTACTGCAGGCCTAAAGAAAACTCTCCAATGTTCCTCCCTCAAAATATAATCACATACCCCTATTATGTACATTCCACGAAGTGCTACAACTTACTGAAAACCATTAAGGAAAGAGACAAAGGTGTTGTGCTTAAAAATACCAATCGGCACAGGTCTTACCTTGACGGAGTTATAGAAAGCTTCGAACACACCCACACTTTTGGCACTAAGCTGTAGATTTACTGATCCTTCCATTGTTAACAAGATACCTTGATGCTGGACTGTATCCTTACTTGTTATGACCACAACTCCAGAAAGAACTTCCTAGTAGGAGAAAAGACAACATGAAAACATATGTTTAAATAAATTTCTTCTATAGCTGTTACTCAAGCAGCATGTTGATTTTCGAACTCAAGAAAACTTTTCCCAGGGAACAGTCTAACCTTGTCAGAAAAGACAAATACTGATAATGAAAGCAACGTGAGGAAGAGATCTCTGTGCTTCTAGTTTGTTTTCTTTAAAAATATTCTCCTCTTCCCTGCAGGAAAACTAATCTGAGCTTCAATTTCTTTCCAAACTTTCAAGATCTTTCTCTCCAGGACCCTGAAAAATACCCTCATCAGCAACAATCTGTCAGGTCAGTTGGTAACAGACAAATTTCCTTTCAAATGTTAGAATGAAATTCCAGGAGGAATTTTTATAGGAAGAGTACAATGATCAGCCAAAGGAGAGGGCAGAGAAGGCATAACTGTAAAAGTGACAGCCAGGTTGAGGATAAGACTCACCTCAAGAGTGGAGCAGAAGAGATTTAATACAAACAAACAAATAGTTGTTCTGCTACATGAACAAATTCCATGCTACATGGGAAATAGTTTAAAAACATACCTGAATTGAAGGTAAAAGTTGTATAATTTAAGAAATGTGTCACTTATCCCATTAAGAATGCTTTGTCTACAAAATTGTATTTGCGCAAGAACACTGCATCTTGGAAGTACCAACTTAAAAGTTCTAACACTGGAAAAAAAAAAAGATTAACTACAGGAGCAACATACACTATAAGTTTATCCTTCCCCTCTCCTACCACAGAGAATCCACTTCAATTCAGGCATCAAACTTTCATACTTGTCTGGAAACAGTAGCAAGTGATTTGACAAACAGAAGAAAGTCACTCTAACCTTCTCTTCTGCTTGATGGCAATGCTCTCTGCACCTCCACTAGGCTTGCCAATGGGATGCCAAACTACAGACTGCTCCAACCAAAGGATAATTCAGACTGCCCACTCTACACTTGACCAGTTAAAACCAGTCTAGTTATGTACAACTCTGACAGACGCTACTTGAATTTTGCCAGCCTCTTGTCTTCACTAGTGGTACAGGATGACAGTACAGAAAACAGGTCAGGCGGTTTAAAGTGGAACAGGACAGCGACAGAACATCCAGCATCACAACGAAGGCTGACACACTGCAAATCTGAAAAGAGGACCTGCAGTAACTGGAATGCCAGGAACAGGAGGCAAAAGCACAAAAGGACAGTGAATAAAAGTTGACCTAAATACTGTACTGCTTTGCTAACAGGCTTTAATTAGTACAAGCAATTAGGTTATGCCTGTGAAAAATGAGTGCGGCTGAACTATAAGTAGCAAGGACAATCCTGATCATATGAACTGCTTTAATAAATGAGAAGAGTCTCTCAACACAGAGCAACAACCTATTCCAAAGCTATTGTCTACATACTTTCAGACAATGAAGGTGTATATATTTGGGGCAGAGAAAGTCACCACTGGAATTCATCCCCAAGCACTAGCATGTTGCAAGAGTCGGTTGCTCTTACTAGCTCTTTACCTTCTCCTTTACTAGGAACACTCCATGGTTTCCCCATGCGATGACAAAACTTGGCAAAACAGAACTAAGCTAATACAGATCTACACAGAATTATTCATCTAAACAGAGTTATCTTTCCACATGAAGGCCAGTGGACTATGTGAAACAGTCAGAGAAGGGAGCTACATACGCTAAACTGCAAAGAAAACTTTCTTGTGAGAAGACTGTCAGGTTAATGATCCCAAACCAGCTTTTTTGCTTTCTTTTGTCATTCTGTTTCCTCACCATTCATATCCACACATGAAACTGCCAGGTGGACTGACACGTTCAAAGTTTCAGTCACTTTTGAGGTGAGAGCTAAGATTAACATCTACTTTATCTAATCTGGTAGCACAATCCTGTGTTTCTATTGCTGTGGAGCACAGTTACCCAAGCCTGGCTAAGGGTAATTTGGAATGATTTTCAATCAACAACATGAAATAGTGCATAGAATCTCATCTAAAGAGTCCTAAGCCATGTATAGACTTCTGACTGGATTAGACAGCTACTCAGTATCTATAAACTTTATGTAAAGACTGGAAGGATCAAAGTACACACTACCCTACCCCAAAAATTGTTGGGAAATTTACTTTTATTGTTAGAATATATAGACTCCAACCTGACTATTTTCACTATCAGGTCTATTTTGCTACATTAAGAAGGTGGAAAAATAATTTTAGCTAGATATTATGTATTTTCAGACTGTACCTAGTCACCTGACAGTATCTCTGATAAGAAAAAGTAAGCCTTGGTTTCTTTTTTTCAAATGCAAGGTAGTTTTGGGAAAAACAAACAAACAAACAAAACAAAACAAACCCAAACAAACCATAAGGAAGGTTTTCAATACCACTTGAAATCGATCATCACAATTTGAGGTGGTGACAACAACAGAAGAAATCATACCTATTGCCACACAAATGCCTAACATTTCTCTAGTTCCGTTTGATACCGACTACACCTCTAAAGGTTAAACTTTCCGTTGTTTAGGTAGCATGGAAATCCATGATCTACAAGACGCCTTAAGTTCCTATTAGATTCCACTTCTCACATGGCAGGTGATCACTTTTAAGACAAAGGGAAACATATGGCAATTTGAAAATTCATGTCATGTTTGCAATAGATCACTGATCATTTTCTTCCACATCTATTCCTCTATGCAAACCCCTGTAAATCTTAACTACACACCCTTCTGATCACTTAGAAAGAAACTGACCATGTCCAATAGAAAGTCTGCTAGACCAAACTAAATAGTCATTAGATGCTTTAAAACGTCAGTGCTCAGATTTAGTAATTAGTTTGCTTTTTCAGAAAAAAAGGCTTCCTCATGGGCAAACTCTGACTTAAGCAGACTTCGGACGGACTTGTCATTAAAACCTTTGATCCTCGTTAACTATGGCACCTTTCTTTGTATGATGCATTTTTGAGGCCTCTCAACCTAGAATTCTTTTAATTATCAATCTCGGACTAACTGCCACAGTTACTCCAGCCATCCTCTTTAGGCTTTCTAAATAAAACACATCATTAGTTGTGCCTGTCCCCTCATTCTTCTAGCATTCCAGAGTTTATTAAATAAGCCTCGATGGCTCAAGAATTCTCCATCCAATTAAAAAACTTTCCTGCACACAGGCCTTTTGGTCCTAGGAACTTAAACACAGCTTTGCTGTAATAAGCCTTATTCTGCTCTTATAGAACAGTGCTATTAGGATCCATTTTTTTGGCTCTTCATTCTTAAATCCCCCATCACTTTTTTTAAAAAAAAAAAACAAAAACCCACAATGCTATTACTATTCTGATCTAAGAAATGGCAAACTTGTTTTTCACTCACAATTTAAAGGAAACTGTTTAAACCAGCTTTTGTCAAACTGAAGGTGTTTGTTTAGTTCTTCCAGTTTCTCATGATTACAAGTAATGAATGCACAAACTGCTTGCTGTTTGTCGCAGCAAGTTATGTTAACCAACTTCCTTTTTAAAAGCAGGAAGACAATCTCGGGCTTGCGTGATGCCTGATTATTTTACAAATTTTCCGTCTGATTCCTCCCAACTGAAAACAAATAGTCAACACAGAAGCAAAGAACAACTTAAACCAACAAAATTGTTGCTTACTCAACTACTTAGAACTAAAGAAAGATTTAGGAAGTGAAGTGACTTCCACTTGGTATAGGAGATTGCTTTGGAACCATGAAAAAAAATGGAGTTCAGCCGAATTTAGTATAACTGAGGTCACTATACCAGGATGACACAATAACAGGGAATAACATATTAAGGTTCTGTTATATGATATTTTGGCACCAGAGAGAAATTTAAAAGATCTTGGCCTTATGGGAAAAGCCTACAATGAAACATATGCAGTACTCTGACCTTACAAAAGAAAAAAAAATAAAAAAGAGAGAAGTTATTTTACTGGTCAGCTGTTTGCTTTACATACACCCTCATCTTCTCCACTCACCAGCCTTCTTGTACATATACATTTCAACAATATTTTCCCGTAACAAGACTAAAATTCAGTTCTGCAATAAAATTATAAGGATGCTTGATAACTTCCAGGGTTATTACTACACACTTTAAGTGTCTCACCTATCAAATGCTACCCATTTCCCTGGCCTGGCTTACTGCAGAGCCAATACTGTGAGCACAAGAAAGGCGGCAGAAATTGAATGGCTAGGGAGGCAAGTGGCATTGTAGAGTTATGCTGCATTAATGATGGTCTCAGGCAAATTACAATTTAGAAAGCTTAGTGCTGTTTGAGTATATTTTGTGCTATTATAATGTAATAGGCAAAAGAAAAATACTGTCAAGTCTAGCCACAGTATCCCCACTGTCTTCTAATGACTAGCTAGACATATAGACTGGGATGAACTACTGTCTTTACTAAAGGAATCCCTTCATTTTCAAGCATCACTGATGCAAGCATGTTTTAGGATGAAAACTGCTGTAGACTGAAGGTATCATTAGCCGTGCTACTGTCACTTAAGTACACAAAATCAGTGAATTTCTAAAAAGAACCCACATAAATCTGCACATGTACTATGCCTAATTAAAGAAAGGTTTGTAATTCCTTTCTGTGTCTAGGAAACTTCTATTAACAATTCATGTTGTACTTTGGTGTACAGCTCTTTCATCGTTGTGTTTTCACATCACACATACCTCCAGATTTCAGGCCTAGTTAATGAACTAAAATTATAAACCCTCTCACATGGAGTTCAAGTGGAAGAAAACAAACAATACCGACAGATTTAGTAACCAGAAATATCTTACTTTAGCTTAAGACAGAAGAAATATCCCTTTCCCATATTAAAATACTGTTTAGAGTGATATAAAGCAAACCATATAAAGAAACAGAAGATGGGCACAGCATTATTATACTCAAATAAGATCCTTTTAATAACATACATAAATAAAACAATGTGAAAGTTAGATACAGAAAGCAGTCTTTACCACTACGGAACCACACCAAAGGGATGTGTTGTCCACAAAATGATAATTTAGCTTTATGACAGTCATTGTCTAGATGACTTAACAATTGCAGAACAGATGTTGTACACTCTTGTTGTACATTCAAATCCTTTCAAAACAGTTTTCCAACATTAATAACATTCAAAAACTTGAAACACACTTTATAAACTCTAATAGCCATGCTAACGATGTGTGTAAAAGCTGTGTATGAAAAGGAATTTTATAATACAACTGCATGGTTGGATAACAAAACCAAAAACAAACTAAAAAACACCCCAAATCTGAAAACTTTTGCTTCAACGATATATTACCTCTAGAAAATAGCAGTAAAAACAGATTTCAAATACATGTGCCAGGTGATGTTTTGGGTTTTTTTTCTAACTGTGCTTGAAGCCTTTAACAATGACAAAAGGTACAGCATTTCTTCAAGTAGCTGGTGAAGTCAAATTGTGCACAACCACTTTGTCACTATGAACAACTACATCAGTGAAAAAACAAATCAGACTCCTGCCCAGCAGAGAAAAAAAAATAGATCTTCTGCCTAAGTACTTTCTCTAAGAGGAGATTTCCCATCAGGTACAAACACCGCCTTAAGACATTGCCAGGTTTCTTGCCGAGCACAGGAACGGAACAAGACTTTCTCGCAACAACTGCCCCCTGTCCTGCTGTCATACTTGGGTATGAATTGAACACCTGAAGGGACACTGTCCTATAGGGGAAACTGCAGAGAGTCATGTCTCAGGGGCCAGGCTCCTTCCTTCCCTTCCGAAACCCTGCTGCCCTTCTCAGAGTAGGGCCAGCGGTGCTCCTGTAGCACTGCCATGACAGCTAAGGGGAAAGAGGAGAGAAGGCAGGCGCTGAGCATCATTTTGAAAGAGGGGGGTGGCAGAAATCCACGTTGTCCTCAGTTAAAACTCAAGAGGGAGCCCCAGGGATGGGGACAGTGATGGAAAGGGCAAGCTCTGAGCACAGACCAGCAGGTAGAGGGAGATGATTCTCTCCCTCGACTCCACTCTTGTTAGACACCACCTGCAGTACTGCATCCATATCCGGGATCCCCAACATAAGGAGGATATGGAACTGTTGGAGCAAGTCCAGAAGAGGCCATGAAAATGACACAAGGGTCAGAGCACCTCCACTGTGAGGTGCTGAGAGAGTAGGGGTTGTTGAGCCTAGAGAAGAAAAAGCTCCAGGGAGAACTTAAAGCGACCCTCCAGCGCCTGAAGGGGCTACAGGAAAGCTGGAGACTTTTTACAAGTGTGTGGAGTGACAGGATAAAGGGAAACAGCTTTAAATTGGAAGGAGAAAGATAAGGGCATTAGAATAAAAATCTTCATGATGAGGGTGGTGAGGCACTGGAACAGGTTGCCCAGGGAAACTGGCTGCCCCATCCCTGGAAGCGTCCAAGGCCAGGTTGGATGGGGTTTTGAGCTGCCTGGGCTGGTGGGAGGTGTCCCTGACCACGGCAAGGGGTTGGGACTGGATGATCTTTAGGGTCTCTTCCATCCAAACCCACCCTGTGATCCTCTGCTGCCTCCCCCAGTCCCGGTCCGAGCGCCGCCAGTGCCGGGGGGCAGAGGGCGAATGACTGACTCCCTCTTCCCAGGAAGCAGCCTCCGCCTCGGGACAAGCCGGGGCTGCCAGCGAAACAGCCAGGGCACCCGCACCCAAGCCGGGGGCCCGCACTCACCCCGCAGCGATACACCTTGTTGGCCCTCTTGATCTTGATGTCCAGCGCGGTGCCCATCGCGGCGCCGCCGCCGCCGTCGTCGTCGTCACGTGGGAGCCGCGCGCCCGCTGCCACGTCATGTGACCCGGCCCGCCGGGCGGCGGCCTTTCGCCCACCACCTGACAGCCCCACTTCCGCCCGCGGGAACCAACATCCGGGTCTCCGCCGCGCGTCATTTCTCAGCCGATGACTCCGCTTCCCGGGCGGCCCCGCCCGCTTCCGGGTCGTCATAGCAACGAGAGGGGATGGGGGCGGAGAGGGGGGGAGGATGGGGTGGGGGAGCGCTTTCCGCCCCGCACGTCGGCGCCTTCCCGCGCACCGCGGGTGGAGCCGAGGGGCGGGGGAAGCGGGGACTACAACTCCCGGCGTGCTCAGCGGCCCCGCCGCGGGAGGGGGAGGAGGGGGAGAAGAGGGAGAGTGGTGCCGCTCGGTTTTGACGGGACGCGTGGGCGCGGCCGCAGGGAGGCGGCGCGTGCGCAGAGAGGCGAGAGGCGGGGCGGGGGCTGGCATTGAACATGGCGGCGGGTGGTCCCTCTGAAGGTTGCTCTTGGAGCTCTAGGCAGCAGCATCCTTTATGAGGGCAACGTAGGGAAGCGATCTCCATCCATCGTGTGCAGCCAGACAAGAGCTGGGACGGGATGGATTCCCCACTCACGTGCACAGGGATCCATTCTTCCAGAAATCTTACGTCTATACTATTCTTTCCAAGGTGTAATCTTAATGTTATGAATTTCGCATCAGTCAGATTCTCTCGCTGCTTCGGAGCCGGCTGCAGCCCTGCCTGACCCTGCACCGGGATGGGAAAGGCTGCAAAGAGAGGGGGTGCAGCAGCCCCAGCTGCTCAGCACAGATCCCACTGCGCACAGGGCGTTATCGGTCCCAGAGAATGAATCGTGCCTGGAGAAACCCTGACCGAGGGCAAACACGCTGTCTGAGGGACATTCTGTCTGAATTTCAAAAAATACATTTACTTGGATGAAACTAAACTCTGCTTTAGCTTAAGTCAAAGATACTCCAGTTTTTGCATTTCATAGAATCATAGAATCACCAAGTTGGAAGAGACCCACCGGATCATTGAGTCCAACCATTCCTATCAAATTTTTGTAACTCTTAGAATCATAGAATCATAGAACAGCCAGGTTGGAAGAGACCCATCGGATCATCGAGTCCAACCATTCCTATCAAACACTAAACCGTGTCCCTCAGGACCTCATCTACCTGTGCCTTAAACACCTCCAGGGAAGGTGAATCAACCACCTCCATGGGCAACCTATTCCAATGCCCAATGGCCCTTTCCGTGAAAAACCTCCTAATGTCTAGCCTAAATCTCCCCTGGCAGAGCTTGAGGCCATTCCCTCTTGTCCTGTCCCCTGTCACTTGGGAGAAGAGGCCAGCTCCCTCCTCTCCACAACCTCCTTTCAGGTAGTTGTAACTCGTCTTGTGTTAGGACAGAGGTCAGAAGGGCCTTGCAGAGCACCAGGGACAGGGAGGGCTGGATTCATGTGTACCAGCGGTGTCCATGCCTGTGTCTGTGTCCGTGTGTCCCCGTGGCCTGTTGCCCCACAGGTGCAGTTCCTGTCACCCCTACACAGTAGCAACACCTCAGGGCTGAGCTCCGAGCAGTGTGGTAACAACAGAAGATGGGTAAAGGCTTCACTGCTTCTCATCTTACACTTCTAACCAGGCTGAAGGGGGGTTATGCTTGCATAAGGGCTTGCAGCCCTCAGAACCCCTGTATATGATTCTATGATTCTATGATATGATGATTGAGTTCATAGAGTCACAGAATGGATGGATTGGGTTGGAAGGGCCTTTAAAGCCCATCCAGTTCTGACCCCCTGCCGTGGGCAGGAACACCTCCCACCAGCCCAGGCTGCCCAAGGCCCCATCCAACCTGACCTTGAACACCTCTAGGGATGGGGCAGCTACAGTTTCCCTGGGCAACTTGTGCCAGTGCCTCACCACCCTCATCATGAAGAATTTCTTCCTAATGTCTAATCTAAATCTTTCCCCTTCCAATTTAAAGCTGTTCCCCCTTATCCTGTCACTCCACACCCTTGTAAAAAGTCCCTCCCCAGCTTTCCTGTAGCCCCTTCAGGTACTGGAAGGTTTCTTTAAGTTCTCTCTGGAGCTTCCTATTCTCCAGGCTGAACAACCCCAAATCTCAGCCTATCCTCACTGGGGAGGTGCTCCAGCCCTCTGATCATCTTCATGGCCTCCTCTGGACCTGCTCCAGCGGTTCTTTATCCTTCCTACAGATACAGTTCAGCATGCTGAATTTCAAAACCTTTTAAAATGTTCTCAAAGTTGTCTACAGCTTGTTTGGTAAATTTAAGAAGTCAGTGCCTTGTAAAATATACAGTGACAAAATCTGTCTTAAAATCTTCAAGCAAAGAAATACCTGGTTTGGAAAATATAGGTGAGCAGCTAATGTGTGTGATCATGTTTAATATTGAGAGAAATGTTTCAGTCATTTAAGAGATGTGGATCACAGGTATGTAATTCCTGTGATTTCAGTGGGGGCATAAGTTGTCCATTGGCAGCATTGTAATTCCCAAAGGAAATTCTATAAAGCATGAATCAAGCTATGAATTTTAATGCTTTCCTAAAGTCATTATTCTTACCATGTTAAAAACTCAGGGCAGCCATTTCATGGAGATGTTAGAAGTACAAACCAGCTTCAGAGTCTAGCAACACCATTCTTACCTCAGTTTACAAAATGGGAGTTCTTTAATGCCTTCTTGAACTACATGTTGGTGCAGGAGCAGGGATTTGTGATAGATTTCAGTTGTTGAGCACTAGCAATCGAAATAACAGAACCATTGGAAGCCTGAACAAAGAATTATGAAAATGGACTGTGTAGATGCTGTAAGCTGGTGCTACGGCAGCGAATGTGCATAAAGTGCACAGCTGAGGGGTAAAGACAAATTTGTATGTGAAATACTGTTTTCCAGGAAGTCTTTAGATAGCTCAAGACAGACCCTTGAGGAACTGTTCACTGGTGGCATTATGAATCTTTGAAGCCTGATTACTAGAGCTGGTTGGCTTTGTCAGAGCTTGAAGATGTGTCTCTTAGTATTTTTGTTACTCTTTGCAGTGAAAACAGGAAATTCAAATGAGTGTAGAACACATCAAAGAATTAATAAACTTTTCAAGGATTTTAATTGTATTACTTAGTATAAATAACTGCATTTTTTAAAGAGTGGTATTTAGAAGCAGCAATCTAAAGTTACATTTTATTAAACTTCATGTGGATAGAAATACAGCCCCTATCAGTGGTGGGAGTACCAAGTCCTAGCAACAGTATGCAGAGACACCATTCCTGAGCATGAAGAGGCTCTAGAAGTGACACGAGGGAAGTACTCACAGCTTATACAAAGTGATCTGCAGTGCTTCAAGTGTGCATTCAGTCCTCTTGGCTATGTGAAGTGAGAAGGTAGTTCTGCTCTGTTCCTCCTTACCCCTACACATGCCTCGGTACTGAAGGCCACCTCGTCGCTGTGCTGCCTTCCTGCTTGAGGGCTTACGGAAAGCTTGGCAAAAAACAGTCCATGCTGTTGTAATTAGGAGCATCTTTTTTTTGGGGAAAAGAAGTGAGAGATCCAAGTCATTCCACATTCTGCAAAGAATCATAGAATCATAGAACAACCAGGTTGAAGAGACCCACCAGATCATCGAGTCCAGCTGTTCCTATCAAACACTAAACCGTACCCCTTAGCACCTTGTCCACCAGTGCCTTAAACACCTCCAGGGAAGGTGAATCAACCACCTCCCTGGGCAGCCTGTTCCAATGCTCCAAAAACTGTGAAAACCGTGAAAAACTTCCTCCTAATGTCTAGCCTAAATCTCCCCTGGTGGAGCTTGAGGCCATCCACTCTTGTCCTGTCCCCTGTCAGTGTTTATTTAAAGTGTTTATTTCAGAGAAGAAAGGATGAATGTGGTCAATGTGAGAAAGAAACACTTAACTTTGATTACTGAGTATTAGCACTATGCCTCACATAGCTAGTTACTGTGATTAGTCATGGTGAGGCAGGTAAAGAGAGAATTTTTTTTTTATCCCAACAAAGGAGAATTCAAAGGAAAAAAAATATTTGCTTAGACAGTATAGTTGCCTTCTGCGTAAGTAGATTTTTCTGCCATCACTTTCACAATCAAGTGTTTATCATTCTTAGGAAACTTTTCTAAAGGTACTTCAGTTACTCATTTCTAGGAACTGATGTCTCATGTCCAGAAAAAGCTCCGTCAGTACAAGCTGTAGCTGCCCATCTGCCTAGCAACACGGATCATCACAAACAAACCTCTTTGGAGCACCTGGTTCTCAATGAGTGCGGTGTCCAAATACGGTCTCTGTACTGACAGTTTAACACTCTTAGTGCAGTTCTTTATGCCAGCAGTGGATATCTCCTTCGTGACCATGACCTCCAATGCAGGGTTTGTTCTGATGGACTAGTGAGGCTGTTGGCTAAAATAAAGACATGAGCAGATGTGACCATCAGTGTTTCTAATGTTTGGACTGAGCTGACAGTACTTGTAACAATTGGAGACACCCAAGCCAAATACCAACCTCATCAATTCAGCTTGCCAAAATCTGTTGGTTGTGATCAACCCTCCCCCTTTTAACCACTTTTATCCCAAGATGTTAAAAGAAAAAGGTTTGTCAGAGTCAAAATCAAAAGATTGTGAGTCACCAGGTTATCATATCTTGTATTATTTGTTTCTGTCATGTTACTGGTTACAGTTACAGTCACAGGAACTGATTTACTTTGATTCATCCAAGTTACAAATCTTCTTTACTGAGTATCCACCTCATACTGAGTTATTTTGGAAGATTTCAGGAAGATCAGTTTAACTGTTCAATTTTGAGAGCAAAAGCTTGAAATTTGGCAGTGAGTCCTGTCACTTTTGGGAGGGTGCTGCTTCTATACACTTGAAAAATCCACTCCAAATTTGGACAAATGTTGAGACTGAAAATTTTATGCTTTTTTTGGCCAATGGAAAGTCCTTCAGAAAGTCACAACTGTGTTTTGTTTGTACCAGCCACACTCCAGGGTGAAGATGCAGGAACAATCAAAAAAAGGAAAGAAGTTAAGGGTCTTCTCAGGGGAATACAGGCGCGGCAGACCAGGGATGGGAAGGCAACTCACCTGTCACCGTGCCTGGGCTGATGGCCCCTACCTGTGTAGCATCTGGGGAAAATGTGGGGCACACGTCCTCAGAGGGGCAGTTGCAGGCACATGGTGACGGCTTGTATCACTCTCAGGCAGTTTAAGTTTGCTCTGGTCTGTGGTGGGGGTGAAGATACTCCCAACAGATGATGTGTGTGTACATTGCTACTGGAATTTGGGAATTTTTTTTGTTGAGTTTTTTTAGCTTTCAGGAACTCAGATGTAGTAGTTAGATTCCAGAGTTACCTGGTTAGGTAATTATAATGTTAAAGTTACTCTGCCATCCTCAGGTGCTTTCTCTGTATATGCATTTTAATCACAAATTCATACTGAATATTTCTCTTCCTTAAAGCAGTTATTTTATCTCCCCCCTTCTTTCTGTTTGTTTGTTTCTTTATTTGTTTTTAAACACAGCTTTATTTAGGAAATCTGAATTAATTAAAAAAAATGTAGTAGCGATTTTATATAACAGCTCTTTATTACTTAATTTATATAATTGTTACTGTTGTTGGTTCATGCAGTGTCCTATTCAGCTGCAAGAATAAGATTAAACAGATATATTCTGTATATTCCATGTTTTGCTTAAATTAATTTTGGATGTAATACTGCCTATGGAGTTCACCAAACCCAAACTTGATGTTGAACTTCAGTTGTTGTTTTCAAGTTTTGCTGAGCCTGAACTAGAACTGAAATAGACAAATTCTGGTAATAGGTGGACCTAAAGTGAAACCAAATGGAAAATTATATTAACTTCAGTACAATGATACATACACTTGTTTTGTGCATGTAAGTGATATCCTTTGGGACATTATTTTAACAAATATCTTTAAGATGTTTAGGCTTCTGTATTTGCCTCAGCCCAGAGCTGAAATGTATTGGTATAGAATGATAGCATTCCCGACTTGGAAGAAGCAAAATTTAATCTGTGCAAATTGGGTAAACATCCATAGGGAAGCTGTAGCATACATTTTTCTGCATTTACAAGAGTTTTGAAATCTTTTCTTAGAGAACACACTGAAGGAATGCAATGGGAGAAGTTGGACAGGTAATGCAAAGTCCTGACAATAGAAATGTACGTGAAAATTCACCACTTGCCATCAGAAGAATATGGAGTACATACAGTTGAAAGAGATCAGAGATTAAGTCTAATAAAACAGTAACTTCAAATAGTATTCATGTATTAGACAATTTTTAAAGTACTATATGGTTTTATAAGCATATGTTTGATAAACTGAAAATTGTTTTAGAGCACCTGACCTGGCTTTTCTCTACTCCTAAGTAACACAGAGGAGTTAGCCGAAGAAATAAGTGTAACTGATACAATAAACCACAGGAAGCATAGTGAAATTCATTATCTTTGGTGGAGAAAGAAATCACAGCACTGTAATTCTTAAGTGTTAGTGATTCTAAATGCCTCAGAAATGAGGATGATAATAAAAAAGAAATTAAAATCTCAGTATTACATGTAGGGGCTATATACATGTTAAGTCTTATCAATGTTTTCTAAAACATTTCCCATTGTTCAGAAATTTCTTTTTCATTAAAACTTGTCCTTTGAAGTATATCAGACATAAAAGAACTACATGTGTATATAAGCAGGGAAGGGCTAAAGAAGACAACAAAATACACCTATCTGTTCTTATGTCGAGGTGGAAAAAGCTAGTCAAGTTTAAACTAAGCTGAAGAAAAATCCATATAGGTGGTCTAAAGAAAGCCAGATATAATGTCATGTTCAAATTAAGAGAGGATTAGAGAAGTAAATACTCAAAGGCTTAGAAACAAGAGACATAAGTAGAGTAGAAGAATTCAGATGTAGATTCTTTGTCCATGTTAAGTAAAGAACCATATTCAGCCACTAGAAAATAAAAAGAACAAGAACTAGATCCTGTACTGTTGAAACCTATAGAGTTTTTTGTGTTGACTTCAGCACCAGCATGATGGATATTCCTCTAAAGGCGAGTCCAAATGCAAACTGATGAGTCACAGGAAAAGTAAAGATAAATTTTGCTTGTGCTAGGTGACAAAGCAGTGCTGGAAGCAGAGGTGTTGAAATAACAGGCAATGGTGATTGGAAGGCAAAAAAAATAAATGGAGATAATCCCATAATCTAGGTAGTATTGATCAAGGAATTTCAAAGGTATTGAAGAATTAACTAACTCATTTTCCCAGAAAAAAAGCATGATTTTAAAAGGAATTACCTCAGAGTGATAGTCCTTAGATAGTTTAAAAGGAACTTGAACTGACTGAAAATTGCACTGACCTTTACCTCCCTCCCAAAAGAATTAGCAAATATGGAAAATAACACTATAAAGCATGTAGGGCATGACAATCAACGGTGGATTTAAAAACCTAAGTGATTTAGGCATTAAAAAGTATTGAAAGATTCTGGCAAGAAAATAAAACAGTGGCAGGCAAGGCCTTATCCTGAATAAAAAGTATTTTAGAATCAGAAAAAAAATCTTTGGAAATAAATGGGGTTTTTTTCCTAGTGCAAAAGGTTGGTAATGGATGTTATGGGATTTTCTATGATGACATGTAAGTTGATATCTTTAAAAATGTTGTATAAAAAGAAATTCTTAACAAAATAGTAAAATTTGCAGGCTTCTGTGTGAGAACTGATTGTTGTAAAGGAGCTGTTTGCTCCAATGCCAGATAGCCTATGGTACAGGTACATAGAACAAAACCAGTAGAAGGAAAGTTGCACACTTCTTCTGAAACTTGCATATTCTTCCAGCAGCAGTAAATTGAGGTAGGCAGTGTTAAAAAAGTTGTTTTTTTTTTTTTTTAAATGTGCAAATAATATTAAAATAATCACACATAATTCATGTGTAAAATTTTCTAACTCTTTGACTGCTGACATCACTTGAAAAGTAATTTGGTATTTATATAGACATTGAATACAACCAGAGACATAGCAAATAAGAAGAGCGTTGCTCAAAGTTTATCTGGGATCTGGATATTCTGCAACTCCCCATGATTTTTTTAATGACAAGTCTTACATATGTAGTGAAATATTAGAGTCATAGAATCATAGAACAACCAGGTTGGAAGGGACCCATCAGATCTTCTAGTCCAACCATTCCTATCAAACACTAAACCATGTCCCTCAAGACTTCATCCACCTGTGCCTTAAACACCTCCAGGGAAGGTGAACCAACCACCTCCCTGGGCAGCCTATTCCAATGCCCAATGACCCTTTCTGTGAAAAACCTCCTCCTAATCTCCAGCCTAAATCTCCCCTGGCAGAGCTTGAGGCCATTCCCGCTTGTCCCGTCCCCTGTCACTTGGGAGAAGAGGCCAGCCTCCTCCTCTCTACAACCTCCCTTAAGGTAGTTGTAGAGAGTAATGAGGTCTCCTCTCAGCCTCCTCTTCTCCAGGCTAAACAATCCCAGCTCTCTCAGCTGCTCCTCATAGGTTCTGTACTCCAGCCCCTTCACCAGCCTCGTCGCTCTTTTCTGGACTTGCTCCAGAGCCTCAACATCCTTCCTGTGCTGAGGGGCCCAGAACTGAACACAGGATTCAAGGAGCGGCCTCATCAGTGCTGAGTACAGAGGGAGAATCACCTCCCTGGACCTGCTGGTCACACCATTTCTGATACAAGCCAGGATAACATTGGCCTTCTTGGCCACCTGGGCACACTGCTGGCTCATGTTCAGTCGACTGTCAATCTTGGATCAATCAACTCACTAGTTTGGTCTCACTTGATAATTTTTTTATTCCTTTGGCCATTAAGCCCGGTACTTAGGTCAGAGCAGCCACTTAAAGGAGCAGAAACTGCCATGTTTTCCCTGGAAACACACATCTATGATTGCTAATAATGCAAAATAAACCTCACATTTTACATCAGCTTTTATAATCAACAGGTTTTGCATATCTAAGTTTTGTAATGACGTTGAATATAACAGAAATTTAAATAAAACATTTTTTAAAAATACTTGATTAGGACTGGAAAAGACATGGGTATCACTAACTGGTATCAACACTCTCAGCTGTTTACATTTTAAAGTGATACAAATAGCTTTTAAAACTCCAAGTCTAAAATTGCTGTTTATGGATTAGTATTCATCCACTGATGTTTCTTTCTGCTAGCTGTAAGGAATGTATAAATGAGCATGTGATTTAAGGTATGATAACAACTGGATATTTACGACCTTACTATTCTGATCCTTGGACTGTGGAGCTAGCTGAGATAGCACACAGATCTCTCTTAGTTTTCTTGTCACCTAAAAGTAAAGTTATGTATCTTGGTCTCTAAAACAGCTTTTTCCTGTGTCATGTTATAGATACGGTGGCAATGAGATATCAACACAAAATGCTGAGTGACACTACCCATTGTTAGTGACATACTTTTCTATATGTTTTGAAAGCAATATTTTAAAATGAGGTAGAGGACATATGGACATGCACATGTGTACACAGTAAAGTTATCTAATAATTCCCAAAGGAAATAAAGCACATATATGTATAAGATTCTTTTTAAAGAAACATTCTAGTTTTCAGGTTTAGATCTCTTCCAATAGTGCAGAGACAGATCCTCAGCTGATGGTTGATCAGGACTTGGCATTGACTAAGAACGTCAGAGGAGAAAGAATCCTTTCATTGTGGAGAAGAAAATTGCCATTGACAGGAAGATGCAAAGTAACTCTTCAGCAAGGTAAATTCTGGCTTTTAAGTCTATCCTCAAGTATTCAAGAGAAAACTAATTTTCATCCTCTTGCTCATAATGTGCTGCTCCAGCTCCTCAGAACAATATAAAGAAAGACAATATAAAGAAGAGGAAGCCTGCATGCCTAAACAAGAAGGTAAGGGAGGTTATTAGAAGCAAGAAAGTATCCTTTGGAAACTGATTTGGAAATGCAGGAAACAGATGGGTTCATCAATTCTGTTACATTAATACAAAAGGCAGGTCACAACAGAGCTTGAGGAATAACTAGCAAGGGCATGGAAACAAAAAAATTCCCAAACAAGTAATTTTCCATAAGTATTGGGAACAGGAGGCTTGCTACAGAGTGGGTAGGGTCATCAACGTGTAAAAAGAACACTCAGAGGAAGCAAGACCATTCATGTTCTTGCATCTGTGTTCACAATGCAACAGATTAAAGAAATCCAGAACTTTGCATTACGGGGAATTATGGAGATCCATCTCATATGTAAATGGAGGGCAGAAAAGGTTAGAGAACAAACACGTAAAATATGCAAGATATCATGGTGACTAGGTGGCCTCCCTCCAGGGGATCTAAGAGAACTCGGGTGTTAGAAAGCTGAAGTACTAACTGCAGTGTATAGCTCTAGTTTTAGTTTTAAAACCTCTTCCCCTGTTAACCAGGAGGGGAAGGAAAATGTGAAGACCCATGCAACTACATGAGTGAGCCTGTTGTGTTGTCTACACTAGTCAAATAAGTAGGATCTATTCTACAGAGCAGAATCAATGGACACATATATAAATGTGACATATATAAATGTGAGGAAGACAATAAAGCTTTTGCTACACTATGTCAGGTATTGCACATCTAGAATCCTATGGTGATGTTAACATCCACGGACAAGGGAGATCTACTGCTTAAGGGCTACTGGAATTTCTAGGGGCAGTGAGGTCCCTAGATAAAGTTTTGCTTAATAAAGAAAAGGAGGCATAAAACCCCCCAACACCTTTATAAAGTAAGAAGCAAGAGGAATCAATCAAAAAAATAGCTAAATGACTGGAAACAGAAATAAAACAGAAATAAAAGGTCGGTTTTCAAAGAAGAAGGAGATCACAAGAGGAGTCTGCAGGGACCTGTGCTATGACT
This sequence comes from Coccyzus lansbergi, assembly GCA_033558105.1. NCBI lineage: Eukaryota > Metazoa > Chordata > Aves > Cuculiformes > Coccyzidae > Coccyzus > Coccyzus lansbergi. The sequence goes on from JAUMJK010000986.1 coordinate 1,472,961, forward strand.
TGTGCTGCTTAATGTATTCATAAATGATCTGGAAAAGAGGGTGAGCCGTGAGATCTCACAGATTGCTAATGATATTAAGCTATTCAGGTAAAGGAAAGTTAGAGGACAAACTGTGATGCAGTTAATGGGCTGACTGTGAAGAACTGAAGAACTGAAGAAAGACCTTGCAAGACTGAGTGACCGGATAATAAAATGGCAGATAAAATTTGATGTATTTTTTTAAAGTAGTGCACATGGGGGAAAAATATATATATATGGTGATGATGGGCTGTAAGCTAGTTTTCCACTCACAAATGTCATCTTTATGTTCTGATGTATATTTCTGTGAAAATATCAGCACAATGTTCCCTTTTTCTCAGAAAAAACTAATCAGATATTTGGAATTAATAAGAGTGGAATAAAGAACAGAGAACATTATAATACATCAATCCATATACATCGTTATAATACATCTTCCCCAGTATCAATCCATAGTTCTCTGTATATTGAGTAGTATGTACAGTTCTTTTCTTCACATCTCAAAAAGGGTATAATAGAACTGGAAATTATTTAGAAAAGTTTGACATGGATAACCAAAGAAACAGAATGGTTCTGTGTGAGGTGTATCTACAGGCCCTTAATTCTGAAAAACAGATGACTGAGGGGAGATATGGTAGAAGCCTGAAAAATCACCAGAGGCAGAGAAAAGGTGAAGGTGGAGACACTGTTACTGTCTTTTCCCAATATAAGTACTTAACATTGAAGAAGCTAGTAGGAAGTACGTTCATGAGTTCCCTATGTGATTTTAAGCTGTGGAAATCTTTATTACAAGATACTGTAAGATGCTGCCACATGCTAAAAGTTTGGGAGATGAAGCCAACCAAACAAATAAACAGAAGAAAAGTCCATTAAATAAGAAACCATCACCCACTGTCCATACTGCAGAAGCCTCCAGACCACAGATCACAGGACTTTGGGAGTGCTTGTTAAAAACATGCTTGCTTTGTTCATAAGCTCTTCTTTGAGCATCTTCTATTGGCTGCTGCTGGAAACCAGATACCAAACTAGGTAAATTTTATGTTCCCAATATAGCAGTTTTTCATGCAAGTACTATAGGAAAAAGAAGATTATGACGTTCACAATAATAACATGATTCAGAGTCACAAAAGGTTAGAAGAAAGACTGAGGACTTCCGGAAGAGAAAAATCTTAATCCCTATAGCTGGAAAATAGTGTCAAAACCAGTTAGGTGGTGAAGTAGGTCACCCGTGTGTAAACACCTAACACCAGCCCTCTGCAGGGAAGGCATATGGGTGTCTGAGGGTTCTGCTGGAGCTGACTGGGACAGTTGCAAGCTACAAAGGCCTCTCACTGAGCAGAGGGGTCAAATTAATTTAGAAAGGAAGAAAAGGAAGAAAGAGTACACAGTGGAAGACAAGCTACCTCCTTGTAGGAGAAGAGGCCACCTCAAAATCATTTGCCAAAAAGAAAAGGAAAATTGCCCTGAATTGTCCAGAACATTTTGGTTTTGTTTTCAAGTGTCATTGTGAGAAACAGAAAAGACAAGAGTGCCATTGTGAGGGGTAGTAATGCAAGAGGGAGCACCACTGATTAAGTTGGGAAACTTAAGCAAAATCAGTTAATTTTTACTTATACTGCATGAAGGAAAACACATTTTCTGTTAGTCACCAGTTGAAATGTCACATGATCACAATGCAAAAGATTAAATTTGGCTTGTGGAGCCATTAAGGAAAGGAAAACAATCTAAGTCTGAAGAAAATCAAATCATTATTTTGATGTTGCAGATATTTAAAACCAAAATGTCTATATCAGTGCAGTAAAGAGCAGTATTCATTCTAGGTGATATATAGCTAAAATTGTATATAGTGCTGTATGAATATCAAACTGCCATAGTACTGATTACTCTCATCACAAAGTTACTTTAATAATGGCCTTAAAGGATTATTTGGTTCTAGCTATTGATAGCCTAGTCTTCTGACATTGACATTTTTGTTGCAAATGTTGTGTTATTTTGGAGGTGGAGATCCAGGTGCCCAAGTCTCTCCTATAGAAGTAGGAGACCGGAAAGTTGACAGGATTTAGAAGACTGGGCAGCTAGGAAGAGCTGATGACTGCTTGACTTGTACATAAGCTCCAGAACTGAATTGTGATCGCTGTATCACAGGTATGTAAAATTTGTCAGACAACAAACCTTGACACTAGATGAGGAATATGATTAATTTATGAAAAGCTTAATTTTATTTAAAGAAATATGCTTATTCCTATAACCATAGACTGGAACATGTCAAAGAAGATGTACTTTGGGAGTCATACCAAACCTAAAGGGTAATTCTTTCAGCTCAGAAGAAGCAGTGACATAAAACCTTTTCTCTCAGAACTCACTGTGGTAAAGTTACTGATGAATTTTGTGATACAACTGAAAGCCGTTGTAGAAGGCCCTAGTTTTGCAGCTTATGATCATAGAATTGTAGAATGTTTGGGTTGGAAGGGACCTTAAAGATCATCCAGCTCCAATCCCCTGCCATGAGCAGGGACACCTCCCACTAGATCAGGCTGCCCAAGGCCTCATCCAACCTGGCCTTGAACACTTCCAGGATGGGGCAGCCACAGCTTCCCTGGGAAAACTGTGCCAGTGCCTCACCACTCTTCCGGTGAAGAAATTCCTCCTTATATCAAGTCTAAATCTGCCCTTCTTCAGTTTATACCCGTTACCCCTCATCCTATCACCACAAGCCTTTATAAATTGTCCTCCAGCTTTCTCGTCACCCTTTCAGGTACTGGAAGGTCACTATAAAGTTTCCTCAGAGACTTCTCTCGAGGCTGAATAAGCCCAACTCTCTTAGCCTGTCCTCACAGCAGAGGTGCTCCAGGCCTCTTACCATATTTGTAGCCCTCCTCTGGACTCCTTCCAACAGCTCCATATCCTTCTTACATTCAGGACTCCAGAACTGGACACAGTACTCTAGATGAGGTTTCACAAGAGAGGAATAGAGCAGCTTCCCTCAACCTGCTGGCCATGCTTCTTTTGATGCAGCCCAGGATATGGTTGGCCTTCTGGGCTGTGAGCATACGTCAAGCTTCTCATTGACCAGTGCCTCAAGTCCTTCTCTGCAGGGCTATTCTCAATCACATCATCCCCCATCCTGCACTGAAATCAGGGATTGCCCCAATCCAGGTGTAGGACCTTGCACTTGGTCCTGTTGAACCTCATGAGGTTCTCACAGGCCAGGTTCTCCAGCCTGTCCAGGTCCCTCTGGATGACATCCTGTCCTTCCGTTATGGCAACTGCACCACTTAGATTGGTGTCATCTGCAAACTTGCTGAGGGTGCACTTGATCTCGCTGTCAATATCATTGATGAAAAAATTAAACAGCACTGGTCTCAGTACAGACCCCTGAGGGACACCACTAGTCATGGATCTCCATGTGGACTTTGAGCCACTGACCACCACTCTCTGAATACAGCCAATTTCTTATCCACCATAACATCCACCCATCAAATCCATATCTCTCCAATTTAGAGAGAAGGATGTTGTGGTCCCCCATGTCAAAGGCTTTACAGAAGTCTAGATAGATCACATCTGTTGGTTTACCCATGTCCACTGCTGTGGTTACCCCATCATAGTAAGACACTAATGATACTCTGTTGGGAAAAACAACAAATGCTTGGAAAACTTCCTGAATTCAGAAGTAACTTTGCAGCAATCTTTTTTTTTCCTGTGGACAACATACAGCAACACTTGTGTGTTGCTTGTAAAAAAACCTGTATATTTTTGTCTCTTCGGTTAAGAAGTAGGTGATGCCTAAGGCCATCTGGAGTTTGGGTAAAAGTGAATTACACAAAGTTGAGCTATTTACTGTAATTTATTATATACTGATTTCACTGCCCTGAAAAAGTAACTTGAACAAGGCAAGGAAAAGATCTTTCTTGTTGAAAACTAAGCTAGAAATATTTTTGTTGCTGTTTTTATCCTTTTAAAGTTGCATTTGCTTTGCAGTTGCTTATAAATTTCCCCAAACCAAAATATTACTCTTTCCTAAATAAATCAAACTTCTCCCTATTCCTTCCCCTTAAAAAAAAAAAAAAAATTGTGGGAGAGAGAAAACCAGCCTGAAGCAACACCCAGGACAGAAAACTTCTTCCAAGTAGTTAAAACTTGGCAAATCTTTAAACAATGGAATATAAATAAATAAACAAACAAGGATTAGCTGGATGTTTGCCTCAACCCAAATGTTCTGGACACACACACACACACACAAAAAAAAAACCAAACCAAAGCCCAAATACCCTCCAAACTAAAGCCAGAAGGGTTTCAGCTGTTTCTCAAAATGAAGTTTGGAGGAAATGAACTGTTTTACATTTCTGTAAAACCTGTAGACTTATAACTGAAAATGCAGTCTTCTGCAACCAGGTTTTAACAGTCAACATAGATGCTGCCCTGGTGTCAGAGTGAGTTTTTCTATTCCTTTTAGATTTACCCCACATCTTATGAGTGCTCAAGGCTCTGACCAACATGCATGCAAGTACAGAATGTCCGAGACAGCCAATGTATTCCATATGTGTAGAATATGCCTCTGTATCGCGTATAAGAGGATCTGGTCTCATGACTACATGCCATGTGCATAAATTGATTATATTTGGTGTCAGGCTTATTGAACTCTGACTTTGATACTGGGACTTGGTTCTTGCACCAGGGCTTAAGAAGACAACCCTTATTGTCAACCCCAAGCAAAATTATGGATGTCTAGAGAATCACAGTTGCCCTTGCACAGTAGAAACTTTGTTAAATTCCCCAAAGTTCCTGCTTCTCTGATTAGTACAGCAGTGGGCGAATTGAAGTTGCTTGCTCTGACTTGTGGTGGCATCTGAGTTCGGGGCACCCCCGCCTCCAGTGAGGAGAATATCTCTTCCGTCTCTTCAGTATTGCTGCTGCTGAAATCCAGAGACCAATATCTCACCAAATATGAAAGAGTAAGGAGCAGGGCTATTGCAGACAATGGGACAGGTACAAATGTGGGGGGAAAAAAAAGAGATCTTTAGGTTATAGGAGAAGATAGAATCAGGTGGTACAGACAAAAGTTTCAGCAAAAGAAGTGTCAGTAAGACTAGCCTTAGGCTTCTTTTGTTAAATGCTGCTCTCACTGTGTTTTCATGGGCTGGTACTATCAACCCTCTTTTTACAATCTTAGATGCATCCTATGATGTTTTGTACTATTGGGACTCTACCTAATTTATTAAAAAGTGAATAGCCTCCCACAGCACAACTCAAATATGACATCTTATTTCATCTAGTTCAGCATTTGATCAGGATAGCTGGCTTTTCAGTATATTGGTGTGGTATGCGCTCTGTCTAGTAGCCACTGACATTCACCTAGCAATTGAGAGTAGTATTCAGAATAGCTAAGTACCACGAAGGGAGAGTTAGTAATTACAAAACGGAAGACCTAAGTAACACAGTGTTCTGTTCTCTGTTTCACATTGGAAAGAAAACTGTACACTCTGCCCATTCCAGATATAAAGTACTTGTGTAAATCTGACCACTGTTTTATTAGTCTCCCATGTATACAGTTGGCATGGTGTAATTAGTATTTTATGAAATGAGGATAGTCTAATTCTTCAGAAAATCTATTAATTCAGACTTTTAAATGTCAAATATGGGATTTACATTTGATACTGTTACACCTAGAATAAACTTTAGAAGTTGGAGGAGGTGTTTTACATTATTTTTTTTATATACTACTACTTACATACTTTATATATTGTTACTTCACATGCCACTACAGATCTATCTTGGCTGCATCGAAGATAGAGTTATGTTAAGAAGCAGCTTTAAAATTAGCATTTGGGATTTTTTTATGAGGTTACTGGGATTTTAACATGAGCACAATTTAGTAGACAGGCACTTTGAATTTCCTATATGCTTTTCACCTAGCTTTGTTATAATTTTTAATCTGAAGTTTTCTAAGTTGTGTTCTGGCTGAAATTTCGCTACAGTAGTCCAGTTCAACATACCTGAGGTAATGTCTTAGAAAAACCTCCTCTGCCAATACATACAAGATACAGTTGAAGCTTACTGTGAGAAGATCTACTACGATATACAGGTTGGAAGAGTGAAAAAAAAAAAAACGTTTGAAGTAATTTTTCAGCTTTTGTTTTTCATAACTGAGTTTTATATACCAAGAGATAAACTTTATGTGTTGTGAGCATAACTGTTATGTGCTCTGCTTATAAACTCAATGATGTGTGCACTTGTAAGCATGATAGTCTGTGCATTCATAAACTTGATGGTCCCAACACATAAAAATATTAGCTATCTGGAGTTATGTTAATTTTAGTCCCCAGAAGGGAAAGGATTTATGGCCATGCACTTAACAGAGAACAGAGAAGTAGTTTCGCGCAGCCACTGGCATAACAAGTTTCATGTGCAGCTGCTGCTGAATGAAATCTTTCACATCTCTTGCAGACTTGCTACTTCTACCCAGTCCATTCTACAACTGAAAAAAAAAAAAAGATGACAGTTTTCTTGTGAATGACAGATTTCTTGTGAAACAGTTTGAATTACTATTTATGAAATACCACCACTGCAAATGCAGGAAGCCCAGCAACAAATGAAACAGCGGAACTGCTTTTTCTTCTCCACTCACAATCAGATTTCACAGTGCTTTGGCAAACATCATGTCTCATCTCCAATTTTGTTACCAATGTTCACCAGCATTCCATCATCCCCAATATGAAACTTTTTTTTTTTCATACATCACATAACTGTACCCACCTTCCACAATTAGTCCTGGTGCAGATAAAGGTGACCTGAAGAAAGTCTGTACTGTATACATACGTACAACAGAGTAATGTGATTGCCAGAGGTAGTGGATAAAGTCAAATGCAGTTCAAAAAGCTTGGCTTCTTGAAAGCCAAACCACCACTGTTTGAGAGTCAAAATGCAGGTTTAGACATTTACATTTAAACTAGACCTAAGACTTCATACAGAAATGCTCTCAAACACACCAACACTGGTAACAATTGGCCACAAGTTTAGGCAATGTGTAATTATGACTTTGTCAGTGCATAAACATACCCTGAACAAATCGGTGGGACTGCAGGGGCTTCAGAGAGCTGTAGCACACCAGTGTACCAGCTGCGCGTCTTCTGTTGCCATAGATTTACTCAATGTACAAAGCCTGGAACTGATCTTAGTAAAACAGCATGTGACAATACACCCTCCTGCAGAGGAAAAACCAAAACCAGTCCAACTATCTATTCTGTAATGTTTATAAGCCAGTTCTTGCCCAGCAAGTGTTGCCAAAATGCAAACATCTGCCCTAGCTCAGGATTTCCTGAACTGACTTGGAGATGGGTCAAGCCATATTTTGCTAAGGTCTTTTCACAAGGGTATCTGCGCGGAATAAATGAACCTGACTACAGCTGAGGAAGAAAAAGTATGCAATACCCCAGATTCCATTTGAGACTCTGGAACTCTTGCAAGCTGAGACCTGAAAGTCATCATTTCTGTAACTTTATTTTTCTCCTCATTCTGGCAGTTCAGCTGGCGATTAGTTTAGTATCAGTCTCAGCACAAGAGAATTTGGGGTTGAAGTCGCTAACACCAAAACTAGGAGACATACTTAAGACAGCCTAACTCATTGCAAACCATGTGGTGACCTTCTAAACTCATCCCCAATGTTATACCTCTGGGACCATGACGAGACTTAACTGTAGGAAGAGCAGGGTTGGCTGACACACCAGCACCAAATTGTTTGTATGACATTATTCTTCCCATGCTGGTTCCAGATTTGTGTCCACACTTGGGCTTCCCCTACAGGTGCTTGTGACATTCTGCCTTCCCCAAGCTGTTATAGCCTGGGGAACCCACAGTGGGAATACTTAAGGGATATCCTTGCATTAGCAGAAAAACCCTGCCTGGCAGCCGAAGTGCTATTTTAGTAGCTCTGTTTTGGCAGGACTACCCCTGTGGGACTTGACACCGCAGACCTGGTTGGCCACACCACTGGCTCGCAGTAGTGATTGTGATGAGGTGGGCAGGGGCGTCTTAGCATAAGGACAGCATCAGCCTTGCCTGCCTTGCCAATTCCCCGGAACAGCTTGTGGAGGTGAAACTGCAGGCCCCTAAAAAGCCTGCCCTATGAAAAAGGAGTGCTGGCCCACAGAGCAATTCGCCAATATTATTGATGCCACAGAACACACTCAAGGGCCACAACAATGTGAATAGCCAGGGAACTGAAGATGAAATATACATTGTAAGAAGGTAATGCACACATAGCTGGTTTGTTTTACGTGCGTATGGGAAAGAAACAAACTTCTCTCATTTCATAAGGCTGAGTGGACTTCCTCTTGATTAGACCCTCAGTCCATCAGTCCTAATAGTTCTTTAATTCCTAGTAATGATTGGCCACCTCATGATTTGATAGACCCGTTTTGGGCAGAGATCTCAAATAAGAGTCGTTCAAAGAAGTTCTGTGAAAACTGGTGACTGGGTTGAGGATCAATCCTGGTTAATCAGTTAACCATTTCTCACTTTGGCAAAAGCTGAACTGTAATCTGAACTGTTAATGCTTTTGTTTGGTCTGCTAACTGGGCAAGCTGCACACGTGTAGCCCCAAATAAGTCACGGTTCACAGTCCCTTTTGCTCAATAGATAGTGCAGGGTCACGTGCTGGAGCTTTGGGAATAGTTCAGTGTCTGAGGTAAGAAGGGAATCTGAAAACCTGAAAGAAAATATTGGACTGGGAGGAGACAGAGAATCTGGGAGGAAAAAGGAACAAACAATCAAGCATTGTTGCTTCTACTGCTTGAAGAAGAATTTCTTAGTATGAGGAACTGCTGTAAATGGCAAGTTTAGAGAAATGTCATTTAAAACTTGTCAGGTTTTATTTTTCTTAGTCAGCAGGAGGTTTTATGGTCATATAGGTACCTAGCAGAACATAATTCTAAGAACTTTCTTGAACAGGTTTGTTAAGTTGGGGTACCGCAAATATCATGTCTTGGAACTTTATAGACAATATCCCTCCAGAGAGAGGACAAGAAGCTTTCTCCTGACATCAAGAACAAAGTTTTCTCCTTAGCCAGCTAAGACATATGTTCTGCTGCACAAACACAGAGTAAAGAAATTGTAATTTGTATCACTGGATAAGCTTCCAAAGGAGCTGCCAATGAAGGACCTAATTTTAACAGGACTGAGGACAGGTTTTGGCTCTTCCAGGAATTCCTACAGAGAAGCAAAAGCTTTTTACTGAACAGGTGTAGGTAGATGCAACTTAGCTATGTTACAATCATCAGAATCTAACACAAATTTTTAGACATACACGAGTTGTATGGTACTAGACTGCTTGGATGTGAGTAAAACTATGATTAAATTAACATAATGTCTTTTTAATCTTCACAAACACAGGGAAAACAAATTGCTCTGGAAGTTGGAAAGTGAGGATGCAGAGAAGTTCCTAGAGGGGAAAGAGTTGACATTGTGGCCCTTTTTTAAAGAATCATAATTCTTCAGGATACCTGATTTTAGCAGAAAACTCTTCTGCAGTCCTGCGAATGTATTTATCATGGAAAGTGGTTTCAGGAGAACTTCTGTGATACAACTTTAAAGCATATGTTTCTCCTAAAATAAGCAACACAGCCTCTTTCCCAGAGGTTTTTTCCAAAAAAAACCAAAAACCTCCACTCTTTTGGGGAAGGACCTCTAAACTGGAGTGAGGAACTTGTCATACTTAGAAGTGGTGATCTTCAACCTGCCTCTTTATAGGATGAGAACACCAAGGAATACATAACTGCCATTCAAGAGAAAACTCAGGGAGCTGCAAATTTTTTTCTGTAGCAAGCCTCATCCGGCAGCAACAGCAGCAATTCCAGGACCTTCTGGTCCAGAGGCGTGCCAGCCTACACAATATGCAGTTCTGGCTGTCAATCCAAACCCTGTACTATCAAAGCCCAGCTCTGATGATGACTCAAAAGCGTATCTATCTACATTTGAATAAGTTACCATGGCAACCTCTCTGGCCTAAAAAGAGATGGACCACATTAGTTACTTAGCAGCACCTTTTTGGCAGGTGAAACACAAGCTGCTCACTCCAGATGATGGTTTGATTTAGAATTAAGTCTGTCTGAGAGCTGCCGTGGCATTCTCTGAAGTGTTAATGATGTAACACAGAGAGAAGAACTTCTTTTGGGACTTAACTTCAGATCATGGCCTGGCACTGAAAGGACTGAGCTATATGGTGGCTTTGCCCAAGAAACACAGAACAGTTGGCATCGTGGTCTTTTTTCTGTATTATGAGATACTTTCTGAAGATCCTCTAAGCTAGGTCCGCTCGCCCTGAAAGGCCAAACTTGCAGAGAATGTGCAGGATACCAAGGATTATTTGAATTGCTGCTGGCTCAACAAATCATCTAGATTTAAACATCTATTCAAAAGAGAAACCTGGAAAGCCCCGGAGAAGGGTGCCCATGACTGGTGTGGAAGTAGTCTGGAGTTCTGACAAAGATATACACACTCCAAAGGAAAAACTGCTAGGCTGCAAGGGCTTTTCAACATCTGGGTTGCAGAATGAATGCTTCCAGAATGGATGAACCCCTTTACTTAATGTGAGACTTAAGGATGAGAAGGGAAACACTATGACATCACCTATGGTCCCGCTTATAGTAATCAGACAATGGTTGACAGAAACAACAAAAGGAGTATTTGTAGTTTGAAGCATGAGGAGATGGAACTAAGCTGATAAGATACTGAACAGCTTCCATAGACCTGGGAAGTACTTAGTCCCTTAAATCAGGAAAACGTCTTCACCCCCAAAATCATAGACACAGTGTTACTGATATAATGTGTGCTGAGAAGGCCACAAACACCACTATCTACTATCACAACACTACTATCTATGACCTCTACTGCTTCAAGTCGATGACTGACAGAACGCTGGGTTGAATAATTAAAAGCTATTTGAAAATACTGGTTTTGTGAATAGATATTCCTCGCTCAAGAGTTATGAAGTTCTGTCAGTCTGTGACAAGAGTGAGGAAGGTTCTGAAATGACTTATTGCTTCCAACATCTGGGAATCCAAGTAAGTAAATCTGGCATTATATGCCAACTTGTTGACTGTGCCCATAATCAAAGGCAAACAAAAGAACCAACAAATAAATGAGTAGACCTGGCCACTGCGGATGTAAGAAGCACCACAATTAGCACACCAACAGCCCCCCAGCTTTGGTACTGCACTGTCTCTTGCACAGTAGCTTTCACTAACAGAAATTTTAAAGCAAATGATGATAAAACACACAGACCTAAACAAATAATTCCTTCTTAATCTTTACTAGGTAGCGTACTCAAGGTGTGAACATAATGTAATGTGATTTTCAGCTTTTCCCTCTGATTTCTTGATCTCTTTCATCTGTTTCTTCGGTAAAATGGAAATTAAAAAGCAATGTACAAATATTTATTTAATACTTTATATTTATCTGCCATGCCATATCCTATTGTTCTGACTGTAGATGATAAAGTCATCTTGGGCTTTCCCCCAAAATACCAATGATAATAATAATAACAACAGCAATAATAACAATAATAATAATTCTGGGAAGCCTTTTGTATCTACAGCATTCTTTCTGGGGTAGTCCTACACCTTTATGTACTCTTGGATTCTGTAGGCTCCAATTACAACTATTTCTGCACTGGTCCCTAAGTCTACTTTCTTGATGTAAATGCACATCAAAAAAGAGAGGAAACCAGGAAGGATTATATTTCTCAACATAATCATACTGCAGGACAAGAGAGGCAAAAGAGTCAACCAAGGTTGGCTGCAATGTAAATTTCTCTCCCGTGTGTTTGGAATGTTGCGTATCATATCACCTCATATCTAGTGAACTAAGAAAATGTTTGTGCTGCTTTATTGTTTCTTTTACATCCACTCTATTTCTCCAGACTGTTGTCTATTATTTTCTCTCTTAGATCTTATATCTCCATGCTGTATTCTTTCCTCCTAATTTTTTATGTGTTTTTTCCCTTATATTTTTCTCAAGTTTTCTGCCTATTGTTGTTCTTTTTGGTCCCAAACATTCAGTTTTCTGAGGAGTTAGTCTCTTAGGAAGAGAAAACTAAGTATTTCTTAGGAACCTGTCTACTAATTCATAAAGAATGTGCGCAGATTCCTATTTTCAAGTGTAATACTGCAATATTGTCAATCTCCTCTAGGATTCTCAGTCTTTTCCATCCTGATGGTCCCTTCCTTCCTAAAGAAAGAAAAAAAGTAAGATATGATTATTTTGAGCAAAGTAGAAGAAATGAGCAAGTATTTGGATCCCCTTCTTCCAGATCACAACCTATTTCTCATTGCTCCATATTCTGTCTCTGTTATCTCAGCTACACCACGCCAAAGCTGATCTCCTAGAGGGCAATTTCTTGCTGTCATATTTATTTTTGGACTGTTTCATAGTGTTCACTAGCAAAACCAGTGAAAGTGTACCCTCATCTTCTACCCCTTATTTCCACTCCATATCTATGCAATACTGACCTCTCGGTTACTCCAGTAACAACCATTTATGGGATGCTTTACACAACGGATCAGAAAGGTGACCTGGTATTAAAATCCAAACAAAACTTCTCTGGGGGGAGTGAGATTCTGGCTGAGTGCCAGCTTAAAAGATCCTTGCTTTCCAGACACAAGACCCAACTTTTACTCTACCTGTATCTACAGCACAGAAGAGAACTCTAGCTTCCAGTGCTAAGGTAAAGGTGTCTCCTGCTCCCAGCCTGCGTGCTATATTTCCAGATGAAGCAGGATTCTGGTGGAGTCTCAGCCTGGAAGATTTTCAGAACCCTAACACCAGCTCTAAGCCTACTGGCAGCAGAGGACACAAGTCCTCTTCCTAAGGCACACAGGCCATCAAGTCCACCCTGACATTAGCTGTAATCCCAGATTCTGTGACTGGAGTAGGATTCTGGTAGAACTGCAGTTTGTGACGGCCTCGTTCCTTAATTTTAATGATTATCAGTTTTGATGCTTTAGCTGTTGAGGACCTAAACAGAAAATGCTGCAGACCATCTGTTCTACGTATACATGCTTTTAATGAAATAGACATCTAAAAGACTACTGTTGTACAAGAGAAGAACTATGCAGGTTGTTCATTACCAAGATATTAACAACACAAAAATATTTTGTTGTTTGTACTGGAAAATAAAATTTTTAAAAAGGCCATCACCTTTCAAAGGACAGGCTGCTACAAACATTTAGGAGATACAAACATTAGGGAGATTCAGGCTGGACATTAGGAAAAAGTTTTTCACAAAAAGGGTCACTGGGCATTGGAATAGGCTGCCCAGAGAGGTGGTTGATTCACCTTCCTTGGAGGTGTTTAAGGCACAGGTGGACGAGTTGCTAAGGGACATGGTTTAGTGTTTGATAGGAATGGTTGGACATGATGATCTGGTGGGTCTCTTCCAACCTAGTTATTCTATGATTCTATGAAACCCTAAGTTTGGTTATAGCCAGCAACGTAAGAGTAGATCACTACTAAGCAAGTGTACAAACTCATGAAAACCCTGTAATATTTTTAAGTGTTAGCACAAAAAAAACCAACTCCTCAAAAAAACCCCAACATGTTATAATACGTACTGTGACATACTCTGACACAGTAAATGGTGTGACGAGTTTCTATGAGCTTTGTGGTTGCCTACATTGAGCAACAGAGAAATTATTCTGCCACAGCACATCATCATTCACAGGTAATGGCAAAGACATTTTAGCAATGTTTACAAGCTTGTCATGGGGACAGATCTCAACATCCCCAAAAGAAGAGCTGTCCTCCCTTACTGATGAATTGGGCAGCGCACATGCAAGACAGTCAGTGCTTTCCTGTATGTTCTTGATCCCCTCCCACATACACTGTGTGTGCAGGTACTCTAGGCCAAAACGCGACAACACTAACTTGGGAGTCCTTGTCTAGAAGCAGGCGATCCTGTGGGCCTTCGTTAAACTGCAGAATACGCGTGTTGGCTTTCCTCACCCCAAGGTAAGAGCTGTATTCTGGTCATACTCAAATGCTGAGAGAGAGGTGTCTAAAGCGGCCCAAAGTGCCCCTTAAGTCCTTCTGGGGCTGAGGGGAATGAGAAATGACCGCTTAAATTGTGGCACCCCCAGACACTTTAAGGTGCAATTTCATGGTTGATTTATTCTAACCTAACACCATGCTGTTACTCAATGGGGTGGTCCCACAGTTCCCCCATCACATGTTCCTGCTGTCTCCTGCGTATCAGTATTTCTCATAGCAATATAGAGAATTTCTTGGTTTGGATGGGTGTTTCACTCAGTTTCATTGTGCTGTCATTCCCACCGATGTACAAAAAAAGAGGCAGAGGGACTGTGTGACTGAGAGTGGAGAGACTCTGGGTGGCTGTTTTCAGCTGCAACACAATTTTAGCTTGGTTGAACTGTGCTTGATACTGCATTTGTAAAACAAGACTTTGGTTATTTAGGAGAATGCACAGCTCTGGCTGTTGCTGCACCTGCCTCCCTCTCCTTGGCTGCTTATTTCCACCTTTTAAGCTGAGATAAAAACGTACTAAAAGAGAAAGAAAAGCAAACGGAACAAGCGTTGGTAATATGCCCTAATTTCTTCAAGGAGGGTGGCTGGGAACTGAAATTACTAGATTAAAGTATCACATGTTAGAATCAAAGTATTGGATAAAGGCCACACTCTAGTTTTTTTATCTTTGTGGGCATTCCAGAATAAAATTAAACCCTCCCTGTCACAGATCCAGGCTGGCTGCACCAGCGCTACAGCCCCACTCAGGCTGAGCTGTGGAGATGCTCAGTTATGGGCTGAGACTTCCCTCAGCAGCTTGAGGCTCCCTCTATACAGCACAGACACAGCTTCACCGTGGGATTCTTTTTTTCCTATTTTTTTGGGGCTGATATATTTATTGTTTCATAGAATCATAGAAGAGTTTGGCTTAGAAGGGGTTCCAAAGATCATGCAGTTCCACCCCCATGCAATAAGCAGGGACACCTCCCACCAGACCAGGCTGCCCAAGGCCCCATCCAATTTGGCCTTGAACACTTCCAAGGATGGGGCATCCACAGCTTCCCTGGGTAACCTGTGTCAGTGCCACACCACCCTCATAATGAATAATTTCTCCATCTAA
Source organism: Coccyzus lansbergi (assembly GCA_033558105.1). Lineage (NCBI taxonomy): Eukaryota > Metazoa > Chordata > Aves > Cuculiformes > Coccyzidae > Coccyzus > Coccyzus lansbergi. The sequence continues at coordinate 1,488,112 of JAUMJK010000986.1, forward strand.
ATCTTCCCCCTTCCAATTTAAAGCTGTTCCCCCTCATCCTATCACTACATGCCCTTGTGAAAAGTCCCTCTCCAGGGTTCCTGTAGTCCCTTTAGGTACTGGAAGGTCACTATGAGGTCTCATCTGAGCATTTTCTTCAGGCTGAACAACCTCAACTCTCTCAGCCTGTCCTCTTATGTAAGGTGCTCCAGCCCCCTGATTGTCTCTGTGGCCCTCGTTCCAACAGCTCCATATCCTTCTTATGCTGAGGATTCCAGAACTGGACACATATACTCCAGATGAGGTCTCACAAGAGAAGAATGGAGGGTCAGAATCACCTCCCCCGACCTACTGGCTACACTTCTTTTGATGCAGCCAAGGATAAAGAACCATACAATAACCAGGTTGTAAGAGACCCACCAGATCATCGAGTCCAACCATTCCTATCAAACACTAAACCATGCCCCTCAGCACCTCATCCACCCGTGCCTTAAACACCTCCAGGCACGGCGAATCAACCACCTCCCTGGGCAGCCTGTTCCAGTGCCCAATGACCCTTTGTGTGAAAAACTTCCTCCTAATGTCTAGCCTAAATCTTCCCTGGCGGAGCTTGAGGTCATTCCCTCTTGTCCTGTCCCCTGTCACTTGGGAGAAGAGGCCATCACTCTCCTCTCTACAACCTCCCTTCAGGTAGTTGTAGAGAGCAATGAGGTCTCCTCTCAGCCTCCTCTTCTCCAGGCTAAACAACCCCAGCTCTCTCAGCCATTCCTCATAAGGCCTGTTCTCCAGCCCCTTCAACCAGTTTTGCTCTTCTCTGGACTTGCTCCAGAGCCTCAACATCCTTCTTGTGCTGAGGGGCCCAGAACTGCACGCAGGATTCAAGGAGCAGTCTCGCCTGTGCCGAGTACAGAGGGAGAATAACCTCCCTGGCTCTGCTGGTCACACTGTTTCTGATACTAGCCAGGATGCCAGCGACCTTCTGGGCTGCGAGTACGCACACTGCCAGCCCCTGTCAATCTTCTCACCGACCAGCAACCCTGAGTCCTTCTCTGCAGGGCAGCTCTCAGTCACATCATACCTCATTCTGCACTGAAATTCGGGATTACCCCAACCCAGGTGTAGGACCTTGCACTTGGCCTTGTTGAACCTCATCGTGAAGAATGAGGTGGTTGAGTCGCCTTCCCTGGAGGTGTTTAAGGCACGGGTGGATGAGGTCTTGAGGGACTTGGTTTAGTGTTGGATAGGAATGGTTGGACTAGAAGATCCGATGGGTCCCTTCCAACCTGGTTGTTCTGTGATTCTGAATTTCTTTCTAATATCTAATCTAAATCTTTCCCCTTCTCACCTAAAGCCATTCCCTCTCGTCCTACACCTACAAGCCTTTGTAAGCAGTCCCTCCGCAGCTTTCCCGCAGCCAGTCTCAGTACTGAAAGGCTGCTGTGAAGTCTCCCTGTCGCCTTCCTTTCTCCAGGCTGAACAATCCCAACTCTCTCGTACGGGAGTTGCTCCAGCCCTCGGATCACCCTCGCAGCCCTCCTCTGGACCCGTTCCAGCAGCTCCATCTCCTTCTCCTGATGGGGAGTCCAGAACGTGACTCCGGACGGGAGCCGCGTCGTTGTCCCCCCCTCCTCAGCACTGGCCGTAGCGGGCGGGGCACGAAGCGGCCGCTGCCCTGGCGCCCCCTGTGGGCGGGGGGAGGCGCCAGAGGGCGGGGGGGGAGGGCGGGCGCGGGGGAGGGCAGCGCCGCCAGGGCCGCCGCTCTTCTCCTCTCCCTCTCTCCCCTCCCTCCGCAGGCTGTTACCGGCCGCGCGCCACGCCCCAGCATCCTCCCCGGTCCCCCCCACCCCCCGGCTTCAGCGCCTGGGCCATCCCGGCCCGCGGCGCCGCACGCCGGAGGGGCGCTGGCGAGAAGAGCGAACAGCGGTTACCTAGGAAACCAGGGCCAGCCCTCCCCGCCTTGCTCCCCGCCCTCCCCACGTCAGCGCCGTCTCCCGCCCGGGCGGGCGGAGCGTTACGGGCCGAGGGG